>OX421894.1:94322653-94922653 GCA_949128065.1 Beris chalybata
GTTTCGCATTTCCTCTTTCCTCACTGTTGAAAAGCTACGGCCGATATCAGTCAAGGCAAAACCATCAAGGTCAATTTATGTGCAGGTGCAGATTTTCGTCGTGCATATCCCGGTGTGTGTCTAAAGTCCAGCAGAAACGAAACGAAATACGATCATTTTTGGTTTTTCATTCTTGAGACAAAGTGCTAAGTAAAGTGCTTACACCACTTAGTGTATTAATTCAAGTGTGTTGTAGACGTGCCCTATGTGAGCTAGGCCTCTAAGGTTTCAAGCCTTATTACATGTTGTATGCTGAGTAAGTTTTCAAATGATCAATTTTTTAAATTATAAATCTTAACTGATTTCAATTTTATATTCTCCATTTCTGTAAAAAAAATGCCAATCTGCGGCTATAGTATTGCTTAATGTTTACCTTATTCTTCGTAAAAATTATCTGAATAAATTCTAATTTGATAAATTGTTGCAGTGAATCTCGTGTGCCGGTAGGTGCATCGGTAAGCCGGGGTACAGTAGAACACGGAAAAGTGCATACCGATGGTGCATGTTTTTTGAGTGTACGTATCAGTGTTGTGGAATTATTAGTTTTTGTTAAAAAATATAATTATAATTTGATTTTTTAAAACAAAACACATGCTATCTATTTCTTTTGATCCTCGGGTAGGGGAGACCGGGGACAATAGAAACAAGGAACAATTGAAACAATGGCTATAATTAATACAATCCTTGGTTTAAATTAAACTTGAAAGTGTCAAACGAAGCGTCTCTAAATGCTCCTGGTACCAATTATTAAACCGTTGATTAGAGTTAAAAGTAAAAGTATATATATATATCAAAAAATATGTTTTTCCACCATCAGAGTAAACATTTTCCATCATCGAAAAAGAGTGTTAAAAGGAATAAAAACGCGACTATCAGGCTTCAACTATTATTATTTGTTTGTTATTAGATTTTTCGTGGTAAGCTACCAAAGAAGCGATTATGAAAGAACAACTAATCTCCTAATCATAATCGCTTCTTTGGTAGCTTACCACGAAAAATCTAATAACAAACAAATATTGGTTAAAAATAAGTTGCGGCGGACGGGATTTGTTTCTCTTCGTAGATCAGATCCAAGGTTACAACCAGTGTAAATTTCACAGCCATAAAACGCTGACTATATGCAAGGTTACAACCAGAGAATAGCCGAAGTCAAGAGAAAAAAAGCTTCTCTAATACACGCCTTTAGTCTAAGGTAGAGGACGCCCTTCTTGACCATTACATTCTTCTCGGTAATAAATTTGGAATGGGATGTGGCTATATAGAATTTACCTCAGCGATCCCACCAGCTGTCAAGGTGTTTCGGTTAGTAGGCAAGAATACACCTTCTGAAGAGTCTATACCCTCCGATGACGAAACAGCTCCTTCGGACCTAGTCCAACACAATCTTATAATGAACTGGCTTCTCCAGTGAAGTTTCTTTCCAAATTTGTCATATCCTCAGGGATGGCGGTTAGTCCACAGTCGGGGACTCCGTGTTGGAGTTTCACTCCACTGACACCGGAAAGAACCACTAACTCCAAACTATTATTATTTGTTTAGTTTAGTATGTTTAAATTAGTTGTAATGGTTTAAATTCATAAGTTGGTACGAAGTTAAGAAAATAATCGGGTGCTTAGATTGAAATCTGCTGTGAGGACTATTGAAACAATGCAAGTCTGAAAAGTCGAAACCTGTTTCAATTCACAAATTAGCCTTCCAATTGTCCTTTAAATACTCCTTAAACATGCAACATACATGACGATGAACTTTTATGACTGAATGATATTGGTTTTCTGTATTCATGGAGGATAAATCCATAAATCATGAAGCAAAAATCAAGAACTTTCAATCCGGTGCCCCCAAACCACAAGTCTTTCACGAGGAACCAGTTCTAACATCAATTTTACACAATTTTACACATTTTTAACAATCTGACTAATTACAACAATTTTGGATTACAACAAATATATATTACATTTAAACCAAATAATGTTTCAATTGTCCCAGGTATATGTTTCAACCGTCCCAGGCCACGGGGACATTTGAAACATGTGGACGGCTTCAATATTTTATAAAATATCTCTTTTATTTATCATAGTAGATCAATGAAACAATTAATATATAAAGTAGAGTCTATGTACTCTCTATAACTATATTAGAAAATTGCGATAGCCGCTTGGGAAAAAAATCATGAATCGAAAATGTTTCAATTGTCCCCGGTCTCCCCTATATGAAATTCAATGATTTACTATTCGTTATAATGGAATTCCTGCAAAGGTTTGTAAGTAAATCCAGCTTTGCGAAAACAATTTTTAATTGTTGTTGGTGAAACTAACTACCAAGATCTCTTAGTAAGCTATATTACTTTTAAGGTCCATTCCTACGATCGTCAGTTAAATTCTAACTGGAACTTTCAGTTAAAGTTCCAGTTAAAACGCAACTGATGGTCGTAGGAACGGGCCTTAGACGTCTATAGATTTTCCATATGGAGAAATCCTTGTTACAGGGCCAGAATTGTCTGATATTTGTTGTCGATAATATCTGTTAAAAGTGCAAATAATTAATACCATCGCCCAATGGTTGTATAAAGGCTCAGCCGGAAAAAATAAAATTTTCTCATTTCGCAAACGGACATGACATAAACTAACATACTTACATATGTTAGAAATGACAACGAGTGATTCGATTTAAACATGACGACCAATGCCTAAAACGTCTGATTTTCGGGGAATCTCTCTTTACTGAAATGGTTAATGGGTCGAATTGTAGGTACTTGCTAAAAAAGAAAGTAAAAATAGGTTTTACATGTGCACTTGGTCATGTCAAATGTCAAATAGTATTTGTATACTTAACCGCGTTGCACTTATAAAAATTAAAATACATATATGAAAATTTTCGTGCACATAAGCGCCTCCAATATAACAATTTCAGATAATGTGTTTGTAATATGGTCCCCTGGGGCCATAATAAAAGTAAGATGCCAAACATTTTTTAAACTATTTCGCTATTAAATCCATAGTCACAAGCATACGAGTATGGTGTTCCCATCGGTTTCCTTAAAGACAATTTATCCTTATGCCTGTTAAGAAATTGATCAAATCAAATCATCATTGGAAAAACAGCGTATTAACATTTCAAAGTCGTAGCCTAAGACTAATCAATAAACACAAAAAGGACGAACTTGTATGAAAAGCATATGTGCCTTTCGGAAAAAGTCGTATGTTCTGAGCCATTCAGCCCCTGGCCCCTGCCAGAACAGCTGAACAATTTTAAGAGCTTCTCGCAAGGGTTCAGCAATCAAGTGGTTCAATAGTAGTAGCAGGGCATATCGGCAGCTTTTGTAATAGTTCTGAACGATTCGCCGGAAACAGGAGCTTTAAAGATGTCGAGGCATTTACCGCAAAAATAAATGTATAAAAAAAAAATAAAATAATCCTCAAAATATAAACCTGTACCGGGATTTTGTACAGGGCGAGTCGCCCAAAATATCGTCCAAAAAAGGAAATCGACAGTTTAGCGATTTTGTGCACTGACGTCTCGCCTATTAATTTGCCGCCTACTGCCATTCTGTCACAAAATTGGGCAACTGGCGAGAAAAAGCGATTTCATGAAATCAATTCTCGCCTGTCACACATATTTTTTCCGCCTATTTTTCTCGCCTAGTACTAGTGCAGTCGAGTTGTTTGATTACATTTTTTTTAAATGTTATGCAATAAATTATTGTAATTAAAAAACATACTGCGGTCACGTCGGATGCAAGCAAATCATATGATAGGTACTCTAGATGAAATACTGAGCTCTGACTTTAACTGTAGTTGGGGATAAAGTACAATAAGGAGAGGCATATCGTTTGGTCTTCAATAAAGACTCTTAATTGGAAGCTACTCGCAAGAAAAAGACAAAACCTTCATTATTCTATTTCAAATCTGAAACTTGGAGAATCACCGAACCATTTGAAACTTATTGTGTACTCAATTTAAATAACCTACACTGAAACATTCAAAAGATATCGGAAAATATTCTTGAATACTTGTCTTAAGGAGTTTTTGTATCCGAGTAACCCGAAGGAGTAGAATCATTTCACCGACAAGTACGCTGAAACTTTATTTTCACTCATAACTAATTGCACTAAATTTTGACTGCGTGGTTAAACGATTACTTGAAAAATGGTGAGATCCGTACATAAAGTTAGGAAATTTTAAAAAAAATTTTGTATGATAGCTACACGAAGGACTCATGAGATTTTTTCGTATTCACGCATTTAACAGCAATTATTATTAAATTGCCGTATTTAAAGTTTCAAAATCGTTCGCTTAAAGTGTTTTGAAGCTACCGTTCAATAGCGATGGCATTATATCGCACATTTACTTACTATGCACTTTTTCATTTGTTTCCGCACGAAATAAGTTGTATGATCGCACATAGGTATCTATCAAAGGTAAATAATTTTGATGTGCCATCATTCAACTTATTTCACATACATTGCATTAATTTTTTATTAAACGAAATTGTACGGTCAATCTATGAACCCTTATTATAGATTGTAAGCATTTTTTTTTAATATACTCACTTCTTTCCTAGCACAGATCGAAGGTATTTCTTTTTGTTACCCAAAAGTCTCCCAGAACCTTTTCCTTATTGTATATCATCGGCTGGTGTGACCGACCAATATACTCCTACTCCTTTACCTTAGCTCTATACCATCGGCTGGTGTGGCCGGTCACTACAGACTCCTTTACCTTAAACTATACCATCGGCTGGTGTGGCCGGTCAATATAGAAATCACCCGCTCCACTCAATTACAGACTGTAGCTACTGATCGGTACCTACTCAGAATTTTCATTTGGAGGTACCGTCCTTGCGAGATTTAGCTGGTGTGGCTGCGGCTGATCCTAACCTGTTACCGTGACATGGTCCGTCGAGCCGGATAAGATAAATCGTGAAATGGTTCGTCGATCCGGATATATCCTGAAAATTAGTCCGATATATTTACCGTTTATTCGTTCAATGAACCCAGTCACAAGGTTCTGCGAATAAACTCAACTGAAAGGCGTTCACAGCAGCGCTAAAAATCGTTAAGTCGATACATCAGCGAATCTTTTTCTTCAACGAATCCACACGCAAGGTTCTACGAATTGGCTACTGAGACGCATTCACAGCGGTGCCTAAACAACAATACGTCACACATCAGCGATCCTTTTGCTTCAACGAACTCAAACGCTAAGTTCTCCAATCAATTGTCAATTGCTTAGATACATCATATGACCCTTCCAAACGTAATGGATTCAGAGGTCGACACGTTTATTGAGGAGCAGCAAACAATTGCTGAATCCTTGAAAAACTAAGGAGTTAACTACCGCAAGGACGGTACCTCCAGAAAAACAGAGGAGTACTACTCCAAAAAACTAAGAGACCTAGATTGTCTCTGGGTATCATTCCTTAAAAATCACGATGAAATCGTGAATCGAGTACCAGAAGATCATCCATATGTCACAAACAAGATATTGGAAAAAGTAAAACTTCTGTACGGCCAAACGAAGGCCATTTACAAGACTGGACAATTAGCCATCATGAAATTTCCAGAGCCTAGTGCCAGAAACCAAACAGCATCCGCTGTAACAACTTCATCAACTTCATCGATCGGATTGCCTGCTGCCACATCCTGGGCGTGGCCATCCACTCACACAACATCGACAACAGGAGATTTCAAGATGCCTGAGACGACATGGCATCCTCCTACGAACACGGCTGGGCTTGTATCTCATAGTCCATTCAACAATCCTGTAAACTTCGTTGCCAACAATCTTCCGAGAATACCGCGCCTGGAAAAACCAAAGTTCAACGGGGACTACAGGAATTGGAAGTGTTTTATTGACATGTTTAAAAGCATCATACACACTAACGCAACGATCAGTAATATCCAGAAGATGCAATATCTCCTTAGTTACCTGGAAGGAGACGCACGAGACGCTATCGCTAACCTCACACTCGAAGGGTCCAATTACGAAGCTGCATTAACTATTTTGCAAGATCGATTTTGCAACAACCAAAAAATGGTTACGACATACATCGATACACTGCATGATGTTGAAAAAATCGGTCATCGAAGCCCAACGGGTCTAACAAACCCTTACGACACTCTGATAAACTGCTTGACAGCATTGAAGAATCTGCAGTGTAATACTGACGCATGGGACGCTTGTTTGTTTGAAGAAGGAATTCAAGATATTAAGGAGATGCCATCTTTAAGCCAACTATACAAATTCTTGTTAAAACGGCACCAAACTTTAACGTCAATCAAATCATCGGATAATTCAACCAGTTCGAATCGATGTGACTCGCAGAAGCAGACAAACAAGAAGAGTTTGTTCGTGTCAGCGATGGAACGGCCCAGCAATGCTACGCAAGTTAGTTGTGCCTATTGCAATGGCACAAATCATCCAATCTCTCGCTGCGATGGTTTCAAGGAATTAACCGTAAGCGAGCGACAAACATTTGTAGCTTCTGCAAAACTTTGCGAAAATTGCATTTCGCACGACAAGGATAAGAAATGCAATAGCAAACACACCTGCTTCGAGTGCGGTAATCCACATCATACCTTACTGCATTATCCAACTCTAACACCGGTAGCCGTAACAGCGACCGTGGCTACGAAGGAGAACAAAACCCTATCACCAGTTGCGAAAATCGCTTCTACACAGCATGGAATAATTGTGCTCGCAACCGCGCTGATCAAGGTAAATTCCAACACCGGAGAAAGGATTCAGTTTAGAGCTCTCATCGATCCAGGATCTCAAACGTCCTTCATATCCTCTAAAGCTGCCAAAAGGCTGAATATACGACCAGAAAATATAATGGCGACCATCACCGGAATAGGATGTGTTGAAACGAAAACCGTACGAAAAAGAATTTCCATTACAATCACACCAAGATTCACGTCGAACTTCACCGTTCTAACTGAAGCTCTTATCATGCCAAAGTTAACGTCAGTGCTTCCAGAGCAACCAATACATATCCACCATGCAAATCCGATTTGGTCCTTACAACTGTCAGATCCAAACTTCAACAAGCCGAGCGTAATTGATATCATTCTTGGTGCAGATGTATATGAGGACATCATTGAAAATGGTATGAGAAAAGGAAATCCTCTGCTATACCAAAAGACTAAGCTGGGCTGGATAATTTCCGGAAAGATCAGGGCGTCAGGTGACACACAAACACAAAAAGTAACATCCATGATCTCCATGGTAGAATTTCACCAAAAAATGAAGAAAAAAAATTCGAGATAAACAGTAAAGACGGCAAAGCTGATCCATCTATAGTGGAAACAAGGTGTGAAGAATCATTTCAAACCACTCACGAAAGAGACGTCAATGGACGATACGTAATTCGTCTTCCATTCAAGGATGATGTCCACATAAAACCATTGGGTGAATCACGAAATATGGCCATTATGCGGTATCGACAGTTCGAAAAGTGGTTAAAGAAAAATCCAACAACAATGGAAACCTACATAGCAAACAGAGTATCATATATACAAAAGCCCGACCAAGGATACTGGATCTGGAACCACGTAAGATCCGAAGAATATCCCTTTTTAGACAGCTACGGTATTCTACGTGTCGGCGGCAGGCTCCAAAATGCAAACATCTCGGAAGAAACAAAACACCACAATTTCAAACAAACAGCCATTACAAATCTCAGTCAATTGCCGATAGAAATCCCGGTAGATAACAACTCAACGATTCCAAAAATGGTTAAGGAACCACTAAAGTATCCGACAACAACGAAGAAAAGACGCATTGCTCCCTGTAAATGGGCAAGAAATTTGTTGAACACAACAGTAATGCTGTTCTCACTTTTAACCTTAGGCGCAATGGATGTTTTCAACGAATCAATTGCAACTAAGTTTAAAACAAAGGTAAATGTTTACTCAGTAAATACAGTTTAAAAAACATAACGCAGTCACGATCGGCTGCAAGCCAATCGTATGATACTCTAGATGAAATACTCAACTCCGATTTATATTTTAGTTGGAAATATATCAAAAGAATGAGGAGAGCACAAGAAATTATTACATGACCTTTTACTTACAGGTGGAAGCTATTGTATAGTGGCTACTCGATTTTTTGATTTATAGTGAGTTCCATAAAGTAAGTTAGGACATTTTACAGAATTCTTGTATGGCAACTACATGAAAAACTAATGGGATATTCTTCATATTAATAGTTTCAGCTGCGACTATTATAAAATTAATGTGCATAAAATTTCAAAGTCGTAAGTTAAAGCGTTCTAAAGTTATCGTTCAATATTGGTGAACATGTTTATTAAGGACTTTTGTATGGCAGCTACCCGAAGGAATCAACGGATGGCGCTAATTATTGAACTCCTTCTTGGTTTTGGTATAAAACTAATTCCTGTAAAATTTTAAATTCCTGATTTAATTCGTTCTGCAGTTATAGTGGATTCAGTAACAAGCATACATTTTTGAAGGACTTTTCTAGGCCTGCTACACGAAGGACTCTTTCGATTTGCATCATATTCGGAACTTTCGATTCAAACATTGTAAACCTTAAGTATGCAAAATGTCAAGTTCCTTACTTGAAGCATTCGAGCAATAATTGTGAAAACGTATTTCAAGGACTCTTGTATGGGAGGTACCCGAAGGAGTGGAAGGATATCGCCCATTAACAAACTTAGCCTTACTTTTTCCATTTTACGAGTTGTGACAAAATTTCAACTTCCTAGGTCAACGCGTTCTTGAGTTATCGTGCTAACGGACGGACGGACGGACGGACGGACAGACGGACGGACGGACGGATGGACGGACGGACGGACGGACAGCAAACGGATTTGGGGATTTTGGCCAAAAATAAACACAAAATAATATATAACTTTTTTTCGTCCGAGGCTTGGTTCTATGCGTTACAAACTTTTCGGGCTGGATTAAACTTATAATACTCTATATGTTCATCTAGAGTATAACTAGGCCGGAATCCACAAACGGCTACCGCCCGAATTTCGGGATTAGACGGACAAGCAAACATCTACACAGCAGCATCAATATATGTTCGAAATCAAGGCTATTGATATTGATCTTCTCCCAGACGAAGCAACATCTCTTCAGGAACATGAGAAATCAAGTATAAATAATTAGGCTCTGCCGCCGAAATTCGCTCGTGCGCGGTGCGACCAAATCAAAGTAATGAGGTCAACGAACTAACGTTTTTTTCAGCTGGCAGTGACACACCCTCAAAATAAGAAAAAAAAATTACCTGGATTTGTTGCTATTTTGTTGCTATTTTGTTCCTCAATAATTAATTTTGTTGCTCATCCCGTTTTCCTAGAAACGGAACACTGCTTGCTTAACAGTTAAGCTAGCAGTGATATCTGTAAATAAGAGCTTCGCGGCAAAACTTTTGATGGCATATTTTGTTGCTATTTTGTTGCTCTGCATTTATCAAAAAAAAGATTTTGTTGCTCAACTCCTTTTCCTGGAAACCGATACACTGATATCTTAGCAGTGGAGCTAGCAGTGACATCTGTAAATAAGAGCTTCGCGGCAAAACTATTGATGGCATATTTTGTTGCTCAGCATTTATCAAAAAAAATATTTTGTTGCTCAACTCCTTTTCCTGGAAACCGGTACACTGTTGTCTTAACAGTGGAGCTAGCAGTGACATCCGTGAATAAGAGCTTCGCGGCAAAACTATTGATGGCATATTTTGTTGCTATTTTGTTGCTCTGCACTTATTATTAAAAAAAATTTTGTTGCTCAACTCCTTTTCCTGGAAACCGATACACTGTTGTCTTAACAGTGGAGCTGGCAGTTAAAATATTCATTTCCCCGGAGGCCAACCGCACGAAAGGGCGGGATGTGTCGTCATCGATTGCTCGGTTCATATGCATCAGAAAAGAAAAAAGACAAAATATGCTTGTTCGTGGGTAGTGTAGCTAGAATGTAGCGTAGCGATTTTTTTTTGGATTTTTTTTGAAATTTTGGTGAGCCGAAGAAAAAAAAATTGCTTTCGTAAGAAAAACATCGGAAAACTTCAATAAAAAAAAAACTATTGTAGCAATCTTAAAAATCCTACGCTAAATTCTAGCTACACTACCCACGAACAAGCCCATTTTTTCTTTTTCCTTCTCTGATCCATATGAACAGAGCAATCGATAACGGCACATCCCCCCTTTCGTGCGGAGAGCCTCCGGGGAAATATATACAGCGCCGCCATTTTTTTAATATTTTCGAATAAAAAAAATGTCAGAGATTCCTTAAAGTATAGTCTAAATTGTGTAAAAAAAATTAAATAAAAATTATTTAAACTTCAGAGTTTATGAATTTAGAAAAAAACCCATCTTCCAAGCAGCCAAGGTGGCCAGACCCCTTAAGCAAGCAGTGTTCCGTTTCTAGGAAAACGGGATGAGCAACAAAATCAATTTTTGTGGAACAAAATAGCAACAAATTCAGGTAACTTTTTTTTTAATTTTGAGGGTGTGTCACTGCCAGCTTAACAGAGGTTATATTTGGGTTCGTTGAAGAAGATGGCAGACGTAAAAAAATCTGTAGGTGATAGCTGACTCCACTCTCCACCCCGCAATGAAAATTAACGCAAGAAATTCATCCATAGCTCACTCGTTTCTACGCTCTATACCCCGCAAAGAATGTTGAAAAGAAAAACGAGGCGAGGAAAGAATGGTGTTTGAAAAGCAACAGCACAAAGCTCGCAAATCGGAACATACAACGCCATCTTTTGAGATGAGGTGAAGTTATTCATGATACTTCTATAAGATATAAATACAATGGTTCAACATAAGTAAAAGCCGGTTGTTCAATTTTAACACTTAAAATTAAATTTTGTGACGTTCACTCTGGCTGTTCTTAATGGTATCCCACAGAATAGGTATGGTCCCATGAAGTCGGCCATTTCATTACCTTCATAGCCGCTGTGACCCGGAATCCATTTGAGGCCAACTCTGTTCTTATTTCCGAGTTCAATTAGGCAGTAAAGGCAGTCCCAAACATGTTCGGAGTTTACATATATGATCGGACTTAAGTCCTATTATTGCAGCCTTGCTGTCCGAGAGAATATATATTTTTCGGTTTTTGTAGCCACTTCTGATGTTTTTTCTAATACATAGTTCATAGCATGAGTCTCCGCCTGAAAAACAGTGGATGATGTGTGCATGCTACTGTAGAGTTAAACATTTGGTCGCACTCCATAAACTCCTGCTCCTACACCTTGATCTGTTATGTGTACCAGATTATGGATCCTGGTTTTGGAGTGGGTTTGTTTGTGGCCCAATCCTCCTGTTGAATTTCAATTTCCATATTCTATAAAATGTACTTTTATGTAATGCACCTTTCGTAGCACATTTTTTTTCACCACGAATATGCACTTTCTGCGCATTCTTTTTACGTACAAAATATAGCTCGTGCTTAAGTGTAGATCAAGCATATCTGATCAGAACAAATTTTAATTGACCTCCAAATGCACCAAATTTCCGGCACACTTTTTCGCCGTAATAGGAACCCAGCTTAAGACAATTTGAGCTGTAGACAATTCAATTTTAATAATTTTCATTATCTAGCGTTAAGCGATTTTTGTCAAACTAGTAATAAATTAGTATTTAAGTTTGTTGGGAATAAAAATTATTATTATTATTATTATTATCACTCGAAAATCAGTTTTCTTCACACGACGAGCAAGAAAAGGCCTTTGCTTTCAACATTTTGGTGATTCCGACGTGATCAGGAGATCACGTCCTTCGCATACATTAATACTTTTCCTCTCTTTTAGTCAAGATGGATCAGCTTATCCAGGAGCAGTCTACCTTAGGAAGGGAAATATATGGCCTTATAGTCAACTATAGCAAGGACTCATCTACTCGAAAGACGGAGCAGTATCTAACCACCAAGCTCGCAAAATTGGAGACGGCATGGAGCAACTTCAGCAGAAATCACCAGTATCTTCTTGAGTCGGAGTACTTCACAACAAGATACTTCGACAAAGTTAGAGAAGGTGTCTGGAAGGTGAAGGCCAACATGGAAGATCGACTTCAGCAGTTCAACAGCGAACGCATTGATCAAATCATGGACGGCGGCGACCCAAGTGAAGTCATGGAGGTCGACAAAGCTAACACCGACGAGTGGCGCTAGCAGCAGTGCAACAACGAAGAGGCCAATCTCAACGTACTCACTCCGCTCTTAAGGAAGCAGCAGACATTAATCGTTGCATTGACACGGCTTGTCAATGACACCCTGGCTCGAGCGAAGACGAAACAGACAGCAGCCTTTTATCAAGTCAAGATCGCGGCAATCAATCGATACTGGGAGGAGATTGCTGCAACGAATCGGGACTTATGGTCCGAGTGTGATCATCCAGAGATGGACTCCTTCTTCAAATTGAAGCGCTGGACACAAGATGCAGTTATCAAGCTCACCAAATTGAAGGCAACGGCGACTTCATTAACAAATGTCGCTCCAAGCAGTAAACCCGACTACAGTGCTACGAGCTGGAAGCTGCCAAAAATCAATGTACCAATATTCAGTGGCAGCTATTTGGAGTGGACATCGTTCTCCGAACTATATCAGCGTTTAATAAATGACAGCCCGATGAGTAAAACTGAAAAAGCATTTTCCAATCACGGAAGAAAGTTACGCTTCCGCTTGGAAGACATTCTGCGATCGCTACGGTAACAAGCGGCTTATCGTCACATCCATTCTTGATTGGCTCTTGAACCAAGCAGCTTGTCATTAGGAATCAGCTGCTGCCATCAAGTCGCTGCATGATGTGTCCAGAGAGTGTTTTCTGGGTTTGGAAAACCTGAGAATAAGCACCGATACATGGGACTCTATTCTGACACATATTATCATCCGCAAAATGGACAGGACGACGTCTCATGGGTTGTACGAGCAGTCATTAGAGTACCCCAAGGAAGTTCAGGGTACTCAAGAGTTACTAAAATTTCTGGAATGACGTTTCCAATCACTTCAGGCGCTTGGAGCGTCTAATACACGATCACCGACTGAGCGGAGGCCAAAACAGTCTGCTCTATTAACTTCAAAGGACGATGATAAAACCAGCTCGGCACTAACTTCTAACAAAGGTAGCTGTTCGGCCTGCAGACAAGCGCATGGAATATTTGCCTGTTCCAAATTCCTCAAGATGAATGTCAAGGAACGTGGTGAACTCATTAAACCACAACGACTCTGCCTGAATTGCTTGAATGAGGGTCATTTCGCCAACATATGCTCGTCAAGTAATTGCAAGAAATGCGGCAAGAGACACAACACTCTGCTACTCATGCAACCGGCAGTTAAGAAGCATAGCCAGTAGAAAAACATTCAGCAGAACAACCCAGAGACACCGAAACCAGAAGTTCTTCTACCAAAGGAGCTCACTGCTACACTGACAGCAGGGCTATCGGAAGGACGGCATCAGAAGTATGTATGTATTCCTGGAAACAGCTATCATTCACGTGTTGGATCAATTCAACAATCCTGTTGAGTGTCGAGCAGTACTGGACTCTGGATCGCAAAACAAATTCGTAACATGTGAACTGGCACAACGGCTCTACTTGGAACCCACGCCCTGTGAAACAACCATTCAAAGCGTTGGAAATGTGGAACAAAGGGCAAAGCAGCGACTACACGCAATGGTTCGATCCAGAACCATTGGATTTTCTGTTGGAGTCGAAGCCATCATATTAAAGAAGATAACATCCGACCAACCCAGTTGTCTTGTAGACGTGGAACATTGGCAATTACCCAAGAACATAAAACTTGCTGATCCAGAGTTCAATAAGCCTCAGAAAATCGACATGCTTATTGGCGCTGACCACTATGCTGCTTTAATGTCTAAAGGACAAATTAGACTTGGCAATGACTATCATTGCCGACACTTCAAAATACACTATTTGGTTGGATTGTGATGGGCAAAACCGGTGAGAACATTCCAGCTAAATCGTTCTGCGGAATATCTGCGATAGAAGATATCGAGACGAACAATCAACGGCTTTGGGAAATGAAAGAAATCGACCCTCTGGCAAAACCAAAAACACGAGCAGAGAAGCATTGCAAGGAGTTTTTTCAAGATACGACGAGTCGGGATGAATCAGGTACCTAAAACTGACCAGTTCACAGTCAAAACGAATTGGTCGGAAGTATCTAAAGTCACAAAAAGAACCATATTAGCAGACATTGCTCACATATTTGACCCGCTTGGCTTAGTGAATCTGGTAATAGTGCAGACCAAAATTTTCCTCCAAGAGTTGTGGAAATTAAGACTCGATTCGGATGCATCACTTCCCAATGAACTGCACACACGTTGGCTAGAATTTCGAGAGATGCTCAAATACTAAACAACTTCCAGCTGCCAAGGCAAGCTTGCTTTGCAGCATCAAAAACACTGCTGCAGCTGCATGGTTTCTCGGACGCATCAGAGAAAGCTTATGGAGCAGCTACTTATCTTCGATCTATCGATTCGCGTGGGCGCAAGGAAGCTAAATTATTATGCGCAAAATGTAAGGTCACGCCAACTAAAATCATGACGTTGCCTCGGCTGGAGCTGTGTGGTGCTTGACTGTTGAAAACTGATCAACTCTTTAGCTGGTGCGACTCTCAGATAGTACTACATTGGATCAAATCAGAGTCCTCTTGCTACAAAACATTTCTGGCAAATAGTATTGCCACCATACAAACCCTTACGAGCAGCGAAATAAGGAGACATATGGATACTAAGCACAATCCAGCAGATTTCGTATCGCAAGGAGTCTCACCTAGTGCTAGTGGATCAAAGGACCGAAATTCCTGCTGGACTCGGCCCAAGATTGGCCTGCAAGTGACAATTTCAACAACTTCAGAGATCAGCTAGAACAAAAGAATAACGTATCCTTAGTCGCAGCCAGTCACGATGTCCATTTTTTGGATTCCGTCAATCATCGGAATTCTTTCAGATATCTTGACCGTGTTACGGCTTACGTTCGCAACCTTCAGACTGGTCCGCTGACTGTGGAGGAAATCAACAAGGCGGTGACCACCATTGTCCGGCACATTCAAAAATACAGTTTTGGTGACGAACTCAAGGAACTCATCAAGGGTAACGAATTAGGCAGCCAGAATCGTATGATCAGTTTAACTCCCTTCATCGATCAGAACACGATCATCCGAGTGGGAGGGAATTCAAGCAGCACACATGCAGTATGATGCTATACATCCCGTGCTACTTCCGCTCACGCATCCGTTCACTCGCTTACTAGTGATATACTACCCCAAAAACAACCTACACCAGGACCTCCGGCGTTATTATCGATAATTCGTCAACGATTTTGGCCGCTGCAAGGAAAAATTTTAACCCGATCAGTAGTACGAGGGTGTGTCCGCTGCACCACAGCCAAACTAAGATTATGCTCTCAATTAATGGGCAATCTTCCTCCGGCAAGAGTGCAACAAAACCGGCCATTCTTTAATGCAGGTGTGGACTTCTGTGGACCCATATGGACACACTTCAAGATTCGCGGAAAAGGCCTCAAAAGTCATACGTAGCCGTTTTCTGCTGCTTTGCAACAAAAGCAGTTCACCTTGAAGTAGTTTCCAATCTTTCGACAGAGGCTTTTCTTGGTGCTTTAAAGCGTATAATAATATAATATATACTGCGACAATGCAACAAACTTTCTCGGAGCTTATAACAAACTTGAGGAAGTGAAAAAAATGCTGGAAAATAAAGAAGATCAGGAGAAAATACTCTCGGTATGTTTATCAGCTGGAGCTGGCTAGTACTAATCAAGGATGACAATCTTCCTCCTCTAAAATGGCATATGGGACGAGTCATCCAAACCATTCAGGGCGGGGACAACTTAGTGAGGGTAGCGGATGTCAAAACTGCAACAGGAACCCTGCGAAGACCAGTTCATAAATTGTGCCCATTGCCAATTGAGACAGAGGTTCGGCAAGGTGAGGATAATGGCGAAAGAAAAAGAAGGATCGGAAAAGACTATTGATGAATAGTGAACGTGGCCACAGTTCCAACAGTGCATCTTCCACAAGTGTCGCAGATGCATCAGCACCAAAAAGAGAAACTGCAAAAACAGTGCACTCACGGTATTGAGTGTGATTTTAGTAACAATGGTCATCCCAGCCTTTGGAAACTCTACAGAAATCATTCCATTTGTAATAATTGCAACATCAATTGAAGCAAATTCAGGATATGAACGAATTATTTGTAAGCAAACGGCACATAAGGAAAAGAGGACCTCTGGAAATCATCGGAAGTCTGTCTAATGCGCTATTTGGTTTGTCATGTCCTTATGCCAAGGAGTTGGAGCAGAAAATCGAAGCCGTAAATATAAATGCGAATCATGTACAGCAATTGATGAAAGCTTAGACATCCATCCTCGAATCGACTACAAACATCATTAAGAAAACCAATGTCGAAATTCGTGAACAGTTTTTACACCTTGATAAAGAAGCCGATGAACTCTACAAAGGATACAATGAATTAAAGGAAGAGGTCCAGATTCAGCAATCTCAACAAGTCACTATGTCAATAACACTTCATCTCGCATTAGTTCTTAAAAGTTATCAAGAGACACAGGCTGCACTTTGGACGACTTAGCGAATTAGTGGTATCGCCTGAACAATTGGAGGAAATAATTGGATTAATTCGACGGCCTTTGTCCGCTAATCAAAGGTTACCGGAGTACAATGATCAGCAGGAATTACTTCAACTCTACAACCTAATGACTGTGCAAGGTCGCGCGACGCCAAAATATATAATCTGTGATATCAGGCTACCACTGCTTTCAAATGAACGGTTCGAGGCATTTCGAATATTTCCAGTACCAATAACGATACGAGACACATCGCAGTATATCGATCACTCAACTGATGTGCTAGTAGTCAACATGCATCGGGACAAATGTATTCCTATTACGCTGATGGAACTAAATTCCTGTAAGGAACCCTCAAGAGATGCATACTTCTGCAAGCAAGCACACCCAATATACAGGGTGTTTGGCACTCTGTCTGTCTCCTTGTAAGGGGTTATTCCTTGGTATATTTGGAGAAAAAAATTGTTCTTCAGGATGGGTTAGTTTTCAATATTAGTGGAAATAGAGGGTGGTTAAGAAAAGTGTTTTTGACCGGTACCCTCATTCACATAAAATGTTTTATCTTGAAAACGAATAATCATAAGGCAAATCGTTATAGCTCGTTTTTTAGGCAATCGAATTACCTTTTATTTCATGTAATAGTCTAAATTGTAACTGTTGGAGAATTGCCCAACTTTCAAATTTACGCGCCTCACGTTCGCATACTTACACACACATACATATAACTACTGAAGTTGAACGTCAGTCGTCAGTCAGTATCCGATCGCGAAGCACGCGCTCTTTTTATAGTTAAAGTATAATAAAACTATATTTCTTATCTTAACAAGCCGTGTTTTTCTTTTATTTGCTTTTAATTAAACTGCGCAACAGTAAATGCACCCAATCTTGAGATATTTACTCGAAAACACAGATTTTTGATTCGTCAATCCTAAAAATTCAGTAAACAATGTATTTTTTCTCATGAGCTACGATTAACATTTTGGAAGTAATAGGTAAAAAAACATGCATTAAATGTTTTAAAAATCAGTGTCATAAAGTGGACCACGTTTAAAAACCTGTTTAAATTGTCGGTAGTACAGAAGTATTTTTATGTCCATTTATTATTATTTGAAGTACGCAAGAAATCAATTAAATGTAAGTGAGTTTCAACATAATTGACATAATTGCTAGATGTGTTAGGCAATACAGGGTGCGGTACTTTACCTTTTTTAATGGGGTACCTTAAAAAATCAAAAGCTATAAAAGCAAAACTACCTTCATATTTATACTCTAGATGAACATATAGAGTATTATAAGTTTAATCCAGCCCGAAAAGTTTGTAACGCATAGAACCAAGCCTCGGACGAAAAAAAGTTATATAATATTTTGTGTTTATTTTTGGCCAAAACCTCCAAATCCGTTTGCTGTCCGTCCGTCCGTCCGTCCGTCCGTCCGTCCGTCCGTTAGCACGATAACTCAAGAACGCGTTGACCTAGGAAGTTGAAATTTTGTCACAACTTGTAAAATGATCAAAGTAAGGCTAAGTTCGTTAATGGGCGATATCCTTCCACTCCTTCGGGTACCTCCCATACAAGAGTCCTTAAAACACGTTTTCACAATTATTGCTCGAATGCTTTAAGTTAGGAACTTGAAATTTTGCATACTTAAGGTTTACAATGTTTGAATCGAAAGTTCCGAATATAAAGCAAATCGAATGAGTCCTTCGTGTAGCAGCCTAGAAAAGTCCTTCAAAAATGTATGCATGTTACTGAATCCACTATAACTCCAGAACGGGTTAAAGCAGGAATTTAAAATTTTACCGGAATTAGTTTTATACCAAAACCAAAACGGAGTTCATTAATTAGCGCCATCCGTTGACTCTTTTGGGTAGCTGTCATACAAAAGTCCTTAATTAACTTGCTCACCAATATTGAACGATAACTTTAGAACACTTTAAGTTAAGACTTTGAAATTTTATACACATCAATTTTATAATTGTCGCAGCTGAAACTATTAATATGAAAAATATCCCATAAGTCTTTCATGTAGTTGCCATACAAAAATTCTGTAAAATGTCCTTTTACTTACTATATGGAACTCACTATTAATCAAAAAATCGAGTAGCCACTATACAATAATTTCTACCTGTAAATAAAAGGTCATGTAATAATTGCTTGTGCTCTCCTCATTCTTTTGTGTATTTCCAAAAGCTTGCAGCCGATCGTGACTGCGTTATGTTTTCATCAGTTTTACTTACGTTTCCAAAAGAAGAAGGTATCAGTAAAATTTAAAAATATTTTAAAAATGCTTGAGTACTCCAATGAAGAATATAGGGACATTGTGTTCATTTGTGGAGAGTGTCACGAAAATGAACGAGCAGCGCGAGCGCTTTATCATCATATTCGTGCTAAAGTGTAGATCGAGCATATTCGATCAGAAAAAGTTCCAATCGACCTCCAAGTGCACTAAATTTCCTGCACGATTTTTTGCCGTAATTGAAATTCAGCTTAAGACAACTTGAGCTGTAGACAATTAAATTTTAATAATTTCCATCATCTAGCGTTAAGCGATTTTTGTCAAACCCAGTAAACAATTGTGTGAATCTTCGCGAAGTGATTAAAATATGAGTTCATATTCTCTAAAACTAATTCAATCTGATTTCATGTATGAAACTGGAAATGAGTGAAAATTGTGAACTCATTATTGCCTCACAATATGATTAAAATCATTAAACACGTGTTCAGACTTGTTCCAATTGGTTCCTCGACTTTTTTATGTTTATATTGAATTTCATCAAAGCAATAAGTTCTTTGATGAGCACAGTTTTGTTTCGAATTTCAGAAAGCGTTGTATTGTTTTATGATTGTGCTGTGAAGATATATTTTAAGTTCTAATTCTTAATATGAATATATATTTTTTTTTAATAAGATATTTTTTAGTTCAAATATTTGAAATAAAGTTAATATTATATTTGATATGGTATGGCATTAAACAATATATGCGTCACATTATTCATGTATACATTTATATATCTCCTTACCTTTTTTATCGAAGGCTCCAATCCTTTTCGGTAAATAGTGAAAATCGCATTAGGATCGGAAGGAAGGCTCAAAAGTTTTGCAGCTTACGAATTATGTACTTTCGTACTTATTCACTCCTCACAGGATAAGCAAATCATACACGCACCTCGAGCTATGCATGATTGATATGAGTTCACATTTTATTCACCGAGTGAAAGTAATACATGCTTTCGAGGTGAGTGCAAATGGAACCTCAAATTCTGCATTCATTAGAAGCTCATGTTCTACATTCTATCTAACTGTCACTAATGATTATCACTTCAGGGTAAAACGTTTCGTAGAATGTTTGATCAAAATGTTAAGCTCTAATGAAAATCACATGAAGATAAAATGAACTCACAATCACATAGTGAGTCAAAAGTGATACTACATTGAGTTCACGTTGTTTGCTGGGAACTAGCAATAAATTAGTTTTTAAGTTTATTGGGAATAAAAATTATCATCACTCGAAAATCAGTTTTCTTCACACGACGAGCAAGGAAAGGCCCTTGCTTTCAACACCTCCCTTTCAGGTAGGACAACTTTGAATGGCCTTGTGAAATTACATTCCAGTTCGCTAGTATGGGGTCCTGGTTGAGTTCTGCGGAAAGAGTTGGGCAAGCTGTTTTGCGCTCTGAATCGTCCGCCGAGCTCAAAAGTTTGTATGTGGTGCTGGTGATCCTCGCTTTTTCTGTATTTATAATGTAGAGGTACTAGGTTGAGAAGCACCTCTAGGCAGCTATGGGAGTGGTGCGCATCGTCCCAGTAACACCCAGGCATGCCAGTCTCTGTAGTGTATAAACCAGCTTAAGCTGAGCAGTTTTCTGCTTTGTTTTCTTCCACCAGACTGCAGAATACTAAGCTTCATTGAAAGCGCAGGGATTGAAGAGGAATCGTAACCAATCCGGGGGACGTCACAATAGGCCCAGCTGTGGCTTCAGTGACAGAGGTTAACCACACCGACCCCTATCTCCAATCTACAATCTAAATTCTGTGATTGTAAACGAATGAGTTGGATTGAGATTATCAGTACGTTCGGTCGAATGTGCGTCGGGTTCAACCTCCAGCACCGACTACGTACTTTACTGTAAGGATTTCACATGGACACGGGCTCCTTATCTGTATTTTTGTGTATATGAGAGCTTTCTATAAGGTCGCCATACATTTCATTAAAATACATAGAAAGAACTTGGAAGAAGAAAAAGAAGAAATTGGAAAAGCTAGATGAGTTTTATGAAAATTAGTTCTTCCAACTTTTAAGCTTTTTTCAAAATCACAGTAGTCGAGACTAATATGTCAACGCCAATTCAAAAGCTATTCCCAAAATATTTAAAAATGTTCACAATTTTTAAAGCAACAGTATTATTGTTAAGTGTCATTCGAAATCTTAATGGATATTAATTTGTTTTAATTCGGAAAGAATTAAGCGGTGTTTGCTTAAATAATACGTGCGAGGGTGGTGGTCTACATTTGATGATGGTCTACATTTGATTTGTTACTATGTAAGTTGAAATGTTTGTTTCTCTATGCAGCATTTGATGCAATTTGGTTTTGAAAAACTATTTCCTCGATTGCTAAATCCAGGAAATGAATAATCGATGCTGATCAATGGTCACAATGGAATTCGAAACAAGTTTGCTGTTCTTTACAAAACTGTAAATATGTTACTCTTGGTATTTGTGGAATAGTGTTTTGAAAATAATTCCTGTTTTTGGTTTTTCCTCAAACTCAGCACTGGGATAGGGATTTAGAGCATATGGCACGAGGGTGTCTAAGACATTGTTCGATTGCCAAGGACAAATGTAATTTTATATGTAAATTACTTTAATTTTGGTTTTAGTTAATTCATTTCAAAGCGGTTTCCTTTCGATGCAGACGATGAAACAATTACAGTCGCAATGACTTATTTCTTCAGTTCAAAGAATCCATTGAATCAGTTTGTTATATCGATTGAGAGATCATGGCTTTTAGAAATTAGCGAAATCAGCACATTTGGGCAATTCCAAAAGTTTAAGTAATTTTGTTTAATTTTGAAATTTTCTAAATTTCATATATGCAAGTTTTCATTAAAATTTGTATATTTAGACCAGCAAATATGACTGTATTAAAATATCCCACTGTGTAATTCGTAGGATGTGCTTCTGCCAAGTTACTGTGTATACGAGAAAAGTTTCCGGACCGCGTTATCTCTTGAAGAGGTGATCGCAATTGGCCACCGAGATCTTGTGATTTAACACCTTGCGACTTCTTCCTTTGGGGCTACGTGAAAGATAAGGTCTACGCCAACAGCCCAGCGTCGATTCAAGACCTCAAAGATGCAATTCATGAGACTATCGAGGACATAGGGCACCCACTTTGCGATTTGGTTATGAAAAATTTCATGGAAAGGGTATGGTCCTGTAAGCGTGGTCGTGGTGGCCATTTGGCTGATGTTGTTTTCCATTATTAACGGCATACCTTCCTCTTTACAATGAAATAAACATCCGATGATTTATTTCAAAAAATTCCATTTTTCTTTGAATATCAAAATAACACCTCTTATTGGATAACCCTTTACTTAAACACTCTTTCACAGAGAGCCTTTTAACACCATAGGTGGATTATATCATACATTGTATTATATTATTTGGCTCCTCACTTTACCATTAAACACCATTGGTGATTAGTACCAAGTCTTCGTCGTTTTAATGCGTCACTCCGGACGTTTATGAAAACGATGATTGTATATTGTATATAAACTTTCCGGTTCTCAGGACATTTTTATGCATTTTAATTAACAGGACCCTGCTAAATTAGCATTGGGATGATCCACATCGTTTTTTTCAATTTGATCTGTTTCAGTTGAAAAAAAAACCCATCTATTAGCTACAATTACATAATAGTGAAGGCATAAAACACGGCATATAGACTGCGAATATGGTTGCACCCCGGCGGATAGTTTTTTTTGGAACACGTTCGGTCCTCCTCTTTTTCATCAAGAAGAATTAGTATTACTGTCATCATATCATTATTGATATTATTTTCTTTATTATATAATAGCTAATTTTTAAAAGTGAGCGATCTCTTGTCATAGGTGATAGACTAGTTTTCCGTATTTAGTTGAGTAAACAACATAGTATAATTATTTTTTATGTCATTCTTATTAATAAATTAATCCCTGTGTAAAGGATTTCATTACGTCTAGTAACGGAAACCGTTTCTTCAAATATTTCCGAATGAGTATAAATTCATTTGATGAATTGCTAAGTTTGAACTGTCATCTGTAGGCGAATTGGTGCAGATCGCCTAGTGCAGTTGGCATTATTATGGATCCACACCAATTCTACCCAAAAATTGAGTTCGATGTTGGTTTTTGGAAGAACCTTTAAAATAAAGTGAGAATTTAATTTTGATGCTGAGAAAGCTTCCAATGGAAATAGAAATAATGATAGAAGAATTAAGTTAAGTTTATTGCGAACAAAGCAAAACAAAAACAGAAAATTTGTGAAAAAAAAGTGGCACGCATAAGTCTTCGGCCACAAAATAAACAGATTCAAAACAAAAAAATTAAATTATGAATAAGATTAAAATGAAATTAAAAATAAACGGAATTGAGTATCTAATTATCTACAAAAACAAAACACAACATGACGAAACATAAATTAACAACTAAAATTAAAAATTGAATGAAAGTAAACCTTAATTATAAATAAAATATGACAGGACTTATACGGAAGAGACACTGACTCAGACAGAATAACGAATTAAAATAATAGAAAGCAAAAAAAAATATATATATACATATGTAAATGAAATGGGTTTTTTTATACTTTCTCAATTCCGATTTTCCCATGAAGTTAAAGAAACTGAGATTTGCCTTTAAACTCGACCTAGCATGAGAGAGGATGAGGTTTAGGAGGTAAATAACGAGAAGATTCATCACGTTCTGAATTTTATTTTTGCTATAATGGAATGTTTTTGCTTTTGATTTTACTTTATTATTTATAATACAGTATTACTTTATTATTTATAATACAGTATTGTGCTACCCTCACAATGACTAGTAGATACAAAAAAGAGACACTGCACTACACTAGGAGAATAGATCTGAATTAAATTTGTGAGTGAAGGCAGTGGCGTTTGGGGTGGGGGTGAAAATGTGTAGGTTACGATATCTCAAAGAACCAATTGATTAATAATTGAAAGTGGAGGGGATAAGAATTTTTCTAAAAATTCATGTCTCATAACTCAAGAACAGTGTGAGATAGATACTTCAAATTCTTACCCCTAGCAGAAACGATTGTGAGAGTGTTGGTGTAGAGGGTGAGAGTGGAGGAGGTTGAAAAGGAAATTGATCTGATTTTTATATCTCGAGAACCTATAATGACATAAAGCTGAAACTTGGTATTTAGGCATTATAGGGGTTCATGGCGATATATTTCGTTCTAAAAATACTAGAACTAGTGAAATCGTTGATAATTTTATAGGAAGATTGTAATCTTCTAAACGCTCTTTAGAAAAACTTAATGATTAATTAAATCCGTTGATAAAGATTCTCTCCTTCCTTTGATTAGAATCAATGATGATTAATTTTTATATTCTCTTCTTAAAAAGATTCGATAAACTTAATAATTGATTAAAATCGAAGATAATTTATTATGAATTTCAATTAATTTTTTTTTTTTTCAGAATACTAAACTGGACTTAGGTGGTTAGCCTTTAATACACTGGTAGTGTACAATCCAGTCAGCTAAGGGATCGGAGGTCTGAAATCGGGCCGGGTATGGCAGTGTACTAATTGGTGTTAATAATGTTGAGTGCTGTTTGGCTTTTTGATGTGATCTACCAGAACTGCAATGTTGCCTATAACAAATCAACTACTGTCTGGTATCTCCGATGGTGTTAGTGAATCTGATAAGAATGTCAACAGAACTCATCTGCTCAGTGTTAAATCCTTTAGTAGTGATCCCTATTAAACATTCCGCATTGTTCACTATCTATATTAATAATTTCAAAGCCAATAGCAACTGAAAAAATTCCTATAAATAATTTATGCGTAGAGTGGAAATTGAACCCACGACATCGCGTTTACAAGCCTAGTACGCTACCACTGGACTACACCCGGCTACATGTAACTAACTGCTGCGGAGGGCATAGACTCTTCAGAAGGTGTATTTTTGCCTTCTAACCGAAACACCTTGACAGCTGGTGGGAACACCTTCTGAAGAGTCTATGCCCTCCGATGATGACCTAGTCCAACACAATCTTATGATGAACTCGCTTCTCCAGTGAAGTTTCTTTTCAAATTTGTCATATCCTCAGGGATGGCGGTTAGTCCACATTCGGGGACTCCGTGTTGGAGTTTCACTCCACTGACACCGGAAAGAACAACTAACTCCTAACCATACCTTGATACATTCGGAAATAATAAAAAAAAAAATCTGCCTACAATCTGAGCGCAACTTTATTATTTTTCCGGCAGAAGTTCGGAACGCGTTCAATTCTAAGATGCGGTGTAGGTTACTCTGTGACTGAAAAACTAACAAAATGTTCGGAAGCAATTAGAATAGGGCGTAATATATGAATAACATGATTGGGTCATACTCCGGGATCTGGTCTAGGGGTTGAAAAAGGAAAAAATCTAAAAATAGGTGATTATTAAACCAGTTCGTGGAAGTGAAATGATATTCGATATCTGATCAGACCTGAGAGATATGGAAGAATTTATGAAAAAGTAAACAATGACTTTACACCCTCTTAGGGGTCAATTTTAAAAAATCTTGAAAACCCCTTCTAGATATTCATATGAAAAATCGGTAGAATAATAGTGAATTCAATATTTTGGAGGACCTAGTAGATATGACGAAAATCGTGAAAATATATGCATTTTATTTTGACTGAAAATTTTTTTGCCCCCACTTCCAAACGCCAATGGATATTTGAATCTTTTTTTCATCCAAATTACTTTTTTAGTTGATTTAGATATACACACCGAGTTTCAACTTTTTAGCATAAGCTGTTCCATAGTTAGGAAAAACACCCCCCCCCCGTACTAAACTACCCCTATAAAAAATTATATTTTTCTAATATGCCACTATTATAGTTCTATCTAAATACCAAAATTTCAGCTTTTTATCATTACAGGTTCGTAAGATATAAACATTTCCTTTTCACCCTCCCCCACCCAATTGGTTCGTGAGATATTGTCATCTAAAGTTGTTCATCCCCCACCCCCGTACGCCACTACCCCTACACAAAAACTTCTTTTCAATCCTTTCTCTTAGTATAGGTACAGATATTTGTTAAGTTTGAATTTCGTGCCATGAACGGCTTAGGAGATATGCATCTTAGAATGTGTCGATCTCGGCATTTTTGCGTTTCGGAAGAACTATTTACCCCCCCCCACACCCCTTCAGCCGTATCAACAATTTTTTTTTGTAAATTCGTTCACTATCGAAGTTCTATACAAATTTCAAGTTTCAGCCTCCTAGCGTAAGCGGTTTCTGAGATCTAGAAACCAAATTTTTCGTGTAAAACCTTCTCCACTCCTCCCCTTAATACCCACACCCCTCTAAAAGATACTAGTCATAGAGGTTCAACCAACTTACCCACCATAAAAATCCTCAACGGGTTTGGGTGCTATGCGCCTTCAAACTATTTTTGCGTACGGCATACGGCGTACGGCGCACAGTGGGGCGTTTGCCCGATCTAGCTGGCCAAAATTCGGTTTTTTAAACATGCAAATGTTAACTAGCAGGGAGTTTCAAGAAGGGGTTTTTTTTACCTATATTTACTACATATAAAAGCCGTGGGCTTAGCTCAAAGTTGCCATTTGTAAAAGATAATTTCTAACGAAAAAACCTATGTTAAAAACTAACTATGATCACATAACTTTTTCGTGAGTTTAAAGTAAAATTAAGAAATTTTGAAAAATGGATATTGAAGTAGCAGGTATTTATTTTATTTTTACTTTTTATGGTTTTTCAAGGATATAAAGTTTTTGAACTAGATAGTATTAAATTTTAGTATAATTTAAGATCTGTTTTTTGGAAAAGTTACATTTTCAAAATTAAAAAAAGTTATATAAGTCCGCACGCTTCCGTCAAAAGTTATGTGGCAATATGAAGGTTAAATATTCATTCTTAAGTAGTAAAAAAAAATTTACTGCTAATATCTGCTCAGCGAGATCTTATAACAGTTTATGTTGATAACGGAAATTCAAAATATTTTTAAACGGAAACATATTATATAATAGTATTTTCAGTGAAAACATTCACCAAAAAAATTATACATATAGCCATTTTTCACAAAAATTTTTTTTTCCAGAAAATATGTTCCAATATTAATATTACTGAATAATAACAAAATAAAACCTTATTTTAAAATGAATTGATAATATAAATAATTTTGGCCAGATAGATCGTTCAAACGCCCCACTGTGTGGCGTACGGCGTACAGGCGGACATTTTTTTTATTGCTTTTTTGGGGTCTACTAGTCCTAAAACGTGAAAATACAAAATTTCAGGGTAGCAAATTTTTTTGAAATTTCAGGTCGATCACAATACTTTATTTTTAAAATAATTAAGTAAGAATAATAATTAAAATGCATAAAAATGTCCTGAGAACCGGAAAGTTTATATATAATATACAATCATCGTTTTCATAAACGTCTGGAGTGACGCATTAAAACGACGAAGACTTGGTACTAGTCACCAATGGTGTTTAATGGTAAAGTGAGGAGCCAAATAATATAATACAATGTATGATATAATCCACCTATGGTGTTAAAAGGCTCTCTGTGAAAGAGTGTTTAAGTAAAGGGTTATCCAATAAGAGGTTTATTTTGATATTCAAAGAAAAATGGAATTTTTGAGATAAATGATAGGATGTTTATTTCATTGTAAAGAGGAAGGTCATCATCAATGGCGCGACAGCCCAAATCGGGCCAGGGCCTGCAGGATACATTGTCTGAAGTCATCTCGGTTCAGCGCCCGCGTCCTCCAGTTTGTGCATCTAAGAAGCGATTTGCAATCTGCGTCAACTGAATCCTCGTATCTTTTTCGCGGTTTTCCCACCGGTCGCTTGCCATGGGCTCTACCTTTCAATGTGCGCTTGGGAATTCTTCCGTCCTCCATTCGCTCCACATGACCTGCCCATTACAGCTTACGGAATTTTATAAGAGTCGATGCGGCTGGGTCGTCATAGATGTTATACAACTCGTTGTTGTACCGAATACGCCATTCAGTGCCTTCTCTTACTGGTTCCAAAATTCTTCGAAGAATTCGTCGTTCAAAAGCGTCTATTGATTTTTCAGACGCTTGGGTGAGAGTCCACGTTTCACTTGCATATAGTAGCACAGGTCTTATTATGGTCTTGTATATGCGAAGTTTGCTCAGCCTGTGCACTTTTTTCGTTTTTAAGATCGGGAGAACCGTGAAATATGCCTTATTTGCTAGTGTGATCCGTTGATTTACTTCGTCCCGTTCGTTGCCGTCTCTTACAAGGTGTGATCCCAAGTATGAGAAATGATCCACATTCTCCAGGTTGTAGTCCACCAAGGTCATATTTTGTCTAGTTGGCGCGTTTCTTCTTGTTTGGGTCATGAACTTGGTCTTACTCTCATTGACCCTTAGCCCGACCTCCTTTGCTGCTGAGTCTAGACAGTGGAAGATTTCCTTTGCGTCTGGAACAGATCTGGCCATGATGTTTACGTCATCCGCGTACACCACTAGTTGAGTGGACTTGATTAGTAGGGTACTTCTGGTGTCAACGGGTACCTTTCTGATGACATATTCCAGGTCAAGGTTGAAGAGCATGGGAGCGAGTCCATCTCCCTGCTTCAGGCCGGATTCTGTTCGGAAGCTTTGGGTTAGCTCGTTTTGTATCCTTAATTGGGATTCAGTGTCAGTCATGGTCATTTTTGTTAATCGGACGAGTTTTGATGGGATTCCAAAGTCGAGCATTATTTTATATAGTACATTACGGTCTATACTATCCTATGCCTGTTTGAAGTCCACGAAGATCTGGTGCACGTCAATGTTACACTCCCAGCATTTTTCTAGCACTTGTTTGACTGAGAATATCTGGTCAATAGTAGATCGTCCGGTTCTGAAACCACCTTGGTATTCGCCGATAATACTTTCTGTATAAGGCTTTAATCGATTATGAATTACTTTCGTCAGTATTTTGTAGGACGTACACAACAATGATATGCCTCTGTAATTTTCACATCGCAGTTTATCTCCTTTCTTGTAGATTGGACATATAATGCTCTGGCGCCAGTCGTCGGGTATTTTTTCTTCAATCCAAATTTTTGTCACGATTTTGTGTAGGAGATTGGCGAGGTACGGACCACCTCCCTTTAGGAGCTCTGCTGGTATTGCATCGACTCCGGGTGATTTATGTATTTTTTGTTCGCGCAGGGCTGCTTCCACTTCTCCGGTAGTGGGTACCGTAGTTGATATCTGCTCATCCGATGGTGCACTTGATGTTATAATTGGGTCGGTGGTCGTCACTCTGTTAGGGTTCAGCAGCTTTTTAAAGTATTCAACCCATCTTTGTTTAATTTGTTCTGCGTCACTAAGGATATTTCCTTCCTTGTCTTTACAGAGGTTTGTTCGTGGCTTATAGCCTTGTCTTATTTGTTTGACGGCAGTATATGCGGATCGTAGATTATGTGACTTCATGTCAGTATTTAGGTTTATAATTATGTCATTGTTGTGTTTTCGTTTCTTTCGTCTGCAGATTTTGTTTGATAATCGCCTAAGCTCGTCGTATTCTTCCTTTTTGGCTCTCGTCGGTCTTTCAATGTACGCCTTGTAAGCTTCATTCTTTTTCGTTATCGTATTTTGTTTTTATGCGGATCGCACACAATCTTTCGTTTACGGTTTTGAAGTCGGTGATTAAGTTCTTAAATTTGGTATCTACCACGAAAGCTACTCCAAATTCCCTGCTTCCCGAAGCTTTTCCACTGGTTAGTATTGTGTGTGTCCGCAAGTCATTAACCTCACTGCCAAGCCATCTCGTTTCTTGGACCGCCAGAATGTTGATGTTGTATCCTGAAACTTCTTGAAGAAGCTCTCGCAGTGCACCTGCTCTGTAAAGGGAGCGAACGTTCCAAGATCCAAAAGAGTAGTCCTTAATGCGTTGCCAGAGTCGTTGCCGTTGATCCAATCTTTTCCGAGGCTGTAGTCCTGCTTTCGGAACAATAGGTTTTTTTTCCGGGGATGGGTTGTTAACCCATCGCCCAACCCCCAACCTGGAGGACCAGGTCTATAGTACATAGACGTGTGAACAACTTTCGGTTATGCCGCGAGTCCAACTACACCAGTTTTTAGACCTACTTCCTGAGACGCACTGGTGTTCCTGGCCATTCAGGATGTGTTCACTCGCTCCTCCTTATCTCAACCTGGGCTTGCGACCGGCTATGGCCCATAAGAGGAAGGTATGCCGTTAATAATGGAAAACAACATCAGCCAAATGGCCACCACGACCACGCTTACAGTACCATATCCCTTCCATGAAATTTTTCATAACCAAACCGCAAAGTGGGTGCCCTATGTCCTCGATAGTCTTACGAATTCCATCTTTGAGGTCTTGAATCGACGCTGGGCTGTTGGCGTAGACCTTATCTTTCACGTAGCCCCAAAGGAAGAAGTCGCAAGGTGTTAAATCACAAGATCTCGGTTGCCAAATGCGATCACCTCTTCCAGAGATAGTGCGGTCCAGAAACTTTTCTCGTAAAAGATCAATGGTTTCGGTGCTTGTGTGGCACGAAGCGCCGTCTTGTTGAAAGTAAACGTTGTCCAGATCAATATCATCCAATTCTGGCCATAAAAATTATTAATCATCTCTCGATAGCGCAATCCATTCACCGTAACTGTTGCTCCAGCCTCATTTTCGAAAAAGTAAGGTCCAATGACCCCGCCGGACCATAAACCGCACCAAATAGTCACACGTTGAGGATGGAGAGGCTTTTCAACAATAACTCTTGGGTTTTCCGAGCCCCAGATGCGACAGTTTTGCTTGTTGACGTAGCCAGCGAGGTGGAAATGAGCCATCAGTCAAGATGATTTTTCGATGGAATTCCGGATTATTTTCATGCATTTCATGGACCCAATCAACAAAGACACGACGTAGTTGATGATCGGCCGGGTTGATTTCTTGTGTCAACTGAACTTTATAAGCCTTAAGACCCAAGTCTTTATGCAAAATACGGTGTAATGACGTTTGTGGAATGCCCAATTCCAAAGAACGACGAAGAATGGACAAACCTGGGTTTTCTTCAACACTTTGGGCTACAGCAGCAATATTCTCAGTTATTCTTGAGCGACGTGGACGGGTTTTATTCTTCACATCGCTAACTTGTCATAACAGCTCGAATTTTTGCACCAATTTCTGTATTGCGGTCCGACAAGGTTGTTGACGACGACCCAAAAATGTTTTAGTTTTACGAACCGTCTCTGGCAAATTTTCACCATTTTTACAGAACACGAACTTCGACTTCGATTTTCCTACATTTGCCTACCTGGCGGTAGTCGCAGGCGTAGTCGGTGTTGTGGGCATCACCACATAGTCCTGTGTATTCTAAAAGACAGGTACTGCGCGGTCGAAGTGGAAGTCCGTGTTCTGCTTGGGCCTTTAGTCTGCCGGCTTTAAGGAGTCAAAAGCTTCAACGTTTTTCAAATTAAAGGCAAAGCGGGTGGTAACAAGATAGTAGGCAAACCACGAAAGCATGGGAAGACTCGGTTGGTGAAGAGAACAAAGTTATCGCGAAAAATCGGTCAATGGGTAGAAGTAGGGAAGCGTTTTAGACGGAAAATTTTGGTTTCTAGATCTCAGCAACCGCTCATGTCATGATCATCATGATCATCATCAATGGTGCGATAGCCCAAATTGGGCCAGTGCCTGCAGGATACATTGTCTAAAGTCATCTCGGTTCAGCACCCACGTCCTCCAATTTGTGCATCTAACAAGCGATTTGCAATCTGCATCAACTGAGTCTTCGTATCTTTTTCGCGGTTCTCCCACCGGTCGCTTGCCATGAGCTCTAGCTTTCACTGTGAGCTTGGGAATTCTTCTGTCATCTTTTCGCTCCCCATAACCTGCTCATTGTAGCTTATGGCATTTTATAAGAGTCGATGCGCCTGGGTCGTCATAGATGTTATACAACTCGTTGTTTTACCGAATACGCCATTCAGTGCCTTCTCTTACTGGTCCTAAATTTTTCGCTCAAAAGCGTCTATTGATTTTTCAGACGCTTGGGTGAGAGTCCACGTTTCACTTGCATATAGTAGCACAGGTCTTATTATGGTTTTGAATATGCGAAGATCTGGCCATGATGTTTACGTCATCCGCGTACAGCACTAGTTGAGTGGGCTTGATTAGTAGGGTACTTCTCGTATCAACGGGTACTTTTCTGATGACATATTCTTGGGCGAGGCTGAAGAGCATGGGAGCAAGTCCATCTCCCTGCTTCAGGCCGGATTCTGTTCAGAAGCTCTGGGTAAGCGCGTTTTGTATCCTTACTTGGGATTCAGTGTCAGTCATGGTCATTTTTGTTAATCGGACGAGTTTTGATGGGATTCCAAAGGCGAGCATTATTTTATATAGTACATTACGATCTGTACTACCGTATGTGTACAAATTTTTACAGTTACCATAATGATTATTGTTTCTTTTTCATCGTTTTTTTTTAATTTTTTAATTGCTGACATATAGTTTGCACTCGGTATTGTAATGGGATAATATTGCCTGCACTTTAATTCATATATCAGGTTACACAATGCAATGTGCATGCAACTATTAGTTATTCTATGCTGAATAAGCATAAAATGTGTATATATAGGTTTAATTTTGTAAGTAAGTTCAGTTCATTAAAATTATGGTATAAGACAAGAACTCAGTTTTATTCATAGTCCGTCGAACCATAACAAGTAGAAATACTTGCAACAATTCACCGCAGAACACATTGGAACCTGAAGACTTCTCTCTGGACTATTGTGAGACAGGTTACCACAAGCTGCTTAAGAGCACACACACCATTGGATTCTACCAGAAGACCCATCTCCGGACTAGTGAGATAGGCTGCTCTGCTTAGGAGCACTCACATCGTTGCTTTCTACAAGAAGACTCCTTTCCGGAATAGTGAAATGGGCATGCAACAACACAATACTTTCGCTGGCATCAGAGAAACAATTACCACAAGCTGCTTAAGAGCACACACACCCTTGGATTCTATCAGAAGACCTCTCGCCGGTCTTTGTGAGACAGGTTACCACGAGCTGCTTAAGAGCACACACACCTTTGGATTCTACTAGAAGACCCATCTAATGACTAGTGAGAAGGGCATGCAACACCACAATATTTTCGCTGGTATCAGAGCAACAATTACCACAAGCTGCTTAAGAGTAAATACACCTTTGGATTCTACCAGAAGACCTCTCGCCGGACTTTGTGAGACAGGTTACCACGAGCTGGTTAAGAGCACACACACCTTTGGACTCTACTGGAAGACCCATTTCCGGACTAGTGAGAAGGGCATGCAAAAACACAATATTTTCGCTGGCATCAGAGAAACAATTACTATAAGCTGCTTAAGAGCACACACACCTTTGGATTCTAGCAGAAGACCTTTCTCCGTACTACTGTGAGACAGGTTACACGAGCTGCTTAAGTGCACACATATCATTGGATTCTACCAGAAGACCCATCTCTGGACTAGTGGGACCGGCACGCAACACACTATAGTTTCGCTGGCATCAAAGAAACAAATTTATCTTTGGACTAGAGAGGTAGATTACCACAAGTTGCTTAAGAGCACGCACACCTTTGGGATCTACCAGAGGACCTTTCTCCGTACTACTGTGGGACAGGCAAACAACAATAAGGCTCACTGAATTGCAGAGAGACCAAACAATCCGATTTCCAGATCAGAGAAATAGGTTTTAACACAGTCACAATGGATGACCCTTTTAAGCAACAATCAAATCGTGGAGCGGAGATTAAGAAGCTCCTGACAAATTTTAAGAAAGACTCTCAGTCAAGGAAGACAAGAGAATACTGCACCAAGAAGTCAGTAAAGTTGAAAGAACTGTGGGCAGCATTTATGAATCAACATGAAAGCTTATGCGAGAAACAAGATAAACATGACGATCATCCCTATTTCACGATGCATTATTATGATCAAGTCAAAGAAGCATACGATGAGTTTGTGGAATTACTATCAAACATCTGGATATGATAATTTATCTATTATATCAGACGCAGATCAACAAAAGAGATTCAATAAGCAGAAAGGTATGATTCAGGCTTTATTGTCACAGATTACTAGGACAAAAAATGAAATTAAGGAAAAGAGAACCAGCGCATAGTACATGCTCAAAGCAAGAGCGTTATCAGAATATTGGACTCGAATTCTAAGCAACCACGAAGAGATCTTAGCCAATGCCAGCAAAGCTGATTACAAACAGACTACCTAGACTAAAATTTGCTGGAAACAATAGAAGATGAGTACCACCAGATTGCGGTAACATTCTTAGAGCTACAAGATGAGAAAACAGACGTCAGAACACCAACTGGGAACTTAACAACACAAGAAATTCGGCCACATCAAATCAAACTTCCAACAGTCAATATTCCCATCTTCAGCGGTGATTATTTACAGTGGCAACCATTTCGTGATCACTACGTTCAAATATTGCACAATAACTCTTGTCTCGGAAATGCAGAAAAAATTTTCTATTTGCCAACTTGTCTGGCGAAGCTCAAAATTTACTACAGCATTTACAACCTACTGAAGTGAACTACTTATCGGTGTGGGCTCTTCTGTGTGCACTATACAATAACACGAGATTGTTAGTAACTACTCAGCTCCGCGCTCTTACGTCTATTCCAGAAGTAAATAACCCAAATGTAGCAGGCATAAGAAGTCTTCATGACAAGACGAAGGAGTGTTTACTAGCCTTAAAAAACTTAGACGTAGAGACGAATAACTGGGATCCCATTGTCGTATTCCTAATAACACAAAAACTAAATAGATCAGGAAAGTCACATACTCTACGAATAACTTCCTCCGTCAAAATATAACCTCGGACGAATCCAAGAAGTACATACTGGAACAGACGGATTAATTAGAGTAGTTAGCATCAAGGCTAAAGGTGGGGTCTTCAAAAGGCCAATAACCAAAATATCTCCACTTTCAATATCAGACCACGAACTGTAACGATTTGGGTTCGCAGAACGTCCAGTTGGCAATCGTCATTGCCGAAATTTTGGCACGTAAGCCTGGCGGACTGAAAGTCATCCTCCATCTATCGAAAGAAATCATCATTTCTTCAACCAAGACGAAGGATAACTTTCATATGGTTTTTCGTTGACTATGTTGTCATTAGACAACATATGTCCCACGAGTGGCCAAATGAAGTGACGGAGCAGCTAGCATAAAAGCACGTGCATAGCTCGTCGGATGGGGGGAGTGTGCCTCTTCGACTCGCGGACGAATGTGTATTCTGCTCTGTGAGGGCCGAAAAATGGGTTTTGGGGGAATCCCATTCCTTCGGTCGGCGGGCTGTAAAGGATTTTAATGTGAGGGGGCCAGATGCACCAAGGGTGCGGAAAAGAATGAGTAGGGACCTAGGTACTTGGGGAAGGAACATCAGGGTGCGATCATCTGACGGACGATCAAATAGGAGAATCACAATGTCTAAGTGTTGCTTTTGTCGTGACAAAAGAGAAACGGAATAGTCCGCCTAATAACGGACACCTTATGGCCCAGTTGAGCCAGTAGTGCGAGGAAGCAGAGCTGTTGCGGCCGGACCAAGGCCATGCCACTGCCATCGATTCTTACCCGAAAGGAGATCAATTTAACAGTTTCATCGGGCTTGGTCCGATCGGAACAGCATCCCTACTTGTTGCTTTGCTTGTTTCTTGTGAAAGCGTTAACGTGAAGCGAACTTAATTGAGAAAAAAAAATATTGAGCATGCCGTGATACAATACCGAAAGGAATTGACAAAAAGATCGACACAACTCGAAGGGACTGACAAACAAAAATACAGCAACAACAGCAACCTTGGCTTACGAGTCGGTGGTACCATTATTATTGGCTTGCACAAGTATCTGCATGCAGCGTGGCAAAAATAAAAAAAAATATTAAGTATTGTTGGCTTGTAGGTAGGATGTGCCCTTAATAGAATCAAATATGCCTCTATACCTATATCTGCATGCAGCGCGGCAATAGCGCAAAAATATATTACGAGATGGTGGTTTGTATGCAGGTTGTGCCGCTAATAAGTTCTGATTGGTGCTGCGACATCGACATCGATGTTTCTAAAACATCGATGTTTTGCAAAAACATCGGGTACTTTTAACATCGATGTTTTTACTTCGATGTTTTTCAAACATCTATATTTTATAAAAACATCGACATCGATGTTTCAGGCACAACGAGGTTTTTTTTTTGCTCCTCACACCAATCTCTTAGCAAAAATTGTACCGAGATTTTATAAAAGCGTCGAACTTTGTTAGGAAAAGGTTAAAAAAGGAGATACGACATCGATGGGATCAAGTGAAACGAAACTACTCGCTGGAGGGATGGGAACAGGGATACGTTCCTCGAAATTCGTCACTCATGAAGACTGCCATGAAATACTTGTCTATTATGGCTACTTCAGTACCCTCTGAGAGAGTATTCTCTGCTACAGCGAACATTGCTTCCAGCAAAAGAAGCTCTCTCTCAGGGGAGAAGCTTCAAAAATTACTGTTTTCACAGACAGTAAACTCAACATTTTGGAGTTTGGATTATTAGAGTTTTATTCCTTTTTACTTTACTATTTTTTAATAATAAAGTATTGTGATCGACTTGAAATTTTAAAAAAAATTTGCTACCCCGAAATTTTGTATTTTCACGTTTTAGGACTAGTAGACCCCAAAAAAGCAAAAAAAAAATAATAATGTCTGTCTGTACGCCGTACGCAAAATAGTTTGAAGGCACGTAGCGCCCAAACCCGTTGAGGTATTAATATGAAAATTTAATGGTGGGTAGATTGGACGAACCTCTACGACTGGCATCTTTTAGAGCGGTGTAGGTATGAGGGGGAGGAGAGGGGATGAAAAGTGGTGAGATAAGAAATTTTCAAAAAAATTACGTTTCATATGTCAAGAATAGTATAAGATAGATGCTCAAATTTTACTTTATTATTTTAATAATAAATTATTGTTATCAACTTTTAAAAAAAAAAAATTTGCTAAACTGAAATTTTTTTTTAAACGTTTTATGACTAATAAACGCCAAAAAAGCAATAAAAATTTTCAGTCCGTCTGTGCTCCGTACGCCGTACGCAAACTCGTTTGAGGAATTATAGTTCCCAAACCCTATGAGCTATTAAATTGATTTTTTTTTCTGAAAAGACATCAAGAGGTTTTTTGAAGTGAGAATTTTTTCAGGGGTGAGGGTGCGAGGGGAAGGTAGGGGAAGCGTTTTAGACGAAAAATTTTGGTTTCTAGATCTCAGCAACCGCTTATAGTAGGAGGCTGAAACTTAGAATTTCTATAGAGCTTTGATAGTGGACCCATTTGCTGATATAGGTGAAGGGGTGTGGGAGTGGAGGGGGAAATAATGCGTCCGAAACGCAAAAATACCGATATCGACACATTCTAAAATCCATATCTCTTAAACCGTTAACGGCAAGCAATTAAAACTTAACAAATATCTGTAGTTTACTAGGAAAGTAGATTGAAACAAAATTTTTTGGTGGGGGTGGTGGCGTGCGGGGGTCGGGGTTGAAATAGTAAAGACTACGATATCTCACAAACCAATTGCACCAGAAAAACCAAATTCGGTTTGGGTATAAAGCTTGATAAATAAAGATTGCTCAAAGTAAAATCATTGAAAAGGGCGGGGGAGCATAGAAGTGGGGGGATAAGAATTTTTCAAAAATATCACTTTTCATATCTCAATAACAGTGTTACATAGATGGTTCAAATTTGAATTAGAACTAGGCCCTAGTACGGAAAAATAAATTTAAAGATGGGGGTGTAGAAGGTGAGGGTGGGGAAGGGTGAGAAGGAAAAAGTTTCGATGCTTATATCTTAAGAACTTGTAATATTGACAATTTTTCTGCAAATGGGTCTACTATCAGAGCTCTATAGAAATTCCAAGTTTCAGCTTCCTATCATTAGGGGTTACTGAGATCTAGTAACCAAAATTTTCGGTCTAAAACACTTCCTCCTCACACCCCCACCCCTAAAAATTTGGTCACTTCAAGGAGCCTACCCCGTCTATTCGTTAAAAAAATTTCAATTTAATATCTCAAATCGTTTGGCAGCTACGAGCCTCCAAACGACCTTGCGTACGGCGTACGGCGGACAGACGGCCTGAAAATTTTTATTGCTTTTTTCGCGTCTACTAGTTATGAAACGTGAAAATACAAATTTTGAGGGTAGCAAATTTTTTTTTTTTAAAAATCAATCACAATACTTAATTATTAAAATAATAAAGTAAAACTGATGGGTCTCCAACATTTGTCTTCTCTTTGTTGTAAAGCTGTGCCAATTGCATTGTTGGATGCATCGACCATAATACAAAGGGTTGAGTTAGGTTTTTGATGTGCCAAACAATTTGTTGCCTTCAAACTGTCTTTTATGGAACAAAAAGCGATTCCTTGTTCCAAACAATGTCCATTGTTTTTTTTGATTTCGTGCTGGGGAACCCTTTTAACAAATCATATAATGACATTGCTGTGTGCGCCAAATTCGGAAGGAAACGGTGGTAAAAATTTCAGCTCCGATGATTGCGTTATCTGTGGAGGCGATGATGAAAGAATGGTTATATTGTCGACGCAGGTTTTAATTAAGCGTTAGATGTTTTGTTCCAAAGGTTGAAATGTTTGCTCCATTTGCAGCCGTTAAAACTAAATGTGTTTTTTGTCGGTATTGTGGGAATTTTTTTTTGGGAATAATGGAGACTTCTGCTTCTGTGCCTATGAGGAAAAGTATATTCGAGTTAAGGTCGCGAATAAACAGGCGACGTGAGCTTAAGTCCGACCTCGTTGTCGCATTCAAGGTTGGGCATTTGCGTTTTTTGTAACTTTGAAGTTGCAGGGAGGTATGCATTTTTTTTGCATTGGTCGTGAAACGTCGATGGTACCAACATATTGGGTTTGTTGACCTTAATCTTGATCTCGATGAACTGCAGTTTGAGTACCTTGAACTGCGTGAACTACTTCTGCTGCAAGAAGATCCCGATTCAATTTTTGCCAATCGATCCGATAGATCTTGTATTGTGTTTTTGAAAGAGTTATCTGTTCTAATTTCTGCGATTTTCGGTGAAGCGGTAGAATCGTGAATTTTGTCAGCGATTGTTAGCACTTCTTCGAAACTATGTGATTTTTCAATTGCTATAAGACAAGATTGGGTGAATGAAGTAAGTTTGTTCATCCACAATTTGTGGAGAAGGTTTTTGTTTATTAAGCTGTTACCCCCTGCCAGAGATTCCATTTGGCGAAAAAGGTCGGAGGGTTTTTGGTCCCCTATTTCAATTTTGTGGAGGAGTGGGTATAGTCGTTTTCCTTCTGTGTCTTGACTTCTTTTCAGAAGGGTTTCTTTAAGGTTTTCGTATTTATTTGCAGTGGGTGAACTACATAGTATGTCTGCCACGAGTTCCATCGTGTCGGATTCTAGAGAAGCTACTAGGTAGTCGTATTTTGTGGATGATTGTGTGATGTTTCGCAGGCGAAACTGCGTTTCTATTTTGAGGAACCACAAATCTGGTCTGTTGATCCAGAATGGAGGGACTTTTATCATAGAAAATTGACAGCTTTGTGCCTCAGGAGGCTCACTAGCACTTGCTTCCGTGTTGGGTTACTGACCCTGCACCGTATATATAAATGATAATGGAAGTTGGAATTAAATTAAAATGTGTGTGTGTGTTTCCGCGGATTGTGAAAAATTTTAGTTTTAAATTTTAGGTTATATGAAAAATTTAGGTTAGATTTTAGGTTATATAATAAAATAAAATATACTTAAGACTATAATTATTGGCTCTGGTTCTGTTTCTGATGAAAATGCGAATGTAAAATGTTCGGTTGCGTGAGCGCAGGGATGATGTAACTCGGCGAATGTCCACGCGGAGCTAAGGTAATTCGATCTGCTTTGGCTTCTGGAGAAAATGTGAGAAAATGGATGTGAGTGCTCGGATAAAGCAATTCACGAATGTTCATGTGCGCTGCTGGCTGAGTTGCTCGTTCTTCGATGAATTTTTTTTTTTTATTGAAAAAAAAAAATAATCCGGCTTCCAGGTCAAAAATTTTTAACGCAATGTGTATATTTGTTGGCGTAGTGCGTGTTTTACTTCGTTCGGGTCACTATTTATTGGGATGATAATTCAATAATAAAACGTTTGTTTGGTTTTCAGTTATAATATTGTCCGACTACTGTCGTAGTCCAAATCGAAAAGGGGAGAATGACAGCTTAATGTTCTTGAAGTTGGCTGAAGTTCAAGTGCAGTGGCTTATTTACAGTGGCCACACGTCCGAGGCTCGGTTCTATGCGTTACAAACTTTTCGGGCTGGATTAAACTTATAATACTCTATATGTTCATCTAGAGAATAAAAATTGCCTTTAAAACTCACCTGTAAACTTCAAATTCAACAAATGAGCCGTTGTATTTGAAAGTGGTATAAGTCTATTTTTTCATAATCATCAATATTGGTATACGTTAATATAATTATTAAAATTGTTGATGAAAATAAACGATTTTTTTTAGTTCCAAGTGGACCTATACCACTTTCATAAATAGCAATTTATAAGAAATAGAAGCAAAAGTGAACATAAGTCCATGTTACTTTATTATTTTAATAATAAATTAAATAAAATTAAATAATTATTAAAATAATAAAGTATTCTTATCGATTTAAAAAAAAATGAAAAATTTGCAACCCTGAAATTTTTTTTTTACACGTTTTATGACTAATAAACACCAAAAAAGCTTCCGCCGCGCCCACCGCCGCGCCGTCCGCCGCAAACTCGTTTGAGGAATTATAGTTGCCAAACCCTATGAGCTATTAGATTGAATTTTTTTTCGAAATAGACATGGTGGACCCCTTGAAGTGACATTTTTTTGTTGTGTGAGGGGGTGAGGGCGAAGGTGGGGTAGTGTTTAAGACGAAAAATGTTGGTTCCTAGATCTCAGCAACCGCTTATGGTAGGAGAAAGAAACTTGGAAGTTCTATAGAGCTTGGATAGTAGACCCATTTTCAAAAAAATTGCTGATATGGATGAAAAAGATGTGGAAGTGAAGGGGGAAATAATGCGTCCGAAACGCAAAAATGGCTAGATCGCCACATTCTAAAATCCATATCTCTTAAACCGTTAATGGCAAGCAATTAAAACTTTACAAATATCTGTAGTTATACTAGGAGAATAGAATGAAAAAAAATTTCAATCCATCATCCAACTTTACCATTTAGTGATAGGAACGCATAACATTAGTACCGAAAGCGAACGAATTGTCGCTAAATCATATGAAATACACTCAAACGTTGAAAAAACCTGCGAACCGCCAACTGTTAAATGATTTTTGTAACGCTCAAACCATCGCGGGCGTAGCCTATACCGGACAAACAAAAAAACAAACATTCATTTTTATATATAGAGATTATTTGTTTTCTCAGCCTCTGATCATCATCATCATCAAACGAACCAGCCTCTATCCACCATCCTCCATCCTTCATAGTTCATCCACTATCTTCTATCCACCATCCATAGTCCAACTTTACTATTTAGTAAAAGGAACGCGTAACTAAAACACCGTAAAGAAACAAACTACCACTAAATCATATGAAAAAGACTCAAATGTTGAAACAACTCGCGAACCACCAACTGTTAAATGATTTTTCTTGCGCACAAACCATCGCGGGCGTACCCTCAATAAACCACCAAAGTTTCACTGCAGTCGGATGATAAGTTTAGGAGCCTATACCGGACAAACAAACAAACAGACAAACATTTCCCCATTTTACTTTATTATTTTAATAATTCAGTATTGTGATTGATTTTTTAAAAAAAAAATTTGCTACCCTCAAAATTTTTATTTTCACGTTTCATAACTAGTAGACGCGAAAAAAGCAATAAAAATTTTCAGTCCGTCTGTCCGCCGTACGCCGTACGCCGTACGCAAGATCGTTTGGAGGCTCGTAGCTGCCAAACGCTTTGAGATATTAAATTGAAATTTTTTAACGAATAGACGGGGTAGGCTTCTGGAAGCGACCAAATTTTTATGGGTGGGGGTGTGAGGCGGAAGGAGGGGGAAGTGTTTTCGACTGAAAACTTTGGTTTCCAGATCTCAGTAACCCCTAATGTTAGGAAGCTGAAACTTGGAATTTCTATAGAGCTCTGATAGTACACCCATTTGCAGAAAAATTGTCAATATTGATCAAGGGGTGTGGGAGTGGGGGGAAATGTAATGCGTCCGAAACCCAAAAAAGGCGAGATAGACACATTCTAAAATCCATATCTCTTAAACCGTTAATGGCACACTATTCAAACTTAAAAAATATTTGTAGTAATACTAGGAGAACAGACTGAAGAAAAATTTTAGGTGGGGGAAGTTATGTATGGGGGTGGGGGGTGAAAAACTTAAGATTACGATATCTCATGAACCAAATGCTCTAGAAAAATAAAATTTTATTTGGGTATAAAGGTTGACAAATAAAGATTGATCAAAGTTAAATTTTTTAAATGGGAGGTGGAGCATAGAAGTGGAAGGGATGAGAATTTTTCAAATCAAACACATTTCATATCTCAAGAACAGTTTAAGATAGATGCTTAGAATTTTTACCAGAAGTAGCGCTAATTAAACCCTAGTAGGGAAAAAAATCTGCCAACAGTCTGGGCGCAACTGTATTATTTTTCCGACAGAAGTTCAGAACGCGTTCAATTCGGGGATGCGGTGTATGTTACTATGTGACTGAAAACCTAACAAAAAGTTCGGGAAGCGGTTAGAAAAGGGTGTAACATATGAATTAAATAATTGGGTCATATTCCCGGATGCGGTCTAGAGGTTGAAAAAAAAAAACAAAACTTACAAATAGGTGATTATTAAACAAACCTGGGAAGTGAAAAGATATTCGATATCTGATCAGACCTGAGAAACATGGTGGAATTCATGAAAAAATATACAACCAGTTTACACCCTCTTAGGGGGGGGTTCAAAAAATCTTGAAAACATATTCTAGGTATTCACATGAAGAATCCGTAGAAAAAAAATGAACTCAATACTTCGAAAGACCTAGTAAATATGACGAAAATCGTGAAAATATATGCATTTTATACTAACCGATATTTTTTTTTGCCCCCCCTTCTGAACGCCAATGAATATTCAAATTTTTTTTTATCAGAATTACTTTTCTAGTTAATTTACATATACGTACCGAGTTTCAACTTAACAGCATAAGCCGTTCTAAAGTTAGGAAAAACACCCCCCACCACCGTACCATACTACCCCTAAAAAAAAATTGTCCACCATGCCACTACTATAGCTCTATCTAAATACCAAGTTTCAGCTTCCTATCGTTATAGATTCTTAAGATATAAGCATCGGAACTTTTTCTTTCTCACCCTTCCCCACCCTCACCCTCTACACCCACCCCCCCCCCCCAAATTTTTTTTCCCTACTGGGGTTCTATTAGGCCTACTTCTGGTAAAAATTTGAAGCAACCATCTTACACTGTTATTGAGATATGAAACGTGTTATTTTTGAAAAATTCTTATCCCCTCCACTTACGTAATCCCCCGCCCCCTTCAAAGATTTTACTTTGAGCAATCTTCATTTATCAAGCTTTGTATCCAAACCGAATTTTGTTTTTCTGGTGCCACTGGTTTGGGAGATATTGTAATGTTAAGTATTTCAACCCCCACCCCCGTACGTCACTACCCCCACCCAAAAATTTTGTTTCAATCTACTCTCCTAGTATAACTACCCCCCTTGAAAATAATGTCAATTCAAGGGGTCTATCAAGTCTATTCTTAGAAAAAATTTGAATTTAATAGCTCCACTGGTTTGAGAGCTACGAGCCTTCAAAGATTTTGGGGCGGTCGACGTACGGCGTACGGCGTACGGGGTACGGCGTACAGACGGAGTGAAAATTTTTATTGCTTTTTTCGTGTCTACTAGTCATGAAACGTGGACAAAAAAATTTTGAGGGCAGCAAATTTTTTTTTTTTAAAAATCGATAACAATACTGTATTATAAATAATACAGTAAAAGTGTTGAGGTTTTGGGTGTAGAGGGGGAGGGTGGGGGGAGGGTGAAAAGGAAAAAGTTCCGATGCTTATATCTTGAGAACCTGTAATAATATAAGCCTTTAACTTAGTATTTAGATAGAGCTATAGAAGCGGAATGTTGGAAAAATATAATTTTTTTTTAGGGGTAGTATGCTACGGGTGTAGGGGGTGTTTTTCCTAACTATTAAACGGTTCATGCTAGATAGTTGAAACTCGGTTTGTATATGTAAATCAACTAGAAAAGTAATTGTGATAAAAAAAATTTGAATATTCATTGGCGTTTAGAAAGGGGGGCAAAAAAAATTATTTGTAAATATAATAAATATAAGATGCATATATTTCCACGATTTTCGTCATATCTACTAGGTCTTTCCAAATATTGAATTCATTTTTATTCTACGGATTCTTCGTATAAATACCTAGAATGTGTTTTCAAGGTTTTTTGAAATTCGACCCCTAAGGGTAGTGTGGTACAAGTGGGGGTGTTTTTCCTATATATGGAACGGCTTAAGCTACAATGTTGAAACTCGGTGTGTATATGTCAATCAACTAGAAAAGTAATTGTGATAAAAAAAATTTTAATATTTATTGGCGTTTAGAAGGGGGGGGGGCAAAAAAAATATTTGTAAATATAATATATATAAAATGCATATATTTTCACTATTTTCGTCATATCTACTAGGTCTTTTTACAAATATTGAATTCATTTTTATTCTACGGATTCTTCGTATGAATACCTAGAAAGTGTTTTCAAGGTTTTTTGAAATTTGACCCCTAAGGGTAGTGTGGTACAAGTGGGAGGTGTTTTTCCTATATATAGAACGGCTTAAGCTACAATGTTAAAACTCGGTGTGTATATCTAAATCAACTAGAAAAATTATTTCGAATAAAAAAAACGAATATTTATTACCGTTCAGAAGGGGAACAAAAAAAATTATCTGTGGAAATAGAATGCATATTTTCCCACGATTTTCGACATATCTACTACCTCGTCCCAAATAATGAATTTAATTTTATTCTATGTATTCTCCATATGAATACCAAGACAGTGTTTTCAAGATTTTCTGAAAATTGACCCCTAAGGGGGTGTAAAGTGATTGTGTACTTTTTCATAAACTATCCCATATCTCTCAGATCCAATCAGATTTTAACTTCTATGATCTTGTTCTTTTTGATAGTTTTTCAGTCACAAAGTAGCCTACACCGCATTTCAGAATTGAACGCGTTTCTATCTTCTGCCGGAAAAATAATAAAGTTACGCCCAGATTGTTGGCAGATTTTTTATATAAAGGGTTTTCCAATAAGGACTTGACAACTTTGAATTCAATTTGTGAACGCACCCAAACTGTCACTGTCAATTTATTCAGTAAACTTAACATTTTTATCATGGTAAAGTACACGAAGGAACAACGTCTGCAAATTATATTATATTATTTTGAAAAAAAGTTGTCAAGTCCTTATTGGAAAACCCTTTATATAGAAGAGATAGAAGAAAAGATAGAAGATAGAAGATAGATACAATATTGGCACAAGGTATTTCACCAAACAAAGAAAAAAAATCTGTCAACTGTCTGGGCGCAACTTTATTATTTTTCCGGCAGAAGTTCGGAACGTGTTCAATTCGGGGTTGCGGTGTATGTTACTATGTGACTGAAAACCTAACAAAAAGTTCGGGAGGCGTCTAGAATAGAGTGTAACATATGAATTATATAGTTGGGTCATAATCCGGGATGCGGTCTAGAGGTTGAAAACGAAAAAACTTAGAAATATGTCATTATTAAACAAGCCCGTGGAAGTGAAAAGATATGCGATATGTGCTAAAAAATATACAACCACTTTACACCCTCTTGGGAGTCGAATTTCAAAAAATCTTGCAAATACTTTCTAAGTATTCGTATAAAGAATCCGTAGAATAAAAATGAATTCAATATTTGGAAAGACCTAGTAAATATGACGAAAATCGAGAAAATGTATGTATTTTATTTTTAATAACATTATTTTTTGCTCCCCCTCCTTCCGAACGCCAATGAATATTAATTTTTTTTTTAAATATGTGGTTTTTAAACACGCCCGTGGAAGTGAAAAGATGTTCGTTATCTGATCAGACCTTAGAGATATGGTGAAATTCATGAAAAAGTATACAACCACTTTACACCATCTAAGGGGTCGAATTTCAAAAAATTTTGAAAACACATTCTAGGTATTTATATGAAGAATCCGTAGAAAAAAAAATTAATTCAATATTTTGAAAGTCCTAGTAGATATGACGAAAATCGTGACAATATATGCATTTTATTTTTAGTGATAATTTTTTTTGCCCCCCCTTCCGAACGCCAATGAATATTCGAATTTTTTTTTTTAACGGAATTACTTTTCTAGTTGATTTACATATACACACCGAGTTTCAACTTTCTAGCATAAGCCATTCTAAAGTTAGAAAAAACACACTCCATCCCCGTACCATGCTACCCCTAAAAAAATTTTTATTTTTCCACCATGCCACTACTATAGCTCTATCTAAATACCAAGTTTCAGTTTTCTATCATTATAGGTTCTTAAGATATAAACATCGGAACTTTTTCCTTCTCACCCTTCCTCACTTTCACCCTCTACACCCCCACCCCCAAATTTTCTTCCCTACTAGGGTTCTGTTGGGCCTACTTCTGATAAAAATTTGAAGCATCTATGTTACACTGTTATTGAGATATGAAACGTGTTATTTTTGAAAAATTCTTATCCCCCCTACTTCTATGCTCCCCTGCCCCCTTCAAAGATTTTACTTTGAGCAATCTTTATTTATCAAGCTTTATATCCAAACCTATTTTTTTTTTTCTAGAGCAATTGGTTTGTTAGATATCGTAATCTTAAGTATTTTACCCCCCACTTTCGTACGCCACTACCCCACCAAAGAATTTTATTTCAATCTACTCTCCTAGTATAACTACAAATATTTGTTAAGTTTTAATTTCAAGCCATTAACGGTTTAGGAGATATGGATTTTAGAATGTGTCGATCTCGGCATTTTTGCGTTTCAGACGCATTATTTCCCCCACCACTCCCACACCCCTTCACCCATATCAGTAATTTTTTTGCATATAGGTCAAAGCTCTATAGAAATTCTAAGTTTCAGCCTCCTACCATAGTTGGTTGCTGAGATCTAGAAACCAAAATTTTTCGTCTCAAACGCTTCCCCCACCTTCCCCCTTACACCCTTGCCCTTCAAAAAAACCCAACTTCTAGGGGACCACCATGTCTTTTCAAAAAAAAAAATCAATTTTATTGCTCATACGGTTTGGCAACTATAATTTCTTAAACGGGTTTGCGTACGGCGGACGGCGCACAGATGGACTGAATTTTTTTTTGCCTTTTTGGTGTTTATTAGTCATAAAACGTGTAAAAAAAAAATTTCAGGGTAGCAAATTTTTTTTTTTTAAAAGTCGATAACAATACTTTATTATCAAAATAATAAAGTAAAACTTAAGCAAGTTCCACAATTTTCTACGGAGATATTGAGTAATTAATGAAAAATGGTGCATTTCTACCTAGTCTCCCCTACTTCATGTCGCTGATGATTCCTTGCAGACAAGTTCAAATATAGTAAGGACTTACCAAAGTAAGGGGTAGTTATGCAACACGGTAAAAAATTTAATAGTAAAATTCAACAAAAAAAAAGGGTTACATAATAGACCAGCCCAACTCTAGGTTAATTTATAATTTCTTCAAAAAATTGAAACAGAGCAGGTAATTTCTCAGGTGCTTTGTGTTACAGTTTTTCTAATTTTTCATATAAACCCTGACTTTGTTATGACAATGTAGTTGGCCAGGGTTATACTATAATCGCATTTTATTGCTCACGTTTTAATACTAATTTTTTTTTAATATAATACTTTAACATTTATGCTACCAAATGAAGGACATGTAAAAGAGAAAAAAAAATCTGCTAACAGTCTGGGCGCAACTGTATTATTTTTCCGGCAGAAGTTCAGAACGCGTTCAATTCGGGGATGCGGTGTATGTTACTATGTGACTGAAAACCTAACAAAAAGTTCGGGAAGCGGTTAGAAAAGGGTGTAACATATGAATTAAAAAGTGGGTCATATTCCGGGATGCGGTCTAGAGGTTGAAAAAAACAAAACTTAAAAATAGGTGATTATTAAACAAACCTGGGGAAAAGAAAAGACATTCCATATCTGATCAGACCTGAGAAACATGGTGGAATTCATGAAAAAGTATTCAACCACTTTACACCCTCTTAGGAGTCGAATTTCAAAAAATCTTGAAAACACTTTCTAGGTATTCACATGAAGAATCCGTAGAAAAAAAATGAACTCAATATTTCGAAAGACCTAGTAGATATGACGAAAATCGTGAAAATATATGCATTTTATACTAACCGATATATTTTTTTGCCCCCCCTTCTGGACGCCAATGAATATTCAAATTTTTTTTTATCAGAATTACCTTTCTAGTTAATTTACATATACGTACCGAGTTTCAACTTCTTAGCATAAGCCGATCTAAAGTTAGGAAAAACACCCCCCACCACCGTACCATACTACCCCTAAAAAAAATTTTATTTGTCCACCATGCCACTACTATAGCTCTATCTAAATACCAAGTTTCAGCTTCCTTTCATTATAGATTCTTTAGATATAAGCATTGGAACTTTGTCTTTCTCACCCTTCCCCACCCTCACCCTCTACACCCACACCCCCAATTTTTTTTCCCTACTAGGGTTCTATTAGGCCTACTTCTGGTAAAAATTTGAAGCAACCATCTCACACTGTTATTGAGATATGAATCGTGTTATTTTTGAAAAATTCTTATCCCCTCCACTTACGTACTCCCCCGCCTCCTTCAAAGATTTTACTTTGAGCAATCTTTATTTATCAAGCTTTGTATCCAAACCGAATTTTGTTTTTCTGGTGCCTCTGGTTTGGGAGATATCGTAATGTTAAGTATTTCAACCCCCACCCCCGTACGTCACTACCCCCACCCAAAAAGTTTGTTTCAATCTACTCTGGTAGTATAACTACAGATATTTGTTAAGTTTTAATTGCTTGCTAATAACGGTTTAGGAGATATGGATTTTAGAATGTGTCGATCTCGACTTTTTTGCGTTTCGGACGCATTGCTTCCCACTCCACTCCCACACCCCTTCACCCATATCTGGTTTTTTTTTCCAAATGGGTCCATTATCAAAGCTCTATAGAAATTCTAAGTTTCAGCCTCCTAACATGAGTGGTTGCTGAGATCTAGAAACCTAAATTTTTCGTCTAAAACGCTTACCCCGCCTTCCCCCTTACACCTCCTCCCCTGAAAATAATGTCAATTCAAGGGGTCTACCAAGTCTATTCTTAGAAAAAAAAATAATTTAATAGCTCCACTGGTTTGAGAGCTACGAGCCTTCAAAGATTTTGGGGCGGTCGACGTACGGCGTACGGCGTACGGGGTACGGCGTACAGGCGGAGTGAAAATTTTTATTGCTTTTTTCGCGTCTACCAGTCATGAAACGTGGACAAAAAAATTTTGAGGGCAGCAAATTTTTTTTTTTTAAAAATCAATAACAATACTGTATTATAAATAATACAGTAAAATTAATCAAAATATGGGAAAATGTGAAAATCAATTTTTATTTGGTAATAATTTCGAAAATAAATTACATTCAATACTTAAAACTGTAATCTTAAACTTAAAACAAATATGGAACTAAAATATATTTGTTCTCATTTTCACCTGTAAAGATAATGTAAATATACATATAAAGTACTTGGATTAAAAAGTGAAACTTAATCTGAACTGCACTTATTCCTTATGTCAATAATTTTTTTCCCTAATACAGGGGCATTATTAGGGAAAAACAGCACTTTTAAGTACTTGATATCAGCACTTGTTGATCTCAAAATGTCTATCGCAAATAACAAGTGACAACCGATCTAGTCAAAGTAACAACTTTCTCAGGTTAAAAACAGACCTTTCACAATTAAAAACATCGATCAAGCTGCGACATGTTCCTTTTTGTGGTCAAATTAACACTTGTAACCTCATGATATTAAATTCTTATCATTCTGATACTCGTCTCTAAGACATCGCATGTGACTACATTCTAACTTATGCGAATTAAATTTCTATTTTCAATAGTTTGTTACATTTTAACCCAAAAAATATTGAACTTTAATATAATTTTCTCTCGTTATTGAAAACAAATATAGTGATATTCAAAATATGGTAACCTTAAGATGTAAAAAACAAGCTTAAAAACAAGTCTGATTTTTTTTGCCGTGAAGCGCTCATATCAAATTTTTGCTGTTGGAAAAAAAACCGATATGGAATTCGTTTCGTAATATGAGACGCAGTGAAATTTTTCGAATTGCTTCAGTTCTGGAAACGTGGTCAATGACAAAAGAAGTGATTTATTGTGAAAGATTTGAGCCGTCTTTTTTGAAAGTGGAATAAGTCCACCGGACAAAAAAAAGTTTTTAATTTTTAATTATTGTTTTTTACATTAAAAAGTCAATTTTGATAAAGTCAATACCAATAAAAAAAAATCTGCCAACAGTCTGGGCGCAACTTTATTATTTTTCCGGCAGAGGTTTGGAACGTGTTCAATTCGGGGATGCGGTGTATGTTACTATGTGACTGAAAACCTAACAAAAGTTTGGGAAGCGGTTAGAATATGGTATAACATATGAACTATATAATTGGGTCATATTTTGGGATGCGGTCTAGAGGTTGAAAAAGACAAAACTTTAAAATATGTGATTATTAAACAAGCCTGTGATATTCAATATCTGATCAGACCTGATAGATATGGTGGAATTCATGAAAAAGTATACAACCACTTTACACCCTCTTAGTGGTCGAATTTCAAAAAAAACTTGAAAAGACTTTCTAGCTATTTATATGAAGAATCCGTAAAATAAAAATGAACTCAGTATTTGAAAAGACCTAGTAGATATGACGAAAATCGTGAAAATATATGCAATTTATTTTTAATTATATTTTGTTTGACCCCCGAACGCTAATGAATATTTGAATTTTTTTTTTTCAGAATTACTTTTCTAGTTGACTTAAGCTTGTATTACACTGTATGACCACGCTGTCAAATTGCAGTAATATGCAATGCGAATACAAATGAGGGATGGAGGATGGTGGATAGAGGCTGGTTCGTTTGATGATGATGATGATCAGAGGCTGAGAAAACAAATAATCTCTATATATATAAATGAATGTTTGTTTTTTTGTTTGTCCGGTATAGGCTACGCCCATGATGGTTTGAGCGTTACAAAAATCATTTAACAGTTGGCGGTTCGCAGGTTTTTTCAACGTTTGAGTGTATTTCAAATGATTTAGCGACAATTCGTTCGCTTTCGGTACTAATGTTATGCGTTCCTATCACTAAATGGTAAAATTGGATGATGGATTGTGGACAGAGGATAGTGGATGGAGATGATGGAGGATGCTTGATAGAAGATGAAGGATGATGATGGAGGTTGTTGGATAGTACATAGATGGAGGATGGTGGATAGTGAATAGAAGAAGGTGGATAGAGGATGGGGAATGGTAGGTGTAGGATGGTCGATGATGGATAGAGGATGATGGATAGAGGATGATGGATGGTTGGGGGATGGTGGATAGAGGATGGAAGATCGAAAATGGAGGATGGTGGATTGTTGATAGAGGATACTAAATAGGGGATGGGGGATGGGGATGGTAGATAAAGAATGGTAGAAGATGAATAGAGGATGATGGATGGATAGAGGATGAAGGATGGTGGACAGATGATGCATGATGGAGGTTGGTGGATGCAGATGGATGATGGAGGTTAGTGGATGCTGGATAGAGGATGGTGAATGCAGGATAGAAGATGGAGCATGGAGAATGATGATTGGTGGGTTGAGAATGGTTGTTAGAGGGTGGTGGATGGTATATAAAAGGATGGATAGATGATAATAAGTGAATTGAGGATGGTGGATAGAGGATAGAGAATTGCAGATGGAGGATGGGGGATGCGAAATGGATGGAAGATAAGGGATAGAGGATGGAGGATGGAAGATGAAGGATGAAGGGTGATGGATAAAGGATGGAACATGGATGATGGTGTATAGAGGATGGTGGATGTGGGATGCTGGATGGCGGATGGAAGATAGAGGATGGGGGATGGTGAATGGTGGATAGAGGATGTTAGATGGAGGATGAAGGATGGAGAAGATGGATGGAGGGTTGTGAATAGAGGGTAGAGTAACAGAAGCAACGGGAGAAATGGGATCAACGGGAAAGACGAGCTAGTTCATAATAAAGAGCAAACTATAATCAGATCGAAAGCATAATGGGGAAGAGCATAGTCAGTCCAAATGGTGCTTTTCTCTCATCATGCGGGAGAAACAAACTATACATATTTTAAATATGAAGTAAATCCCAACCAAATTAGTTAAAACAAAAAAATTAAATATATTTACAAAAGTAACAAACATTAACGAACTAAACAGTAAATATAGTAAATATTTTTCGAGTTTTATACTAATAAAAACAATAGAATACCAAATAATAGTAGTAAAAGATTTGATAAGTCAACGGATATTCAAATTTTAAAAATCGATTGAAAATTACTTATTTTACTTGTTGTCTGCTTTAGGTGGTCAAACCTAACTACATGCTCAATATCAAGAACACTTTGGCCTGAATATGATAACGGGAAAAGCAAGTATATCCTGAGCCTGAGCAGGAAAGATGCTAGCATACTAATCGGAGTGCTCACAGGGCACTGTCTGATCGGTAGACATGCTAGACGACTGGGAGCCGACGCAGATGATCTTTGTCGTAGCTGCGGTGACCCAGAAGTGGAGGAGTCAATCTTTCACGTCCTATGTGAGTGTCCGGCTCTATCGAAAACGAGAAGACGGAACCTCGGCGCTTATTTCCTCGATGACCTCGGTGATATCGATAAGGGAAAGCTATGTAACACAGCAAAGAAAAATGTTGTATATATAATAAAAGTTTGTTTCCTTTGCGTTTTTCTTTTTCTTCGAATAACTGTTCGGTATTACTCGGTATTTTAGCGATTCCTGAACGCGACCGTAAGGATAGGAAAGAGAATGAGAATACTCCCAATAGGAAATCCAGCTATCGATGAATTATGTAATCGAATAATACATGCATGCATTTATGTCCGCAGAACTACTTATGTACTAGGTAATGGAAAATCGGGAAAGTTTTAAGCGGTTATTTCGTTCATAAATACTGGACCGAAGAATTACTAACGTACTAGGTAAGGTAAAATGTAATGCGGGACAGTTAAAATTTTAGAAAGAACCCGATCAATTGTGTACTCTGTTGGATTCGTGATTATGTTTTGTTCATTGCGTTGGTTGAAGTTCGGATTTAGACTGAAAAGTGCGCATTGTGCTCATTGGCGTAAATGGACTTTTGACTGGGGGGGCCAGGCCAAAACTGCAATTGCTGCGTATGTAATGCCACTAAAAACGCTGTACAGTACATACAGTGTTAGTGAAAATTGCCCATCTATGGTATTGGTTCCCTTATCTATATTAGAAAAGTGTACATATAATAACAGTCAAGTAGGTCACCACAAACAGGCGTAATCTTAAGAGAGCGTAAAAAGGATCATAATTTTTTTAAAAGATATAATATGCATATTTGGGATTGATTGATTGATTGATTCACCTGGAGTTGATGCAATACCAGTATAGCTCCTAAAGAGAGGCGGTCCATACCTCGCCAATCTCCTACACAAAATCGTGACAAAAATTTGGATTGAAGAAAAAATACCCGACGACTGGCGCCAGAGCATTATATTAATTTAAATTATTATAAATTAATCTACAAGAAAGGCGATAAACTGCGATGTGAAAATTACAGAGGCATATCATTGTTGTGTACGTCCTACAAAATACTGACGAAAGTAGTTCATAATCGAATTAAGCCTTATACAGAAAGTGTTATCGGTGAACACTAAGGTGGTTTCAGAGCCGGACGATCTACTATTGACCAGATATTCTCAGTCTAACAAGTGCTTGAAAAATGCTGGGAGTATAACATTGACGTGCACCTGATCTTCGTGAACTTCAAACAGGCATACTGAATAAAACTGAGTTCTTGTCTTATACGACAATTTTATTGAACTGAACTTATTTACAAAATTAAATCTATATATACACATTTTATGCTTATTCAGCATAGAATGACTTTATAAAAACTAATAGTTGCATGCACATTGCATTGTGTAACCTGATATATGAATTAAAGTGCAGGCTATATTATCCCATTACAATACCGAGTGCAAACTATATGTCAGCAATTAATTCATATCAGTATGCTACGATGAAGACGAATTTATGCTACGATGAAAAAGAAACAATAATCATTATGCTAACCGTACAAATTTGTACATATTCCCCAGTTTTAAAGACGGGCCCGGCCGACGAAACTTAGAATGAAATCTTCGTTTGTTGTTGATCTCGGTGCAGGTGTAGGTAGTACTATAACATCATTCATATTTTTGCGTCAAGCGATTAGTCGAGTTATACCAATCCACAATATTACTATTATAATGATAGCCACACTTGTGTAACTGACTGCGTATTGATGTTTGTCGTGTGAAGTCAAATCGATGGAAAGATTCCAAAAAAAATTATTATTCTAAAATTATTCTGTTTCCGTTTGATCTGGCTTGACATTTTGACATGAAGTTGTATAGTTCGATTATTGCCTCTTGAGAATCAGCTGTTGGTGCAAGTAACGGCTGCGGTAGATGTTCTCTCATCGTATGCAACTGTGTTCTTATTTGATTCAGTGTTAAGATTAGTGGATTAATCTTACCTTGATGTGTGTCTAGCAGAGTGTCTAAAATCGTACGCTGTGTGTTTTGAAGATTGGTGAGAGACAACATCGTATTCATTGCAAGTGATAGGAATATATGATTGTTTTGATCCTGTGCCGATTAGGATTTTAGTTGCGTCAATTGCTTCTCAACAAGCTTAAATTGATTATTCACGTTTTCAGCTCTTTTTCTTATGATATTTACCGTCGAGTCAGCAATACTTGTTTGGTTTGTAATGAGCTGCAGTAGGTAATTTTCATTGATTCTTACTTGTGAAATGTCAGCACAATTTTTCGGCAAACTCTTCATCCAGGATACCAAAAAGTTTGTTTGATATGGATCCAATAATTTTAAGTGGTGATCGTTTCCTAACAACATGTAACTTATTTGGACTTAAGATAAATTCGTTATTTTCGTTATTTTCCGAACAAATGGAAAAGTGCCATAGTGATCCCTCTTCCCAAAGTGGGGAAAGACTCATCCAACCCGAAATGCTACAGACCAATAAGCTTACTCAGCGGAATCTCAAAAATCTTCGAAAAAGTAGTCCTTGATCGACTCCGCAATCATGCGGAACAATACAATATTATTCCTGATCACCAGTTTGGATTCCGTCCTTCATACTCTACGAATCACCAACTTGTAAGAGTTAAATCCTTCATCAATGAGGCACTTCATGGTCAACGGTCTGTCGGAATGATAACGCTAGATATTGAAAAGGCATTTGACTCCGTGTGGCACGACGGACTCCTATTCAAACTTTTAAAAAATTCCTTCCCCCTTTACCTCATTAAATTAATTCAGTCCTTTATTGCAAATAGATCTTTTGCTACAAAAGTTTCATCATCATTCTCTAAAGTGCGTTCCATCCCTGCTGGCGTTCCCCAAGGATCTTGTCTCAGTCCCTTTTTATTTAACGTGTTCACCTCTGACATGCCGAAGGACCCCGCATGTGAACTCGCTACATATGCCGACGACACCGCTGTATTCACTAGTTCTGCAGACCCGTGCAAAATTATAGACGTACTCACTAGGCAACTGAATAAATTGTCACAATACTTTAAAACATGGAAAATTAAAGTAAATACGGAAAAAACCCAGGCCATTTACTTCACGAAAAGACGAGCCCACAAGTATCTACCAAACCCCTCGATCAACATCCTAGGAGCAACAATCCCTTGGGAGAAATCAATTAAATATCTAGGAGTTCATTTCGATGCCAAACTTACGTTCCACAAGCACATTTCGGAAGCCTGCTCAAAATTATTGAAAAGCATCGCAATACTCTACCCACTAATTAATCGAAACTCCAAACTATCAATACCGAACAAACTGCTAATTTACAAGTCTGTCATGAGACCAATACTTTTGTACGGCGCTCCTACTTGGAACTGCTGTGCCTCATCTCACAAAAAACGCATGCAAGTAATTCAGAACAAATGCCTAAAAATCATTCTAAATAAGCCTTGGCACTTCTCAACCCGCGAACTACATATCATTGCGCAACTTCCAACAGTAACTGAAGTAACTTCTAAACAAGAAGAAAATTTTAAAATCAATTGCGAAAAGTCATGCAACCCGTTGATTCTCTCTGTACTTTATAGATAACCCTTTTATCTCACTTAATTAGTTGTACCTTAGTTTAAGTTTAGTTCTAAGTTAACACATAAAAATAAGGTTTTGCTTCCCTTTTCCTTATAAACTGTTCTAATTTCTCGAAACTTTATTAATAACAGCTTGTAGCTACATATGTAACTAGGGATGTAAAGTTTGCTAACTGACCACCTAATCAACCAATTTACCAGCTATGTCTAGTTTTAAGTACATATATTGTGGAAATAAATTTAAATTGAATTGAAATTGAATTCGTTTCTATGTTCCAGCTCCATTAGTTGATGTTGAAAATGTACTGTGATCGAAGTGCAAAAGTGTTTATCAATACTGATTGTATCTGCGATTTCACATAATTCATACATTTTTATAATGTATTTTCCGATTTCGTTTGTTTCAAGCCAGTACCACCAGATTCCAATCGTTATTTGTGAACTTAACCTCTCCTATGAACTCAAAGTATATATCCTGGGTGGCTGCTGAACGGATTATTATCTATTGCGTCGTTGATTGGAGTGGACAAGATTGGTGTCCTTAGTGCAGCTAGTATGACTAGCTACATTTGATGCATTGCTATCCGTTTTTTTTGTTTTTGACCGTGTTGAGTGGTGTGCTGACTTATTGTTATCTAGCGTGTCGTGTCTCGAGTGTTTATTGGCGGTAATTGGATTCGTTCTGTGACGATCCACTTTTAAATTTTTAAATTCAAACAATCTACCAACACCGCATTCACCACAACTCGTGCAGCACCAGATTTTTTTGCAGTGGCAAACATCGTAAAAACGATCCACCTGCGAGCAAAGGAAGTTACGCTCGCCCCAGTCACCCGACTACCATCAGGAGCATTAGACGTTCATATTATCCCATAAAAATAAAACGTATATTTTTGAGTGCGCATGTTCGTGTAAGTTCCGCTATGCCGCCATTGGTAAAAGAAGGGAAGAAAAGAAAACAGAAGGGAGTATAAAAGGAAAACCGACGGAAAAAATAGAAAAACTGAAACATCCGCATCGAAGTGCAGAGAAGTCGTGGTCAATAGTAAAGTACAACAGGTTAGTCCGAGGGCTGCATCAGCTCAGATTTTTTTTTCCTTTCATCACCCCGAAATGCGGTTGATTCCTTTCGCACTCACACGCGTTAGTATCATGGCCTAAGAGCGTGGCTCCACGACATTCGTTCTGCAATTCCACCCACTTTTCTGGGATTTGGCGGCTTCCGCTGCGTATGAAGATCTTAAAACGTTGATTCCCTGAAAATTAGTCGCCTGCCGAATAAGTACGTGAAGTAATTGGAGACATAATCGCATGGTACGCAGTAAGACGGACCCCACGTGGAACAGGTCGCGATCGGACCTTCTGAAATTACGGTGCTTAAGCGTTATCTTCAACTCTGAAAGGAAGGTCCCGCTAACTAACGGTCCCCAACGATTTGATCCTCCTATAATATCGCAGTGATCCTAACCTAAAGGTATATACCACCACTCGTGTTGCCGCCCGGAAAGTACAAAGTGCAACGAGAACTCATGGGCAATCAGGTAGTGTCACACCAAGTTGAACGACAAAGAACGGTCGCTATTCGCCTGGGCCGTGCAAATCTTTTAGTTTTTTTTTTTATTGCTCACGGGATTTGTTGTCGGGTTAAAATTGACAGTTGTCGGGCGTAAGTCATCTAAGCTTTAAACAAAGACGAATAGGGAGGCACTCAAGTCTCTACCATCGTTGCTACGCGCAAGTGTGCATATTTTCTGTTAAGACTTTACAACAGATAGTGGTTTAGTTGATTTTCTTCTAGCAAAATCAGTGAAACAATTACAATTATTATTATTGCAATAAAATTGTATACCAAGTTCGAATTCAACTATTACGCTTCCAGTGCGGCACGGAAGTAGTTCTTCGGGCACACAAGTGGCAGAAATGTCAGCCGTAATTCGAGTCAAACCTGTAATAGACGAAGAACCTCTCAATGCATTCACTCTGAGCCACAAATGATCAAAACTTGGTACTCATCTAAACGATTCGCGTCTGTCAACCAACGATGAAACGTCGACTAGTGTAGAATTTGCTCCTACTATTGAATCGCAGGACGTTAGATCCACTCTACAAAGCACCAAGCTAACTAATGACGAGACCAAGCAACTAGTTCGGAAATCGCGTATCATCAAGTCAAGCATCTCGGAACGCGGACGTCAAAAACGCGTGAAACCTCCCAGGGAAATCTTCTCAAAGTGGCGAACTAGCACCGCGCAATAGTTCCCGCCGATCCAGTAACATCCCACGAATTAACATTTGGCGTTGTCGAGAGTCTGACGGCCAACAGGGATGACACTATAGTCGGAGGTCGCTCAGTATTGTCGAGGCCCCATTTGGCCCATCATTCCTCTATTTCATGAGCATCAGGTCATCAACTCGTCATAATGCCCACACACACATTATGATTGACCTGATCCGATTTCCGTTGATTGCATACTGCCGATCAAAGGTGAAATGCACCATCGGCACTATGCAATTAGATAAAATATCATCAATTCGACAAAACCTCGGGTCAACAATCACGGCGCGTGTGATCGAACGATATCTGCAGGCTGGCAGACATCGGCTGCGAAGGGATTGTCATTCGCGACGTAGCGGCAGCTTAATTTCGGGCTTTAAATTGGAAAAGTGTTTTTAGTTAAGTTAAGTGATAATTGAATTGAATAAATGATTGTTTCAGAAGAGTAGTGTTTTGTTTCGTAAATCTTGTGTAGGATCGAACCTGACTACGACAAGTGGCGCAGCCGGTATATTTTTTTTTAAAAAAAAGAGGATCAATTTGTGACAAAAAGTGACCTTATAGATGTGAATAAAGTTTATACCTAAATTCGAATCAAGTTTAATGGTGTCAAGACAAAATAAGCAAAAATATGGACTGTGTATGGACTGACTAGGTGTGTTGAATGCAGAAAAAAAACCGCAGAAAGAAAACTGTAAGTACCATTTTTGTTATACATATATTATATTTCATACTGTGTACCTAAATATTTGCACCTCGATGGGTATGTTGTGTTGTGTAATTCAATACGCCAGTGGTTTACTATTAAATGTTCAACTGGGAGTAACAAGCATTTCTCGTTTTTGCTTTTGCAATAAGTAGGCCAACACTGACCTACGGTAAAAGTAAAAAAGTAAAGTAAGATGTGTTCACTACGTGCATGATACCGGAGTGAAATTAATTAAATCAGTTGGGGATTGGGTTATTTTTTAATGTTCAAATGGGAGTCACTAGCAGTTCTCGTTTTTGCTTTTGCTATAAGTAGGCCAAAACTGACCTACGGTAAAAGTATGATGTGTTCACTACGTGTATGATACCAGAGTGAAATTAATCACACCAGTTGGGGATGGGAAACTGTAAAAGTAAATGTCAACTCTGAGGTCAAATGTTCTAACAAGAGAGGAACTGGTCAGAGTACAGTCACTTGAAACAGAAATAGAACATAAAAATGAATGTTTGAAAAAAAGTATGCAAGAAATAGAAGCGCACACTAGGGATTGGGAATTTTTGGCAGAATGTCTGCATACCGAGGCTTATAGTAACGAACAAACTTGGGCTGGGGTAAAAGAAGGCACTGAACGGTGGGGGGAACTTGTAGATACTTTGTTTACATCGCACCTGGAGACAACTGCAGCAAAGATTCAAAGATTGGAGTCCGAGCTGGAAGATAGTTGACAGGGAAAAGACTATCTCCTCCGGTCTGTAGAATCTCCGAAAATACAACTGGAAGAAGCTGAAAAAGCAGATCAGTCTCAGTTAGATTTGGGAAAGCAAGTAGAACAACGTGTTAGCGATAAAAAACAAGCAGTGCCCGCAGCCACGGTATTATTCAAAGAACCTTCTAGCATCGATAAAACCCAAAAACCTGATCCCAAAATGACCTCGAACGAAATGTACGACAAAGTAATGGATGCGGTGGCAAAATATGTACCACAGTTCTCTGGAGCTAGAACTCCGAAGTTAGGAATGGAATTGGGGCGGTTCTTAGATTGCAGTGGATCGCTTTATAACCGGCTTTCGGAAACTGTATTAAGTATCGACTGGTAGACGATGCTTACTACCTAGTTTCATCGGAGATTATTCCAGACTTCAAGATCTTGAAAAAAAATCCTGAACAAGGCGTACCTTCCAAATCATCGCTGAACGAGTAACGCAACGAATTAGCAAACTGCATACAACAACCAGGTGAAGACACCGAGAACTACTCGACGAGAATGCATGATGTCTTGCTGCAAATAAAAGACGCTGTATCGGCTAAATATCCTGGGGGAGACCAAGGGCTGTTGGAAGAATTAGAGAAGGACGCCATAGCCATACCTTTAAGGCAGGTATAAAAGATAGAAACACTCAGATCTACCTAATTGGGAAAAACGTGGAAATGCTAAGCGCAGTTAAGGAAGCTGCGATATTTTATGAAGGTGAGTTGAGAAAATTAACATCTTTTTCCAGAATGACACGCGAAGAGACGACTTGGAACCATGACCAGGAAAAAAAGCAGACCTCCAGTAGCAACGGAAGTGGAAGCCGAGAGAAATCCGAGGACCCGAAACTAGCCAGGGAAAAACTCACGTGTTACTCTTGTAATGAACCCGGACACATTGCGAAGGACTGTAGACAACGGAAACCTAATCTGTATTGCACTCGATGTAATAGGTACGGACATGAGGCTCAAAACTGCCAGACGAACCTACCACCGCAGCACCAAAAGGAACAACTCACACCAAAAAATGAGAAGGTACTATGTGCAGGAGTCAGCAATGTCGATGGAGATGAGTCCGTCTCAGGAATTTTATACTGTGATTTCTGTAGAACTCCGGATCATTACACTGACATCTGCTTAAGAAAATGCTTGGCGGAGAACGCAGACAACAAAAAGGGAAACGAATAAAGGCAGCCCGGGGGCACGAGGTTGGCTGCCTCGATAAAGTGAAACTACAGCCGAAACAGAGCTTGATGGGAACTTTAATATAGTTGTAACTTCGGAGGTAGGAAAAAGTAATTGTTTATCGTTATTAGTGGATACGGGAGCTAGTTGTAGTATAATTAAATTATCGAGTCTAAGTGAAAACACGGAGATTAGAAGAACTAAAATACACACAGTTTGCGGACTTTTCGGATCTGAACAGAAATCACTTGGATATTGCGATGCTAACCTTCGCATAGGAAGTAACGAATATCCATGCGAGTTTACAGTTATCGATGATACCTTCCTTTGAAGGGGACGGACTGTTAGGGAAGACTTTTTTAAAGGGACAGGCAATTATTGACTGCAGAAACCTTAAGTTAGAAATGTGGAAATGCCCGCAAGACGCTGAGAAAACAGTCCAAAGTAGGACTGTAGATAAAACTATAGTGAAAAAAGATATCGGGATCGAGACTAGCGACCCAGAGAGCTCAAGTATCAAACAGGAGATAAAGTGCATGGAAACAATGCCGAACACAAAGTGTGGATTCCGCATAAATCCCAGGCAGGAACAGATAGTAGAAATCCCCGTTTCGTTGTTTACGAGAGGAAATCAAACCAGGAGTGTATAGTAGTATCGCTTTAGTGAGACCAGTGAAAGGTAAGATTTTTATCGGGATTATAAACTCTAACGCAGAAGAGGTAATCATAGAAGACTTTAATCCAACAATACAAAAATTACAAGACCACCACATTCGCAAACCGAGAATCCAGGACCCACCACGACCAAATGCTCATCGATTACAATTAGTGAAGGATGTCCTCAATTTATCCAAAAACCTAAACTAGGAAGAAAGAGAGACGGTGACGCAACTGTGCTACGAGTTCAACGATATTTTTCACCTTCCCGGAGCCAAACTGACATTCACCAATCGGAAAACGTTTTTAATACTACTACAAGACGGAACGAATCCGATTAACAAAAAACAATATCGCACGCCAGAGGCGCATAGAGAAGAATGTAAGCAGCAGATCGAAAATATGTTGGACGATGATATTATCGAACCTAGTGACAGCCCATTCAATTTCTCCGTTATCTTGGTACCAAAGAAATCTTCATCAAGTAGTTAAGTGCCTAAGTTTCGTCATGGCGTGGATTTTAGGGAACTAAATAAACGATGCATTTTATTCTCATACCTACTTCCACTGATTGAAGATATTCTGGATCGGCTTGGCCATTCACGATATTTCTCGACCTTAGACTTGGCGAGTGGATACCATCAAGTCCTCATAGACCAGGATGATCGGGAAAAAACATCTTTCAGCGCTAATTACGAACATTATCAATATAAACGACTACCCTTTGAACTCAAAACTGCACCCGCATTCTTTCAGTCGTTGCTCAACCAAAGCTTGACAGGACTTCAGGGTATGAAATGCTTTGTTTATCTAGATGATGTAGTTATATTCGCGAAAAATCTAGACGAACATAACGAGAAATTATTCGCTATTTTTAGCAGATTTAGAGAAAGCAATCTGATATAACAACCATCAAAATGTCAATTTCTTGCCAAAGAAGTTACATACTTGGGTCACGTTTGCTCAGAAGAAGGTATAAGACCCGACCCTAGGCTAACCGATGCTGTTCGAAACTTTCCTTGGCCGAGGAAGATTCGAGAGGTGCAATCTTTTCTGGGGTTAGCCAATTACTATCGTAAGTTTGTACCCGGCTTTTCAGATATAACCAAACCAATTACCAGACTATTAAGAAAAGACATTAAATTCGAATGGGATGAGCAATGTGAGCTCGCTTTTAATAAACTGAAAGAGAGATTGATTTCAAGCCCACTATTGAGGTATCCTGACTATAACAAAGAATTCACTTTGATCACTGATGCAAGCGGGGAATCATTGGGGGCCGTACTGGAGCAGGAAGGCAGACCCGTAGCCTATGCGAGCCGGACTCTAAATCGGGCCGAGCAAAATTATTCTACGTCAGAACGAGAATTATTAGCAATTGTTTGGGCCACCACAAATTATCAATGCTACTTGCTAGGAAGGCATTTCAAAGTAATAACTGATCATAAGCCACTGGGAGGAATGTTAAGGGTCAAAGATACTACATCTGGTATGTTGCGATTCCATCAAAACCTGTCTGAATTCGATTTCGAGGTATTGTATAGACCGGGAAAAAGTATTGCCAACGCCGATGCTTTAAGTAGAATCCCGGCGACCGAAGTAGTTGATCAAATTCGCATGGTAGTAGCCCACGCCCAAGGCTGCCGAGAAGGAGTACTGGAAAGACAGAGCGTCAACCATAACCAATCTGAAGAAGCAGTCATGTTGGAACCTAAAAACGTAAACGGAACGGAAATACCTACCAGCCCGAAGAGATGTAAACAAAAAGTGAACGCAATAGCTAGTCTATATAACCGTCGACACGTCATTAGGGAAGCGGTGGTCAAGATCGTACGATACCACAAGTGGTACAGGAAGAAGAACTATAAACACCGCGGGCAACGTGGGAAAAATCCATCCTCTACATTCTTAATGAAACGTTTCTCAGACCCAGAAATCTAAAATGTAACACGAGCCGAGGACATTCAAGAGATACTTCAACATTTCCACAATTCTCCTCTGGCCGGGCACTTCGAAAGATACAAAACTCTTGGCAGAATTCAACTTCAGGTGGAACAGGATGAAAAAAGATGTGGAGAACTTTATAAGGAAATGTCCCAAGTGTCAACGAAATAAACCATCGCGTGGAACAAAAATGCCTATGGTCATAAAATCGGTTGCAGATAAACCATTCGACAAGATATACGTTGATATAGTAGGACCTCTCCCAATAACCGAAGCTGGAAATAAATTTATTTTATCAATGATGGATGATCTAACGCGTTTTGTAGACTTTGCAGCGCTACCCAATCAGGAAGCCAACACGGTGGCCAGAGTCTTATATGAACAAATAATTAGTCGCTACTCGCTACCGCAGAAAGTAGTCACCGATCAGGGGTCTAACTTCACCGGGGATGTTTTCAAGTCATTATGTAAGCTACTGAAGATCAAAAAATTACAAACTACGGCATATCATCCACAGTCCAATGCCATAGAACGACAGCACTCCTGGCTGGGAAATTATCTAAGAAGTTTCGTGGATAATGACCCTGGAAATTGGGATTCGTACCTTAGACCTGCGGCCCATGCCTACAACAACACTAAGCATGCAGGAATGAAATTAACTCCAATGGAAACACTTTTTGGGTTTGCGTCGGAAATTCCTAACAATTTGCAGCGGCGCCCCGAACCAGTGTAAAACCCAGACAGGTATCATTTAGTACTTAGACACCAATTACAAAAAGCATTCCAGTTAGCAAAAAAAAACTTAGAGGGGTCCAAAGAAACATCCAAGAAATATTATGATAAATCCGCGAAGATAACTGTTTTGCATATCGGCGATTAAGCTTTACTAAAGGACATGGCCAGACCGGGAAAGCTTAGTTCAATTTACAGAGGTCCGTATAAAGTGATGGACATACACTCACCCGAGAACGTAACTATTTTGATCAAGAGACGACTCAAACGAGTACATGTCAACAGACTAAAACTTTGGTACAATTAAATAAATGTTTTGTCAAAACCTATATTTCGCAAAATTAGACTAACAAGAAATATTTATATTTTTATATATTATATTTTTTTTAACTAACTCCTAAGTTCGTTTAAAATCTAAATAACTAACTAATTTTTATAGGGCTCTTGCAGGGTTTAAAATACAGATCTCACACCGATTTTTATTGCAGATAACTGATACATATTTATGAATATATGCCGAATTTCATTCCGTACAGCAGCAGCGACCGGATTCAAGGAATATAGATTCGCTAAGTCAACACGCACGAGGACTTATATAACATAAGTTAATAATATAGTATATATCTACAAAGTATGTAAGTTTTCTTTTGATAAAGAATTAGCTGTACAGTAAGAAAATAAAAAAAAATTAAAACAAAAAAGAAAGAGAAATAGGTGTGTAAGCTAGGAACTAAAGTAAGATAGATAACTTCACAAATATAAAAAGTGAAAGTAGTAGTAGTAAAAAAGTAAGGGTAGTTAAGAATTAAAGAAGTTAGGAATAACCAATAAAGTAATGATGATAGGCTGTATATTGCACAATATTGGGGCGGTGGTAGTAGCGATGGGAATAGTAGCCGGATCAGAATCCACAATCAAAGAAATAGAGCCAACCGGCGCTATATTCGAGGAAGTGGGCAAACTCAACTGGTACAGCAATCACTGGACTATTCTGTCCACAGTCAAGATACCGGACTTTGAAGCGGAGTTGAATTTTGTGGCCAACTGCACCGACGTGGCAGCTAACCTCTGCAGAAAGTTGCACACTAATGATACACGTTGCCAATCCATAATCAACGCACTCAAATCAGGATTGAACCATCTGCAGGAGAAGAAAACAGAAATGGATCATTACGTCTTCGGAATTAAAACCACGCGACAAAAGAGGTCATTTTTCGAGGGAGTCAGGGCGCTTAGTAAAACGTTGTTCGGGACTATGGACAGTGATGACAACCGCCGAATATCTACCATGCTGAGAAACCTAGACGACAAAGAAAATGCGTCATTCCATCTAATAAAGGAACAGGTTACAATATTAAAATCTAATTTCAAACTTTTTAACAAGTCGCGAGTACAAGCCGCTAATGAGAGAAAGAAGCTACTGAGTCTCAACGCATCAATGGCACCAGTGCTGTATGGACAAGCAGACAAACTTATAATAGAACAACGAAGAACCGACCTTACAGAGTTTATGATACTGGCCGAAATGGAAGTCCGGCGAATTTCAACTTCACTCGACACTATCACCGGCATTGCTCAAGTATCCCATATGGGTAAATTACATCCAGCAGTTTTACACGCAGAAGAACTGATGAAGATCATATCAACGATAAGTGATATTAACGATATTGGATAATAGTCAATTAGATGCAAAAACTCTTAACTACCACATCGTAGTACAGACAATTACGGTGAGAACTATCGTCGACAAATCTAGCCTACTAATAAGAATCGATATACCACAGCCTGAAAAAACAACATTCACAGTCTCGAAAATATATACAGTGCCCTCACATATAGATGATTCCGGGTATTACTTCTATAGTATAAGTGGAGATTTTCTTGCCGCTAATACGGATATAAATCAATATGCCGTTTTAAACTACGATACATTCAAATCATGCAAACAACTAATGACTACTGAGGCCGATAAGCGTTTTATATATGAACATAACGTACCCATGTTAACTGCAATTGGGAAAAACTGTTTGCTGAACCTTTACCGAGGACATAGCTTAGATACGAGCGGGTGCGCCACAAAGAGAACCAGGAAATGGAGTGCCTTCGTGAAGATGGAGACTACGAATAGCTGGCTTTACATCATGGGATCAAAAAGCAAAATAGAAATCCATTGCCGTAACGCATCTATGAGAATTCAAGAGATCAACAATGTCGGCCTTATTTCGATTGAAGAGCACTGCAGTTTTCGAAGCGGGGACGTTATGATAACATCTACTGATAGCACCCAGCGAGCTACCAAACTCAGGATACCAGAAGAACGGCCCAACATGACTCTAGCAGAGCCGAAGTACGAGGGGTCCTACAAAGTAATAGACAAGCCTGAGTTACATTCCCAAGACAAACTACATCCAACAGTTCTAGAAGGATCCAATTTAGATGAAGCTTGGAAAACTGAGGGCAGGGCTATCGAGGAACTAACCGAGCAGACACAAAATGAGAATCATCGACGACAACTAGCTCAAACAACGGCACTACATTTCACCTTAATATCGACGACGGCTACCAGTTTAGTTATAGTCATTCTAGGCATGACCTACGTTGCTGGCAGACGGTACTGGACGCGAAGAACCAAAACGAACGCAAGTCCATCTCAGCAACAGCCCAAAAAGGCAACATGCAAGTTGTCCCCACCGACTGTGATCACCCCACTGAAGCGATCCTCGAACGTGACCATACAGAGAAAACAACGGACAGACAGCGAATGAAGAACCAAATCAAAGTACTATCATGCGAGGACCAGCCACAATTGGTAGCTTCCATAGGTAAAATAATACGTAGTGAGAGAACCACCTCACCACAGAAGGAAGATACTTCGGCGACCCCTACCACCATATCAGCCCAAAAGCGAAGTGCACTACAGCTAGTTTAAAAGATTATTTCAATAATTATATTGGTATTATGTTTTAGAAATACATAGTAGCATTTGCACAGAAAGATAATTGCACGTAATGTTAGGTCAACTTAACACTCTGGTTTAATAGTTTAACAGATTTTTTGAGATAATTATATTGGCATATGTTAGACATTGTAGCATTTGCATAAAAAAAAAATATTATCGCATGTAATCTTAGATCAATTTATATTGTAGTTTTTCTTATATATGACCTACAAAGCCAGTAGGCAATATATGTAATATGAAATTTTTTTTAAATACTGAATTTCACTAATACGTATTTAATATTTCTAAGTATTTCTTTTAGCTATGTATATACTACTTACTAATATGTGTAAGTCAAGCATGACAATCCCTACAGTCCTTTTTTCAAGGGGGAAGGATGTCGAGGCCCCATTTGGCCCATCATTCCTCTATTTCATGAGCATCAGGTCATCAACTCGTTATAATGCCCACACACACATTATGATTGACCTGATCCGATTTCCGTTGATTGCATACTGCCGATCAAAGGTGAAATGCACCATCGGCAGTATGCAATTAGCTAAAATATCATCAATTCGACAAAACCTCGGGTCAATAATCACGGTGCGTGTGATCGAACGATATCTGCAGGCTGGCAGATATCGGCTGCGAAGGGATTGTCATTCGCGACGTAGCGGCAGTTTAATTTCGGGCTTTAAGTTAAAAAGTGTTTTAGTTAAGTTAAGGGATAATTGAATTGAATAAATGATTGTTTCAGAAGAGTAGTGTTTTGTTTCGTAAATCTTGTGTAGGATCGAACCTGATAACGACAGTATTCAGCGTCGTCATCGGACGGAGTTCAATAGCCGTAACCATAATCCAGTCCCATAGGCGCGCCGTGGCCTAAAATCTGGCAGGGGCCAGGGGCTGAATGGCTCAGAACATACGACTTTTTCCGAAAGGCACATATGCTTTTCATACAAGTTCGTCCTTTTTGTATTTATTGATTAGTCTTAGGCTACGACTTTGAAATGTTAATACGCTGTTTTTCCAATGATGATTTGATTTGATCAATTTCTTAACAGGCATAAGGATAAATTGTCTTTAAGGAAACCGATGGGAACACCATACTCGTATGCTTGTGACTATGGATTTAATAGCGAAATAGTTTAAAAAATGTTTGGCATCTTACTTTTATTATGGCCCCAGGGGACCATATTACAAACACATTATCTGAAATTGTTATATTGGAGGCGCTTATGTGCACGAAAATTTTCATATATGTATTTTAATTTTTATAAGTGCAACGCGGTTAAGTATACAAACACTATTTGACATTTGACATGACCAAGTGCACATGTAAAACCTATTTTCACTTTTTTTTTTAGCAAGTACCTACAATTCGACCCATTAACCATTTCAGTAAAGAGAGATTCCCCGAAAATCAGACGTTTTAGGCATTGGTCGTCATGTTTAAATCGAATCACTCGTTGCCATTTCTAACATATGTAAGTATGTTAGTTTATGTCATGTCCGTTTGCGAAATGAGAAAATTTTATTTTTTCCGGCTGAGCCTTTATACAACCATTGGGCGATGGTATTAATTATTTGCACTTTTAACAGATATTATCGACAACAAATATCAGACAATTCTGGCCCTGTAACAAGGATTTCTCCATATGGAAAATCTATAGACGTCTAAGGCCCGTTCCTACGACCGTCAGTTGCGTTTTAACTGGAACTTTAACTGAAAGTTCCGGTTAGAATTTAACTGACGATCGTAGGAATGGACCTTAAAAGTAATGTAGCTTACTAAGAGATCTTGGTAGTTAGTTTCACCAACAACAATTAAAAATTGTTTTCGCAAAGCTGGATTTACTTACAAACCTTTGCAGGAATTCCATGATAACGAATAGGAAATCATTGAATTTCCTATTGGGGAGACCGGGGACAATTGAAACATTTTCGATTCATGATTTTTTTCCCAAGCGGCTATCGCAATTTTCTAATATAGTTATAGAGAGTACATAGACTCTACTTTATATATTAATTGTTTCATTGATCTACTATGATAAATAAAAGAGATATTTTATAAAATATTGAAGCCGTCCACATGTTTCAAATGTCCCCGTGGCCTGGGACGGTTGAAACATATACCTGGGACAATTGAAACATTATTTGGATTAAATGTAATATATATATATATAAAATATATTTATTAATAAAAGTGTAAAATTGATGTTAGAACTGGTTCCTCGTGAAAGACTTGTGGTTTGGGGGCACCGGATTGAAAGTTCTTGATTTTTGCTTCATGATTTATGGATTTATCCTCCATGAATACAGAAAACCAATATCATTCAGTCATAAAAGTTCATCGTCATGTATGTTGCATATTTAAGGAGTATTTAAAGGACAATTGGAAGGCTAATTTGTGAATTGAAACAGGTTTCGACTTTTCAGACTTGCATTGTTTCAATAGTCCTCACAGCAGATTTCAATCTAAGCACCCGATTATTTTCTTAACTTCGTACCAACTTATGAATTTAAACCATTACAACTAATGGAAACATACTAAACTAAACAAATAATAATAGTTTGGAGTTAGTGGTTCTTTCCGGTGTCAGTGGAGTGAAACTCCAACACGGAGTCCCCGACTGTGGACTAACCGCCATCCCTGAGGATATGACAAATTTGGAAAGAAACTTCACTGGAGAAGCCAGTTCATCATAAGATTGTGTTGGACTAGGTCCGAAGGAGCTGTTTCATCATCGGAGGGCATAGACTCTTCAGAAGGTGTATTCTTGCCTACTAACCGAAACACCTTGACAGCTGGTGGGATCGCTGAGGTAAATTCTATATAGCCACATCCCATTCCAAATTTATTACCGAGAAGAATGTAGTGGTCAAGAAGGGCGTCCTCTACCTTAGACTAAAGGCGTGTATTAGAGAAGCTTTTTTTCTCTTGACTTCGGCTATTCTCTGGTTGTAACCTTGCATATAGTCAGCGTTTTATGGCTGTGAAATTTACACTGGTTGTAACCTTGGATCTGATCTACGAAGAGAAACAAATCCCGTCCACCGCAACTTATTTTTAACCAATATTTGTTTGTTATTAGATTTTTCGTGGTAAGCTACCAAAGAAGCGATTATGATTAGGAGTTAGTTGATCTTTCATAATCGCTTCTTTGGTAGCTTACCACGAAAAATCTAATAACAAACAAATAATAATAGTTGAAGCCTGATAGTCGCGTTTTTATTCCTTTTAACACTCTTTTTCGATGATGGAAAATGTTTACTCTGATGGTGGAAAAACATATTTTTTTAAATATGTATATACTTTTACTTTTAACTCTAATCAACGGTTTAATAATTGGTACCAGGAGCATTTAGAGACGCTTCGTTTGACACTTTCAAGTTTAATTTAAACCAAGGATTGTATTAATTATAGCCATTGTTTCAATTGTTCCTTGTTTCTATTGTCCCCGGTCTCCCCTACCCGAGGATCAAAAGAAATAGATAATATGTGTTTTGTTTTAAAAAATCAAATTATAATTATATTTTTTAACAAAAACTAATAATTCCACAACACTGATACGTACACTCAAAAAACATGCACCATCGGTATGCACTTTTCCGTGTTCTACTGTACCCCGGCTTACCGATGCACCTACCGGCACACGAGATTCACTGCAACAATTTATCAAATTAGAATTTATTCAGATAATTTTTACGAAGAATAAGGTAAACATTAAGCAATACTATAGCCGCAGATTGGCATTTTTTTTACAGAAATGGAGAATATAAAATTGAAATCAGTTAAGATTTATAATTTAAAAAATTGATCATTTGAAAACTTACTCAGCATACAACATGTAATAAGGCTTGAAACCTTAGAGGCCTAGCTCACATAGGGCACGTCTACAACACACTTGAATTAATACACTTAGGGCCGTATTATTCACCTCGGATTATTTTCACCTTATCTAGCTGATAACTTATCTGGGGTATTAAATTTAATCACTGATTAATTTCTCTGGTTGAAAAATTGTATTATTCACCTCTAGTTAGCAATTTAGTAAGCCGGTTAATTTTATCGGCTGGTTTTCCATTTTTCCATTATTTTTCCAATCAAACGTCAAAAATTGTATTAATTATTTACAGAATGTGACAAATTTCTTTTTTTGAATATAAAAATTTGTGTATTTCAGGAAAAATATCAATTATTGGCTGCAATTTTTTCGTGGTTGCGGACCTGGGAGCAGTACAAACGTTTTCTGTGGTGCACGATTTACACGTTCAACGAGAACCATCCCATTTGATCCTGATAGTTTTCTGATTGTGTGCTACCGAGTGATTGGATTTCGGCAGTGCGAGCAGTCGATTGAAGGCTTGCATCTCCCAAATCCTTAGAGCTATTGCATTTAAGTTTATTGGTATGGTAGATGAAGTGGATCCCTTCAACTGATAAGTTTCTAATGAAGGGGTGAAGGGGGTGGGTGGAATGTTAGAAAAAAGATTTTGGTTTTAATATTTCAGGAACCACTTATGCTGGGTACCTGAAATTCGGAACTTACATAGATCTATGATAATGTATCCACTTGCTCGCTTAAATTTTATACAAGTGAAATGATTTGGAAGTTCTGAGAAAAACAATGTGTTCGAAACGCTTGAAAGCTTAGGTCGAAAAATTTTAAAATCCATATCTCCTGAACGGGTAATATCACAAAGTCGAAACTTGAAACATGCTAGACTAGGAACTAGGCTAAAAGATTGAAAATAATTTTGTTATAACGGTCAGTGGCGTGGGCGGTAGAAAACTTTGCATTGCAATGTCTCACAAACCAATTGAACCAGAAACAGGAAATGTGTCTTATGTTTAAAGATGGACAATAGGACTTGACTGAAAGTATTTTTCAGCAAGACGATGGATAACTATTTTTCTCCTAAAAATCATATCTCATATCTTAAGAACTGTATAACATAGGATCTTACAATTAATACATGAGTTTGACCTAGCTGAAAATTGTAGGGAGTGTGTGTAAGGGGTGAGGGTGTAAAACGGTGTAAAGGAAACAATTCAATTGGCTTTTTAAGTTGGAAACAGCAGCAACTGTATTTGTCGTCTCATATGTCGCTGTCGATTCGTTGTTCCATTTTCTATTTTGTCGTCATCTTCCTCAGAATCACTCCAATTTTCCCACAAATGAGTTTTTGTCATAACTTCAATCGTGAATAATACAAAATTTGTCAAATCGTCGTTTAAATCCCTGGATATTGTAGAAAACTGGAAGTTGTTGACAAGTTAAATTTTTCCCTGGGTAACTCTGATCACTTGATTATAAACTCAGCGAAAAACTATAACCCGACGTGAATAATACCAAATCTCGGGGAAAACTGGAATTACCCAGACTTTAAAAATAACCCGACGTGAATAATACGGCCCTTAGAGTTGTAAGCACTCTACTTAGCACTTTGTCTCAAGAATGAAAAACCAAAAATGATCGTATTTCGTTTCGTTTCTGCTGGACTTTAGACACACACCGGGATATGCACGACGAAAATCTGCACCTGCACATAAATTGACCTTGATGGTTTTGCCTTGACTGATATCGGCCGTATCTTTTCAACAGTGAGGAAAGAGGAAATGCGAAACAGTCACGCACACAATAAATAATCTTATGGATTTTTTGCCTTTTGATTTCTGTTGTTGACAAATTAAATGCAGAGATCGCCAAGCTTTCCATGGTTTCCGCTCATAATTGTTTCGATTCGACATCTGCCTTTATTATGATAGATTTATGTTAGATATCAAGCATTTATTTGAATGAAAGTATCGAACGAAAACCAAGTCGATCTCTGTAAAAATTTGAAAGGAAAGTGCTTGCAGTAGGATAGGAAAGAATCATTTTTCTGGAAGGGGCAAGCATTATTTTTCTGGGAAGGTCTGGGGGGGTCCCGGCCCCTCCTGGCCGCCCCCCTACGGTAGGGAGGCGAAATGGAGGCGATATCCTTGTAGGGAGGCGATATCCCGATACGTAATCAAACACGCCTGTGCGTCCGTTGCGCGCAACCTAAAGGAGGCGTCATGAAGGAGTCGTTCACCTCCTGTGATCCACATACATCACCACAATAAATCAACGCATCAACTATGCAACGCTCGCAGCTTGCTTTCAAGAAATTCCAGTCATAAACATCAACGTACATGGCTCTTAAAGATTTTAGAATTGGGATCTTCAACGCCATCGGGTCCGCAGCTTATCCGAAGGTTATCCTGACGTCAGGAATGTATAGTAACCCCGTATTACACACATGGATACAAAGAAGAGCCTGTCGTTAATTAAACACATACCTAATATAGACCAAAATAAGGACACCAATTGCCCTGCGCAGCTTCTATCATTTTACTTTATTAGTAATAATACAGTATTGTTATTGATTTTAAAAAAAAAAATTTGATGACCTTAAAATTTTTTTGTCCACGTTTCATGACTAGTAGACACGAAAAAAGCAAAAAAAATTTTCACTCCGTCTGTCCGCCGTACGCCGTACGGCGACCGCCAAAATCCTTTGAAGGCTCGTAGCTCTCAAGCCAGTGGAGCTATTAAATTACAATTTTTTCTAGGAATAAACTGGGTAGACCCCTTGAATTGACAATATTTTCAGGGGTGGGGGTGTGAGGAGGAAGGTGGGGGAAGCGTTTTAGAGGAAAAATATTGGTTTCTAGATCTCAGCAACCACTCATGTTAGGAGACTGAAACTTGGAATTTCTATAAAGCTTTGATAGTAGACCCATTTGCAAAAAAAATTGATGATATGGGTGAAGGGGTGTGGGAGTGGAGGGGGAAGTAATGCGTCCGAAACGCAAAAAAGTCGAGATCGACACATTCTAAAATCCATATCTCTTAAACCGTTAATAGCAAGCAATAAAAACTTAACAAATATCTGTAGTTATAATAGGAGAGTAGATTGAAACAAAATTTTTGGGTGAGGGTAGTGACGTACGGGGGTGGGGGTGTAAATTCTTAACATTACGATATCTCCCAAACCAGTAACACCAGAAAACAAAATTTGGTTGGGATATAAAGCTTGATAAATAAAGATTGCTCAAAGTAAAATCTTTGAAGGGGGTGGGGTAGTACGTAAGTGGAGGGGATAAGAATTTTTCAAAAATAGCACGTTTCATATCTCAAATACACTACCACCCCATCAAAAATTTCTTACAATCCCTTCACTGTTTCCTGACGCTTTTTCGTTTCATCTCTCTGTTTCGGTGTCGCGAATTTATGAATTTTACCCCATACAAAGTCCGCTTAACGCGCCTAAAGAAATTTTCACTTCAAAAAATTCGAATATTCATTGACGTTCAGAAGGGGGGACAAAAAAAAATATCAGTTAATATAAAATGCATATATTTTCACGATTTTCGTCATATCTACTAGGTCTTTCGAAATATTGAATTCATTTGTATTCTACGGATTCTTCATATGAATACCTAGAGTGTGATTTCAAGATTTTTTTAAACTTGACCCCTAAGAGGGTGAAAACTGGTTGTATATTTTTTCATGAATTCCACCATGTTTCTCAGGTCTGATCAGATATCGAATATCTTTTCACTTCCCCAGGCTTGTTTAAGAATCACCTATTTTTAAGTTTTGTCTTTTTCAACCTCTAGAACGCATCCCGGAATATGACCCAATTATATCACTTACATGTTACACCCTTTTCTAACCGCTTCCCGACCTTTTTGTTAGGTTTTCAGTCACATAGTAACATACACCGCATCCCCGAATTGAACGCGTTCTGAACTTCTGCCGAAAAAATATTAAAGTTGCGCCCAGACTGTTGGCAGATTTTTTTTATTATTTACATATTTTTTGGAATAGAAGAGTCAATGGAAATAAATAATAATAATAAGATAGTTCTATCTCATTAACCCTAAAAGTTTTTCGGAATTCGTTCAAAATGCTTGCATCAGAGTTTTCTTCGATTCAATATAATAATAGTAATAAAAGTGAATTAAATATCTCTTTCCGTGAATTAATTAATAAATAAATAATTCGACCCTCCGAAAATAAGAATTCTTCGCTAATGTGACCAAACAAAAAAATCGGCCAACAGTCTGGGCGAAACTTTATTATTTTTCCGGCAGAAGTTCAGAACGCATTCAATTCGGGGATGCGGTGTATGTTAATATGTGACTGAAAACCTAACAAAAAGTTCGGGAAGTGGTTAGAAAAGGGTGTAACATATGAATTAAATAATTGGGTCATATTCCGGGATGCGGTCTAGAGGTTGAAAAAAACAAAAATTAAAAATAGGTGATTATTAAACAAGCCTGGGGAAGTGAAAAGATATTCGATATCTGATCAGACCTGAGAAACATGGTGGAATTCATGAAAAAGTATACAACCAGTTTACACCCTCTTAGGAGTCGAATTTCAAAAAATCTTGAAAACATATTCTAGGTATTCATATGAAGAATCCGTAGAATAAAAATGAATTCAATATTTCGAAAGACCTAGTAGATATGACGAAAATCGTGAAAATATATCCATTTTATATTAACTGATATTTTTTTTTGCCCCCCCTTCTGAACGCCAATGAATATTCGATTTTTTTTTTTCAGAATTACTTTTCTAATTAATTTACATATACGTATCGAGTTTCAACTTCTTAGCATAAGCTGTTCTAAAGTTAGGAAAAACACCCCCCACCACCGTACCATACTACCCCTAAAAAAAATTATATTTTTCCACCATGCCACTACTATAGCTTTATCTAAATACCAAGTTTCAGCTTCCTATCATCATAGATTCTTAAGATATAAGCATCGGAACTTTTTCTTTCTCACCCTTTCCCACCCTCACCCTCTACACCCTTACCCCTAAACTTTTTTTCCCTACTAGGGTTCTATTAGGCCTACTTCTGGTAAAAATTTGAAGCATCCATCTTACACTGTTATTGAGATAGGAAACGTGTTATTTTTGAAAAATTCTTATCCCCTCCACTTACGTACTCCCCCGCCCCCTTCAAAGATTTTACTTTGAGCAATCTTTATATATTTGTGGTAACACACACGGAAGTGGCAACACCAGCAAAATAACATCAAACAATTAAACGTGAAACTGCTAGCATCGCCGCATCGTATACATACACACACATGAACACAACGCAAAACCAAGACTTAAAAACAACGCTATATAAAGAATCGAGGCAGCCATCAGTTTTGTCAGTTTTTCTTCAACCGCACCCGAACGAGCAACCTGGAACATCAAGACAGCCGAGCGACTTCATTTAAAATAAACGAGCGACTTCATTTATCAAAATAAATAAATTAACTTTACAAATCGAAGCCGACTTTAATTTGTGGGACGAGCCCCAAATATTTATATTTACAACCTAGAATCATCAGATCAAATCAACAAAATTAAGCGACAGACTACAAACAGCGATATAATATTTTCTTATCACCGGGACAACCATAACTACAACACTAGACGTGCTGCCGATATTTACGTTCCTGCCAGACACGGATCCTGCTCAGTTTTAACCAAGGCGATACAAAACTATAACCAACTTCCCGAAGATCTTCAATCTGACTCAAATAAATTTAAACAAAATTTAAAAAAAACATCTTCTACAATAAAACACCATTTGTATTATCTTATTTTTCATAGCTTAATCATTTTCATTATATTTTTGCATTTTCTTTCACAAATTAGTACTATTTTTCTTTGTTGTTTTGACATTTGATTAGCTTTAATTTTTAATTTTTTTTTCTCTCACTTTCTTTTCTATTATCTTTCACATTCACGTCATTCTCTTATTTAATGAATTTTCCTTTTTATAATTAATTATTGTTGATTTATTTACTCGATATTACAACCCATGTAGACATTGTATATATTTAATAATATCCGCACGAGCTACGCTCATGGATACTGAAATAAATTCAATTCAATTCACCGAATTTTGTTTTTCTGGTGCCACTGGTTTGGGAGATATCGTAATGTTAAGTATTTTAAGTATTTATAAACGGTTTAGGAGATATTTTAGAATGTGTCGATCTCGACTTTTTTGCGTTTTGGACGCATTGCTTCCCCCTCCACTCCCACACCCCTTCACCCATATCATCAATTTTTTTGCAAATGGGTCCACTATCAAAGCTTTATAGAAATTCTTAGTTTCAGTCTCCTAACATGAGTGGTTGCTGAGATCTAAAAACCAAAATTTTTCGTCTAAAACGCTTCCCCCACCTGCCTCCTCACTCCCCCACCTTCCTCCTCACTCCCCCACCCCTGAAAATAATGTCAATTCAAGGGGTCTACCCAGTCTATTCCTAGAATTTTAATTTAATAGCTCCACTGGCTTGAGAGCTACGAGCCTTCAAAGGATTTTGGCAGTCGACGTATGGCGTACGGCGTACGGCGGACAGACGGAGTGAACATTTTTATTGCTTTTTTCGTGTCTACTAGTCATGAAACGTGGACAAAAAAATTTTTAGGGCAGCAAATTTTTTTTTTTGAAAATCAATAACAATACTGTATTATTACTAATAAAGTAATTTGTATTATGTCCCTTGTAATGTGAATTTCTTGGCATTATTTTGCCTCTATAATGTGAACTCATAAATTCCAATGATTTCATGCTCATTTGTTTGAAATTTTAACGTCAAAACAAACGAAATATCATTCCTGGGGGAAAGAGATCTACATATGCATAGCACATCTATGAATGCGAATTTTAACCCTGTGCCCTCCAGCCTATATCTCATGTAGAGATACCTGCAACTCCACGATTTAATTAGTGGATCGCTTGCTGCAAATTCAAATGAAAATGCAACTCAGGAAGTGCAAGAGCTTCTTTGCACTCTTTTGGGAAATGCAGAAATTTCGCATGGTGAGATCCAATCATGGCTGTATGAGGAGAAAAATAACTTATGCGATAGTTCTTCTGAGGATGAAAGTCTAGGAAATCAGGATGAAGTAAGATATATCGTATCGCATACTTCCGCTATACAAAGCGATGGATGGGCACAGGAAAATAATATAAGCGCAAACGCCTTATTAACATTGCACGACATACGGAGTACTGCAATAAAATTATCTTGCACTGCTTTATGTCAGACAAAAATAATATCATTTTTTTCAGAACAATAAATAATGTTAAATTTAAAAAAATAAACAAACAGTTAAAATATTTTCTTTTCTACGCTTCGATTAATATGTATGAATTGAATTCACGATACCCTTGACCAAGGTTTTTTTAAGGCTGGACTATAAGCTTAATTTTGGCATTTTTTTCAACCAAAATAATTATATACAAATTATTATCTTTAAAAATATGTTTGTAATTATTAATTTACATATTATGCCAATACAATTGTACTATTATATTGCTGTAATATGCTAACTAGTTATGTCTCCGCTAATGTGAATTCCTCTATAAAGTGAACTACCTTCGTTTTATTTAGTTCTCATTATCGAGGTAGTACTGTATATAAAAATTCTTGAAAATGTACACAACCTTTTTACACACCGTGAGGGATTGGATATCGAAAAATTAGAAAAAAATATTTCTAGGTGCTTACATAAAGAGCTCGCAAAAGTAAAATTTATTTCGGCGTGTTCAATATAAATATATAACGAAATCGTGGAAGTATGGAAAAATTCCTTTTCACGGACAATTGTTTTACTCAATCTCAATGCTAATAAACATCATTTTTTTTTCTTTAATTATACTTCATATACATACGTACTAAGCTCCAACTTTCTTCTTCATAAGCCGTTTTTGAGATATAAAAAATGACCACCCATAAATTTTTTTTTAGGATACCTCTTTATTAGCTCTATGCAGTAATTTTTTACCTTTCTATGGTTTGTAGTTTTTCAAAAATAAAAATGGATGTTATTTCCTTTCCACGCCCTCCCACCATCAGCCCCTTCACCAGTACCTCCAAAATTGGTTTTCCCAGTTAGAAGTGTACTGGACCTAACTCCTGTAAAATTTCTAAGATCATATATGGTACGGTTCTTGAAATATAAAAATGAAATATTTTAAAAATGGCCCCACTTTTTTGGTCTACCTCTCACATAATAAATTTTATATTCAATAAGCTTCTCCGCATATCCTATATACACAAACTAAATTATACCTTCCTGATTGATTCAAAAGATGTTCTAATCCAAAGGTTTTTACCCCAACCCCTACTCACCACCTTCTGATTCAAAAATTTTAGCTCTTGATTAATCTGCTACCTATTATTTCTTAAAACAACTACAAGTTTCAATCTTCTGACATCAACCATTCAGAAGATACGTATTTTAGAATGTTTCAACCTCAGCTTTCAAGCACTCCGAAGACATTGCTTTCCCTCCACTCCCACACGCCTCAAACCTTATCGTAAATTTTGCAGACAGGTCCACTATTATACTTTTGTATAAGTTCCGAGTTTCAGCATCCCAACATACCATAAGTGGTTCCTGAGATCTAAAAACTAAATTATATATGTACAATTGAACTATTTACCACAATTCAATTAATTCAAAACTTCAATCAGAATTCAATTCCAATCCTACTCTGGTAGCACCAATTTCTGATCAGATCTCTGTTCGCTGCAAGCTTCTCCGTTGCAGCCATGAATGTGTTGTACGAAGTACGACCCGTGCAGATTGTGCAGAGAGCAAACAGCTTATTGCTTCCACCGAAGCTACTACCATGCAGCGTGTGTGTGACGTCACAGTGAGTTTACAGCGAACTGATTTCAACGCTCATACATGCATTGCTTTTCCGCGGGGTGTTTTCCTGAGTTTCTTTTCGCTTGCCGTGGTGCTGCCAAGTCCGCTGTGTGCGATTTTCGCGTGTAGTTTTTATACTCTAGATGAAATCTTATAGAGTATTATAAGTTTGATCCAGCCGAAAAATATGTAACGCATAGAACCAAGCCTCGGACGAAAAAAAGTTATATTATTTTTTGTGTATTTGTGGCCAAAAACCTCAAATCCACTTGACGTCCGTCCGTCCGTCCGTCCGTCTGTCTCTCCGTTAGCACGATAACTCAAGAACGCCTTCACCTAGGCTCTTGAAATTTTGAATCTGGGTGTTTGGTTGAATTTGTAAGGCTAAGTTCGTTAACGGGCAAAATCGTCCTACTCCTTCGGGTATCTGCCATACAAAGCGTCCTTAAAACATGTGTTCAAGAATATTGGTCGATAGCTTCAGAAGGGCTTAATCTAGGTCTTTGAAATTTCGCATGTGTTATTTTTCCAAGAAATGGAGCTAACTGTATGATTATGAAGAAAATCCTAATAGTACTTCGAGGGGCGGCCATACAAATATTCTGTAAAAATTACTTCACTTAATTTACGAAACTCAGTATAACTCAAGTAACCTTTTAGCTACGAATTTGAAATTTTTTACAAATTAGTTTCGAGTGAAGACGAAGTTCGAGTTTACTAGTCAGTTAAATCCATTTACTCCTTCTGGTACCTTCCATACAAAAAATTCTTAAAACACTAGTTTAAGAATATTGGCCGATACCTTCATAAACATTTAAGCAACGACTTTGAAATTTTGTATGTTTAATTTTTCCAAGAGTTGGAGCTAACTGTATGATTATGAAAAAAATCCCAATAGTCCTTCGAGGGGCTGCCATACAAATATCCTGTAAAAATGACTTCACTTAATTTACGAAACAATAACTTAAGTAATCGTTTAGTTATGAATTCAGAATTTTGTACAAATTAGTTTTGACTAAAAACAAAGTTCGAGTTTACTAGTCAGCGAAATCCTTTTACTCCTTCTGGTACCTTTCATACAAAAAATCCTAGACACGTGTTCAACAATATTTTTCAATAACTTTTGAACGCTTCAAACTACAGCCGATCGTGACTGCAGTATGTTTCTTAACCATTTTTCCTTCAAGCCAATCTAATTAATTTTATTTTAATACAGCCAGTTTCACAGTCTAAATAAAAGTTACAACTTTTATTTAGACTGTGAAAATGTGTGAAATAAAAATTTTTTTTTACGATTTTTCTGCGCGTGAACCATTTGATTACATGTACAGTAGTAGTAATAGTTTGTGATTAGGCTTGTGTCTCTACAACAATGGTTGGAAACTTAAAACTAACAATGGCTGTATTGAAATAAAATTAATTAGATTGGCTTGAAGAAAAATGGTTAGGAAAAACGTATTTTAGATCTACTATTTTTCAGTAAAATGTAAGGGAAGCAATGCTTCCCTTGCTTCCATGGACGCCACGCCACTGGTTTATCAAACAAAGAAATCATCCAACGTTATTGAAAAGAGAAAAAAAAAAAAATCTGCCAATACTCTGGACGCAACTGTATTATTTTTCCGGCAGAAGTTCAGAACGCGTTCAATTCGGGGATGCGGTGTATGTTACTATGTGACTGAAAACCTAACAAAAAGTTCGGGAAGCGGTTAGAATATGGTGTAACATATGAATTAAATAAGTGGGTCATATTCCGAGATGCAGTCTAGAGGTTGAAAAAAACAAAACTTAAAAATAGGTGATTGTTAAACAAACCTGGGGAAGTAAAAAGATATTCGATATCTGATCAGACCTGAGAAACATGGTGGAATTCATGAAAAAGTATACAACCAGTTTACACCCTCTTAGGGGTCAAATTTTAAAAAATCTTGAAAACATATTCTAGGTATTCACATGAAGAATCCGTAGAATAAAAATGAATTCAATATTTCGAAAGACCTAGTAGATATGACGAAAATCGTGAAAAAATATGCATTTTATATTAACCGATATTTTTTTTTTGCCCCCCCTTCTGAACGCCAATGAATATTTAAATTTTTATTTATCAGTATTACTTTTCTAGTTAATTTACATATACGTACCGAGTTTCAACTTACTAGCATAAGCCGTTCTGAAGTTAGGGAAAACACCCCCCACCACCGTACCATACTACCCCTAAAAAAAAATTTATTTTTCCACCATGCCACTACTATAGCTTTATCTAAATACCAAGTTTCAGCTTCCTATCATTATAGATACTTACAATAAAAGCATCGGAACTTTTTCTTTCTCACCCTTCACCACCCTCACCCACTACACCCACACCCCCAAACTTTTTTTCCCTACTAGGGTTCTATTAGGCCTATTTCTGGTAGAAATTTGAAACATCCATCTTACACTATTATTGAGATATGAATGGTGTTATTTTTGAAAAATTTTAATCCCTCCCACTTCCGTGCTCCTCCACCCCCTTCAAATATTTTACTTTGAGCAATCTTTATTTATCAAGCTTTATATCCAAACCGAATTTTGTTTTTCTGGTGCCATTAGTTTGTAAGATATCATAATCTAAAGATTTTCGCCCCCCACCCCCGTACGCTACTACCCCCACCCAAAAATTTGGTTTCAATCTACTCTCCTAGTATAACTACAGATATTTGTTAAGTTTTAATTGCTTGCTATTAATGGTTTAGGAGATATGGATTATAAAATTTGTCGATCTCGGCATTTTTGCGTTTCGGACGCATTATTTACCCCTCCACTCCCACACCCAGAAGAATAAAAATGAATTCAATATTTCGAAAGACCTAGTAGATATAACGAAAATTGTGAAAATATATGCATTTCATATTTACTGAAATTTTTTTCTGCCCCCCCCCCTTCTAAACCCCAACGAATATTGGAATTTTTTTTTATCGGAATTACTTTTCTAGTTGATTTACATATATGTACCGAGTTTCAACTTTCTAGCATAAACCGTTCAAAAGTTAGGAAAAACACCGCCCACCCTCGCACCATGCTACCCCTAAAAAAAATTTTATTTTTCACCATGCCACTAATATAGTTCTATCTAAATACGAAGCTTAAGGCTTATATCATTACAAGTTCTTAAGATATAAGCATCGAAACTTTTTCCTTCTCACCCTTCCCACCCTCACCTTCTACACCCCCATCTTTAAATTTATTTTTCCGTACTAGGGCCTAGTTCTAGTTCAAGTTTGAACCATCTATGTAACACTGTTATTGAGATATGAAAAGTGATATTTTTGAAAAATTTTTATCCCCCCACTTCTATGCTCCCCCGCCCTTTTCAATGATTTTACTTTGAGCAATCTTTATTTATCAAGCTTTATGTGTTTATCTAAAGTTTTTCACCCCATACACAACTTCCACAACTCAAAATTTTTCTTGATGCTAATCTCCTAGTATAACTACAAATATTTGTTAAGTTTGAATAGTGTGCCATTAACGGTTTAGGAGATATGGATTTTAGAATGTGTCTATGTGAAAAGTTTGTAACGCATAAAACCGAGCCTCGGACGAAAAAAAGTTATATTATTTTGTGATTATTTTTGGCCAAAACCCCCAAATCCGTTTGCTGTCCGTCCGTCCGTCCGTCCGTTAGCACGATAACTCAAGAACGCGTTGACATAGGAAGTTGAAATTTGGTCACAACTTGTAAAATGGAAAAAGTAAGGCTAAGTTCGTTAATGGGCGATATGCTTCCAGTCCTTCGGGTACCTCTCATACAAGAGTTCTTGAAACACGTTTTCCCAGTTATTGCTCGAATGCTTCATGTTAGGAACTTGAAATTTTGCATACATAAGGCTTTAAATGTTTGAATCGAATATTCCGAAAATGATGCAAATCGAATGAGTCCTTCGTGTAGCAGCTTAGAAAAGTCCTTCAAAAATGTATGCTTTTGACTGAATTCACTATAACTCCAGAACGAGTTAGAGCAGGAATTTAAAATTCTACAGGAATTAGTTTTATACCAAAGCCAAGACGAAGCTCATTAATTTGAGCAATCTGTTGACTCCTTCGGGTAGCTGTCATACAAAAGTCCTTAATAAACATATTCACCAATATTGCACGATAAGTTTAGAACGCTTTCATTTACGACTTTGAAATTTTATACACATTAATTTTATAATAGTCGCAGCTGAAACTATTAATATGAAAAATATCCCATGAGTCCTTCATGTAGTTGCCATACAAAAATTCTGTAAAATGTCCTAACTTACTTTATGGAACTCACTATAAATCAAAAAATCGACCACTATACAAAAGTTTCTACCTGTAAGTAAAAGGTCATGTAATAATTGCTTGTGCACTCCTCATTCTTTTGATATATTTCCAACTAAAATATAAATCGGAGTTCAGTATTTCATCTAGAGTATCATACGATTGGCTTGCAGCCGATCGTGACTGCGTTATGTTTTTTCCAAAGGACTTAGCCCAACTGAACAAAAATATTCCACTTTCGACAGAGAATTATTAGCGATATATCTCACAATCAAAAAATGTCGGTACTTTATCGAAGGCAGACCTGTAACGGTTTTCACCGACCATAAACCTCTAACAAACGCAATATCCTCGAAAACGGAAAAGTCACCCCGACAAAGAAATCATTTAAATTACATTGGCCAATTCACAACGGACATCCGTTACATTAAAGGCACGAATAACATCGTAGCTGACACACTATCAAGAGCGGATATACATTTAGTCGATTATACCAGTATAAACGTTAAAAATTTGGTCAATCAACAAATACAAGACGAAGAACTTAAAATTATTCTGAGTAAGAAACAACCCAAAACATCAACATACCTATTAAAGAAAATCTCCATACCAATTAAAAATTACGACATTTGGTGCGAAACATCAACATCCACAAACAAACCTTATGTTCCGAGCATACTTCGACGAACCATTTTTGACTCAATACATAGTCTATCACATCCTAGCATAAGAAGCACAAGAAAAGCAATCGTTGCAAAATATTTTTGGCCTTCTATGAATAAAGATGTCAACAACTGGGCTAAAAGTTGCATTCCGTGTTGAAAGGTCTAAAGTCACGCACCACACTAAATCTCCGCACGGAATTTTTAACGTCCCAGTGGGCAGATTTGAACATGTACACATAGACATTGTTGGTCCTCTACCAAACTCTAAAGGACACAATTTCATTTTAACTATGAAGGACAGATTTTCATTTTGGCCAGAGGCACTTCCGTTAAAAGATATTAACGCATCCACTGTTGCAAATGCCTTTTTGAACAACTGTATTGCCAGATACGGTGTACCAAAGACCCTAACTACAGATCAAGGGACTCAGTTTGAATCCATTCTCTTTAAGGAATTACTTAAAATATTCGGTACTAACAGGATACATACCACAACCTACCACCCGCAATCCAATGGAATGATCGAGAGGTTTCACCGCCAATTAAAAGTCGCCTTACGAGCAACCAATGAACCCCAAAAATGGTACGACAATTTACCCTGGATACTCTTAGGAATTAGAACAGCCATTAAAGAAGATTTAAATTGTTCACCGGCACAACTCCCCTACGGTCAATCTTTACGTTTACCTGCAGAATTGATCATTACAAACGAATCAAGAATCAGTGATGCATCTAACTTTTGGGCACAAGAGGTACAAGAACGCATTAGAAAAATATGCCCAAAACCTTCAGATCACAGAAAACAAAAAGACATTTTTTTGCCTCAAGCACTTATCACATGCACCCATGTTTTCCTAAAAGAGGAAGGACACAAGCCATCCCTAAGCCCACCATATCTCGGACCTTTTGAAGTAAAAAAAAGCCGAAAAATGTTTTACGATAATGAAAGATGGAAAACAGTCCATTGATAGAATTAAACCAGCCTTTTTAAAAAATTCAAAAATATTTCATAATAACATACAAACAAGACCTACTCAAAAGCGAATAACTTTTAAACTTTAAATAATTTTTTTTTATTTTTTTATTTGTTTAACTAAAAAACAAAATGTAATTTAGAATTATTATAAAAAATCTGCCAACAATCTGGGCTTAACTTTATTATTTTTCCGGCAGAAATTAGGAACGCGTTCAATTCTGAAATGCGGTGTAGGCTACTATGTGACTGAAAACCTATCAAAAAGAACAAGATCATGGAAGTGAAAATCTGATTGGATCTGAGAGATATGGAATAGTTTATGAAAGAGTACACAATCACTTTACACCTCCTAAGGGGTCAATTTTCAGAAAATCTTGAAAACACTTTCTTGGTATTCATATTGAGAATACATAGAATAAAATTAAATTCATTATTTGGAACGAGGTAGTAGATATGTCGAAAATCGTGGGAAAATATGCATTCTATTTTCACAGATAATTTTTTTTGCCCCCCTTCTGAACGCCAATAGATATTCGTTTTTTTTATTCAAAATTATTTTTAAAGTTGATTTAGATATACACACCGAATTTCAACATTGTAGCTTAAGCCGTTCTATATATAGGAAAAACACCTCCCACTTGTACCACACTACCCTTAGGGGTCGAATTTCAAAAAACCTTAAAACACTTTCTAGGTATTCATACGAAGAATCCGTAGAATAAAAATGAATTCAATATTTGGAAAGACCTAGTAGATATGACGAAAATCGTGAAAATATATGCATTTTATATTTATTATATTTACAAATAATTTTTTTTGCAACCCTTTCTAAACGCCAATGAATATTCAAATTTTGTTTTATTACAATTACTTTTCTTGTTAATTTACATATACACACCGAGTTTCAACTTTCTAGCATGAACCGTTTAATAGTTAGGAAAAACACCCCCTACACCCGTAGCATACTACCCCTAAAAAAAACTATATTTTTTCAACATTCCGCTAATATAGCTCTATTTAAATACCAAGTTTAAGGCTTATATCATTACAGGTTCTCAAGATATAAGCATCGGAACTTTTTCCTTTTCACCCTCCCCTACCCTCTCCCTCTACACCCTCAACCACAAAACTTTTTTCCCTACTAGGGTTTAATTAGCGCTACTTCTGGTAAAAATTCTAAGCATCTATCTTAAACTGTTCTTCAGATATGAAATGTGTTTGATTTGAAAAATTCTCATCCCCTCCACTTTTATGCTCCACCTCCCACTTAAAAAATTTTACTTTGATCAATCTTTATTTGTCAACCTTTATACCCAAACCAAATTTTATTTTTCTAGAGCAATTGGTTCATGAGATATCGTAATCTTAAGTTTAACCCCTCACCCCCATACACAACTTCCCCCACCCAAAATTTTTCTTAAATCTGTTCTCCAAGTATAACTACAATAATTTTTCAAGTTTGAATAGTGTGCCATTAACGGTTTAGGAGATATGGATTTTAGAATGTGTCTATCTCGCCTTTTTTGGGTTTCGGACGCATTACATATCCCCCCACTCCCACACCCCTTGATCAATATTGACAATTTTTTTGCAAATGGGTCTACTATCAGAGCTCTATAGAAATTCCAAGTTTCAGCTTCCTAACATTAGGGGTTACTGAGATCTCAAAATTTTCGGTCTATAACACTTCCCCCTCCTTCCCCCTCCTTCCCCCTCACACCCCCACCCCTAAAAATTTGGTCACTTCAAGGCGCCTACCCCGTCTATTCGTTAAAAAAATTTCAATTTAATACGATCTTGCGTACGGCGTACGGCGGACAGACGGACTGAAAATTTTTATTACTTTTTTCGCGTCTACTAGTTATGAAACGTGAAAATAAAAATTTTGAGGGTAGCAAATTTTTTTTTTTAAAATCAATCACAATACTTAATTATTAAAATAATAAAGTAAAAGAGTTATTGAATTATTGAATTAATCAACTAGTGTTAATACCAAAAAATAGAATAAGAAAACAAAATGTAAACAAATGTATTACAACTTTTAATTGAGGGGGAATACTGTGGCCAACTTCAAGAACATTAAGCTGCGATTCTCCCATTCTCGATTTGGACTACGACAGGAGTCGGACGTGTTGTGAATTTATTAAGTCAACTAAAATTTTATAACTGAGAACCAAACAAACGTTTTATTGTTGAATTATCATCCCAATAGGACGGAAAGAAGTTATATACTATTTTGTGTTTATTTTTGGCCAAAACCCCCAAATCCGTTTGCTGTCCGTCCGTCCGTCCGTCCATCCGTCCGTCCGTCCGTCTGTCCGTCCGTCCGTCCGTCCGTTTGCACGATAACTCAAGAACGCGTTGACCTAGGAACTTGAAATTTTGTCACAACTTGTAAAATGGAAAAAGTAAGGCTAAGTTCGTTAATGGGCGATATCCTTCCACTCCTTAGGGTACCTCCCATACAAGAGTCCTTAAAACACGTTTTCACAATTATTGCTCGAATGCTTCAAGTAAGGAACTTGAAATTTTGCATACTTAAGGTTTTCAATGTTGGAATCGAAAGTTCCGAATATGGTGCAAATCGAATGAGTCCTTCGTGTAACAGACTAGAAAAATCCTTCAAAAGTGTATGCTTGTTACTGAATCCACTTGTTACGATTTTCCCCCGACGATGGAAAACCGTCTCGGAACCCCCACAACAACAGGGGGCGAACGGGTCTTGTCCGGCTCGAACCCAGAGATGGGTCGTGGGGCGCCAGTGGTCCTTTCTGGAAGACCTCGTTCTACTTCCGAAACGATCGAACCACTGATCGCTCGAAAATTCAATGCATACACCCTGGAGGGACGAAGGCTGAAATACGTCACAATAATCGTTACAAAATTTTAAAGAAACAGATACGGAATTCAATGTAGAAAATTAACCAATTTATTCAACGAAAAGTCCCTAGCTACTCTTGCTACTTATCCTAGGGCGCCTCTGGTGTTCTCCGCTCCTCCGCCACCGTCCTCGGATAGCTGCGCTCAGGAACTCTTTCCATCCACGACGTTTACAAAAAGGAAGCACCAAATTCCACCTTCGCTTGCTGGTGGCGCGTTCCCGTCGATTTCAAGGTTATGTTTCCCGGACGCTTCTATCACCGACTTGTGACCGAGCTGCGTTTACATTTCTCGTTTTAAAATTCAAACACTTTTTCACGATCCGGTTTACGGTCCCAAAAACGAAAAAGCCAACTTGCTTATCTCACTGCCAATTCCAAGAGCCCCCCCCCCCCCCAATCCTTTGTCCACTCTCCGCGAAAACTACTAGCGGGAAAATTTACCGGCTGGTTTTCTGTTCTCGTAGGCGGGTTCAACATTCGTTTCGCGCATGTCTTCCGCGCATACTCGAATTGAGTTTACACGCGAACAGCCTTAGCCCGAGACACACACCGACGAAACTTCACAATTAGTTACTTGTGGGGATCACCCGCTGTAATATCTCTTATCTCTTATTTACACGCGAACCGCCTTAACCCGAGACACACACCGACGAAACTTCACAATTAGTTACTTGTGGGGATCACCCACTGTAATATCTCATACCGTGTATGTCATAATATTCGGGGCCAACTTCACAGTCGTTATTCACAGTCGTTATTGTTTATGTGTCACCCGCGAGTGTTATTATTATTTATTATTTATTATTTATTATTTATTTATTTATTTATTCTATTCCCTGCACTTGCGCGCCGTACTTCCCGCTCGATCGGCTCGTCGATAGTTTTCCTTACTCCATTACCTAGCTCCTAATAATCCTATGTTCTTTTCTTTTTCCTACTAATTTGACAAGGTCCTAACCTTACCCGTCTACCAGTCCTTCCTCGCTCCAGAGTTATAGTTCCTTCACGGTTGAAATTTTAATTTACTCATTTTCTTTTTCTTTTAGGCTGTGCCACGAGTTGGGGGTAGGACCCAGGAAGCTAAATTTGCAAGAGGTCTTCCCTTGCATGATTGTTCGGTGAGTTACTTCATTAAAATGCTTCCAAAATAAATTATTAACCTTCCTCTTCTCTTCCCTTCAGGCGGACCGTAACATTCCTCCCCTACTTAAAAGAGAATTTCCCAAATTCTCTAGGCGCCCTACGAAGGAAAAAAAAAGCTGAGTGTTGGTACCTGAACGAGTAAGATTTATTTCTATCCCTATTCAAACCAAGTTTCTTCCTCGGCACCCATTTCCTTACCAAGATTACATGATTCCCTCAATTCCAATTGCCCACTTGAATCAAAATAAAATAATTCAGATATACCACCCACCACCAAAAAAAAAAAAAAAATAATAAAAGAAAACGAAAAGCATAGTACCCACTACCTAAAAAAAAAATACTTCAGGACAAAACAAAAAAAAAAAAATATAATACCAAAACGGAAGATTATTCCCCGCGACCCGTGTACGCTTTGAGGTCCTTAGCGTGCCAGACGCCACTCGGTTTCCCATCTACATCCTTCAGTTTATATGTCCAAGGTGACACTTTCTCTAGGACTTCGAAAGGTCCTATGTACTTAGGTGCTAAGTTTGCTGAGAAATACTTGGTGGCATCCGACAATACGTGGTTCGTTCGCATTACCAAATCCTTTGGGAAAAAATCCTCGTTCCGTCTACGCAAGTCATACCGATTCTTTGCTACGTCTGTGGCATGTTTAAATCGATTTATGACATCCTCCCTCACCTGATTCAAGGCTAGAGCGCGTTTCTGTGGCTTGAGAACGATACCCCTTCCCCTTCTGGTTTTTCCCCAAGTTCCACACAAGTGGACATATTTTTCCCAAAATTTACGAAGTATGGAGTACACTTCATCACCTCATGCTTCTACGCACAAGCGATTTTTGCCAAATTATCGGCCCACTTCCTATGATTCTCAGATGCACAGGCTCTAAGCATCGTCTTAATAGATTGATTAATCCGTTCCGCCGGGTTGGCTTGAGGATCATAGAACGCGGTGTACTTTATCGTGGTTCCGTAGGATTCCACCATTCGTTTGAACTCTTTCGCCCTGAATTGAACACCGTTGTCGCATACAACCCACTTTGGAACGCCGAAAAGCAGAAATACATTATCCTCTACTGCTTTCGTTACCGCCGTACCCGTGGCAGCCCTGAGAGGGAATAACAAAGGAAATTTCGAGAAGTAGTCTACGACGGTCAAGATATACATATACCCTTGCGACGAACGTGGAAGTGGCCCAACCAAATCTACACAGATCATTTCCCACGGTGGCTTGGCCTCGCCGTTCCGTGAGACCATCAATCCAATAGGCAACCGCCGTTGTGGTTTAATTGCTTGACAAATCGGACAAGATCGTACATATTTCCGAACATCTGCTTGCATTTTGGGCCAATAATAAAACCTAGCCACTCGATCTATTGTTTTCTTTGCACCCAAGTGACCAGCTTTCGGATCATCATGCTGTTCATGCAGTATTTTCATCCGCTCCCCTTTCGGTACAACCCGCTTCCAAGCATCCGCAGAATCTAAGTCTGGATACGCGGTAGGAACATGTTTCCACAACGTAGTGCCACTAATCCTCCACTCCGAATATTTTTCCGGTTGCCTCTGTACCGTCTCCAGCATGCTTCCGAACCAACGATCTGTTTGACCCTCCGCCTGAACTACCTCAACCAGAGGAACAGACCAGGATAAGGCATCAGGAACAACGTGATCCTTCCCCTTCCTATGTATGATGTCGAAATCGTACTGCTGGAGTCGTACTGCCCACCTCGCCAATCGTCCCGTCGGATCTTTGACATTGTTCAGCCAAACGAGTGAATAGTGATCTGTCACCACACTAAACTTAGTTCCCTCCACGTACGGTCTCAACTTTTCGATGGCCCAGAGGACCGCCAAACACTCCTTCTCAGTCGTTGAGAACTTCCGTTCGGAGCTAGTTAGCGAACGACTTAAGTAGCATATAACTTTCTCTCCATCCGGCTGCAATTGTGTCAACACACCACCTAACCCGAAATTCGAGGCGTCGGTCTGAATCACAAATGGCAGGTCATAATCCGGACCATATATGTATTAGTATCTATATTGCCAGCCGCACTTGTCAGAGTAAGTCTCGTCGTTAACAGCTGATTCTGAATTTTCCAATTCAATATAGTGGTAGTTTAAATGTTACTGGATTTTAATTTAATATTATAATGTTTTTGAAATCATTAACTGTACAATTTCTTATAAAACATAATTTTTCTAATTAAATACTTATATTTACGATGTTCAAATTTCATAAAAACTTGATTTGTAATAAAAATTTTGTACTGCCCTCTCTTGGCTCTTTACATTTTTGAGACAAAAATCAGACTAAGCTGTTGAATTTCCATTTCAACCCGTGCTTATTGATTTTGTACGATAAAATATGACTGCTAGCAATATAGATACTGAACATATATGATTTTTTGTAATTAAATATTTGCATTCAAATTTTGGCGCCACCGATTCTTCACATTTTTCAGACAGAACAAGAACAAGACGAACAGCTGATTCTGAATTTCCAAATCAACTCGTGTTTATTCATTTTCAATGAGAAAATATGACTGCTAGCAATATAGATACTAATACATATATGATCCGGACAAGTCAAGATTGGTGCTGTGGCGAGTTTCACTTTCGCCTGCGCAAAAGCGCTTTCACAATCCTCGTCCCAAGCAAACTTCTTATTTTTCTTGAGCAAAGAAGTTTAAGGTGAGACGAGGGTGGCAAAATCCGGAATAATTCTCCGATACCATGACACCATCCCGAGAAATTGACGCACTTCTTTCACGTTCTTCGGAGCCTGAAACCTCATCAGACACTCCACCTTCTCCGGATCAACGTGTAACCCACTCTCATCCACGACGTACCCCAAGTACCGCAGTTCATTGCTGCAGAACTCGCACTTCTCCCGAGACACTCTGAGTCCTACCGCAGTAAGCCTTCGAAACACTGCCTGGAGCACTTCGATGTGTTTGTCGAAGGTTTGCGTCACCACAATTATATCATCTAGATAAACAAATACAAAGGGTTCCATATCCGCTCCGAGCACCTTATCTATCAATCTTTGCCAGGTCGCCGGGGCATTTTGTAGCCCAAACGGCATTCGATTAAACTCGAACAACCCTCGTCTCGGTACTGTAAAAGCGGTGTGTTGACGGGATGATTCTGCCATAGGCACCTGCCAGTATGCTGACTTGATATCCAATGAAGAAAGGTACTTCGCATCCTTTAACTTATCAAGTGTTGCTGTTACGTAGGGGATTGGGTACGCGTCCCCCTCTGAGACTTTGTTGACTTTCCTGAAGTCCACACAGAAACGAAATTTTCCGTCTTTCTTCTTGACAATATAGCAATATAGGGGAAGACCATGCACTCTTAGATGGTTGTACTATTCCCCCAGCCAACATTTCATCCAATTCCCGGTCAATATCCCTCTGCACCACGGGATTTACCGGATAATACCTCTGCTTGATTGGGGAAGATTTGATCGTAATTATATGTTCAACCTCCGAAGTGCGTCCGAGGCCATCGCCCATTCGTTCGAATTCCGTCTCCAAAATTTTTTCCAACTCTTCCGTCTGGTTGTGATCTAATTTAGATTTCGGTTGAAGAAAATCGATGGCGGCGAAATAAAATTCGTCCGGTAAATCGCAATTATCCTTACGCAAATCAACCACTAACCCAAATTGTACCCAAAAATCTTCACTTCACTTCCGTCGCGTTTGAATTTCTCAACTCCACCCCCAACTTCCGTAACCTTTCCCAACCAGACTTCCCTACAATTGTTCTCGATGCCCCTGAATCCAATAAACCCACGAATTCTACATCGAAAATGGACACTGTTAAGTGTGGCCGGGGATCTCCTTTTACCGAAGTCAACGCGAAATTCACCGGAACGACAGATGCGGTATCTTCATTCGTGCTCACTTTACCACTGTCTAATGAACACGACTTTCGTTTCCCGACTCTACCCACGCAGTAGTAGTCGTTGCTTCCATTTCAGAGACACTTGAAGTCCCCGGGTTGCAGGCAGTACAGTCCTTCCAAAAAACCCCAGGTTTTCCACACCCGAAACAACGTCGGCCCTGTTTACAATCCCGTGATGTGTGTCCCACTTCCTTGCAATTATAGCACGTAATTGTTCTGGGTTGTGTTGACCTGTTATTTCCCTCACTCGACTTCCTCCCCGGTTGCTGCTCATCCTTCAGGTCCACATATGCCAGATCAGGCTCAAAGAGATGACTTGATCGGCGTCCCGGTGGTGGCACAAATGACTCTACTGAAATCCTCGTTGCCTCCAACGACCTACCCAACCTCACTAGCTCACTTAACGAGTCAATTTCCACTAAGCTTAACTGACTTTGGTAAAATGGAGTAATATTTCGTCTTAATACCCTCAACTTCTGCTCTTCGGTACATGAAGTCGAGAGACGATTGAATAGAGTCTCTATCACCGCTACATATACTCCTATCGACTCATCCCTCCCCTGTGTTCTACGCTTAATCTCCTCCATTAGCCTATCGTCGTAGTTAGGGGGTAAAAACTCTGCGCGCCATTCCTCCACCAACTCATCCCAATTTTTGCATCTGGGTTTATTCGTACGTAGCCAAATAAGACCTTTGCCCGCGAACAAATCCACCGCCGATCGAAATAGCGTGGCTTTGGACACCCTGCGAGCCGTTCTAAGCTCTTCTACTCGCTCTAGGAACGCACACAACGACTCTTTTTTCCCACTAAACGTTAACCCCCACTTCGCCACCGTCAAAAGTGCATCTTTTCCCGACGATGAGCGTCCTTCATTCTACCACATCTTCGTCTGATGATACTTTCCCCGATTTTACATACAGGTCATCCAACCCTAACAAAAATTTAATTTTCAACTTCCCCCTAACTGTCTCCTCCTCTTTGGACACCGGATTGCACAGGTCCAGACGCCGCAAAGCCCAGTCAATTTTCGCCATTATTTTAGCATAGAGAGATGATTTACTGCTACCTGAGAAAGTTTCCAGAAGATCCGAAATTTCTTTAAGTTTTAAACCAAGAGCTTCTTCATCCTCTCCAAATTTAAATGGATAGTCCTGAACAACATATGAAGTATCCGTAGCGGCCTCTTTGCGCAATGCCGAACGCAACGCTTTCCTCATATTGTCTACAACATCCGGCTGACCACCCCGAATAGCTAGTTCGTACACTAGTTCGTCCTGGCTTAGCCGATCTACCTTTATTTTCGACATTTCCGTTTCCTTCTAAAATATGACTCTGCACCCCCAAAAAGAATAGCAGGAAGAAAAATGGAACACTTACGACCCTTCGCACGAGAAGAGAATGACACCAAGACGCAATTTCTTTTCCGTAAAATTGAAAATAAAGTAACCGAACTATTTCTCACCGTCTACAACTTATTCCAATGAAATAACTCACCCAAAAAAAAACTACCGACTAGAAAAAAATAATAATAAAATTTCCGCGATTGTACCCTTCTTGCAAATTCACTTTCCACTTTTCCGTGGCACTTAACGGAAAATCGCAATAGCCTCAAAAACCGTTGGGCGCCAGCTGTTACGATTTTCCCCCGACGATGGAAAACCGACTCGAAACCCCCACAACAACAGGGGGCGAGCGGGTCTTGTCCGGCTCGAACCCAGAGATGGGTCGTGGGGCACCAGTGGTCCTTTCTGGAAGACCTCGTTCTACTTCCAAAACGATCGAACCACTGATCGCTCGAAAATTCAATGCATACACCCTGGAGGGACGAAGGCTGAAATACGTCACAATAATCGTTACAAAATTTCAAAGAAACAGATACGGAATTCAATGTAGAAAATTAACCAATTTATTCAACGAAAAGTCCCTAGCTACTCTTGCTACTTATCCTAGCGCGTTCCCGTCGATTTCAAGGTTATGTTTCCCGAACGCTTCTATCACCGACTTGTGACCGAGCTGCGTTTACGTTTCTCGTTTTAAAATTCAAACACTTTTTCACGATCCGGTTCACGGTCCCAAAAATGAAAAAGCCAACTTGCTTATCTCACTGCCAATTCCAAGAGCCCCCCCCCCCCCCCAATCCTTTGTCCACTCTCCGCGAAAACTACTAGCGGGAAAATTTACCGGCTGGTTTTCTGTTCTCGTAGGCGGGTTCAACGTTCGTTTCGCGCATGTCTTCCGCGCATACTCGAATTGAATTTACACGCGAACAGCCTTAACCCGAGACACACACCGACGAAACTTCACAATTAGTTACTTGTGGGGATCACCCGCTGTAATATCTCTTATCTCTTATTTACACGCGAACCGCCTTAACCCGAGACACACACCGACGAAACTTCACAATTAGTTACTTGTGGGGATCACCCACTGTAATGTCACAATATTCGGGGCCAACTTCACAGTCGTTATTCACAGTCGTTATTGTTTATGTGTCACCCGCGAGTGTTATTATTATTTATTATTTATTATTTATTATTTATTTATTTATTTATTCTATTCCCTGCACTTGCGCGCCGTACTTCCCGCTCGATCGGCTCGTCGATAGTTTTCCTTACTCCATTACCTAGCTCCTAATAATCCTATGTTCTTTTCTTTTTCCTACTAATTTGACAAGGTCCTAACCTTACCCGTCTACCAGTCCTTCCTCGCTCCAGAGTTATAGTTCCTTCACGGTTGAAATTTTAATTTACTCATTTTCTTTTTCTTTTAGGCTGTGCCACGAGTTGGGAGTAGGACCCCAGGAAGCTAAATTTGCAAGAGGTCTTCCCTTGCGTGATTGTTCGGTGAGTTACTTCATTAAAATGCTTCCAAAATAAATTATTAACCTTCCTCTTCTCTTCCCTTCAGGCGGATCGTAACACACTATAACTCCAGAACGAGTTAAAGCAGGATCTTAAAATTTACAGGAATTAGTTTTATACCAAAACCAAGACGGAATTCATTAATTAGCGCATTGACTCCTTCGGGTAGCTGTCATACAAAAGTCCTTAATAAACATGTTCACCAATATTGAACGATAACTTTAGAACGCTGTAAGTTACGACTTTGAAATTTTATACACATTAATTTTATAATAGTCGCACCTGAAACTATTAATATGAAAAATATCCCATAAGTCACTCATGTAGTTGCCATACAAAAATTCTAGAAAATTTCCTAACTTACTTTATGGAACTCACTATTAATCAAAAAATCTGCCAACAGTCTGGGCGCAACTTTATTACTTTCCCGGCAGAACTTTGGAACGTGTTCAATTCGGGAATGCGGAGTATGTGTAGTGAAATCGTAATAAAATATTATTAATAGCATCGAACACCCTGTAGAAAGAACGAATAATTGCATGGAATAAGTACATAGGATAAGTACCTAACAATACAAATAATACATAGTAAGTTATATTACATTAGACCGTTTGAAAAAATAAAACCTACCTGAACCACTCGATTCAGAGACATCGAACGAACAAGTCGAATTTTATTATAACCATCCATCCCACAGTGGTGACCCTAACAGTGAATAAGTTTCAAGTTCGAGTCGAATTAAAATAAAATTTTGAAAGTAATGATACAGTGCGGAAAAAGTTGAAACACGAGTCGAAATAAAGTTATTAGTATCATCAAAGTGAAATATCATAAAAATAAAATCACTGATACTACCGCGATACGACGCCGATTAATCTGCTCACATTACTCTCATCCGATTAAACGAGAAAAATTATATTTCTGCGCTAGACGCAGTAAAATTACCAACATTAAAAACGATCATCTCAAGGAAATTCAATCGATAACATATGGTATTCATCGACACCTATAAAATCATCATCGTGGCAGTAGGAATAATCCAGAATTGTGGCAGAAAAATCCAGCATCGTGGCAGAAAAATCTAGCATCGTGGCAGAAAAACCCAGCATCGTGGCAGCAGAAAATTTAAAAGACACAGTAATGATAGCTGTACAAGGAGAACGCCGTTAATTATACAACTGCATAATTTTTTTCTTTTTTTCAAAATTGGTTTATATAGAAGTCATATTAATTTCACAATCACTAAAATAATTAAAATATTTTTCGTTTTTGAACAAATTTAACTCAAAATTTTTTTTCAGATATCATGTAAGTACGAATTCTATGCAATTATTTTAGATTAGGTCGTATCCTCATATAAACGAACGCACATATTGGCGTATAATTCTGGTACTGAGAAATAAGATCGGAAATAAAATCATGAAATAATATTCGGAATCATGAAATAATATTCGGAATCATAAAATAATATTCGGAATCATAATATTTTGTTTGCTCTCGAAAAGTGAAGTGAATGGTACATTAGAAATGGTTATATACCGCAAATCTGTTGGGAAAGAGGATTAAGAACAGGATTTATTCCCTTTGTTCCATCCTGAATTAACTCTGAACCATAAGATTTTGTATGATCAAAATATTTTTGAAAAGTGCACTGAATTACGTGCAATACTCGGATTGATGCAAGGAATTCGTTATATTCAAGTTTTTTTTTTGTGATGAAATAGTCAATAAGTGGATTAATCTAGAATATTCTTACATCGCGGCATGAAGAATTCAACAAATTTTTTTTTTTCTGTCCAAAATTTTTGTTTGGTAAAACAGCCATGTCTAAGGCAGGTGACATTGATCAGTTGCCGGATGGCGACTACGTAAAATCCTCATCATCAACAAACGTCAATGATGGAATTGAGTTGAGCCCAATGAATGTGAGATTACCACCCTTTTGGGCAAATAATCTCGCAACTTGGTTTATACAAGTCGAATCCCAATTTGCCATTAGTAGGATCAGTAGTGATCAATCAAAATATAATTATGTCGTAGCATGTTTACCACAGGATGTAGCCGAATCCGTCATGGACATTTTAGAAAAGCCTCCTAAAGAAAGTCCCTACACGCACCTAAAGAACGTCATTATAGAACGTCATTCCTTAAGTATAGAAAAGAGAATTAAAAAACTTATATCTGCCGAAGAGCTAGGTGATCAAAAACCATCAGCATTCTATAGAAGGATGAAGACTTTAGCTGGTACTTCAGGCACATTAGGGGAAGAATTAGTTAAAAAAACTATGGCTAGGTAGATTACCGAATTTAATAAGCATCGCGCTCATATCACATCGCGACGATGATATGTCAGCAATATTAGACACTGCGGACAAAATGTGGGAAGTTATGAATAGTTCTAGTAATATTTCAGCTTATAGCGAGCCTAGAAAGGAGATGCAGGCTACAGTCAATTCTTCAGATAGTTTGAGGCTCGAACAGCTGACGCAAGAAATAAGCGCATTAAAAGAACTAGTAGGTAAATAATTTTCACGTCAGTCACGACCGACCGCTAGAGGGAAAGGCCATTCTCATGCTCGGTCGAATAGTAGGAAAAAATACAATAGTAGTGGTCGTTTTTGCTGGTATCATTTCAAATACGCAAACAATGCCAAAAAATGTGTACCTCCTTGCACATATAAGGATACACCTACGGCATCTACAAATTCAAAAAACTAGAAAATCCCTCAGTACAGGCGGCCGACCATGGGATAACATTAAAAAGCCGTCGTCTCTTTGTGAAAGATAATCAAAATAAACTCAGTTTCTTAATTGACACGGGTGCAGATAGATCCGTAGTACCCCACAAATTATTCGCTAAGTTCGGTTCTACAAGAAATGATTTTTGCCTTTCTGCTGCAAACGGCACAGTAATTAATACATTTGGCAATAAAGTGATAGAAGTTGATTTAGGTTTGCGCCGAAAATTTTTGCACGATTTCATTATTGCTCAGATTAATATTCCCATAATAGGAGCCGATTTCCTCGAGAGGTTTGGATTAATAGTTGATTTGAAAAATAAGCGACTAATCGATAATACAACTAAGTTGACTATTAATACAAACTGCATTAACATTGGCACTCTAAGCCCAGTAAATTTCTCAATACAGAACACATATGGCGACATTTTAAAAAATTATCCTTCGTTGACTGCGCCTCCAAATTTTGGTCACCCAGCCAAACATAGCGTAGTGCACTACATAGCAACGGAAGGTCAACTGCCATATTCAAAACCTCGCAGACTAATTTTTGAAAAACTTCAAAGTGCAAAACTTGAATTTAAACATATGCTGGAAATAGGGATTTGTCGGCAATCACCTTCTCCAGTATCATCGCCACTGCATCTGGTAAAGAATCGAGAGAGTGGAGAAATACGTCCATGTGGAGACTATCGTAGACTGAACCAAGTTACTATACCAGACCGCTACCCTATTCCACATATCCAAGATTTCACTATGCAATTAGCCGGATGCATGATTTTCTCAAAAGTTGATTTGTTCCGTGCATACCACCAAATACCGGTAGCACCGGAAGATGTATACAAAACTGCCATCACTACTCCTTTTGGTTTATACGAGTTTACAAGAATGGGTTTCGGACTTCGAAATGCCGGACAAACATTCCAACGTTTCATGAACGAAGTTGTAGTAGGATTAAATTTCACCTTTGTATATATTGACGATATTCTCATTGCAAGTAAGAGCGAAAATGAACATAAGGAACATCTGAAGCTACTTTTTCAAAGGTTAGAAAGCTTTGAAATAACAATCAAACCCGCAAAGTGCATTTTTGGCGTTTCATCGTTAGAGTTTCTAAGTAATAATATTTCGAAAGACGGTATTACACCTTCAGAAAACAGAGTCCGAGCAATTTTAGATTTTCAAGCACCTCAGTCTATAAAACAGGCACAAAGATTTGTTGGGATGGCTAACTATTATCATAGATTCGTGCCACACTTAGCTGAATTACTTGCTCCAATTTACTCTCACATTACCGAAGCTCAGAAAGCCAAGAAAAGTACGCCAAAGGATAGTTTTACATGGCCAGAGCATTGCAATACTAGTTTTGATAAAATTCAAATAGCTCTGAGCAACGCAACATTGCTAGTACATCCTAGGAACGATAAAACTATCAGCATCACTACAGATGCTTCTGATATAGCAGTGGGTGCCGTATTGCAGCAGTTTAATAATGACTGCTGGGAACCACTAGCATTTTTTTCTCGAAAACTATCAAGTGCACAAAAAAAATATTCTACGTTTGATCGAGAACTGCTTGCCGTATACTTGGCGATTAAACATTTTCGATATTTCGTCGAAGGGAGAATATTCACAGTATACACAGACCATAAACCTCTGATATTCGCAATAAATTCGAAAACAGAAAGAAGCCCAAGACAAACTCGTCATTTAGAGTATATCGCGCAATTCACGACTAACATTCAGCACATAAGTGGCAAGGATAATGTTGTCGCAGATTGTCTATCGCGAACAAATCCTAGCGTGTCTAAGGTACACACAGTACATGATAATTTAGATTAGAACTCTTTTATCAAACATCAAAAATCGGGTGAAGAATTACAGGGATTAATTTCACGTAAGAAGCAAGAAGGTTCAAAATTTAAGCTAGAAGTAATGGATTTTCCACTATCAGAAGAAAAAATCTGGTGCGAAACAAGTACTGAAAAATCACGTCCATTTGTACCGATGTCTTTGAGGCGAACGGTATTCGACAAAATGCATTTTCTTTCACACCCTGGCATAAAAGCATCGAGAAAATTAATCTCAAAACGATTTTTCTGGCCAAACATGAATGTAAACGTTTCAAATTGGGTGAAATCATGCATTTCCTGTCAAAAGTCCAAAATTCAAAGGCACACCAAGTCAGAACCTGGAACATTTGAAATACCAGCGGGACGTTTTGACCACATCTATATGGATCTGGTTGGGCCACTTCCCCCATCTGGAGGAAAATCTTACATCCTAACCATCATCGATCGTTTCACTCGATGGCCTGAGGCATACCCCATTTCAAACATATCCGCCGAAACTGTCGCCAAAACTTTCGCAACACAATACTTACCTCGATTTGGCGTCCCAGTCACAATAACGACCGATCAAGGTTCGCAGTTTGAATCCAAAATGTTCAGAGAGCTGTCGGATCTTATCGGAACCAACAAAATCAGGACAACCGCATATCACCCGCAGTCCAACGGGATGGTTGAACGCCTACATAGGCAAATTAAGGCATCGCTAATAGCAAGGTGCAATACCTTACATTGGAGTAGCGAACTGCCAATGGTCATGCTCGGGCTAAGAGTAGCCGTCAAGGAGGATCTCAAATGTTCTCCAGCGGAAATGGTCTATGGACAGGCACTCAGAATCCCGGGTGAATTCTTCGCAATACCTAGCGAGTCGACCAATGAAAATTTGAATAATTTCATAGACAAACTTCGAAAAAATATGAAAGACGTGAAGACGTCAGAACCACGATCTCATAACACAACTAAGGATTTCGTTCCAAAATCACTCAACACCTGCACACACGTGTTCGTTAGAGTCGATAAGGTTAAACCACCCCTAAGCGCACCTTACGAAGGCCGATTTCCAATTGTTAGAAGACTCCGCAAACAACACGTAGTCAACGCTAATGGTCGCAATAAAACGATTTCAATTGACCGACTCAAACCTGCTTTCGGCATCTTAAACGCTTCAATAAAAACAAACGTTTTCTTAGCATCCGAGATCACTGACAAACGAGTCACATTCGGAAAATAAAATATTGTAAATATTATCATTTAAAAAAAAAAAAAGGTTGAATTTTCACTGTAGACAACTGAAGTAAATTTTTTTTTCTTTCGTCAATCCGATTCGAATTATATTGTTAGAAAAAACTATTTCCATTTTTATTTTTATTTTTATTTTTTTTTTATTCATTTATGTATAGGTATATTTTTAATTTTTTTTTTTTTTTTTGTTTCATTTCAAATACATTTTTTTTTTGTTTTTATTTTAAATTTTTTTTTTTTTTTTTCATTAGTTATAATATTATGATTCAGCAATGACCGTTTCACTAGAGAGGGAGTGTGTAGTGAAATCGTAATAAAATATTATTAATAGCATCGAACACCCTGTAGAAAGAATGAATAATTGCATGGAATAAGTACATAGGATAAGTACCTAACAATACAAATAATACATAGTAAGTTATATTACATTAGACCGTTTGAAAAAATAAAACCTACCTGGACCACTCGATTCAGAGACATCGAACGAACAAGTCGAATTTTATTATAACCATCCATCCCACATATGTTACTATGTGACTGAAACCCTAACAAAAAGTTCGGGAAGCGGTTAGAATATGGTGTAACATATGAATTATATAATTTTGTCATATTCCAGGATGCGGTCGAGAGGTTGAAAAAGACAAAACTTAAAAATAGGTGATTGTTCCACAAATCTGGGGAAGTAAAAAGATATTCGATATCTGATCAGACCTGAGAGATACGGTGTAATTCATGAAAAAGAAAAGATCCGCTTTACAACCCCTTTAGGGGTCGAATTTAAAAAAATTTTGCAAACTCTTTCTAGGTATTCATACGAAGAATCCGTAGAATAAAATGAATTCAATATTTGGAAAGACCTAGTAGATATGATGAAAATCGTGAAAAAATATATGCATTTTATATGTACTGATAATTTTTTTTGCCCCCCATTCTGAACGCCAATGGATATTTGAATTTTCTTTTCAGTATGCGATATGTATTTTTACCTATTACTTCCAAAATGTCAATCGTAGCTCATACATATGTATACAGCTTTTGTGGCTCATGGTTTTACGGCTCATAAAAAAATAAAATTAAAATGATATGTTTATAATGGGGTTTTCTGAGAAAAATTACATTGATCACTGAATTTTAAGGGTTCACGTAGCAAAAATTTGTGTTTTCGAGTAAATATCTCAAGATTGGGTGCAGTTACAGTTTAGACATTTACGTCAAATGAAAGGTAATTCTATTACCTAAAAAACGAGTTATAACACTTTGCCTTGTGATTATTCGTTTTCAAGATATAACGTTTTAAGTGAGTAAGGGTACCGGTCAAAATCACTTTTCTTAACCACCCTGTATCTCCACTGTTATTGAAAATTGACCCACCCTGAAGAACAATTTTTTTCTTCAAATATATCAAGGAATAACATCTTACAAGGTTGTCGACGGAGTGGACACCTTGTATACGTACCGAGTTTCACCTTTCTAGCATAAGCCGTTCGCAAGTTAGGAAAAACACCCCTCACCCTCGTACCATTCTACCCCTAAGAAAAAAATTATTTTTTCACCGTTTATATCATTACAGGTTCTTAAGATATAAGCATCTGAACTTTTTCCTTCTCACCCTTCCCCACCCTCACCCTCTACACCAAAATTTTAAATTTTTTTTTTACCAGAGCTATATTGGGCCTACTTCTGGTAAAAATTTGAAGCAACTAACTTACACTGTTATTGAGATATGAAAAGTGATATTTTTGAAAAAATCTTATCCTCCCACTGCTTTGCTCCCCTGCCCCCTTCAAAGATTTTACTTTGAGCAATTTTTTTTTATTAAGCTTTATACCCAAACCGAATTTTGTTTTTCTGGTGCAATTGGTTTGTGAGATATCGTAATGTTAAGTATTTCAACCCCCATCCCCGTACGCCACCACCCCCACCAAACAATTTTGTTTCTATCTACTCTCCTAGTATTACTTTAGGGGGATTATACCCTAAATTAAATATTCACAGCTATGATTTGCTATAAGATTTCTTTTATTTATTTTATTTTAGCATATAACTGAGATTAATTATTTATTAAATTAACTTTCACTTCGATTAACCAGTATAACTTTTCTTATCTAATACACATAAGAGGACGATAATTAAAATCGAAGATTTATTAAATATTTAGTACCGAATTAATTATTCGTGACCTTTGGCTTTTGAAATTCTAATCAAAACTAAATTCTTTCGAAAGAAAATTTTATTTTCTAAATTTGACCCGAGTACTTGATTTCCGATTTATTTAAAAATCAAGTACTCGTTGTGATGTGTGAGGTGTTTTAGCTAAGTGTTGCCCACTTGTTGCCGAACACCCCACACACCCCCTTCCTAGAGAAGGTGTAATACCTTCTCGATACCTGCACGTATCCAAACGGATCACGATGTAGTGCGAGCCGTGGATGATGCGGCAACATCATCAGCGAAACTCACGCGTTTATGCGTTTTCACTGGTTTGTCCGAAGAATGATTCGCAGAGTCGAAAGATGGTTTGAGTCGGTCGATGGAGACGTTCTTCACCTTGCCGTTTATGGCAATGGTGAAAAACTTCTCTTGCCGATCGATTACCCTGAACGGACCTTCATAGGGGGGCTGAAGCGCTTTCCGCACAAGGTCCTGACGAACGAAGACATGTTCGCAATCTTTAAGCGAATTAAAGATAAATGCGTTTGTTGATGAATGCGAAGAAGGTGGTTGCAGTTTCACCGAACGCATGACCTCCCGCAGCCTTTGTACGTAATCACTGGGTGAAAGTGGTTGTGTTGTGTCTGTGTGTACGAGTTCGTACGGTAACCGTAAATTCTGGCCGTAAACAAGTTCGGCCGGAGTGGCATCTGCATCTCCTCTGATGATAGAGCGAAGCCCCAGAAGAATGAATGGAAGTTCCCGAGTCCATCCTTCTGATGCTTTGCACATCAAAGAGTCTTTAAGTGTACGATGCCACCGTTCAAGCATACCATTCGCTTTGGGATTATATGCAGTAGTTCTACTGCGCTTAAATCCCAAAACTGTACCCAACTCCGTGAACAGTTGAGATTCAAATTGTGCTCCTTGATCAGTTACGATAGTGAGAGGAGTTCCAAAACGTGGAATAAACTCTTTGACCAATGTCGAGGCAACAGTTGTTGCCCGAATGTCTGCAATGGGGTATGCTTCTGGCCATCTGGTGAAACGGTCAATGTCTGAAACCTTCCGAGGTAGGAAGTGGACCAACCAAGTCAATATGAATGTTGGTGAATTTTTCTGTAACTGGCTCGAACTTACCAGGTGGACTTTTCACATGTCGTGAAATCTTGACCTTTGCACAAGATGTGCATTCTTTGCACCATCTGTGGGAATCTCTATTTATGGATGGCCAGATGAACTTCTGTGCTAAAAGTTTAGTTGTAGCTTTAGCACCGGGATGAGCCGTACAATGTACCACATCGAAAATCTTCTTACGCAACATCGCAGGAATGTAAGGTCGCAAGACTGCTTGCGAAGCATCACACCACAGCTGCTGAGAGGAATTTTCGATGTTAATAGGTAACATCTTTAGGCTTGTTAACTGTTTAACGGCGATAAGCTCTTCATCAGTCAATTGAGCATCCGCTATCTGAACATAATCCACCGTTGGTGGAATTACGAGTTCGTCGATGCGTGACAATGCGTCAGCGACTACATTGTCGACACCTGATATGTGTCGGATGTCGGTGGTAAACTGACCGATGAGACCTAAATGTCTAAGTTGACGAGGAGAAGCTTTTTCAGAATTTTGTCTGAAAGCAAAAACGAGTGGTTTGTGATCTGTGAAAAGTATAAAAGTTCTGCCTTCTAGCATGAACTTGAAATGCTTAATGGCGATATAAGCAGCCAAAAGCTCACGATCATATGCACTATACTTTCGCTGTGCTGAAGAAAGCTTCCGAGAAAAGAATGCCAACGGTTGAGAGATATTTCAAACTTTTTGTTGTAACACAGCCCCGATGGCTGTGTCCGAAGCATCAACCACAAGCGAAAGTGCCGCAGTGGAAGAAGGAAAAGCTAAGATGGTAGCTGATGCTAAATGCTTTTTACAGCAGCCGAAAGCTTCCAATGACTCAGGAGTACATTGAAGAACTGTTTTATCATGTTTCTTCTTGCTACCTTCAGTGAATTTGTCTAAAATTAACTGAGAAGTGGCAGCATGAGGAATGAATCTTCGGTAGAAGTTTATCATACCGAGGAAACGTCTCATTTCATGAACTGTAGTAGGTTGAGGATACGACGTAATTGCATCAACTTTAGAAGCAATTGGGCGGATACCATTCGAGTCAATGGTATGACCTAAAAAATCAACCTGAGTCTTTACAAAATTGCATTTCGCGAAATTAATCACTAAACCATGATTTTCAAGTCGTTGAAAAAGGGTATCAAGGTGAACGAAATTTTCTTCTTCTGATTTTGAAGTGATCAAGATGTCATCAATGTAGACGAAACAAAAATCTAAATCCCTCAAAATCGAAAAAATAAACCTTTGGAAAGTTTGAGCAGCATTGCGCAAACCAAAAGTCATCCGTATGAATTCGTATAAGCCGAATGGTGTTGTAATTGCCGTTTTTGGAATGTCGTCTTCATTCAGAGGTATCTGATGATAGGCACGTTCCAAATCGACTGTGGAAAAAATGGTGCAGCCATCAAGTTGTTGGGCAAAATCCTGAATGTGCGGGATTGGATATTTGTCCGGTACCGTTTGCGCGTTTAGCGCCCGATAATCACCGCATGGTCTCCAGCTTCCATCCTTTTTACGGACCATGTGAAGCGGAGAAGCCCAAGGACTGTCCGATGGTCTGCAAATGCCATGATCCACCATTTTGCCGAATTCCGACTTCGCAACGGAGAGGCGAGTAGGCGAAAGACGTCGAGGTTTGGCAAATGTTGGTCGACCTTCCGTAACTATGAAGTGACGGATCGTGTGCATCTTACGCGTGTTCTCAGTGTTTGAGTGTAAGATGTGAGTGTGTTTATTGAGTAGTTCTGCAACCCGAGGATTCTCGTGAAGTGCTGCAAGAACAAACAATGCTGCAGAAGGTCCCTTCAAGACTTGACCAATGGTTGAGCTGATGTTTGAGATCGGGTCGATCAAACGTTTGTGTTTGAGATCGACTATCAATCCAAAATTATGGAGAAAGTCGGCTCCTAATATAGGCCGATCGACATCAGCAACGATAAAGTTCCATTCAAATTCGCGTCGTAGTTTGAGTGAAACTTTAATCGATTGGTAACCATAAGTGGGAATCTTGGTGCAGTTCGCTGCCGTCAGGACCAAATTTGGATTCGCGGATCGGGAGTCGAAAGATCGTTTTGGGATAACCGAGACATCTGCGCCAGTGTCTACTAAAAAACGTAGACCGGTTTTCGAGTCCAAGATAATAAGGCGACTTGAGGGTGGACTAGTGTCAGAAGTCGCCATCTCCAACACCTGACCTAGTTTTTTGCCGTAGTGTAAGAACACTTACCGCGACATTTGGTGGCTTTATCACCAAAACGATCGTGGTAATAACAATAACCAGAAATTCTACGTGTTGCACTAGTTGAGCGTTTTGGTGAAACACTGTTATTAACGTTCGATTTCCCATGTTGATTGCGCACAGGGTAACGACTTTGTCTGTTATGGGCCTGGTTGTGTACCAAATTGGTCAATGCAGCAATCTGATTTTGAAGTGCTTCAAAAGCTGATTGCTGGTTGTTCGCGTGTGAGTTGACCACGTTTGGCGGAGTGGAAAATACACTAGCTATTTGAGTTGTCGACGCCAGAGTCTCCGCTATTTTGTCAGCAACCAGACCTAATTCCTCTAGGGAGCCCGAGGATACCATTAATATGGCCTGTGTTTGGGCTGGCAGGCGTTGTAACCAAAATTTTTTGAGCATTTCGTCGTTAAAATTAGCTCCAGCCAGTGATCTGAGTTTACCCAATAATTGTGACGGTTTATTGTCACCCAGATCCAAACCACTGACCAACCGTTTTAACTTATTATCCTCCGACTCCCCGAATCTGCGAATCATTGCCTCTTTAAAAGATGAATATGGGGTTAATATTGGAATGCTTTCAATTATGTCGATTGCATGATCGCATTCTGCCGCCGTCATCATGCTAAGAGCATGATTGTAACGCGTGAGTTCTGCTGTTATGGATGCCGCCGCGTGCCGATTGCATGATCGCATTCTGCCGCCGTCATCATGCTAAGAGCATGATGGTAACGCGTGAGTTCTGCTGTTATGAATGCCGCCGCGAATTGGGCATCCATGACTTTAAACCATGCGGCAGGGTTTGTCGTCCAAAAGGGCAACTTTTGGATGGTAACCGCCGCAACAGTCGCGAGGGGATTAGCCGACGTGCTGGCATCGAGTTGGATATTGTTCAATGCCTCGCTAGCTGTAGCTTGCGAAGCTGCACTGTTCTCACCACGGAGCATATTACTCGTATGTGTTGGTATTTAAAATTTATATTTAAAATTTAAAATAAAATATATGTGAGTTGTCCACCAAAAACCAAAAACCAAAAATCAAAATAAACAATACTATTTACCAACCGCAACACAAACAATGTTATAAATGATGCTGCTATTGTCACTGCTATTGTAGCTGCTGTTGTTGCTGCTGTGGTTGTTATTGTTATTGAGGCTTTTGTCGCTGCTGCTGTAGTTGTCTCTGTGGTGGAAGGATTGTTATCCGAGCAATAATTTCTATAGATGTCGTCTCTGCGGTGGCAGAATTGCAAGCCGGGCAATTTTATATTGATGTCGTCTCTGCGGTGGCAGAATTGCAAGCCGGGCAATTTTATATTGATGTCGTCTCTGCGGTGGCAGAATTGCAAACCGGGCAATTTTATATTCTAACTGCGTGTTGCAGTTGTCGGGGTCACCATATTTAGGGGGATTATACCCTAAATTAAATATTCACAGCTATGATTTGCTATAAGATTTCTTTTATTTATTTTATTTTAGCATATAACTGAGATTAATTATTTATTAAATTAACTTTCACTTCGATTAACCAGTATAACTTTTCTTATCTAATACACATAAGAGGACGATAATTACAATCGAAGATTTATTAAATATTTAGTACCGAATTAATTATTCGTGACCTTTGGCTTTTGGAATTCTAATCAAAACTAAATTCTTTCGAAAGAAAATTTTATTTTCTAAATTTGACCCGAGTACTTGATTTCCGATTTATTTAAAAATCAAGTACTCGTTGTGATGTGTGAGGTGTTTTAGCTAAGTGTTGCCCACTTGTTGCCGAACACCCCACATTACTACAGATATTTGTTCAGTTTTAATTGCTTGCCATTAACGGCTTAAGACATATGGATTTTAGAATGTGTCGATCTCGGCATTTCTGCGTTTCGGACGCATTATTTCCCCCTCCACTCCCTCACCCCATCACCCATATCAGCAATTTTTTTGCAGATGGGTCCACTATCAAAGCTCTTTAGAAACTCCACTCCATTTCACTTCTAGGGTCCACCATGTCTATTCAGAAAAAAAATTCAATTTAATAGCTCATAGGGTTTGGCAACTATAGTTCCTCAAATGAGTTTGCGTACGGCGGACGGCAGACGGCGCACAGACGGAGTGAAATTTTGTTTTTGCTTATTTGGCGTTAATTAGTCATAAAACGTGTAGAAAAAAAATTTCAGGGTAGCAAATTTTTTTTTTTAAAAATCGATAATAATATTTTATTATTTATATAATAAAGTAAAATCGAGTAGCGACTATACAATAGTTTCTACCTGTAAGTAAAAGAACATGTAATAGTTGCTTGTGTACTCCTCATTCTTTTGATATATTTCCAACTAAAATATAAATTGGAGTTCAGTATTTCATCTAGATTATCATACGATTGGCTTGGAGCTGATCGTGACTGCGTTATGTTGCGTTATGTTTATTATAAATATTAATAAGTTACTGCTACTGACCCAAAATTCTAATATAATTATGCTACGCCAAAGTAAGGTCATATTCGAATACCTTGCTGCGTCTACGTCTAGTTATACCAGTTAATGATATCAGACATAGCAAAGCTGTGTCTCAATCATTTTCGGTTCGTGTCTTGATTACTTCTACGACAGCTTAACTATCAGTCAATCTTAGCAAGCGAAAAAAATTAAATCTTTCAGTAGAATTTAATATAATAAAAAAAAAAAACATTTTAAAAAATGTAAAAGGTATGATATTCACAGAGTCGGCTTTCTTTCGATTGAATATATCCACTTACGCTCGTATTCAAATTTGTGATATTTTCATTTTTCCAAGAAACTCGACAATCGCTCGTCGTGGCAAATAGATGATGTTCAAACTTCACTTTTTGGTGATCGATTCGAGTCAGTTTCGTCCAGCCGGAAGTTCTCGGCGGTTCGGAACCACTCCAGCATGTTCACTTCTTTCCGCTTGCTCTTCACGAGCATAATGTAGCGGAATACGCCGTCCATCGTCACATCGAAGTCCTGCTGCGTGAACGATTGAGAGAAGAATGAACTTAAGTCCTGAAGCTTTTCGGACAAATGAGATTTGTTCAAGTCAAGATTATCTGTCGGCGTGGCGGCAACGCCGTCGTCGCTTTGCACCGACAAATTGAACGATAGAGACGACTTCAAATCGGAATCGTCGTCGAAGTTGATTTGTTTACGGCTCGCCTTTTCGATTCATTTATTGAATTTCTGGGGTGAGTAGGTAGCCTGTTCGTCTTTGCGTGGCGGATTACACGATTTCGTCGGCAAACCACCCAAATCCTTGAGGTAGTCGAGGTCGACTTTGTCCAGGAGACGACTGGTTTGCGGTGTGGTCACTGAAGTCGTCTTGGCTGGACTGTTTCACTGCGAATGCATCGAAATATTGCGCTGTAGGTTGGCGACTGCATCGGATAATTGACACAGGCGGGACAGCTGCGTAGCACTTACTTGCAGTTGAGTTTCAGGAGCCGCTGCGACAGCAGGATCGTCGTCGAAGTTGATCTGTTTGCGGCTCACTTTTTCAATTCGTTTATTAAATTTCAGGCGAGAATAGCCAGCCTGTTCTTCACAAAACGAGCGGAGAACTTTCAACGCGTTCGTTTGACAAAAGCCGGCCGCGCTACTTTTGCTAACGCACTGCCTCTGGTGGAAATATTTGGAAAGCTAACGCAGAATGAATCTGCGATTCTCAAACTGTGACTGACTTGAAATTTTTATCCGAGCTTTTAAATTTCAACATACACATCTGAGCACAACTGAAAATCGTATGGGAAACTCTCATGTACACACGCAGTCAGATAAAGACGGCGTGTCCATGTGACGCGTAGTACTGTTTATAACTGTTTTTATACTTAATCGACGCACTCGAGCCTCGAATAACCGAACAAATGTGGTCCGAGTTGGGCTGTTCGGTTTTCAATAATGGCGAAATTATAAAAATCGGCTTCTCGTTGACCGGCGATATTACCATGTTTCAGAAAACATTGCCCGCACTGGGAATATCGTTACAAGTGCGGTCGTCGTAAATCGATTTGCAAATTGTTTGGCGTAAAGTAAACGTAATGGATGGCTTTTATTTTCCGTATCGTGGTAAGAATTTGTTCTTTTACTCAACTGAGTGCCAATAATATTCTTTTGTTTATTCTGTACTATAGCAAGCTACTCGACGAACTCTTCAATCGGTTTGAGTACTTCAGTCGAACTATGTTTGGGCAAGCAACTAGATTAATCGAATCAACTTTCCAATTGGGGCAATCGACCGTTGCGGAAAGATCAAATTATTTATGCAGGTTTGTTTAAACGAATAAAATAGAAAAAACAAACGAAATTGATAAACAATTCTTGCAGCTTTGGATGGATACTGCCTTTTGGAACTTTACGATATTATACAGACGAAACTGAATAGTTTAGGAATCGATATTACCGATTTCACGGATAACACACTTTTCGATAGTATTTTAAAGAAGTCCAAGAAGAAACCGCCGGCTAATAAACAAAAAGTGAAAATTGTTGAAAACGAATTAGTTGTTACAAGGTGAGTTTTGTTTTGAAAGTTTTTACAGACATTTTTTGGATGATATATGATTTCTTCCGTTCGTTTCAGTAATCGCGCAACAAAAGTCAAGTTTCTCTGTGATGAAATGATTGAAGGACTTGCAGAATCGTTACGTAAATGCGGAATCGATTCGATTTGTATGTCGAGTACATTCGATCGAACGAAATTTACGAACAGGGCATTGAATGAGAATCGAATTGCTCTGACCAAGGGTCTTCCGTTTGTCGAGGTAATTTTAATGACGTGGTGGAGGCTTATCAGCAGCCACCACAACAGCAACAGGAGCAGCAACAGCAACGAGGTAGAAGTGGAGGCCGAGTTCAAGGTAAGAAACCAGGATGAGTTTAAATCTCTTGTATGTATCTGTATATATCTTCTTCTATATTTACAGGTCGAAACAGAAATCGGCTTTATCAACAAAGAAATCGGCTTTATCAACAAAGAAATCGGTTTATGGCGGCGTTATGGCAATTCTCAAGACGAGATATTGCCAGAGCTCGCAATCGAAGGGAGCCGAGAAACTGATTGGAAAAAAAAAATTATGTTTAGGACAATATCTTACCGGAATGTCGTAGCCTGGCATCCCAGTGAGATATTGCCCTAAACATTATTTTTTTTTTAATGATAATATTTTGATGTATTTTTATATTAATTACGTTTCTTTTATTAAATGAAAATGTTTGTTTATATAAAATTTGTCGTTTTTATTTAAAATTTTAATATAAGATAAATAAGGAGCTCGTACATGAAATTTTGTTTCAGCAATTAATTGCCCAACGACTGTTGCCAAAGCTAGTTGGGCGATTAATGTAGCAATACCGGGCAACATCGTGTTAGTTGCGACAATATTGCAACAATTTGACATTGCTTTCAAATATTGCTTGTATTCCTCTCCCTATAGCTGCTGTATTTTCACTAGATTGGAAAATTTCGAGCAATTGTCATCGTTCGATGGTTCGAACGAAATAAATCCGAACCTTTCTCGAATATACAGTCATCAAAATTGTTTAAAAATTCGGCCAAGTACGTTATGTCCTGTTGTGCTACTGACGAAACTTCGTCCGGCACAGTTTCATCCATAAGTCGTATTATCGCCATATAAAGCCAGCACCAAAATGTCTTAAAGTCAGTCACAGATTGAGCAATTGTCTGTTGTAATTCGAAAATTTTTATCAAGAACGCTCCGGCACTCGATAGGGCGGTTTCGGAAGCTTTCGGCACAATTAAAGCTTGCAATTGTAACAGATTCAATTTAAGTGTGACCGAGAAGTTTTGAACAGGCTTACACTGCAGGAATACGTATTTCTACTTAGTCCCTTAAGTTTGTTCAAGTAGTAAAACAAGTTAATAGCAGCGTTATGCAATGGTTTGATCACCAATTTCTGGATAGTTGAATAGCTCAGCTCAATTGAATCGCCCAGTTTTTTCAATCCTTTCTCAGTCAAATCTCTGCAAAAATATTTTGATAGACGATGAGTTACGACGATTTGATTTACTCACTGTACAAGAAACTGCTCCAAGGCTTCCGACGGATATCCGAACATGAGCAATTCGAGGAAATCGGCTGAAATCGATCCTTCCGGCTGTGAATTGGCGTATTTTGTTAGTTTGTTATCCATCTCAAGTAGAACTGTTTCCCACGCCTCGATAATGCACTGGATCGTTTCGTTTATGTAGCTGAAAAACAATAGTAAATAATTGTCCAACACGAAAGAACTCAATACTTTAAAGTATCCAAAATATTGCCATGCTTAATGGCCAAATTCAACAGAGACCGTGCATATTTCGATAGAATATTGTTTTCGAAAATCAACATTTCCAGCACGTTGTCATTTCGAATGAAAATGAAAATCTCGTCGAATGTCGAGCCCATGCGGACATCGTAGATTTCGTAGTTTTCGCGATCGACAACATGATCGGATATTTTAATTGTTCCGCACGGTAGGAGGCTGAAAACAGATAGCCATATTTCGTCGTACGTTTCATCGAGCGAATAACTCGTTGATGTTCTTCTTCAGTAGATTGAACTCTTGTATCAATGAGAAATTTTTATGATGTGGAAATATAAGACCAGAGTCGCGCAAACAATCATTCTCGTGAAGTAAATTGTTCCATTCATGTTGTTTGCTCGGATTTTGTAAGTCACAGTCCTCCAGGTATTGTCCAACTCGTTCCAAGTTGAATTTTCGTTTTCCGATGCTTCCGTCCTCTATTATTTAAATAGCCTATCAATTATTTTGTTTATTAGAAAATTCTTACAAATCCGAACCTTTCTCGAATATACAGTCATCAAAATTGTTTAAAAATTCGGCCAAGTACGTTATGTCCTGTTGTGCTACTGACGAAACTTCGTCCGGCACAGTTTCGTCCATAAGTCGTATTATCGCCATATAAAGCCAGCACCAAAATGTCTTATAGTCAGTCACAGATTGAGCGATTGTCTGTTGTAATTCGAAAATTTTTATCAAGAACGCTCCGGCACTCGAAAGGGCGGTTTCGGAAGCTTTCGGCACAATTAAAGCCTGCAATTGTGTTGGGATGGCAACACTGTATCAGCTGTCATCGAGTGTGTTAGAGTGTGGTTCTGGGCACATGCCTATAAGGTGTAAAAATAGGAACGTTAATAAAGGATTTAATAAGTAATCTATTGTGTATCTTTATCTACATTGTCTGCCAGGCGGGCAGGACTACAACAGTGGCGACGAGATCCGAATTCACGCATGAATTAAAGAAAAACGACATAACCTACAAAGTGAATTGAAACTTGTACTTGCGCGTTTAAGTGAAAGGAAACGACATGGACGCGGATGCAGTTAAGGCGTTAATTACAGCAATGGCTGAGCAGCAAAACAAATTTGCCCAACAAATGGCTGAGCAGCAATGCAGGTCAGATGCGACAATCGCGTCGTTGATCCAACAATTGACGCAGCACCAGCCATCAGGAGCCCCAGTGGGAACGTCTTTGCATAAAAATCTGGTGGATCGTATGGAGAAATTTTCGTACAGTGCGGAAGACGACCTGACATTTGAGCTATGGTACGCATGTTATGAGTCCATTTTCGTAACGGAAGCAGCCGGAATGACAGACACAGCCAAAGTTAACCTACTTACAGAGAAATTATCAGCACCAGATTACCACAGGTTCGCAAACACTATTCTTCCACTGACGAAGGCAACGATCCCCTTCGACGACGCTGTCAAGGAGCTTAAGCAGATTTTCGGTCGTCAGGAGTCACAGTTTTCATTTAGATACAAATGCCTCAAGACTGAGAAAGATGCAAATGAAAGTTTTTCAGAATATGCTGCGCGAGTCAACTTAAGATGTGAAAAATTCAGCATCGCAAAGTGCACTCCAGACGACTTCAAGGTCCTTATGTTTGTGCAGGAATTAAATAAAACACAAGACTCATTGGCCTTGGAGAAATTATTGACAAGGTTAGAGCAGCAGGAGTTGGAAGAATGTACCGACTCAGGATCAAACGTTAGCGTCAAGCTTAAACTTCACGATAGTGTCAACCTTGCAAACCGGCTGAGTGACTTGAAAGCTGAAAAGTCCATGGTTTAGTGTCCGGAAAGCATATCTAAGAGTGAAATATTGACAGTACATGGCAAGCTGAAGGAGAACGCGAACAGACCACGACCGGAAGCAGGAGCAAGAAGAATGCAGTACACCGACGCTGTAAAAGCAAGATTTCCGTGCCGCAAGTGTGGCGATATCCATTTCCACAGAGACTGTCCCTTCCGGGAGAAAGAATGCCCCGACTGCAAGAGAGTCGGACACAAAAAAGGATACTGTACGTCAGCATCGGCACGACGTCCCAGACGCTCGCGTGATTTCGACGAACGCAAGAGCCTCAAAGTTCAATCGATGGTTGCCTCGACGCGCAAGTTTGTTAAGCCCGCGATTGACAACATGAAGCTGAGATTACAACTCGATTCTGGTTCCGATTGGACGATTATCTCTGAGGCAAATTGGAGGCTGCTAGGATCGCCGGAGATCCAGTGAATATGCTGGGAAAGTTCAGCACACGATTAAAATTACACGTTAGAGAGAGCAGCGGCATCTGCTACGTCTCGGCATCTAATTTGAATGTGCTTGGAAGCGACTGGATGGAAGCTCTTGACTTATGGAACGTGCCTATTGATAAACTTTGCAGCACAATTGGGCAAGTAAAGGCACCGTCACTAAACGAGAAGGTAAAAAACGAGTTTCCGTCTCTTTTCAACGACGCATTGGGGCGATGCAATAAAATGAAGGCATCACTCACGCTAAAGGAAGGTGCCAAACCAGTTTTTCGAAATAAGCGACTGGTTCCATTTGCTGCTGCAGCGCCAGTAGCCGACGAACTTAAGCGGCTGCAACTGTTGGGAGTGATCAGCCCTATCGACTACTCAGAGTATGCAGCACCAATCGTTACCGTCAAAAAGAAGGACGGCAGGGTTAGAATTTGCGCCGATTATTCGACGGGTTTGAATGACTCGCTGGAACCAAACCAGCATCCACTGCCAACACCCGAAGAAATCTTCACGAAGCTGTCCCAATATCGGGTGTTCAGTAAGATCGACCTTTCCGATGCGTATCTGCAGGTGGAACTCGACGATGAGGCGAAGAAAATCATGACGATCAACACACACTGTGGTCTTTTCCAAGTAAATCGCCTTCAACCCGGCATCAAAACTGCTCCAGGCATTTTCCAACAACTAGTCGACACAATGATGAGCGGAGCGAAAGGTGCATTCCCCTTCATTGACGACTTTATCGTGGGAGGAGCTAATGAGATAGACCATCATGAAAATCTATTTGAAGTATTGAGACGTATCCAAAGCTACGGTTTTCACCTCAAGATCGAGAAGTGTTCATTTGGGCAAAAGAAATTGGAATTCCTGGGCCACGTAATCGACAAAGACGGTTTGAGACCGAGTCCAGAGAAGATTGAAGTTCTCAACGAAATGCCGGCACCGAAAGACGTTCAGCAATTGCAAGCTTTTCTTGGGGCCGTTACATGGTACGCTAAATTCATTCACCAGTTGAGGGACCTTCGCGGACCGTTGGACGAATTGCTGCATAAGGACCTCAAGTTCGAATGGAAACAAGTACACCAAGAGATGTTCGAGAAGCTCAAGAATACACTTTCCTCGGATCTTGTATTAACCTACTACGATCCAAAGAAGAAAATTATTGTGGCAGCAGACGCGTCGAGTTACGGTATGGGTGCGGTGCTCATGCACGAGATGCCGGATAACACTAAGCGACCAATAATGCATGCGGCGCTAGCATTCACAAGCGCCGAGAAGAACTACCCTCAAGTTCATCGAGAAGCCTTGGCGTTGACATTTGCATTATTCAAGTTTCATCGTTATATCTACGGTCGCAAGTTCGAGCTTCAGACCGATCATAAGCCGTTGTTGGCGATTTTCGGAGCAAAGAAGGTATACCTGTCTACACAGCCAGCCATCTACAAAGATACGCACTAATGATGCTTGCACATAATTTTGAAATCAAGTACATTAATACGGGAAGTTTTGCATATGCAGACTTCATCTCGCGGCTCATAGCGAAACAAGTGAAGTCTAACGAAGATGCTGTTATCGGTAGAGTAGAGAATTACTCTATAACTTGCTTTGCGATCGAAACAGCACGAATGTTGCCCATAACATTTGAAGCTCTCAGGCAAGAAACGGTAGATGCCAAACGATGAAGGAAGTTGCAGATTGCATCGAGAATGGGTGGCCAAGAACTTCGAAGCAAATCGATAGCGCGGACGTTGCGAAATTTTTCGCCCGACGAGAGTCACTCACTAGCATTCAGGGGTGCATCTTTTATGGACACCGAATTGTTGTGCCAGCTTGTTATCGGGGGACAATATTGAAGGAGCTGCATCAAGGCCATCCAGGAGTCGCTCGGATGAAACTGTTGGCACGAAGCAAAGTTTACTGGCCATCCATTGACGACGATATCGACAGGCTGGTCAAAAGGTGTGGGAGCTGCGCAACAAATTCCAAATCGCCGACCAAGTGTTCGCTTCAGTCATGGCCCATACCGGAAGGACCATGGTCTCGCATCCATATCGATTTTGCAGGACCCATAAATGGATTTTGGTATTTGGTTATTATTAATGCGTTCAGCAACTGGCCAGAGGTATACAAAATGCAATCCACAACGACGTCGAAGACAATTGAACGATTGGAGGAAGCCTTTTCGTGACAAGGCCTTTGTGATACATTGGTTTCTGACAACGGTCCACAGCTGGTTTCAAAGGAGTTTGAGAGTTTCTGCAGAGAAAACGGTATTGATCACATCAGAATGGCACCTTTTCATCCCCAAACAAACGGTCAAGCTGAAAAATTTGTCGACTCGCTGAAAACTGGATTAAAGAAGCTGGAGGGAGAAGGTAATGCTGACCTGATTTTGCGAAAGTTCTTCCTATGCTATCGTTACACTCCATCGGCATCCCTCGGAATGAAGTCACCCTTCCAGATTATGACCGGCCGTACTATGAAGACCAAGTTGGATTTATTGAAACCGGAGCATGACCGTTCTTGCAAGCAGAACAGGACTATGGAGCAGCAATTCGATCGGCACCACGGAGCCAAATGGAGAGAATTCGATGTTGGCGAAAACGTCTTTATCAAAACGTACAGCAACAACAAATGGAAATGGTCACCAGCAACTATTGTTAAAAGGTGCGGTGCAGTTAAGTTCTGATTTAATTTTTGATTTAGTCTCAACTAAGCATCAGCTGAGCCATTTTGATGGTTCAGCCGGAGCCATCGTAATATACAGGCCAGACACATGAAATGGTGACGTCACACAAAGCAGTCAACCGATCAACCGAGAGAAGAAGAATTGCCGTATGGCATAATGTGTTAGTTTTCTTCTGACATGAGTTGTTATGTTAATTTTGTATTGAATTCTATAATATTGTGTTATATTCTTCCTGTTTACTAATTGTTTATTTAGAAACAAATTTTACTTTATTATTTTAATAATAAAGTATTGCTATCGACTTTTTTCTAAAAAAAATTTGCTACCCTGAAATTTTTTTTTACACGTTTTATTACTAATAAACACCAAAAATGCAATACAAATTTTCAGTCCGTCTGTGCTCCGTACGCCGTACGCAAACTCATTTGAGGAATTATAGTTCCCAAACCCTATGAGCTATTGAAGTCAGATTTTTTTGAGGGGTGAGGGTGTGAGGGGGAAGGTGCAAGAAGCGTTTCAGACGAAAAATTTTGGTTTCTAGATCTCAGCAACCGCTTATGGAACTTGGAATTTCTATTGAGCTTTGATAGTGGACCCATTTGCTAGAAAATTGTTGATATTGGTGAAGGGGTGTGGGAGTGGAGGGGGAAATAATGCGTCCGAAACGCAAAAAAGTGGAAATTGCCACATTCTAAAATTCATATCTAATAAACTGTTAATGGCAAGTAATTAAAACTTAACAAATATCTGTAGTTATACTAGGAGAGAAGATTGAAATAAAATTTTTTGGTGGGGGTAGAGGCGTACGGAAGTGGAGGTGAAAAACTTTAGATGACGATATCTTACAAACCAATTGCACCACAAAAACAAAATTTAATTTGAGTATAAACCTTAATAAAAAAAGGTTGTCCAAAGTAAAATTTTTGAGGGGGGAAGGAAAGCATAGAAGTGGAGGAGATAAGAAATTTTCAAAAATTACACGTTTCATATCTCAATAACAAATTTTTACCAGAAGTATGCCTAATAGAATCCTAGTAGGGAAAAAAAAATTGTAGTTTGGGGGCGGAAAGGTTGAGTGTGGGGGAGAAGAAAAAAGTTCCAATGTTTATATCTTAGGAACCTTTAATGATAGAACGCTGAAACTTGGTGTTTAGATCGAGCTATTGCAGTGGCATGGTGGAAAAATAATTTTTTTTAAGGGGTAGTATGGTACGGGGGTGGAGGGTGTTTTTCCTAACTTTTGAACGTCTTATGCTAGAAAGTTGAAACGCGGTACGTATATATAAATCTTCTAGAAAAGTAAATTTAATAAAAAAAATTTGAATATTCATTGGGGTTCGGAAGGGGGCAAAAAAAACTATCAGTAAAAATAAAATGCATATATTTTCACGATTTTCGTCATATTTACTAGGTCTTTCCAAATATTGAATTCATTTTTATTCTACGGATTCTTCAAATGAATTCCTAGAAAGGATTTTCAAGATTTTTTGAAATTCAACCCCTAAGGGGGTGTAAAGCGGTTGTATACTTTTTCATAAATTCCACCATATCTCTCAGGTCTGATCAGATATCAAATATCTTTTCACGTCCACGGGCTTGTTTAATAACCACTTTTTTTTAAGTATTTTCCTTTTCAACCTCTAGACCGCATCCCGAAATATGGCCCAATTATATAATTCATATGTTACACTCTATTTTTACCGCTTCCCGAACTTTTTGCTAGGTATTCGATGTCTGATCAGACCTAAGAGATATGGTGAAATTCATGAAAAAGTATACAACCACTTTACACCCTCTTAGGAGTCGAATTTCAAAAAATCGTCAAAATCTTTTTCTAAGTATTCATATGAAAAATCCGTAGAATAAAAATGAATTCAATATTTGTAAAGACCTAGTAAATATGACGAAAATCGTGAAAATTTATGTATTTTATTTTTAATAATATTTTTACTGCCTTTCCATCCGAACGCCAATGAATATTAATATTTTTAAAAATATGTGCTAATTAAACACGCCCGTGGAAGTGAAAAGATATTCGTTATCTGATCAGACCTAGGAGATATGGTGAAATTCATGAAAAAGTATACAACCACTTTACACCATCTTAGGGGTCGAATTTCAAAAAATCTTGAAAACACATTCTAGTTATTTATATGAAGAATCCGTAGAAAAAAAAATTAATTCAATATTTTGAAAATTTTTCCCTAAAAGGTATTGAAAGAGGCTTAGATAAAGCGAAGTATGTAGTTGAAAATTCTTTTACGGAGAGAGTCAACATTTTTAAAATAAATCTTAAACAACGCTTGTTTTATTAAAAAATTTAATAAGCAAAAAAAGGAAGTTCATCTTTTAGAACCGAACTCCGGTTCTTATATTTTCATATCTCCTACAACGCGATTTCCTACAACGCGGCATTTTCTTGGAACGTATCTACCGCGTTGTAGCAGGCCTACCTGTATTACCATCTTCGATTGATGGAACATTAAACTGCTGTTGTTTTTCGTTTAACCAATTATTACGAACTGTTACTTTATTATTTATAAAACAGTATTGTTATTAATTTAAAAAAAAAAAAAATTTGCTGCCCTCAAAATTTTTTTGTGTACATTTCATGACTAGTAGACACGAAAAAATCAATAAAAACTTTCACTCCGTCTGTCCGCCGTACGCGTACGCCGTACGTCGACCGCCAAAATCCTTTGAAGGCTCGTAGCTCTCAAACCAGAGGAGCTATTAAATTAAAAAATTTTCTAGGAATAAACTGGGTAGACCCCTTGAATTGACATTATTTTCAGTGGTGGGGGTGTGAGGGGGAAGGTGGGGGAAGCGTTTTTGACGAAAAATGTTGGTTTCTAGATCTCAGCAAACGCTTATGTTAGGAGACTGAAACTTGAAATTTCTATAAAGCTTTGATAGTGGACCCATTTGCAAAAAAATTGATGATATGGGTGAAGGGGTGTGGGAGTAGAGGGGAAAGCAATGCGTCCGAAATTCTAAAATCCATATCTCCTAAACCGTTAATAGCAAGCAATTAAAACTTAACAAATATCTGTAGTTACACTAGGAGAGTAGATTGAATCAAAATTTTTGTTTGGGGGTAGTGGCGTAAGGGGGTGGGGTTGAAATACTTAACATTACGATATCTCGCAAACCAGTGGCACCAGAAAAACAAAATTCGGTTTGGATACAAAGCTTGATAAATAAAGATTGCTCAAAGTAAAATCTATGAAGGGGGCGGGGGAGTACGTAAGTGGAGGGGAAGAATTTTTCAATAATAACACGTTTCATATCTCAATAACAGTGTAAGATGGATGCTTCAAATTTTTACCAGAAGTAGGCCTAATAGAACCCTAGTAGGAAAAAAAAGTTTGGCGGTGTGGGTGTAGAGGGTGGGGAAGGGTGACAAAGAAAAAGTTCCGATGCTTATATCTTAAGAATCTATAATGATAGGAAGCTGAAACATGGTATTTAGATAGAGCTATAGCAGTGGCATAGTGAAAAAATTTTTTTTACGGGTAGTATGGTACGGTGGGGGGGGGGGGTGTTTTCCTTACTTTAGAACGGCTTATGCTAGGAAGTTGAAACTTAAATTAACTAGAAAAGTAATTATGATAAAAAAAAAATTTCAGAAGAAAAAATATCAGTTAATATAAAATGTATATATTTTCACGATTTTCGTCATATCTATTAGGTCTTTTGAAATGTTGATATCATTTTTATTCTACGGATTCTTCATATGAATACCTAGAATGTGTTTTCAAGATTTTTTGAAATTCGACCCCTAAGAGGGTGTAAACTGGTTGTATACTTTTTCATGAATTCCACCTTGTTTCTCAGGTCTGATCAGATATCGAATATCTTTTCACTTCCCCAGGCTTGTTTAATAATCACCTATTTTTAAGTTTTGTTTTTTTCAACCTCTAGACCGCATCCCGGAATATGACCCAATTATTTAAATCATATGTTACACCCTTTTCTAACCGCTTCTCGAACTTTTTGTTAGGTTTTCAGTCACATAGTAACATACACCGCATCCCCGGATTGAACGCGTTCTGAACTTCTGCCTGAAAAATAATAAAGTTGCGCCCAGACTGTTGGCAGATTTTTAATAAGATGAACGGAGTTGAAAAGAAAGAAAAATTTTTTGTCAGGATCGAAAGGCGATACAATAAATGGTTGGAGCTGCTTCACCGGAGAAAATTCTTCAAAGAGTTTTCTATTTATTTGGTTATTATCTGTTATGATACTAACCACTTCATAACCTATTTCATTCAAAATTTTTATTATATCTACTGTAGTTGAATGCAAAAAAGAACAATGTAAATTTTTTACTTGATATAATCCTACCACATCTTTATTGGGAGATAAAATTGAAGTTATCATAAACGCTTGAACGGTTGTGGCAGGAGTTATTTTCTCGTTTGTTTCTTTGGGCAAATTTTGTGGAACACCTTCTATTTTGTTACCTTTGAAAGAAATAACAGGCTTAATATAAATTTCGTCTAATAACAGATTAACGAATTTTTCATGGTCCTTTAAAAGTTTGAATTTTTCCGTTGGGTACTGAAGAGCAGCACCGGAATTCAAGTTGCCTGTGGTTAAATTTTTAAATTAATTTGGATGCGGTAGTATTAAATTATTTGAATCTCGTAAATATCTATAAGCTCCTGGATAGGTATAATAAAATAGACTTGAAAAAATAGTCATGTCAGATGAATATCTCACACGTGAAGAAGAAAGTAATTTAAATTGATTTACTAAAAACTTGAAAGGTTGCAATTTATCATCCGGTACACTATCTGTTTCAATGAATTCCTCCAATTGATTTAAAATGTGAGCTAATTTATCCTGTAAACTAATGGAATCTAATTCAAAGCCATCTACAAAATTAATCAAATTATCGAGTTGAAATATAGGTCACACTTCAATGTAGGGCCCAACAAAAACTTAACGTGTTTTGTATTGATTTCGTTATCTAAAATAAAAATTTTGATTTCAAAGTTATTACATATTGTGATCGATTTTTGTATCCGCGGAAAATGACTATTAACATCTAATTTATAAATAAAACATAACGCAGTCACGATCGGCTGCAAGCCAATCGTATGATACTCTAGATGAAATACTGAACTCCGATTTATATTTTAGTTGGAAATATATCAAAAGAATGAGGAGTGCACTAGCAATTATTACATGACCTTTTACTTACAGGTAGTAACTTTTGTGTAGTGGTCGATTTTTTGATTTATAGTGAGTTCCATAAAGTAAGTTAGGACATTTTACAGAATTTTTGTATGGCAACTACATGAAGGACTTATGGGATATTTTTCATATTAATAGTTTCAGCTGCGACTATTATAAAATTAATGTTTGTAAAATTTCAAAGTCGTAAATGAAAGCTTTCTAAACCTATCGTGCAATATTGGTGAATATGTTTATTAAGGACTTTTGTATGACAGCTACCCGAAGGAGTCAACCGATGGCGCTAATAATTGAACTCCGTCTTGGTTTTGGTATAAAACTAATTCCTGTAGAATTTTAAATTCCTGCTCTAACTCGTTCTGGAGTTATAGTGAATTCAGTAAAAAGCATACGTTTTTGAAGGACTTTTCTAGGCTGCTACACGAAGGACTGATTCGATTTGCATCATATTCGGAACATTCAATTCAAACATTTTAAACCATCCGTATGCAAAATTTCAAGTTCCTAACTTGAAGCATTCGAGCAATAACTGGGAAAACGTGTTTCAAGGACTCTTGTATGGGAGGTACCCGAAGGAGTGGAAGGATATCGCCCATTAACGAACTTAGCCTTACTTTTTCCATTTTACAAGTTGTGACAAAATTTTAACTTCCTAGGTCAACGCGTTCTTGAGTTATCGTGCTAACGGACGGACGGACGGACGGACGGACGGACAGCAAACGGATTTGGGGGTTTTGGCCAAAAATAAACACAAAATACTATATAACTTTTTTTCGTCCGAGGCTCGGTTCTATGCGTTACAAACTTTTCGGGCTGGATTAAACTTATAATACTCTATATGTTCATCTAGAGTATAAAAACTTCGAATTTTCTTGGGAAATTATCCAGGATTTTAAATTATACTTATCTTGTTATATCCAAGAGTGAAGTGATTTTATCACTTTCCAGCCAGTCCTTGTGTGCCAAGTCATTTCTTTCATTCTTAGCATCACGTCTTTTATCCGGATCGGTGCGCTGAGGTGGAAGCTTTGTACTTAAGTATGCTGGAAGATTGGGAAAAAATGGTAGGAATGGCCCCATCTTTTAAGATGCATTTCCCACGCTTAACTACAAATCCGCCCGTCGGTACAATATCCTCTCGAATAATCAGTGATTCCTCGAAATGTAAGCTGCAGACCAATGTGCCTCTATTAACTTTTAAGTCTTTTCGCGGAATGTTTTTAATCCATTTACTTTAAGTTGTTCATCCTTAGGAAAAGTAAACAGATTATATGTACGATAAGTTGACGTACAACGCGGAACCGAACAATAAGTAGGCATTTCTAAAAGAAATAAGTAAAAACTGCACATTTCAAATTCCATGTGGAATAATAGTGTGTGATTTAATCAGTAGGTGAGTTTTTTTGCGCACTTATCCTGAACAGAGCAGGCTAGAAAATTTATATACAAAATAACAACATTGCTGTTTTATGAGTTTTTTAGGCTAGATTACATAATTTAACTCAAACAGCTGCCTCAGTGAACTCACAGGGCAGCTATGTGAGTATAATGCTATGTGAGTATAGTTGTCTTTGGAAAAAAAAGTCCTAAACACGGCAATGTTGTTGTTATTTTGCATATAAATTTTCTAACCTGCTCTGATCTGGATAAATACGGAAAAAACACACCTAGTATTAACTAAAATGTTCACGCTTATTCTAGACAACGGAGGATTTTTATTACCGCGGACTATGCGGTAAAATTGGGGAAATCGCAGATAGCTTTCCGTTGGCGGGTTCCAGAATAATGGTGACTGTAAATTAAATCATATCATTCATTTCATAGAAATGCCGGGTTCCAGCAATAACAATAGAAATTTACGAAAGAATCGAATAATATTTTTGATTCCGCAGCATAATAATCTACAAAACTATTGTTAAAAACAAAAAGTAAAGTGCTGTAAACAATTACACAAGACCCAACGAATTTTCCGACACGAACTTTTGATTTTCGGCTTATTATAAAATCTATTATTATAAAATCTATCATTATTGGAAAGTTAGCTATAATCGTTTTTAAGAATATCATAAAAGAAAATATCAAAATTGTTCTGAAGCTCTTAACTATACACTTTGTTAACTTTTAAATCACTTTAACTCACCGAAAAACCCCTATTTAAACACTTAAATAACAAAAAATTGCCGTGAAATCCCGAACCGACGTTCTCGCCGCGAAGATTTGACAGAAACTTATTGACTGCTTAATGTGACGTCATGACCATTTTTCTCGCCAGCAGTCTGACCTGTATATTACGATGGCTCCGGTTCAGCTAAGCTTTGCTTAACTGCTATTATAGCTTTGCTTTGCTGTGACGTCAACATAGGCTTAGACGAAGCAAGGTGTGTATACGAATACGAACGAAGTATTATATTTTTCGTTTTAATGGAAGAAAAAAATAAAACATTTCAAAATATCAAGAATAGTTTAATATTATGTTATGCCCTAGATACACGGCAGCATTATAGCTAGTTATCTGTCAATTTCCAATGAAAGCTTTTGATTTAATATATTTTAAATCTTGCCGTGTGTCAAGGGCATTAAGCCCGAAACACAATGCTCACGCTCCGTTCCGTTCCGTCACGAAAAGTGAGGTCATTTGGTCCGTAAAAGTGGAATTTAGGTGAACTCGTCCGCTCCGTTCCGTTACGACCATTGTGTGCATTTACATGGCCAGCCCATAAGGTCTACTTTGAAAGCTGAACGTGACAGAACGAAACGGATGCATTGTGATCGGGGCTTTAATAGGCGTGTTGCTTACAACTAGATTAAATAAGGATTGAAAATAACGCACTGGATCATCTTGAATGGAACTTTATCAACTAATAATAATAATCAATGGCGCAACAGCCCAAATCGGGCCTAGGCCTTGAAGTAGTGCTAGAGTTACTTCATTGCGAGACCAACGGAACACTAGGAGGTGAAGTGGTCAGCTACACGCTCGTCCGTGATTATTACCCCGATTTTAACGCAAGTACTCATTTACAGCTGAGTGAACTGGTAGTTCGGCACCCAATCCCATTTTCGAAAATTACTTGTCGCCAAGCAGATTCGAACCTGGTACCAGGTACACCGAAGGCAAGTGCTCTAGCCACTAAGCCACCCAGACTACTCAACTAATACTAAGGTCGTATTCGAATACCTTGCTTCATCTATGTACGTCTATGTCCACGTTGACGTCACATCATAGCATTGCTGTTATAACAGTTTAGCAAAAGCTTAGCTGAACTGTCAAAATGGCTCAGGTGATACTTATTTGACACGTCATAAATCAAAAACTACACTAAACTCTATAGAAAAATTGAATCTTTTTACGTTTGCTAAGATTGACTCCAAATGCGCCTGACGTCCATCTGACCGTCTGTCCGTTAGAACAATAACTCAAGAATGCCTTGACCTAGGATTTTCAAATTTTGAATCTGGATGTTTGGTTGAATTTGCAAGGCTAATTTTCTGCAATTCAAAATGTTCTTAAATCACGCGATCTATAACTTCGGAACGCCTAAAGCTACGACTTTGAAATTTCGTATACGTTAGTTGGTATGAGTATGATAAAAATCCTATTAGTCCCTTGTGTAACTGCTATACAGATATCACATGAATATGTCTACACTCAATTTACGGAACTCACTATAATTCAAGTAATCCTTTAGCTACGAATTTTGAAATCGTTTTACCACTTCTGGTACCTTCCAAACAAAAAATCGTTAAGGTGTCATACACGTTTAGAATTTCGAAAAAAATTATGTTTTCTAAAAGTATATACTTCTAAGAATGTTAAATGAAAATTTCATAAGAATTTGTAAAATATTTCCAGAGTTACAGGCTATTGTGTAAATTTTTCACAGTCGGAGATCGCAATTTCTCAAAAATTATTCAATCGATTTTGTGTACTTATTTTAAACATATGTATGTATCTCTTAATGAAAACTTTTTGTTTTATTCAGAAATAAAATACGATTCTTACGCTAAAAATATTTTTTTTTTAAATGCCGCTATTTTGTTGAAAACAATTATTTTCCAGAATGTGTTGAATTGCCGCGCCAGGCAAAAAAAAATTTTAGGCGATGCACTGTAGCAATCGTTCTCTATACAAGTAATTGGGTCAATGGAACGGATCTACCGCTGCGCATGACCTTCAACTGCTCCGTGGTTGTGCTGCATTAACAAAGACATTTCTTTTTGTAAGTGGAGCACAGCTACAGCTGCACCAACCGGCGAGACGCAGGCAACAAGCGAATACCAAAAATGGTCAGAAAAAGGGCGATCGCGATCGATGAATGTGTGCGTGCCCGGATTTCTGGCAGGTGACGAGCGAAAGAGTCAGTGTGCGGATCTCAAGTCAGACGTGTTTTTGGAATAACCTTGCACCTACGAACCTCGAAGTTAGTTTTTTCTCCCGTCGTGCCGATAAAAATCAACCTCGCCATTTCGACGTGTGTTTTAGTGTATAATAATCGAAAATAGAATCGAACTCGTCCCGAACCGCCCCAAAGTTTCGCGCGTAATAATTTGCACAAAATCTCCGCGCTCCTCGACAGCCATTTGGAAGGTACGACAAGTTGTTCGAAAATTGCTGAAAAAAATTTCCAGAAGAAAAGTTTTTCCCGTGGCGTGTTCGTAGTGTGAAAATCACACGGCGTCCGTAATGAAGGGCAAGTGTAATGATCAATTTCTGATTTCTGTTTAATTGAGCAGTGAACTGCGTGGTGTGAAGTTTTCGTTTGGTGAAGAAATTCTCGCGACATTCTCACGGTTGTTTCCGCGCGCTTGCCAAGTGCAAAACTTATTGAAAGTTCCCGTTCGCCTCACTCCGTCGTTTCGTTTCGATTTTTTTTATAAATAATGTGGAATATTCGATAATATTCAACACGAATTAGTTGTTTCTTTTAAAAAAATCCAATCAGTTTTTTGAACATTTCTGAAGCAAATAGTACTCAAAACGAGTTGTCAAAACAAAAAACCGTTCGGGATGCTTTCTATGCCAGTGAGTGTAAGGAGGAGAGTTTTGGATGGAAAATGCATCTGTTAAGGAAGTGATACGTGAGCATTTCGGGATTCACAAATTCCCGTTTAACTTCTACCGACGTTTTATCCAAATTTATTCCCAATAATTTTATTTTTGTGTGAGCTATTCGCGACCGGGTGAATCAATTTTTTTTTCGACTAAATTCAAACGTGCAACTACTGATTGTGTGATAAGAACGATCGCGCGTTCTCATTCTAGCCAATAGGCGAACTGCATAATTCGAGCGAGGTGAACTGATTGACATGATTGCTGCTCCTTCCTCTAAGTGCCGCCCTCGTTACGTCCGCGATACGTAGAAAAAGCTAAAATCGAAAAAGAAGTAAAATAAAAGGAAAAAGAAACACACAGGTCAAGTTTGTTTTGACATTTGTTGGGTGTCTTGTCAACACGTTACTCCACCCACTCCACCGCGCCACGGCCACGAATGAAAATATTTTGAACAAGACACCAGCTGATCAACGTTTTGTCAACTCGTCTTCTGTGATTTGGAACTGCATCTCGTTCATGTTCCATTAGCAAACAAATTTCCCCCGATTAGTCGTTTTTCCTTTCGAAAAATTTAATTAAACGAAGATGAATTGAATTAAAAGCCAAATAAATTATAAATTTAAAATATAATGACAGACGACAGGACAAGACGGGACGGATTAAACTAATAAATTAAAATAAATAAAACAAAATAAATAAAAAGAATTAAGAACGAGAAAACAACATAATTCATGGGGTGAGTTGAACTTTTTTTTTTTAATTTTTTTTTTGCATTGATTTTTTTGTTTATTTTTTTTTATTTTGGACCTTTTACTTTTCTTATTGGTAAAAATGTCGCACGGCTAGAAAGAGCCATTAGAAAATGAACCCGAGCGTGTAAGCTCCTTAGCCCTGAACCTCAACAAGGGGCCATATCGGATATTATTTTTTTGGACTGATATGGCTGAGGTAGGGTGGGCAGAATAGGGCGCTACTTACACCTAAGCGCCCTGACAAATCGCGAAGCCGCGCCAATCCAACCGCTTCTTGGTCTTTCACGACCAATTGGGAAAATAATCCCAATTTTTACCTTCCCTTGGATAAGTCGGCGCTTACAATTTTTGTTGTACAGGCCTAGGGTTTAATGGCCTGAGTTTTAGCAAGTACCCCCCCCCACACTGCCGTAGCTAGTCCCGGCCGCCAGCAAGAGCGTCGCACCAGCTGAACTCAGCCACCAATTCGGACGTAGGCGGAATTGGCCCATTCTGTCCCGAACCTTCTTTCTCCTTTCAATTATTTTGACTCTTTCAAGTCAAAATAAGTCTTCCAAGGCCTCAAAAACCAACAAATGGCGCCCAACGTGGGGCTAGCCTCAGCTACGCTGCATATGAGACTGATGTGGTGTGAGTTGGTCAGCTTTGGTACTTGAATCATTCCACTTCTGTCTTGCAATTACCCAACTGAGAGCTGTGCATGCCCTGTCTTGGCGGGCGTGTCGTCAGACAGTTGGGAGCAATACTTGTGGGGTATTGGTGAGTTTGGTGATAGGAACTATCGCTAAAATTTCGGTAAAGTACCTTATATCCTTATCCATCCTTTTAGAGTTCCCTGTTTAACGTAGAATTTTTTTTTTTAAATAACGTAGAGTTTTTTTTTGTAACTTAATTTTTTTTATAAGTCTTTTGACAAACATTTTTACTTAGATATTTTTTTTTGCTAATTTTTGATTTTTGCTCACTTTACTAATTTTTCTCCAATTTTTTTTTTTTGCATATTTTTTTTTCATCGCGATCCAGATTTTCCCAATGAGTCGGGAAAGGTCAAGATCGGCTTCGCGATTTGCTGCATACGAGGGGAGGGGAAAGGAGCAGATACGTGAGGGTTCATTAATTTTTTTGAATTCATCTACGCATAAATACATACAATCATTTACTCATTCATTTTTTTGTTCATACTTTCATTCATTCTTTCGTTGCTTTCGCACATACCTTTACTCGAATATATTCAATATTGATCACGCATTTTAAAAAATTTCTCAGTCAAAATTCATTTATATATATATACTTTAACAGTCAATCATCAACAGTCACTCGTTTCAATCACACGTACATTCGTATCAACATTCGATTGTTTGGATTCATTTTGTTTGCACACTTAAAATTTGTCATTCAGTCTATTTTCATTCGTTTCCATGCGTATCACATACATTGTTCTAGCATTCACACAACCAGTTATTTGCACAGGCATTAGTCCATCATCGATTCACACATTCACCCAATTAAGCATAGTCGGTCAATCAATTTTTTTATTCGCTAGTTCATTCGTATCAACATTCAACGGTGTGAATTAATCCGTTTTCGACATACCGCATTCAGTCATTCGATACATAAATTTTTTTTTCACGTTCATTCATTTTTTTTCTGTTGGTCAAATTCATCGGCGCATACATACATTAAATCATTCATTCTGTCGTTCATTTTTTTGTACTACATACACTCATTCATTCATACATCTCACCCAAATTTTTGGTAAAGATGCCGTTAGAACACTCTCCCACTAGGGAGGCGGAGGTGATCTGTACGCCGTGCATAAGCAAGGTAGATCCGGACCAGGGTATGACCACCAAGTGTGGTCACCAGTTCCACAGAGACTGTCTGGAGCGGTGGATTGTGGACAATCACAACTGTCCGAACTGTCGTGGTCATTTGAGTCCGGGGGATTATTGGCTCACTCGGGGTGTGGAGGGTGCGACCGCTATATCCGGCGTGAGAACCAGAAGACAGACTCGCGAGGATGTCGCAAGGTCTTTAAGTGATGTAGTTTCTCCTGGTAGGTTAAATTTGGATTCTGCACTAGAGACTGCGGGTGGACGCACTCTCTACACTCCGGATGGGACAGTCATCCAGGAGCGAGGCACGCAAGTGCTGAGCAGTAGGCCCTCAGATGTTCTGGGAAACGATCAGCAGAACAGGGTTAGGTGGGCAGAAATACACGACGCTCAAACTCCCGAAGCAACACCAGCAGTTTTTGGGGGGGCGTTGTCTAATTTGGGAGTGAATGACTTGATAAACATAATTCGTTCGGTCATCCGAGAAGAACGAGATCAAGGGCACACTATGTCAAACACTCCTCAACCACCGCCTGTCACTCATCCAGCACAACCGCCACAATTCTTGTCTAGACCAAGCGTATCGACTGCGTACCAATTTCCGCCACCACTGTATCCGCCTATTCGACAACCACAACGTGAGCAAGTTCGAGACCGACAGACCCATGCGAACGCCCAAATGCCCATTCGCGATAACAACGGCTCGAATTATATTCACCACAACGCTGGTAGTTCGATTCGCTATTGGCGACTACGATTTAATGGAGATGGCCAGTCACTACGCGCCGAAGAGCTAATTTTCCGAGCGGAAGCATTGGCTTCGTCGGATTTGGGCGGGCGCATGGATTTGGTGGTCGCGAACTTCCATATGCTGTTGGATCCCCTGCCAAACCAGTGGTATTGGTTATGGCGACGAACTAACCCAGATTCGACGTGGTATGCGCTTAAAACCACCTTCCTGCAATACTGGGGCGACCGTAGCACGGATTTCGAAGTTCGAAAAAAAATTATTACCAGACGGCAAGCACCTAACGAGCCGTACCTGGTGTTCGAGCAGGAGATGACCAGATTTCGGACTCAACTACGCACCCCGATTCCGGATTCAGAATTTTTTGAGTTGGTTAGCGGCAATCTCTTGGGCAGTATACAACAGCTAATCTGCTTTCATGAGATCCGAGATCTGGCTCATCTTCGTGCTTTGGTGTCGAGATATGAAGAGGTCAGGAAGGCTGATCGTGTAGCAGCCTGGCAACAGCCTCGAGTTCACGAGCTGGAATCGCCGTTGGTTGCTACCGAAGACGTCCAAGAAACCGCAGACGTAGCTGGCATATCAACTCCACTGGTATGTTGGAATTGCCGGAAGGAGGGTCACGGTTATCGAGACTGCGAAGATACCAATAAGAAAATCTTTTGCTATGGTTGCGGAAAGGCCGACGTGATCAAGCCAAAATGTACTCGGTGTTCCTCAAAAAACGGACCGAAGGACGAAAGGTTTCCGGGGCCTTCTCGCCCAGTGACAGACAATCCACCGGCCCGACCATCTTAGAAGGTTCGAAGCAGGATGTCAGCGATTCCCAATCCCCCTTTCATTTTGTTACTCCCAATAAAAACATTTTACCCCTTGGTAATACCCCCTTAATAGCCCCTCCAAATTTTACAACACCTTCATCATCCCTTTCTGAACCTAACTCCCATCCTTTTAGCGTAAAATCATCCTCCCCTAATTTTCCAACAACAACAAACACATCGCAAGTCACGATATTGGCGAGAGCAAATGCTACTACAGAGCAGGCTGTTTTTAGATCGGAAGAAGACCCTATAGTGAATGATAATTCAAGACGACATTCCCGCCATCCTCTCAAGCCATACCATCTTCGGCTAAAAGAATATATGAAGGCTCGAGAGCGAATTTTTTCACCTACTCCAGTCGCAAGTGTTGATCAAGTATCAGCACTATCGAGTAGATCCGGTCGCAGAAAGTCAATCTTGCGTCTTCGTATATTCTGGAGGATGGTGCGTGAAAAAAAGAAAGCGATCCTCTCTACCATCATTACCAATCCGTTGGACATACGTCCGTACGCCATGGTATCCTTGTACGGAGTGGACGTTGAAGGACTCCTCGATAGTGGAGCGAGCATCAGTTGCCTGGGGGCAAACGCTTTACAACGTCTCCATGATGCACAGGTGAATTATCGACCGGTCTGTCAGGAGGTGAAGACCGCTGATGGTGCAGCGCAAAAGGTATTGGGCACAGTAACTACCGATATTACTTTTCGTGGTATTACCAAACCCATTACACTATATATCGTGCCGAGCCTGTCGCAGAAATTGTACCTGGGGGTAGATTTCTGGCGATCATTCCAACTAGCTCCTAGCATTATCAGCGCGGTCGATACTCCCGATACTGCATCGCAACTGATAGCTCCGGATGCCCACCATTTAACGCCCACAGATGTAAAGAGGTTGAAAATGGTAAAGTCCAAATTTCCATCATACGAAGTATACGGACTCGGTGTGACCAACGTCGAACAACACAGTATAGACGTTGGTGATGCAAGTCCCATCAAACAGCGTCATTATCCTGTGTCTCCTGCGATCCAAAAACTCTTATATGACGAGATCGATCGCATGAGGGCACTTGGCGTTATAGAGACCAGCCAGAGTGCATGGAGCTCGCCTGTGGTTCTCGTGAGGAAGCCAGGCAAGGTCAGGTTAGGTTTGGACTCGCGCAAAGTCAATAGTGTGACGAAGAAGGATGCATATCCATTACCACACATTGATGGTATCTTAAGTCGGTTGCCGCGAGCCAATTTTATTACTAGCCTGGACCTCAAAGACGCCTTTTGGCAGACTCCTCTCGAGAACAAATCCAGGAAGTATACAGCGTTTACCATTCCTGGCTGGCCTCTATATCACTACACTCGCATGCCTTTTGGGTTATGCAACGCGCCGCAAAGGATGTGTCGTTTGATGGACAAAGTCATCCTACCCGAGCTGAAGGAGCAGGTATTCGTATATTTGGACGATCTGCTGTTAATTTCTGAAGATTTCGATTCACATCTGGTTTTATTGGCTGAAGTCGCAGAATGTTTGCGAAAGGCTGGCTTGACTATTAACGTCAACAAGAGTAAGTTTTGTCTGAGAGAGGCTTGAAAACTGATCCCAACAAAGTTTCAGCCATCGTCGATTACCCTTCGCCTAAGTCCGCACGTCAAGTACGACGCTTCCTTGGTATGGCAGGCTGGTATCGACGATTCGTTCCCAACTTTGCTGCGACTGTTTCACCAATTTCAGACACTCTAAAGAAGTCCAGCCAGTTTGCTTGGACTACAGAGGCACAAACTTCCTTCCTATTAGTGAAAGACTTGTTGACGAAAGCCCCCTTATTAATCAATCCTGATTTTAAGAGGTCTTTCGTAATCCAGTGCGACGCCAGTAAATCAGGGGTGGGTAGCGTTCTCTTTCAGGAAAACGACGACGGATCGGAATCTCCAGTGGCGTATATGTCACAGAAGCTCACTTCCGCTCAACGCAACTACAGCGTAACCGAACTCGAGTGTTATGCAGCTGTGTTGATCGTGAAAAAATTTCGAGCCTATGTAGAAGGGACTGCGTTCAAAATCATTACGGATCACGCAAGTCTCAAATGGCTCATGTCGCAGAAAGACCTACAAGGACGGTTGGCAAGATGGAGTTTAAAACTCCAAGGTTACGACTTCACAATCGAGCACCGACGAGGGAGCCTGAACGTTGTACCCGACGCTCTCTCTCGTGTATACGAAGAGGGATTAAACGCGCTGATCGACGTGGCACCGATGGTGGACATGGACTCTCCAGAATTCTCTGGCAGAGAATATAAAGAGTTAGTGTCCACTGTCGATGCGAACGCCGATCGGCTTCCTGACGTATGCGTGAGAGACGGCTTCGTGTATAAGCGCACAGAGCCCCACAACGGTGACCCGATCGCTGAAGACCGAGCCTGGAAGTTGTGGATTCCATCGAGTCTTACGCCAGCTGCGATTGCTCAGGCGCACGAGGCAGACACCACGGTCCATGGTGGTTATGCCAAAACGCTAGAGCGAGTCAGGCGATTTTTGTACTGGCCCGGGATGGCTTCACAAGTGCGCACCTACGTTCTGGCGTGCGACACTTGTAAAGAGACAAAGTCCCCGAACAGACCTCTACGAGCGCCTATGGGAGAACCGTTCCAGACTGATCAGCCATTCCAGCACCTTTACATCGACGTGCTTGGACCTTATCCGCGTACCAAACGGGGTAAGATCGCGATCTTGATCGTCTTGGATCATTTCACAAAATTTCCCATGTTACATCCTTTGGGGCGGATCACTGCCGAAGAGATCACCAACTACTTGGAGGGCCAGGTCTTCCATACGTTTGGAACACCTGAGACGATCCTCTCCGATAACGGCTCTCAATTTAGGTCGAATGTGTTTAACTCCATGCTGAACAAATACGGAGTTAAGCACCTGTACACCCCGAGCTACTCACCGCAAGCGAATGCTTCGGAACGTGTCAATCAGTCCATCCTGGCCGGAATTCGAGCATTCATCACTGATGACCAAACACGATGGGATGAGAGTCTAAGCAAAATTGGATGTGCTCTTCGTAGCTCACTCCACCAAGCCACTGGATTTTCTCCTTATCAGGTTCTGTTTGGAAATCATATGATGTTGCACGGGAAGGACTACGAACTGCTGAAGCATTTGCGAGCGTTGGGAGAGTCAAATGTACAGCTTCGACCTCGCGAGGGAATTCCTATCGTGAGACAACTGGCGCAGACGAAAATAAGGGTCGCACATGAGGACAGTAGCAGGCGTTATAATCTGCGTGCTGCTAAAACACAATTTTGTGTAGGACAAGAAGTATTCCGAAGAAATTTTTCCTTGTCCACAGCCGCGCAGAATTATAACGCCAAGCTGGCAAAGAAGTTCCTCAAGTGCAGGATTCGTCGTGTGCTAGGCAACTCACGATATGAGTTGGAGGATCTAGGAGGCAAACGTGTGGGGATTTACCACTCCAAGGATCTTAGGCAGTGATCCGAGGGGTACAACACCTATTGCCCGGCACTCAGTCGTGCGCACGAGACTATCGAGCGCGGCAAATTTTTTTAGTCGGTTAGGCGCTGGGAAACCAACGGCTAACCGCCTATGTTGTTGAATCGCCGCGCCAGGCGAAAAAAAATTTTAGGCGATGCACTATAGCAATCGTTCTCTATACAAGTAATTGGGTCAATGGAACGGATCTACCGCTGCACATGACCTTCAACTGCTCGGTGGTTGTGCTGCATTAACAAAGACATTTCTTTTTGTAAGTGGAGCACAGCTACAGCTGCACCAACCGGCGAGACGCAGGCAACAAGCGAATACCAAAAATTGTCAGAAAAAGGGCGATCGCGATCGATGAATGTGTGCGTGCCCGGATTTCTGGCAGGTGACGAGCGAAAGAGTCAGTGTGCGGATCTCAAGTCAGACGTGTTTTTGGAATAACCTTGCACCTACGAACCTCGAAGTTAGTTTTTTCTCCCGTCGTGCCGATAAAAATCAACCTCGCCATTTCGACGTGTGTTTTAGTGTATAATAATCGAAAATAGAATCGAACTCGTCCCGAACCGCCCCAAAGTTTCGCGCGTAATAATTTGCACAAAATCTCCGCGCTCCTCGACAGCCATTTGGAAGGTACGACAAGTTGTTCGAAAATTGCTGAAAAAAATTTCCAGAAGAAAAGTTTTTCCCGTGGCGTGTTCGTAGTGTGAAAATCACACGGCGTCCGTAATGAAGGGCAAGTGTAATGATCAATTTCTGATTTCTGTTTAATTGAGCAGTGAACTGCGTGGTGTGAAGTTTTCGTTTGGTGAAGAAATTCTCGCGACATTCTCACGGTTGTTTCCGCGCGCTTGCCAAGTGCAAAACTTATTGAAAGTTCCCGTTCGCCTCACTCCGTCGTTTCGTTTCAATTTTTTTTTATAAAGAATGTGGAATATTCGATAATATTCAACACGAATTAGTTGTTTCTTTTAAAAAAATCCAATCAGTTTTTTGAACATTTCTGAAGCAAATAGTACTCAAAACGAGTTGTCAAAACAAAAAACCGTTTGGGATGCTTTCTATGCCAGTGAGTGTAAGGAGGAGAGTTTTGGATGGAAAATGCATCTGTTAAGGAAGTGATACGTGAGCATTTCGGGATTCACAAATTCCCGTTCAACTTCTACCGACGTTTTATCCAAATTTATTCCCAATAATTTTATTTTTGTGTGAGCTATTCGCGACCGGGTGAATCAATTTTTTTTTCGACTAAATTCAAACGTGCAGCTACTGATTGTGTGATAAGAACGATCGCGCGTTCTCATTCTAGCCAATAGGCGAACTGCATAATTCGAGCGAGATGAACTGATTGACATGATTGCTGCTCCTTCCTCTAAGTGCCGCCCTCGTTACGTCCGCGATACGTAGAAAAAGCTAAAATCGAAAAAGAAGTAAAATAAAAGGAAAAAGAAACACGCAGGTCAAGTTTGTTTTGACATTTGTTGGGTGTCTTGTCAACACGTTACTCCACCCACTCCACCGCGCCACGGCCACGAATGAAAATATTTTGAACAAGACACCAGCTGATCAACGTTTTGTCAACTCGTCTTCTGTGATTCGGAACTGCATCTCGTTCATGTTCCATTAGCAAACAAATTTCCCCCGATTAGTCGTTTTTCCTTTCGAAAAATTTAATTAAACGAAGATGAATTGAATTAAAATCCAAATAAATTATAAATTTAAAATATAATGACAGACGACAGGACAAGACGGGACGGATTAAACTAATAAATTAAAATAAATAAAACAAAATAAATAAAAAGAATTAAGAACGAGAAAACAACATAATTCATGGGGTGAGTTGAATTTTTTTTTTTTTAATTTTTTTTGCATTGATTTTTTTGTTTCAGATTTTTATTTTTTTTTTATTTTGGACCTTTTACTTTTCTTATTGGTAAAAATGTCGCACGGCTAGAAAGAGCCATTAGAAAATGAACCCGAGCGTGTAAGCTCCTTAGCCCTGAACCTCAACAAGGGGCCATATCGGATATTATTTTTTTGGACTGATATGGCTGAGGTAGGGTGGGCAGAACAGGGCGCTACTTACACCTAAGCGCCCTGACAAATCGCGAAGCCGCGCCAATCCAATCGCTTCTTGGTCTTTCACGACCAATTGGGAAAATAATCCCAGTTTTTACCTTCCCTTGGATAAGTCGGCGCTTACAATTTTTGTTGTACAGGCCTAGGGTTTAATGGCCTGAGTTTTAGCAAGTACCCCCCCCCCACACTGCCGTAGCTAGTCCCGGCCGCCAGCAAGAGCGTCGCACCAGCTGAACTCAGCCACCAATTCGGACGTAGGCGGAATTGGCCCATTCTGTCCCGAACCTTCTTTCTCCTTTCAATTATTTTGACTCTTTCAAGTCAAAATAAGTCTTCCAAGGCCTCAAAAACCAACAAATGGCGCCCAACGTGGGGCTAGCCTCAGCTACGCTGCATATGAGACTGATGTGGTGTGAGTTGGTCAGCTTTGGTACTTGAATCATTCCACTTCTGTCTTGCAATTACCCAACTGAGAGCTGTGCATGCCCTGTCTTGGCGGGCGTGTCGTCAGACAGTTGGGAGCAATACTTGTGGGGTATTGGTGAGTTTGGTGATAGGAACTATCGCTAAAATTTCGGTAAAGTACCTTATATCCTTATCCATCCTTTTAGAGTTCCCTGTTTAACGTAGAATTTTTTTTTTGAAATAACGTAGAGTTTGTTTTTGTAACTTAATTTTTTTTATAAGTCTTTTGACAAACATTTTTACTTAGATATTTTTTTTTGCTAATTTTTGATTTTTGCTCACTTTGCTAATTTTTCTCCAATTTTTTTTTTTTGCATATTTTTTTTTCATCGCGATCCAGATTTTCCCAATGAGTCGGGAAAGGTCAAGATCGACTTCGCGATTTGCTGCATACGAGGGGAGGGGAAAGGAGCAGATACGTGAGGGTTCATTAATTTTTTTGAATTCATCTACGCATAAATACATACAATCATTTACTCATTCATTTTTTTGTTCATACTTTCATTCATTCTTTCGTTGCTTTCGCACATACCTTTACTCGAATATATTCAATATTAATCACGCATTTTAAAAAATTTCTCAGTCAAAATTCATTTATATATATATACTTTAACAGTCAATCATCAACAGTCACTCGTTTCAATCACACGTACATTCGTATCAACATTCGATTGTTTGGATTCATTTTGTTTGCACACTTAAAATTTGTCATTCAGTCTATTTTCATTCGTTTCCATGCGTATCACATACATTGTTCTAGCATTCACACAACCAGTTATTTGCACAGGCATTAGTCCATCATCGATTCACACATTCACCCAATTAAGCATAGTCGGTCAATCAATTTTTTTATTCGCTAGTTCATTCGTATCAACATTCAACGGTGTGAATTAATCCGTTTTCGACATACCGCATTCAGTCATTCGATACATAAATTTTTTTTTCACGTTCATTCATTTTTTTTCTGTTGGTCAAATTCATCGGCGCATACATACATTAAATCATTCATTCTGTCGTTCATTTTTTTGTACTACATACACTCATTCATTCATACATCTCACCCAAATTTTTGGTAAAGATGCCGTTAGAACACTCTCCCACTAGGGAGGCGGAGGTGATCTGTACGCCGTGCATAAGCAAGGTAGATCCGGACCAGGGTATGACCACCAAGTGTGGTCACCAGTTCCACAGAGACTGTCTGGAGCGGTGGATTGTGGACAATCACAACTGTCCGAACTGTCGTGGTCATTTGAGTCCGGGGGATTATTGGCTCACTCGGGGTGTGGAGGGTGCGACCGCTATATCCGGCGTGAGAACCAGAAGACAGACTCGCGAGGATGTCGCAAGGTCTTTAAGTGATGTAGTTTCTCCTGGTAGGTTAAATTTGGATTCTGCACTAGAGACTGCGGGTGGACGCACTCTCAACACTCCGGATGGGACAGTCATCCAGGAGCGAGGCACGCAAGTGCTGAGCAGTAGGCCCTCAGATGTTCTGGGAAACGATCAGCAGAACAGGGTTAGGTGGGCAGAAATACACGACGCTCAAACTCCCGAAGCAACACCAGCAGTTTTTGGGGGGGCGTTGTCTAATTTGGGAGTGAATGACTTGATAAACATAATTCGTTCGGTCATCCGAGAAGAACGAGATCAAGGGCACACTATGTCAAACACTCCTCAACCACCGCCTGTCACTCATCCAGCACAACCGCCACAATTCTTGTCTAGACCAAGCGTATCGACTGCGTACCAATTTCCGCCACCACTGTATCCGCCTATTCGACAACCACAACGTGAGCAAGTTCGAGACCGACAGACCCATGCGAACGCCCAAATGCCCATTCGCGATAACAACGGCTCGAATTATATTCACCACAACGCTGGTAGTTCGATTCGCCATTGGCGACTACGATTTAATGGAGATGGCCAGTCACTACGCGCCGAAGAGCTAATTTTCCGAGCGGAAGCATTGGCTTCGTCGGATTTGGGCGGGCGCATGGATTTGGTGGTCGCGAACTTCCATATGCTGTTGGATGGCCTGCCAAACCAGTGGTATTGGTTATGGCGACGAACTAACCCAGATTCGACGTGGTATGCGCTTAAAACCACCTTCCTGCAATACTGGGGCGACCGTAGCACGGATTTCGAAGTTCGAAAAAAAATTATTACCAGACGGCAAGCACCTAACGAGCCGTACCTGGTGTTCGAGCAGGAGATGACCAGATTTCGGACTCAACTACGCACCCCGATTCCGGATTCAGAATTTTTTGAGTTGGTCAGCGGCAATCTCTTGGGCAGTATACAACAGCTAATCTGCTTTCATGAGATCCGAGATCTGGCTCATCTTCGTGCTTTGGTGTCGAGATATGAAGAGGTCAGGAAGGCTGATCGTGTAGCAGCCTGGCAACAGCCTCGAGTTCACGAGCTGGAATCGCCGTTGGTTGCTACAGAAGACGTCCAAGAAACCGCAGACGTAGCTGGCATATCAACTCTACTGGTATGTTGGAATTGCCGGAAGGAGGGTCACGGTTATCGAGACTGCGAAGATACCAATAAGAAAATCTTTTGCTATGCGGAAAGGCCGACGTGATCAAGCCAAAATGTACTCGGTGTTCCTCAAAAAACGGACCGAAGGACGAAAGGTTTCCGGGGCCTTCTCGCCCAGTGACAGACAATCCACCGGCCCGACCATCTTAGAAGGTTCGAAGCAGGATGTCAGCGATTCCCAATCCCCCTTTCATTTTGTTACTCCCAATAAAAACATTTTACCCCTTGGTAATACCCCCTTAATAGCCCCTCCAAATTTTACAACACCTTCATCTTCCCTTTCTGAACCTAACTCCCATCCTTTTAGCGTAAAATCATCCTCCCCTAATTTTCCAACAACAACAAACACATCGCAAGTCACGATATTGGCGAGAGCAAATGCTACTACAGAGCAGGCTGTTTTTAGATCGGAAGAAGACCCTATAGTGAATGATAATTCAAGACGACATTCCCGCCATCCTCTCAAGCCATACCATCTTCGGCTAAAAGAATATATGAAGGCTCGAGAGCGAATTTTTTCACCTACTCCAGTCGCAAGTGTTGATCAAGTATCAGCACTATCGAGTAGATCCGGTCGCAGAAAGTCAATCTTGCGTCTTCGTATATTCTGGAGGATGGTGCGTGAAAAAAAGAAAGCGATCCTCTCTACCATCATTACCAATCCGTTGGACATACGTCCGTACGCCATGGTATCCTTGTACGGAGTGGACGTTGAAGGACTCCTCGATAGTGGAGCGAGCATCAGTTGCCTGGGGGCAAACGCTTTACAACGTCTCCATGATGCACATGAAGACCGCTGATGGTGCAGCGCAAAAGGTATTGGGCACAGTAACTACCGATATTACTTTTCGTGGTATTACCAAACCCATTACACTATATATCGTGCCAAGCCTGTCGCAGAAATTGTACCTGGGGGTAGATTTCTGGCGAACATTCCAACTAGCTCCTAGCATTATCAGCGCGGTCGATACTCCCGATACTGCATCGCAACTGATAGCTCCGGATGCCCACCATTTAACGCCCACAGATGTAAAGAGGTTGGAAATGGTAAAGTCCAAATTTCCATCATACGAAGTATACGGACTCGGTGTGACCAACGTCGAACAACACAGTATAGACGTTGGTGATGCAAGTCCCATCAAACAGCGACATTATCCTGTGTCTCCTGCGATCCAAAAACTCTTATATGACGAGATCGATCGCATGAGGGCACTTGGCGTTATAGAGACCAGCCAGAGTGCATGGAGCTCGCCTGTGGTTCTCGTGAGGAAGCCAGGCAAGGTCAGGTTAGGTTTGGACTCGCGCAAAGTCAATAGTGTGACGAAGAAGGATGCATATCCATTACCACACATTGATGGTATCTTAAGTCGGTTGCCGCGAGCCAATTTTATTACTAGCCTGGACCTCAAAGACGCCTTTTGGCAGACTCCTCTCGAGAACAAATCCAGGAAGTATACAGCGTTTACCATTCCTGGCTGGCCTCTATATCACTACACTCGCATGCCTTTTGGGTTATGCAACGCGCCGCAAAGGATGTGTCGTTTGATGGACAAAGTCATCCTACCCGAGCTGAAGGAGCAGGTATTCGTATATTTGGACGATCTGCTGTTAATTTCTGAAGATTTCGATTCACATCTGGTTTTATTGGCTGAAGTCGCAGAATGTTTGCGAAAGGCTGGCTTGACTATTAACGTCAACAAGAGTAAGTTTTGTCTGAGAGAGGCTTGAAAACTGATCCCAACAAAGTTTCAGCCATCGTCGATTACCCTTCGCCTAAGTCCGCACGTCAAGTACGACGCTTCCTTGGTATGGCAGGCTGGTATCGACGATTCGTTCCCAACTTTGCTGCGACTGTTTCACCAATTTCAGACACTCTAAAGAAGTCCAGCCAGTTTGCTTGGACTACAGAGGCACAAACTTCCTTCCTATTAGTGAAAGACTTGTTGACGAAAGCCCCCTTATTAATCAATCCTGATTTTAAGAGGTCTTTCGTAATCCAGTGCGACGCCAGTAAATCAGGGGTGGGTAGCGTTCTCTTTCAGGAAAACGACGACGGATCGGAATCTCCAGTGGCGTATATGTCACAGAAGCTCACTTCCGCTCAACGCAACTACAGCGTAACCGAACTCGAGTGTTATGCAGCTGTGTTGATCGTGAAAAAATTTCGAGCCTATGTAGAAGGGACTGCGTTCAAGATCATTACGGATCACGCAAGTCTCAAATGGCTCATGTCGCAGAAAGACCTACAAGGACGGTTGGCAAGATGGAGTTTAAAACTCCAAGGTTACGACTTCACAATCGAGCACCGACGAGGGAGCCTGAACGTTGTACCCGACGCTCTCTCTCGTGTATACGAAGAGGGATTAAACGCGCTGATCGACGTGGCACCGATGGTGGACATGGACTCTCCAGAATTCTCTGGCAGAGAATATAAAGAGTTAGTGTCCACTGTCGATGCGAACGCCGATCGGCTTCCTGACGTATGCGTGAGAGACGGCTTCGTGTATAAGCGCACAGAGCCCCACAACGGTGACCCGATCGCTGAAGACCGAGCCTGGAAGTTGTGGATTCCATCGAGTCTTACGCCAGCTGCGATTGCTCAGGCGCACGAGGCAGACACCACGGTCCATGGTGGTTATGCCAAAACGCTAGAGCGAGTCAGGCGATTTTTGTACTGGCCCGGGATGGCTTCACAAGTGCGCACCTACGTTCTGGCGTGCGACACTTGTAAAGAGACAAAGTCCCCGAACAGACCTCTACGAGCGCCTATGGGAGAACCGTTCCAGACTGATCAGCCATTCCAGCACCTTTACATCGACGTGCTTGGACCTTATCCGCGTACCAAACGGGGTAAGATCGCGATCTTGATCGTCTTGGATCATTTCACAAAATTTCCCATGTTACATCCTTTGGGGCGGATCACTGCCGAAGAGATCACCAACTACTTGGAGGGCCAGGTCTTCCATACGTTTGGAACACCTGAGACGATCCTCTCCGATAACGGCTCTCAATTTAGGTCGAATGTGTTTAACTCCATGCTGAACAAATACGGAGTTAAGCACCTGTACACCCCGAGCTACTCACCGCAAGCGAATGCTTCGGAACGTGTCAATCAGTCCATCCTGGCCGGAATTCGAGCATTCATCACTGATGACCAAACACGATGGGATGAGAGTCTAAGCAAAATTGGATGTGCTCTTCGTAGCTCACTCCACCAAGCCACTGGATTTTCTCCTTATCAGGTTCTGTTTGGAAATCATATGATGTTGCACGGGAAGGACTACGAACTGCTGAAGCATTTGCGAGCGTTGGGAGAGTCAAATGTACAGCTTCGACCTCGCGAGGGAATTCCTATCGTGAGACAACTGGCGCAGACGAAAATAAGGGTCGCACATGAGGACAGTAGCAGGCGTTATAATCTGCGTGCTGCTAAAACACAATTTTGTGTAGGACAAGAAGTATTCCGAAGAAATTTTTCCTTGTCCACAGCCGCGCAGAATTATAACGCCAAGCTGGCAAAGAAGTTCCTCAAGTGCAGGATTCGTCGTGTGCTAGGCAACTCACGATATGAGTTGGAGGATCTAGGAGGCAAACGTGTGGGGATTTACCACTCCAAGGATCTTAGGCAGTGATCCGAGGGGTACAACACCTATTGCCCGGCACTCAGTCGTGCGCACGAGACTATCGAGCGCGGCAAATTTTTTTAGTCGGTTAGGCGCTGGGAAACCAACGGCTAACCGCCTATGTTGTTGAATCGCCGCGCCAGGCGAAAAAAAATTTTAGGCGATGCACTATAGCAATCGTTCTCTATACAAGTAATTGGGTCAATGGAACGGATCTACCGCTGCACATGACCTTCAACTGCTCGGTGGTTGTGCTGCATTAACAAAGACATTTCTTTTTGTAAGTGGAGCACAGCTACAGCTGCACCAACCGGCGAGACGCAGGCAACAAGCGAATACCAAAAATTGTCAGAAAAAGGGCGATCGCGATCGATGAATGTGTGCGTGCCCGGATTTCTGGCAGGTGACGAGCGAAAGAGTCAGTGTGCGGATCTCAAGTCAGACGTGTTTTTGGAATAACCTTGCACCTACGAACCTCGAAGTTAGTTTTTTCTCCCGTCGTGCCGATAAAAATCAACCTCGCCATTTCGACGGGTGTTTTAGTGTATAATAATCGAAAATAGAATCGAACTCGTCCCGAACCGCCCCAAAGTTTCGCGCGTAATAATTTGCACAAAATCTCCGCGCTCCTCGACAGCCATTTGGAAGGTACGACAAGTTGTTCGAAAATTGCTGAAAAAAATTTCCAGAAGAAAAGTTTTTCCCGTGGCGTGTTCGTAGTGTGAAAATCACACGGCGTCCGTAATGAAGGGCAAGTGTAATGATCAATTTCTGATTTCTGTTTAATTGAGCAGTGAACTGCGTGGTGTGAAGTTTTCGTTTGGTGAAGAAATTCTCGCGACATTCTCACGGTTGTTTCCGCGCGCTTGCCAAGTGCAAAACTTATTGAAAGTTCCCGTTCGCCTCACTCCGTCGTTTCGTTTCAATTTTTTTTTATAAATAATGTGGAATATTCGATAATATTCAACACGAATTAGTTGTTTCTTTTAAAAAAATCCAATCAGTTTTTTGAACATTTCTGAAGCAAATAGTACTCAAAACGAGTTGTCAAAACAAAAAACCGTTTGGGATGCTTTCTATGCCAGTGAGTGTAAGGAGGAGAGTTTTGGATGGAAAATGCATCTGTTAAGGAAGTGATACGTGAGCATTTCGGGATTCACAAATTCCCGTTCAACTTCTACCGACGTTTTATCCAAATTTATTCCCAATAATTTTATTTTTCTGTGAGCTATTCGCGACCGGGTGAATCAATTTTTTTTTCGACTAAATTCAAACGTGCAACTACTGATTGTGTGATAAGAACGATCGCGCGTTCTCATTCTAGCCAATAGGCGAACTGCATAATTCGAGCGAGATGAACTGATTGACATGATTGCTGCTCCTTCCTCTAAGTGCCGCCCTCGTTACGTCCGCGATACGTAGAAAAAGCTAAAATCGAAAAAGAAGTAAAATAAAAGGAAAAAGAAACACGCAGGTCAAGTTTGTTTTGACATTTGTTGGGTGTCTTGTCAACACGTTACTCCACCCACTCCACCGCGCCACGGCCACGAATGAAAATATTTTGAACAAGACACCAGCTGATCAACGTTTTGTCAACTCGTCTTCTGTGATTCGGAACTGCATCTCGTTCATGTTCCATTAGCAAACAAATTTCCCCCGATTAGTCGTTTTTCCTTTCGAAAAATTTAATTAAACGAAGATGAATTGAATTAAAATCCAAATAAATTATAAATTTAAAATATAATGACAGACGACAGGACAAGACGGGACGGATTAAACTAATAAATTAAAATAAATAAAACAAAATAAATAAAAAGAATTAAGAACGAGAAAACAACATAATTCATGGGGTGAGTTGAATTTTTTTTTTTTTAATTTTTTTTGCATTGATTTTTTTGTTTCAGATTTTTATTTTTTTTTTATTTTGGACCTTTTACTTTTCTTATTGGTAAAAATGTCGCACGGCTAGAAAGAGCCATTAGAAAATGAACCCGAGCGTGTAAGCTCCTTAGCCCTGAACCTCAACAAGGGGCCATATCGGATATTATTTTTTTGGACTGATATGGCTGAGGTAGGGTGGGCAGAACAGGGCGCTACTTACACCTAAGCGCCCTGACAAATCGCGAAGCCGCGCCAATCCAACCGCTTCTTGGTCTTTCACGACCAATTGGGAAAATAATCCCAATTTTTACCTTCCCTTGGATAAGTCGGCGCTTACAATTTTTGTTGTACAGGCCTAGGGTTTAATGGCCTGAGTTTTAGCAAGTACCCCCCCCCACACTGCCGTAGCTAGTCCCGGCCGCCAGCAAGAGCGTCGCACCAGCTCAACTCAGCCACCAATTCGGACGTAGGCGGAATTGGCCCATTCTGTCCCGAACCTTCTTTCTCCTTTCAATTATTTTGACTCTTTCAAGTCAAAATAAGTCTTCCAAGGCCTCAAAAACCAACAAATGGCGCCCAACGTGGGGCTAGCCTCAGCTACGCTGCATATGAGACTGATGTGGTGTGAGTTGGTCAGCTTTGGTACTTGAATCATTCCACTTCTGTCTTGCAATTACCCAACTGAGAGCTGTGCATGCCCTGTCTTGGCGGGCGTGTCGTCAGACAGTTGGGAGCAATACTTGTGGGGTATTGGTGAGTTTGGTGATAGGAACTATCGCTAAAATTTCGGTAAAGTACCTTATATCCTTATCCATCCTTTTAGAGTTCCCTGTTTAACGTAGAATTTTTTTTTTTAAATAACGTAGAGTTTTTTTTTGTAACTTAATTTTTTTTATAAGTCTTTTGACAAACATTTTTACTTAGATATTTTTTTTTGCTAATTTTTGATTTTTGCTCACTTTGCTAATTTTTCTCCAATTTTTTTTTTTGCATATTTTTTTTTCATCGCGATCCAGATTTTCCCAATGAGTCGGGAAAGGTCAAGATCGGCTTCGCGATTTGCTGCATACGAGGGGAGGGGAAAGGAGCAGATACGTGAGGGTTCATTAATTTTTTTGAATTCATCTACGCATAAATACATACAATCATTTACTCATTCATTTTTTTGTTCATACTTTCATTCATTCTTTCGTTGCTTTCGCACATACCTTTACTCGAATATATTCAATATTAATCACGCATTTTAAAAAATTTCTCAGTCAAAATTTATTTATATATATATACTTTAACAGTCAATCATCAACAGTCACTCGTTTCAATCACACGTACATTCGTATCAACATTCGATTGTTTGGATTCATTTTGTTTGCACACTTAAAATTTGTCATTCAGTCTATTTTCATTCGTTTCCATGCGTATCACATACATTGTTCTAGCATTCACACAACCAGTTATTTGCACAGGCATTAGTCCATCATCGATTCACACATTCACCCAATTAAGCATAGTCGGTCAATCAATTTTTTTATTCGCTAGTTCATTCGTATCAACATTCAACGGTGTGAATTAATCCGTTTTCGACATACCGCATTCAGTCATTCGATACATAAATTTTTTTTTCACGTTCATTCATTTTTTTTCTGTTGGTCAAATTCATCGGCGCATACATACATTAAATCATTCATTCTGTCGTTCATTTTTTTGTACTACATACACTCATTCATTCATACATCTCACCCAAATTTTTGGTAAAGATGCCGTTAGAACACTCTCCCACTAGGGAGGCGGAGGTGATCTGTACGCCGTGCATAAGCAAGGTAGATCCGGACCAGGGTATGACCACCAAGTGTGGTCACCAGTTCCACAGAGACTGTCTGGAGCGGTGGATTGTGGACAATCACAACTGTCCGAACTGTCGTGGTCATTTGAGTCCGGGGGATTATTGGCTCACTCGGGGTGTGGAGGGTGCGACCGCTATATCCGGCGTGAGAACCAGAAGACAGACTCGCGAGGATGTCGCAAGGTCTTTAAGTGATGTAGTTTCTCCTGGTAGGTTAAATTTGGATTCTGCACTAGAGACTGCGGGTGGACGCACTCTCTACACTCCGGATGGGACAGTCATCCAGGAGCGAGGCACGCAAGTGCTGAGCAGTAGGCCCTCAGATGTTCTGGGAAACGATCAGCGGAACAGGGTTAGGTGGGCAGAAATACACGAAGCTCAAACTCCCGAAGCAACACCAGCAGTTTTTGGGGGGGCGTTGTCTAATTTGGGAGTGAATGACTTGATAAACATAATTCGTTCGGTCATCCGAGAAGAACGAGATCAAGGGCACACTATGTCAAACACTCCTCAACCACCGCCTGTCACTCATCCAGCACAACCGCCACAATTCTTGTCTAGACCAAGCGTATCGACTGCGTACCAATTTCCGCCACCACTGTATCCGCCTATTCGACAACCACAACGTGAGCAAGTTCGAGACCGACAGACCCATGCGAACGCCCAAATGCCCATTCGCGATAACAACGGCTCGAATTATATTCACCACAACGCTGGTAGTTCGATTCGCCATTGGCGACTACGATTTAATGGAGATGGCCAGTCACTACGCGCCGAAGAGCTAATTTTCCGAGCGGAAGCATTGGCTTCGTCGGATTTGGGCAGGCGCATGGATTTGGTGGTCGCGAACTTCCATATGCTGTTGGATGGCCTGCCAAACCAGTGGTATTGGTTATGGCGACGAACTAACCCAGATTCGACGTGGTATGCGCTTAAAACCACCTTCCTGCAATACTGGGGCGACCGTAGCACGGATTTCGAAGTTCGAAAAAAAATTATTACCAGACGGCAAGCACCTAACGAGCCGTACCTGGTGTTCGAGCAGGAGATGACCAGATTTCGGACTCAACTACGCACCCCGATTCCGGATTCAGAATTTTTTGAGTTGGTCAGCGGCAATCTCTTGGGCAGTATACAACAGCTAATCTGCTTTCATGAGATCCGAGATCTGGCTCATCTTCGTGCTTTGGTGTCGAGATATGAAGAGGTCAGGAAGGCTGATCGTGTAGCAGCCTGGCAACAGCCTCGAGTTCACGAGCTGGAATCGCCGTTGGTTGCTACCGAAGACGTCCAAGAAACCGCAGACGTAGCTGGCATATCAACTCCACTGGTATGTTGGAATTGCCGGAAGGAGGGTCACGGTTATCGAGACTGCGAAGATACCAATAAGAAAATCTTTTGCTATGGTTGCGGAAAGGCCGACGTGATCAAGCCAAAATGTACTCGGTGTTCCTCAAAAAACGGACCGAAGGACGAAAGGTTTCCGGGGCCTTCTCGCCCAGTGACAGACAATCCACCGGCCCGACCATCTTAGAAGGTTCGAAGCAGGATGTCAGCGATTCCCAATCCCCCTTTCATTTTGTTACTCCCAATAAAAACATTTTACCCCTTGGTAATACCCCCTTAATAACCCCTCTAAATTTTACAACACCTTCATCATCCCTTTCTGAACCTAACTCCCATCCTTTTAGCGTAAAATCATCCTCCCCTAATTTTCCAACAACAACAAACACATCGCAAGTCACGATATTGGCGAGAGCAAATGCTACTACAGAGCAGGCTGTTTTTAGATCGGAAGAAGACCCTATAGTGAATGATAATTCAAGACGACATTCCCGCCATCCTCTCAAGCCATACCATCTTCGGCTAAAAGAATATATGAAGGCTCGAGAGCGAATTTTTTCACCTACTCCAGTCGCAAGTGTTGATCAAGTATCAGCACTATCGAGTAGATCCGGTCGCAGAAAGTCAATCTTGCGTCTTCGTATATTCTGGAGGATGGTGCGTGAAAAAAAGAAAGCGATCCTCTCTACCATCATTACCAATCCGTTGGACATACGTCCGTACGCCATGGTATCCTTGTACGGAGTGGACGTTGAAGGACTCCTCGATAGTGGAGCGAGCATCAGTTGCCTGGGGGCAAACGCTTTACAACGTCTCCATGATGCACAGGTGAATTATCGACCGGTCTGTCAGGAGGTGAAGACCGCTGATGGTGCAGCGCAAAAGGTATTGGGCACAGTAACTACCGATATTACTTTTCGTGGTATTACCAAACCCATTACACTATATATCGTGCCGAGCCTGTCGCAGAAATTGTACCTGGGGGTAGATTTCTGGCGATCATTCCAACTAGCTCCTAGCATTATCAGCGCGGTCGATACTCCCGATACTGCATCGCAACTGATAGCTCCGGATGCCCACCATTTAACGCCCACAGATGTAAAGAGGTTGGAAATGGTAAAGTCCAAATTTCCATCATACGAAGTATACGGACTCGGTGTGACCAACGTCGAACAACACAGTATAGACGTTGGTGATGCAAGTCCCATCAAACAGCGACATTATCCTGTGTCTCCTGCGATCCAAAAACTCTTATATGACGAGATCGATCGCATGAGGGCACTTGGCGTTATAGAGACCAGCCAGAGTGCATGGAGCTCGCCTGTGGTTCTCGTGAGGAAGCCAGGCAAGGTCAGGTTAGGTTTGGACTCGCGCAAAGTCAATAGTGTGACGAAGAAGGATGCATATCCATTACCACACATTGATGGTATCTTAAGTCGGTTGCCGCGAGCCAATTTTATTACTAGCCTGGACCTCAAAGACGCCTTTTGGCAGACTCCTCTCGAGAACAAATCCAGGAAGTATACAGCGTTTACCATTCCTGGCTGGCCTCTATATCACTACACTCGCATGCCTTTTGGGTTATGCAACGCGCCGCAAAGGATGTGTCGTTTGATGGACAAAGTCATCCTACCCGAGCTGAAGGAGCAGGTATTCGTATATTTGGACGATCTGCTGTTAATTTCTGAAGATTTCGATTCACATCTGGTTTTATTGGCTGAAGTCGCAGAATGTTTGCGAAAGGCTGGCTTGACTATTAACGTCAACAAGAGTAAGTTTTGTCTGAGAGAGGCTTGAAAACTGATCCCAACAAAGTTTCAGCCATCGTCGATTACCCTTCGCCTAAGTCCGCACGTCAAGTACGACGCTTCCTTGGTATGGCAGGCTGGTATCGACGATTCGTTCCCAACTTTGCTGCGACTGTTTCACCAATTTCAGACACTCTAAAGAAGTCCAGCCAGTTTGCTTGGACTACAGAGGCACAAACTTCCTTCCTATTAGTGAAAGACTTGTTGACGAAAGCCCCCTTATTAATCAATCCTGATTTTAAGAGGTCTTTCGTAATCCAGTGCGACGCCAGTAAATCAGGGGTGGGTAGCGTTCTCTTTCAGGAAAACGACGACGGATCGGAATCTCCAGTGGCGTATATGTCACAGAAGCTCACTTCCGCTCAACGCAACTACAGCGTAACCGAACTCGAGTGTTATGCAGCTGTGTTGATCGTGAAAAAATTTCGAGCCTATGTAGAAGGGACTGCGTTCAAAATCATTACGGATCACGCAAGTCTCAAATGGCTCATGTCGCAGAAAGACCTACAAGGACGGTTGGCAAGATGGAGTTTAAAACTCCAAGGTTACGACTTCACAATCGAGCACCGACGAGGGAGCCTGAACGTTGTACTCGACGCTCTCTCTCGTGTATACGAAGAGGGATTAAACGCGCTGATCGACGTGGCACCGATGGTGGACATGGACTCTCCAGAATTCTCTGGCAGAGAATATAAAGAGTTAGTGTCCACTGTCGATGCGAACGCCGATCGGCTTCCTGACGTATGCGTGAGAGACGGCTTCGTGTATAAGCGCACAGAGCCCCACAACGGTGACCCGATCGCTGAAGACCGAGCCTGGAAGTTGTGGATTCCATCGAGTCTTACGCCAGCTGCGATTGCTCAGGCGCACGAGGCAGACACCACGGTCCATGGTGGTTATGCCAAAACGCTAGAGCGAGTGAGGCGATTTTTGTACTGGCCCGGGATGGCTTCACAAGTGCGCACCTACGTTCTGGCGTGCGACACTTGTAAAGAGACAAAGTCCCCGAACAGACCTCAACGAGCGCCTATGGGAGAACCGTTCCAGACTGATCAGCCATTCCAGCACCTTTACATCGACGTGCTTGGACCTTATCCGCGTACCAAACGGGGTAAGATCGCGATCTTGATCGTCTTGGATCATTTCACAAAATTTCCCATGTTACATCCTTTGGGGCGGATCACTGCCGAAGAGATCACCAACTACTTGGAGGGCCAGGTCTTCCATACGTTTGGAACACCTGAGACGATCCTCTCCGATAACGGCTCTCAATTTAGGTCGAATGTGTTTAACTCCATGCTGAACAAATACGGAGTTAAGCACCTGTACACCCCGAGCTACTCACCGCAAGCGAATGCTTCGGAACGTGTCAATCAGTCCATCCTGGCCGGAATTCGAGCATTCATCACTGATGACCAAACACGATGGGATGAGAGTCTAAGCAAAATTGGATGTGCTCTTCGTAGCTCACTCCACCAAGCCACTGGATTTTCTCCTTATCAGGTTCTGTTTGGAAATCATATGATGTTGCACGGGAAGGACTACGAACTGCTGAAGCATTTGCGAGCGTTGGGAGAGTCAAATGTACAGCTTCGACCTCGCGAGGGAATTCCTATCGTGAGACAACTGGCGCAGACGAAAATAAGGGTCGCACATGAGGACAGTAGCAGGCGTTATAATCTGCGTGCTGCTAAAACACAATTTTGTGTAGGACAAGAAGTATTCCGAAGAAATTTTTCCTTGTCCACAGCCGCGCAGAATTATAACGCCAAGCTGGCAAAGAAGTTCCTCAAGTGCAGGATTCGTCGTGTGCTAGGCAACTCACGATATGAGTTGGAGGATCTAGGAGGCAAACGTGTGGGGATTTACCACTCCAAGGATCTTAGGCAGTGATCCGAGGGGTACAACACCTATTGCCCGGCACTCAGTCGTGCGCACGAGACTATCGAGCGCGGCAAATTTTTTTAGTCGGTTAGGCGCTGGGAAACCAACGGCTAACCGCCTATGTTGTTGAATCGCCGCGCCAGGCGAAAAAAAATTTTAGGCGATGCACTATAGCAATCGTTCTCTATACAAGTAATTGGGTCAATGGAACGGATCTACCGCTGCACATGACCTTCAACTGCTCGGTGGTTGTGCTGCATTAACAAAGACATTTCTTTTTGTAAGTGGAGCACAGCTACAGCTGCACCAACCGGCGAGACGCAGGCAACAAGCGAATACCAAAAATTGTCAGAAAAAGGGCGATCGCGATCGATGAATGTGTGCGTGCCCGGATTTCTGGCAGGTGACGAGCGAAAGAGTCAGTGTGCGGATCTCAAGTCAGACGTGTTTTTGGAATAACCTTGCACCTACGAACCTCGAAGTTAGTTTTTTCTCCCGTCGTGCCGATAAAAATCAACCTCGCCATTTCGACGTGTGTTTTAGTGTATAATAATCGAAAATAGAATCGAAATCGTCCCGAACCGCCCCAAAGTTTCGCGCGTAATAATTTGCACAAAATCTCCGCGCTCCTCGACAGCCATTTGGAAGGTACGACAAGTTGTTCGAAAATTGCTGAAAAAAATTTCCAGAAGAAAAGTTTTTCCCGTGGCGTGTTCGTAGTGTGAAAATCACACGGCGTCCGTAATGAAGGGCAAGTATAATGATCAATTTCTGATTTCTGTTTAATTGAGCAGTGAACTGCGTGGTGTGAAGTTTTCGTTTGGTGAAGAAATTCTCGCGACATTCTCACGGTTGTTTCCGCGCGCTTGCCAAGTGCAAAACTTATTGAAAGTTCCCGTTCGCCTCACTCCGTCGTTTCGTTTCAATTTTTTTTTATAAATAATGTGGAATATTCGATAATATTCAACACGAATTAGTTGTTTCTTTTAAAAAAATCCAATCAGTTTTTTGAACATTTCTGAAGCAAATAGTACTCAAAACGAGTTGTCAAAACAAAAAACCGTTTGGGATGCTTTCTATGCCAGTGAGTGTAAGGAGGAGAGTTTTGGATGGAAAATGCATCTGTTAAGGAAGTGATACGTGAGCATTTCGGGATTCACAAATTCCCGTTCAACTTCTACCGACGTTTTATCCAAATTTAATCCCAATAATTTTATTTTTCTGTGAGCTATTCGCGACCGGGTGAATCTTTTTTTTTTCGACTAAATTCAAACGTGCAACTACTGATTGTGTGATAAGAACGATCGCGCGTTCTCATTCTAGCCAATAGGCGAACTGCATAATTCGAGCGAGATGAACTGATTGACATGATTGCTGCTCCTTCCTCTAAGTGCCGCCCTCGTTACGTCCGCGATACGTAGAAAAAGCTAAAATCGAAAAAGAAGTAAAATAAAAGGAAAAAGAAACACGCAGGTCAAGTTTGTTTTGACATTTGTTGGGTGTCTTGTCAACACGTTACTCCACCCACTCCACCGCGCCACGGCCACGAATGAAAATATTTTGAACAAGACACCAGCTGATCAACGTTTTGTCAACTCGTCTTCTGTGATTCGGAACTGCATCTCGTTCATGTTCCATTAGCAAACAAATTTCCCCCGATTAGTCGTTTTTCCTTTCGAAAAATTTAATTAAACGAAGATGAATTGAATTAAAATCCAAATAAATTATAAATTTAAAATATAATGACTGACGACAGGACAAGACGGGACGGATTAAACTAATAAATTAAAATAAATAAAACAAAATAAATAAAAAGAATTAAGAACGAGAAAACAACATAATTCATGGGGTGAGTTGAATTTTTTTTTTTTTAATTTTTTTTGCATTGATTTTTTTGTTTCAGATTTTTATTTTTTTTTTATTTTGGACCTTTTACTTTTCTTATTGGTAAAAATGTCGCACGGCTAGAAAGAGCCATTAGAAAATGAACCCGAGCGTGTAAGCTCCTTAGCCCTGAACCTCAACAAGGGGCCATATCGGATATTATTTTTTTGGACTGATATGGCTGAGGTAGGGTGGGCAGAACAGGGCGCTACTTACACCTAAGCGCCCTGACAAATCGCGAAGCCGCGCCAATCCAACCGCTTCTTGGTCTTTCACGACCAATTGGGAAAATAATCCCAATTTTTACCTTCCCTTGGATAAGTCGGCGCTTACAATTTTTGTTGTACAGGCCTAGGGTTTAATGGCCTGAGTTTTAGCCATTCCCCCCCCCCCCCCCCACACTGCCGTAGCTAGTCCCGGCCGCCAGCAAGAGCGTCGCACCAGCTGAACTCAGCCACCAATTCGGACGTAGGCGGAATTGGCCCATTCTGTCCCGAACCTTCTTTCTCCTTTCAATTATTTTGACTCTTTCAAGTCAAAATAAGTCTTCCAAGGCCTCAAAAACCAACAAATGGCGCCCAACGTGGGGCTAGCCTCAGCTACGCTGCATATGAGACTGATGTGGTGTGAGTTGGTCAGCTTTGGTACTTGAATCATTCCACTTCTGTCTTGCAATTACCCAACTGAGAGCTGTGCATGCCCTGTCTTGGCGGGCGTGTCGTCATACAGTTGGGAGCAATACTTGTGGGGTATTGGTGAGTTTGGTGATAGGAACTATCGCTAAAATTTCGGTAAAGTACCTTATATCCTTATCCATCCTTTTAGAGTTCCCTGTTTAACGTAGAATTTTTTTTTTGAAATAACGTAGAGTTTTTTTTTGTAACTTAATTTTTTTTATAAGTCTTTTGACAAACATTTTTACTTAGATATTTTTTTTTGCTAATTTTTGATTTTTGCTCACTTTGCTAATTTTTCTCCAATTTTTTTTTTTTGCATATTTTTTTTTCATCGCGATCCAGATTTTCCCAATGAGTCGGGAAAGGTCAAGATCGGCTTCGCGATTTGCTGCATACGAGGGGAGGGGAAAGGAGCAGATACGTGAGGGTTCATTAATTTTTTTGAATTCATCTACGCATAAATACATACAATCATTTACTCATTCATTTTTTTGTTCATACTTTCATTCATTCTTTCGTTGCTTTCGCACATACCTTTACTCGAATATATTCAATATTAATCACGCATTTTAAAAAATTTCTCAGTCAAAATTCATTTATATATATATACTTTAACAGTCAATCATCAACAGTCACTCGTTTCAATCACACGTACATTCGTATCAACATTCGATTGTTTGGATTCATTTTGTTTGCACACTTAAAATTTGTCATTCAGTCTATTTTCATTCGTTTCCATGCGTATCACATACATTGTTCTAGCATTCACACAACCAGTTATTTGCACAGGCATTAGTCCATCATCGATTCACACATTCACCCAATTAAGCATAGTCGGTCAATCAATTTTTTTATTCGCTAGTTCATTCGTATCAACATTCAACGGTGTGAATTAATCCGTTTTCGACATACCGCATTCAGTCATTCGATACATAAATTTTTTTTTCACGTTCATTCATTTTTTTTCTGTTGGTCAAATTCATCGGCGCATACATACATTAAATCATTCATTCTGTCGTTCATTTTTTTGTACTACATACACTCATTCATTCATACATCTCACCCAAATTTTTGGTAAAGATGCCGTTAGAACACTCTCCCACTAGGGAGGCGGAGGTGATCTGTACGCCGTGCATAAGCAAGGTAGATCCGGACCAGGGTATGACCACCAAGTGTGGTCACCAGTTCCACAGAGACTGTCTGGAGCGGTGGATTGTGGACAATCACAACTGTCCGAACTGTCGTGGTCATTTGAGTCCGGGGGATTATTGGCTCACTCGGGGTGTGGAGGGTGCGACCGCTATATCCGGCGTGAGAACCAGAAGACAGACTCGCGAGGATGTCGCAAGGTCTTTAAGTGATGTAGTTTCTCCTGGTAGGTTAAATTTGGATTCTGCACTAGAGACTGCGGGTGGACGCACTCTCTACACTCCGGATGGGACAGTCATCCAGGAGCGAGGCACGCAAGTGCTGAGCAATAGGCCCTCAGATGTTCTGGGAAACGATCAGCGGAACAGGGTTAGGTGGGCAGAAATACACGACGCTCAAACTCCCGAAGCAACACCAGCAGTTTTTGGGGGGGCGTTGTCTAATTTGGGAGTGAATGACTTGATAAACATAATTCGTTCGGTCATCCGAGAAGAACGAGATCAAGGGCACACTATGTCAAACACTCCTCAACCACCGCCTGTCACTCATCCAGCACAACCGCCACAATTCTTGTCTAGACCAAGCGTATCGACTGCGTACCAATTTCCGCCACCACTGTATCCGCCTATTCGACAACCACAACGTGAGCAAGTTCGAGACCGACAGACCCATGCGAACGCCCAAATGCCCATTCGCGATAACAACGGCTCGAATTATATTCACCACAACGCTGGTAGTTCGATTCGCCATTGGCGACTACGATTTAATGGAGATGGCCAGTCACTACGCGCCGAAGAGCTAATTTTCCGAGCGGAAGCATTGGCTTCGTCGGATTTGGGCGGGCGCATGGATTTGGTGGTCGCGAACTTCCATATGCTGTTGGATGGCCTGCCAAACCAGTGGTATTGGTTATGGCGACGAACTAACCCAGATTCGACGTGGTATGCGCTTAAAACCACCTTCCTGCAATACTGGGGCGACCGTAGCACGGATTTCGAAGTTCGAAAAAAAATTATTACCAGACGGCAAGCACCTAACCGGTACCTGGTGTTCGAGCAGGAGATGACCAGATTTCGGACTCAACTACGCACCCCGATTCCGGATTCAGAATTTTTTGAGTTGGTCAGCGGCAATCTCTTGGGCAGTATACAACAGTTAATCTGCTTTCATGAGATCCGAGATCTGACTCATCTTCGTGCTTTGGTGTCGAGATATGAAGAGGTCAGGAAGGCTGATCGTGTAGCAGCCTGGCAACAGCCTCGAGCTCACGAGCTGGAATCGCCGTTGGTTGCTACCGAAGACGTCCAAGAAACCGCAGACGTAGCTGGCATATCAACTCCACTGGTATGTTGGAATTGCCGGAAGGAGGGTCACGGTTATCGAGACTGCGAAGATACCAATAAGAAAATCTTTTGCTATGGTTGCGGAAAGGCCGACGTGATCAAGCCAAAATGTACTCGGTGTTCCTCAAAAAACGGACCGAAGGACGAAAGGTTTCCGGGGCCTTCTCGCCCAGTGACAGACAATCCACCGGCCCGACCATCTTAGAAGGTTCGAAGCAGGATGTCAGCGATTCCCAATCCCCCTTTCATTTTGTTACTATCAATAAAAACATTTTACCCCTTGGTAATACCCCCTTAATAACCCCTCCAAATTTTACAACACCTTCATCATCCCTTTCTGAACCTAACTCCCATCCTTTTAGCGTAAAATCATCCTCCCCTAATTTTCCAACAACAACAAACACATCGCAAGTCACGATATTGGCGAGAGCAAATGCTACTACAGAGCAGGCTGTTTTTAGATCGGAAGAAGACCCTATAGTGAATGATAATTCAAGACGACATTCCCGCCATCCTCTCAAGCCATACCATCTTCGGCTAAAAGAATATATGAAGGCTCGAGAGCGAATTTTTTCACCTACTCCAGTCGCAAGTGTTGATCAAGTATCAGTAGATCCGGTCGCAGAAAGTCAATCTTGCGTCTTCGTATATTCTGGAGGATGGTGCGTGAAAAAAAGAAAGCGATCCTCTCTACCATCATTACCAATCCGTTGGACATACGTCCGTACGCCATGGTATCCTTGTACGGAGTGGACGTTGAAGGACTCCTCGATAGTGGAGCGAGCATCAGTTGCCTGGGGGCAAACGCTTTACAACGTCTCCATGATGCACAGGTGAATTATCGACCGGTCTGTCAGGAGGTGAAGACCGCTGATGGTGCAGCGCAAAAAGTATTGGGCACAGTAACTACCGATATTACTTTTCGTGGTATTACCAAACCCATTACACTATATATCGTGCCGAGCCTGTCGCAGAAATTGTACCTGGGGGTAGATTTCTGGCGATCATTCCAACTAGCTCCTAGCATTATCAGCGCGGTCGATACTCCCGATACTGCATCGCAACTGATAGCTCCGGATGCCCACCATTTAACGCCCACAGATGTAAAGAGGTTGGAAATGGTAAAGTCCAAATTTCCATCATACGAAGTATACGGACTCGGTGTGACCAACGTCGAACAACACAGTATAGACGTTGGTGATGCAAGTCCCATCAAACAGCGACATTATCCTGTGTCTCCTGCGATCCAAAAACTCTTATATGACGAGATCGATCGCATGAGGGCACTTGGCGTTATAGAGACCAGCCAGAGTGCATGGAGCTCGCCTGTGGTTCTCGTGAGGAAGCCAGGCAAGGTCAGGTTAGGTTTGGACTCGCGCAAAGTCAATAGTGTGACGAAGAAGGATGCATATCCATTACCACACATTGATGGTATCTTAAGTCGGTTGCCGCGAGCCAATTTTATTACTAGCCTGGACCTCAAAGACGCCTTTTGGCAGACTCCTCTCGAGAACAAATCCAGGAAGTATACAGCGTTTACCATTCCTGGCTGGCCTCTATATCACTACACTCGCATGCCTTTTGGGTTATGCAACGCGCCGCAAAGGATGTGTCGTTTGATGGACAAAGTCATCCTACCCGAGCTGAAGGAGCAGGTATTCGTATATTTGGACGATCTGCTGTTAATTTCTGAAGATTTCGATTCACATCTGGTTTTATTGGCTGAAGTCGCAGAATGTTTGCGAAAGGCTGGCTTGACTATTAACGTCAACAAGAGTAAGTTTTGTCTGAGAGAGGCTTGAAAACTGATCCCAACAAAGTTTCAGCCATCGTCGATTACCCTTCGCCTAAGTCCGCACGTCAAGTACGACGCTTCCTTGGTATGGCAGGCTGGTATCGACGATTCGTTCCCAACTTTGCTGCGACTGTTTCACCAATTTCAGACACTCTAAAGAAGTCCAGCCAGTTTGCTTGGACTACAGAGGCACAAACTTCCTTCCTATTAGTGAAAGACTTGTTGACGAAAGCCCCCTTATTAATCAATCCTGATTTTAAGAGGTCTTTCGTAATCCAGTGCGACGCCAGTAAATCAGGGGTGGGTAGCGTTCTCTTTCAGGAAAACGACGACGGATCGGAATCTCCAGTGGCGTATATGTCACAGAAGCTCACTTCCGCTCAACGCAACTACAGCGTAACCGAACTCGAGTGTTATGCAGCTGTGTTGATCGTGAAAAAATTTCGAGCCTATGTAGAAGGGACTGCGTTCAAAATCATTACGGATCACGCAAGTCTCAAATGGCTCATGTCGCAGAAAGACCTACAAGGACGGTGTCCAAGATGGAGTTTAAAACTCCAAGGTTACGACTTCACAATCGAGCACCGACGAGGGAGCCTGAACGTTGTACTCGACGCTCTCTCTCGTGTATACGAAGAGGGATTAAACGCGCTGATCGACGTGGCACCGATGGTGGACATGGACTCTCCAGAATTCTCTGGCAGAGAATATAAAGAGTTAGTGTCCACTGTCGATGCGAACGCCGATCGGCTTCCTGACGTATGCGTGAGAGACGGCTTCGTGTATAAGCGCACAGAGCCCCACAACGGTGACCCGATCGCTGAAGACCGAGCCTGGAAGTTGTGGATTCCATCGAGTCTTACGCCAGCTGCGATTGCTCAGGCGCACGAGGCAGACACCACGGTCCATGGTGGTTATGCCAAAACGCTAGAGCGAGTCAGGCGATTTTTGTACTGGCCCGGGATGGCTTCACAAGTGCGCACCTACGTTCTGGCGTGCGACACTTGTAAAGAGACAAAGTCCCCGAACAGACCTCTACGAGCGCCTATGGGAGAACCGTTCCAGACTGATCAGCCATTCCAGCACCTTTACATCGACGTGCTTGGACCTTATCCGCGTACCAAACGGGGTAAGATCGCGATCTTGATCGTCTTGGATCATTTCACAAAATTTCCCATGTTACATCCTTTGGGGCGGATCACTGCCGAAGAGATCACCAACTACTTGGAGGGGCAGGTCTTCCATACGTTTCGAACACCTGAGACGATCCTCTCCGATAACGGCTCTCAATTTAGGTCGAATGTGTTTAACTCCATGCTGAACAAATACGGAGTTAAGCACCTGTACACCCCGAGCTACTCACCGCAAGCGAATGCTTCGGAACGTGTCAATCAGTCCATCCTGGCCGGAATTCGAGCATTCATCACTGATGACCAAACACGAAGGGATGAGAGTCTAAGCAAAATTGGATGTGCTCTTCGTAGCTCACTCCACCAAGCCACTGGATTTTCTCCTTATCAGGTTTTGTTTGGAAATCATATGATGTTGCACGGGAAGGACTACGAACTGCTGAAGCATTTGCGAGCGTTGGGAGAGTCAAATGTACAGCTTCGACCTCGCGAGGGAATTCCTATCGTGAGACAACTGGCGCAGACGAAAATAAGGGTCGCACATGAGGACAGTAGCAGGCGTTATAATCTGCGTGCTGCTAAAACACAATTTTGTGTAGGACAAGAAGTATTCCGAAGAAATTTTTCCTTGTCCACAGCCGCGCAGAACTATAACCCCAAGCTGGCAAAAAAGTTCCTCAAGTGCAGGATTCGTCGTGTGCTAGGCAACTCACGATATGAGCTGGAGGATCTAGGAGGCAAACGTGTGGGGATTTACCACTCCAAGGATCTTAGGCAGTGATCCGAGGGGTACAACACCTATTAACGCCAAGCTGGCAAAGAAGTTCCTCAAGTGTAGGATTCGTCGTGTGCTAGGCAACTCACGATATGAGTTGGAGGATCTAGGAGGCAAACGTGTGGGGATTTACCACTCCAAGGATCTTAGGCAGTGATCCGAGGGGTACAACACCTATTGCCCGGCACTCAGTCGTGCGCACGAGACTATCGAGCGCGGCAAATTTTTTTAGTCGGTTAGGCGCTGGGAAACCAACGGCTAACCGCCTATGTTGTTGAATCGCCGCGCCAGGCGAAAAAAAATTTTAGGCGATGCACTATAGCAATCGTTCTCTATACAAGTAATTGGGTCAATGGAACGGATCTACCGCTGCACATGACCTTCAACTGCTCGGTGGTTGTGCTGCATTAACAAAGACATTTCTTTTTGTAAGTGGAGCACAGCTACAGCTGCACCAACCGGCGAGACGCAGGCAACAAGCGAATACCAAAAATTGTCAGAAAAAGGGCGATCACGATCGATGAATGTGTGCGTGCCCGGATTTCTGGCAGGTGACGAGCGAAAGAGTCAGTGTGCGGATCTCAAGTCAGACGTGTTTTTGGAATAACCTTGCACCTACGAACCTCGAAGTTAGTTTTTTCTCCCGTCGTGCCGATAAAAATCAACCTCGCCATTTCGACGGGTGTTTTAGTGTATAATAATCGAAAATAGAATCGAACTCGTCCCGAACCGCCCCAAAGTTTCGCGCGTAATAATTTGCACAAAATCTCCGCGCTCCTCGACAGCCATTTGGAAGGTACGACAAGTTGTTCGAAAATTGCTGAAAAAAATTTCCAGAAGAAAAGTTTTTCCCGTGGCGTGTTCGTAGTGTGAAAATCACACGGCGTCCGTAATGAAGGGCAAGTGTAATGATCAATTTCTGATTTCTGTTTAATTGAGCAGTGAACTGCGTGGTGTGAAGTTTTCGTTTGGTGAAGAAATTCTCGCGACATTCTCACGGTTGTTTCCGCGCGCTTGCCAAGTGCAAAACTTATTGAAAGTTCCCGTTCGCCTCACTCCGTCGTTTCGTTTCAATTTTTTTTATAAATAATGTGGAATATTCGATAATATTCAACACGAATTAGTTGTTTCTTTTAAAAAAATCCAATCAGTTTTTTGAACATTTCTGAAGCAAATAGTACTCAAAACGAGTTGTCAAAACAAAAAACCGTTTGGGATGCTTTCTATGCCAGTGAGTGTAAGGAGGAGAGTTTTGGATGGAAAATGCATCTGTTAAGGAAGTGATACGTGAGCATTTCGGGATTCACAAATTCCCGTTCAACTTCTACCGACGTTTTATCCAAATTTATTCCCAATAATTTTATTTTTCTGTGAGCTATTCGCGACCGGGTGAATCAATTTTTTTTTCGACTAAATTCAAACGTGCAACTACTGATTGTGTGATAAGAACGATCGCGCGTTCTCATTCTAGCCAATAGGCGAACTGCATAATTCGAGCGAGATGAACTGATTGACATGATTGCTGCTCCTTCCTCTAAGTGCCGCCCTCGTTACGTCCGCGATACGTAGAAAAAGCTAAAATCGAAAAAGAAGTAAAATAAAAGGAAAAAGAAACACGCAGGTCAAGTTTGTTTTGACATTTGTTGGGTGTCTTGTCAACACGTTACTCCACCCACTCCACTGCGCCACGGCCACGAATGAAAATATTTTGAACAAGACACCAGCTGATCAACGTTTTGTCAACTCGTCTTCTGTGATTCGGAACTGCATCTCGTTCATGTTCCATTAGCAAACAAATTTCCCCCGATTAGTCGTTTTTCCTTTCGAAAAATTTAATTAAACGAAGATGAATTGAATTAAAATCCAAATAAATTATAAATTTAAAATATAATGACAGACGACAGGACAAGACGGGACGGATTAAACTAATTAATTAAAATAAATAAAACAAAATAAATAAAAAGAATTAAGAACGAGAAAACAACATAATTCATGGGGTGAGTTGAATTTTTTTTTTTTAATTTTTTTTGCATTGATTTTTTTGTTTAAGATTTTTATTTTTTTTTATTTTGGACCTTTTACTTTTCTTATTGGTAAAAATGTCGCACGGCTAGAAAGAGCCATTAGAAAATGAACCCGAGCGTGTAAGCTCCTTAGCCCTGAACCTCAACAAGGGGCCATATCGGATATTATTTTTTTGGACTGATATGGCTGAGGTAGGGTGGGCAGAACAGGGCGCTACTTACACCTAAGCGCCCTGACAAATCGCGAAGCCGCGCCAATCCAACCGCTTCTTGGTCTTTCACGACCGATTGGGAAAATAATCCCAATTTTTACCTTCCCTTGGATAAGTCGGCGCTTACAATTTTTGTTGTACAGGCCTAGGGTTTAATGGCCTAAGTTTTAGCAAGTACCCCCCCCCCCACACTGCCGTAGCTAGTCCCGGCCGCCAGCAAGAGCGTCGCACCAGCTGAACTCAGCCACCAATTCGGACGTAGGCGGAATTGGCCCATTCTGTCCCGAACCTTCTTTCTCCTTTCAATTATTTTGACTCTTTCAAGTCAAAATAAGTCTTCCAAGGCCTCAAAAACCAACAAATGGCGCCCAACGTGGGGCTAGCCTCAGCTAGGCTACGTGCACAAAGCGAAGCCTATCAACACGCGCGAGTTCGGAAAAATTCCGTGCAAAAAGTTGATGGGCAAAAGGTCTAAAATTTCGTCGTTCTGCGACAGTATTTTCGCCTGAACGGCAACAGACCAAGTGTACTAGCTTTGTCGATTTTTTTTTCTCCACAGCAAAACATTGCATCTGACTTTAGTGTGGGCAATGTGGAACTTTCTTATCGACGAACCGTTTTGGCAACCCTTTTGGCGCCAATTCGGTTCCATAAGAAAGGGAAGCATTGTCTGCATATGAGACTGATGTGGTGTGAGTTGGTCAGCTTTGGTACTTGAATCATTCCACTTCTGTCTTGCAAGTACCCAACTGAGAGCTGGGCATGCCCTGTCTTGGCGGGCGTGTCGTCAGACAGTTGGGAGCAATACTTGTGGGGTATTGGTGAGTTTGGTGATAGGAACTATCGCTGAAATTTCGGTAAAGTACCTTATATCCTTATCCATCCTTTTAGAGTTCCCTGTTTAACGTAGAATTTTTTTTTTGAAATAACGTAGAGTTTTTTTTTGTAACTTAATTTTTTAAGTCTTTTGACAAACATTTTTACTTAGATATTTTTTTTTGCTAATTTTTGATTTTTGCTCACTTTGCTAATTTTTCTCCAATTTTTTTTTTTTGCATATTTTTTTTTCATCGCGATCCAGATTTTCCCAATGAGTCGGGAAAGGTCAAGATCGGCTTCGCGATTTGCTGCATACGAGGGGAGGGGAAAGGAGCAGATACGTGAGGGTTCATTAATTTTTTTGAATTCATTTACGCATAAATACATACAATCATTTACTCATTCATTTTTTTGTTCATACTTTCATTCATTCTTTCGTTGCTTTCGCACATACCTTTACTCGAATATATTCAATATTAATCACGCATTTTAAAAAATTTTTCAGTCAAAATTCATTTATTTATATATACTTTAACACTCAATCGTCAACAGTCACTCGTTTCAATCACACGTACATTCGTATCAACATTCGATTGTTTGGATTCATTTTGTTTGCACACTTAAAATTTGTCATTCAGTCTATTTTCATTCGTTTCCATGCGTATCACATACATTGTTCTAGCATTCACACAACCAGTTATTTGCACAGGCATTAGTCCATCATCGATTCACACATTCACCCAATTAAGCATAGTCGGTCAATCAATTTTTTTATTCGCTAGTTCATTCGTATCAACATTCAACGGTGTGAATTAATCCGTTTTCGACATACCGCATTCAGTCATTCGATACATAAATTTTTTTTTCACGTTCATTCATTTTTTTTCTGTTGGTCAAATTCATCGGCGCATACATATGTGGAGCTTATCTTAAATTATTAGCTTCACTAAACTGTTTTAATAAAACATATTAAGTTTTTATAAATTAGATTATTATTTATTATGTTAATTTAGTAATATTAAAATACTAAAAAGTTTATTTTAAACAACTTGATTCTATTGATTATATTTTCCAACTGACTTTTCAATTTTATTTTTTTAAAATTACATTTTTGTGTATACTTTGTTTATGATTAATTGTTAAGTGTTTTTTATGTAAAGTGTAAATGTATATATGAAATTGTGTGTGTGTGTTGTGTAACTACGCCACATTACTCCCCCTCCAGTGATGAGGTCACGAAAAAAATTTAATTTGTGGCTGTAGATCGAAATTAACTGTTTTTACATTTTTATTATTCAATTTAGTTTCAATTAATAATATATCATTGTTGGAAAGGGTTATGTTTGAGTTATCATTCAAAAAAATTTGTGAATCTATCTGTGAAACGAAACTGTTGCGTTCAACGAAAGCTGCCTTGATGCGATCAATCGCAACCTCCTGACCTTTTCCTCGAATTTCAATGATAAATGTTGAGGGTTTTCTCTTTAAAACAATATAAGGACCGCTATAAGGTGGTGTTAAAGGTGGGGAAACCGCATCGTTACGATGAAATACATGAGAACACGTTTCAAGATCTTTTTGAACGAAATTGATCCTACTGGAATTATGATTCGAAGTGTTTACCGGCTTAAAATCATTAAAAATAGATTTGAGATTTTTGACGTAATCGGTTTGAGGAACCTCTTTAGTTGATTTGTCAAAAAATTCTCCCGGTAACCTTAAGGTGGTACCGTAAACTAACTCAGAAGGAGTTGCGTTTAAATCTTCCTTAATGGTCGAACGATGACCTAAAAGTATTGCCGGTAAACAGTCTACCCAGTCGTTTGCATTGCTGCACTTGAGTGCAGATTTAATGGTTCTATGCAAACGTTCAATCATTCCGTTACTTTGTGGATGGTAGGAAGTCGTTCGATAGTGTTTAATGCCTAAGATCTTTGTCAACTCTTTAAATAAGATAGATTCAAATTGTCTACCGCGATCAGTCGTAATGTTACGGGGAATTCCAAATCGAGAAATCCAACCAGACATTAGTGCTTTAGCAACTGTTTCAGCGGTAATGTCGTTGATGGGAATTATTTCCGGCCATCTTGTGAATCGATCAATGCAGGTTAGGCAGTTATTAAATCCTCGAGATGTTGGAAAAGGTCCAACAAGATCGATATTTATGTGTGCAAAACGTTCATCTGGAACTAAAAAGGTAGCCAAAGGTCGTCTATTATGTCGACTGATTTTAGCTTTCTGGCATTTAATACACTGCTTTGCCAATAATTTGCAATCTTTGTTAACACCAGGCCATACAAATCTATCGGTAATTAATTTTGTTGTAGATTTGATACTTGGGTGATTGAGGTTGTGCAAAAGGTTAAAATAAACTTTCCTGAGCTTTAATGGAATATACGGACGTTTTTTGTTGAATGAAACATCACAATAAATTTTGAATTTAGTTCCTGGTATATTTAGAAGTTGTAAATTCAAACTTAATTTGCTGTCATTCAATAGAAGTTTCAATTCGTTGTCCAAATTTTGTTCGTTTTTTAGTTGTTCGAAATCGATTGTGTGAATATCGGAAACTTCAGGATTTTGAATTCGCGAAAGCATATCAGCGATAAAATTATCTTTACCGGAAATGTAGCGAATGTCGGTTGAAAATTGGCCGATGAAATCAATGTGTGTAAGTTGACGAGGCGAGCATTGTTCTAGTTTTTTGTTGAACATAGAAATGAGTGGCTTATGATCGGTAAATATTGTAAATTCGCGTCCTTCTACTTGGTTGCGGAAGTGTTTAATTGCTTGAAAAATTCCAAGTAATTCTCGATCATAAGTGCTATATTTCTTTTGCGTCTCAGTCATGCGTTTGGAAAAAAATACGAGTGGCTCTTGGACATCATCAATTACTTGATGTGATGTAGCGCCAACTCGGAAATTAGATGCATCAACGAAAATATTAAGTTTAGCAGAGGGGCATGGATGTGTAAGTACCCTTAAAGTTGCTGCTTTAATTTCGGATTTGCAATCTTGAAATGCTTTAATTGCATCTTCATTCCAAGTAATTGGAGATTTATCGTTTTTAATGTTGGCAATAATTAACTTCTGTAAAATTCCTTGGTTTACACAGGCATTTGGTATACAACGTCGATAATAATTCATTGATGCGATGAATTGTCTCAAGTCCTTAGCGGTTTGAGGTAAATCAATGTTCATGATTGTATCAACTTTTGTAGAAATTGGTCGTATGCCGGTTTCGTTGATTGTATATCCGAGGAAGTTTATTTCGCTTTTTCCGAATTCACACTTGGATACGTTTATTCTGAGTCCGTACTCACGAAAACGTTCAAAAACAATTTGTAAATGTTGAATGTGTTCGGCATGAGTTTTAGAAGAAATTTGAACATCATCCAAATATTTGAAAACAAAAGGTAAACCGATCAAAACTTGGTCAATGAAACGTTGAAATGTTTGACCAGCATTACGTAAACCAAAAGGCATTCGTACGAACTCAAATAATCCAAAAGGTGTTACAATAGCTGTCTTTGGAATATCTGATTCATGTACTGGAATTTGGTGGTAAGCTCGGGTAAGGTCGATCTTAGAAAAAACCTTACAACCGTGAAGATTTATAGAGAAATCTTGAATATTCGGAATATTATATCGATCGGGTACAGTGACTGAATTTAAACGTCTATAGTCCCCACAAGGTCGATCTGTTCCGTTTTCCTTGTTTACCATGTGTAATGCGCTTGACCAGGGTGATTTCGACGGTCTGCAAATGCCAATTTCCATCATGTGTTCGAATTGTTTCTTTACAGATTCGTGCTTATGAGGTGGTAAACGGCGGGCTTTTGCGAAAACTGGAGGACCTGTCGTATCAACATAATGATAAACGCCTGTTAAATTTTTATTATTTTTATTATTATAGTTTGTTGGCAAAGTTAAATCGTGAAATTTTTGCAATAATTTTTCATAATCATTATTGAAGAATATTGAGTTATCTGAAGCCAAAGTAGTAATATTAATTTCGTCAGAAGTTATTGATTCAACTGAACCGGTTGTTTTGATATTGGTAGTTGAATCTATTAATTTACGTCGTTTGAGGTCGACTATTAGGTTAAAATGTTCCAAAAAATCAGATCCAATTATAGGTCTGGTAACGTCAGCGATCGTGAAAAGAAATTGAAAATCACGACGTAGACCTAGGGAAACTGATAACGTTTTTTGCCCATAAGTTTTAATTTGCGAACCATTAGCTGCGTATAGAATATTCAAAGGGGAAATAGTAAGTGATTTGTCCTTTGAATTATATGGTATAACTGATAAATCAGATCCTGTGTCGATTAAAAATCGAAGGTTGGATGATTTATCTGTAATAAATAATCTACGGCTGCGAGAACGGCTGCGAGGACGAAAACGAGATTGTTGTAGTTGCTCGACTTGTTTTGTTAAAGCTGCGATTTGAGTACATAAATCATTGTTATTATTGTTAGGAAAATTTTGATTGGAAATCGCGGAAATTGTAGAATTAAAATTAATTCTGTTCGAAATTTTGTCAGCGATTTCTGCTTTACCATTTAATGGTAAGCTCGTTCCGATGACTACCGTACTAATATTTTCGGGTAGTTTGGATAACCAAAGTGTCTCTACGATTTGTTCGGAGACAAGACCTTTCGCTGTATCTCTCATTTTCCGTAAGAGATATGATGGTTTTTGATCACCCAAATCAATATCTAACAATAATTGCTTCAACCGAGTTTCGTCAGAATGTTGAAACTCCTTAATGAGTGCGGTTTTAATTGACTCATATTTATTAAGAATAGGTGGATCGCGTATTAAATTAGCCACAATATCGAGATACTTTGTGTCCAGAGAAGCAACGACATAATTTCATCTGATAATATCTTTGAGTTTCTGAATTGTGCTTCAATTTGTATAAACCACAGATCTGGTTTATCAGAATAGAATTTGGGTAATTTGATAGATTTGATGCAAGTTGATGTATCCGATATTGGTGGTGTGTTTTGATTAGCATTAATGTGCTCACATAGCAAGGTACATGTGGCAGTAAGTGCAGACAATTGATCCTTAAGCAGAGAAAATTCCTCGACAGAAACACTATTTAAAAGTGGTCCCGAAACGTTGTAACGATCTGTATTACTCGACATATTAACATGATCATTGTTTTCTTCAATGTCCATGTTGTTTTGTTCAATTCCGTTAATATCTCTTATATATGCTGTTTGTGCTCTTGTTAACGGCATATTTGAAGAATTTATAATTGGAAATTGAGATTAAAGGAAAAAGTAGGTGTGCGACGAAAAATTTCAAAATTTTATCAGACAATTCAATTTAAAAATTGTCGTAGCACTTTCTTGAAAACACGACGGTAGGTTCTCGTTGAAAGGGAAAAAAAAATTACTGAACACAGCTCTTTCGAAAAATGATTCACTAAATTTACTGAACACAGCACTTTCGAAAAATGATTCACTTAAAATCGCCCGGACAAAAAAATGTGTGCGACCGGAAAATAATAATTTTCTTTTAAATACTCAAATTTTGAAAATAAATGTTTATGTTTGAAAGTGTTGATGTGTTTTGGAAAAAATGTGAAAAAGTGTTAATTTTTTACAATTTTCTTTTAAAATTTTTGTTAAATAAACCGGATCCTCTTGAATCGATCTTCGTTATTATTGTTCGTTGGTTTGGTAAAATTTCTATTTACGTAATTTTAATGTATGTTGTTGAATTGATTGTTTCTACTGCCGTTAGTAAATCTTGAGCGTTGCGGGAAAACGTAAATATTGTATCTTGATGTTAAAATAAGATTATTCTTCAAAAAATGTAGGTTTTGCCTTACTGCTCCCTCGTTTTTTGCTAGAACTCTTATTGCAACTGTTGTTGTTGTAATTTTTCAATCTTCTGCTGCACCGTTTGCTGTTGCTGAGCCAGATTTTTGTTGCGCTACACGAGTGTGTTGCTGCTGGCGTCGTGTTACTGCTCGTTAGGGTCACCAATTGTGGAGCTTATCTTAAATTATTAGCTTCACTAAACTGTTTTAATAAAACATATTAAGTTTTTATAAATTAGATTATTATTTATTATGTTAATTTAGTAATATTAAAATACTAAAAAGTTTATTTTAAGCAACTTGATTCTATTGATTATATTTTCCAACTGACTTTTCAATTTTATTTTTTTAAAATTACATTTTTGTGTATACTTTGTTTATGATTAATTGTTAAGTGTTTTTTATGTAAAGTGTAAATGTATATATGAAATTGTGTGTGTGTGTGTTGTGTAACTACGCCACACATACATTAAATCATTCATTCTGTCGTTCATTTTTTTGTACTACATACACTCATTCATTCATACATCTCACCCAAATTCTTGGTAAAGATGCCGTTAGAACACTCTCCCACTAGGGAGGCGGAGGTGATCTGTACGCCGTGCATCAGCAAGGTAGATCCGGACCAGGGTATGACCACCAAGTGTGGTCACCAGTTCCACAGAGACTGTCTGGAGCGGTGAATTGTGGACAATCACAACTGTCCGAACTGTCGTCTGTTGAGTCCGGGGGATTATTGGCTCACTCGGGGTGTGGAGGGTGCGACCGCTATATCCGGCGTGAGAACCAGAAGACAGACTCGCGAGGATGTCGCAAGGTCTTTAAGTGATGTAGTTTCTCCTGGTAGGTTAAATTTGGATTCTGCACTAGAGACTGCGGGTGGACGCACTCTCTACACTCCGGATGGGACAGTCATCCAGGAGCGAGGCACGCAAGTGCTGAGCAATAGGCCCTCAGATGTTCTGGGAAACGATCAGCAGAACAGGGTTAGGTGGGCAGAAATACACGACGCTCAAACTCCCGAAGCAACACCAGCAGTTTTCGGGGGGGGCGTTGTCTAATTTGGGAGTGAATGACTTGATAAACATAATTCGTTCGGTCATCCGAGAAGAACGAGATCAAGGGCACACTATGTCAAACACTCCTTAACCACCGCCTGTCACTCATCCAGCACAACCGCCACAATTCTTGTCTAGACCAAGCGTATCGACTGCGTACCAATTTCCGCCACCACTGTATCCGCCTATTCGACAACCACAACGTGAGCAAGTTCGAGACCGACAGACCCATGCGAACGCCCAAATGCTCATTCGCGATAACAACGGCTCGAATTATATTCACCACAACGCTGGTAGTTCGATTCGCCATTGGCGACTATGGAGATGGCCAGTCACTACGCGCCGAAGAGCTAATTTTCCGAGCGGAAGCATTGGCTTCGTCGGATTTGGGCGGGCGCATGGATTTGTTGGTCGCGAACTTCCATATGCTGTTGGATGGCCTGCCAAACCAGTGGTATTGGTTATGGCGACGAACTAACCCCGATTCGACGTGGTATGCGCTTAAAACCACCTTCCTGCAATACTGGGGCGACCGTAGCACGGATTTCGAAGTTCGAAAAAAAATTATTACCAGACGGCAAGCACCTAACCGGTACCTGGTGTTCGAGCAGGAGATGACCAGATTTCGGACTCAACTACGCACCCCGATTCCGGATTCAGAATTTTTTGAGTTGGTCAGCGGCAATCTCTTGGGCAGTATACAACAGCTAATCTGCTTTCATGAGATCCGAGATCTGGCTCATCTTCGTGCTTTGGTGTCGAGATATGAAGAGGTCAGGAAGGCTGATCGTGTAGCAGCCTGGCAACAGCCTCGAGTTCACGAGCTGGAATCGCCGTTGGTTGCTACCGAAGACGTCCAAGAAACCGCAGACGTAGCTGGCATATCAACTCCACTGGTATGTTGGAATTGCCGGAAGGAGGGTTACGGTTATCGAGACTGCGAAGATACCAATAAGAAAATCTTTTGCTATGGTTGCGGAAAGGCCGACGTGATCAAGCCAAAATGTACTCGGTGTTCCTCAAAAAACGGACCGAAGGACGAAAGGTTTCCGGGGCCTTCTCGCCCAGTGACAGACAATCCACCGGCCCGACCATCTTAGAAGGTTCGAAGCAGGATGTCAGCGATTCCCAATCCCCCTTTCATTTTGTTACTATCAATAAAAACATTTTACCCCTTGGTAATACCCCCTTAATAACCCCTCCAAATTTTACAACACCTTTATCATCCCTTTCTGAACCTAACTCCCATCCTTTTAGCGTAAAATCATCCTCCCCTAATTTTCCAACAACAACAAACACATCGCAAGTCACGATATTGGCGAGAGCAAATGCTACTACAGAGCAGGCTGTTTTTAGATCGGAAGAAGACCCTATAGTGAATGATAGTTCAAGACGACATTCCCGCCATCCTCTCAAGCCATACCATCTTCGGCTAAAAGAATATATGAAGGCTCGAGAGCGAATTTTTTCACCTACTCCAGTCGCAAGTGTTGATCAAGTATCAGCACTATCGAGTAGATCCGGTCGCAGAAAGTCAATCTTGCGTCTTCGTATATTCTGGAGGATGGTGCGTGAAAAAAAGAAAGCGATCCTCTCTACCATCATTACCAATCCGTTGGACATACGTCCGTACGCCATGGTATCCTTGTACGGAGTGGACGTTGAAGGACTCCTCGATAGTGGAGCGAGCATCAGTTGCCTGGGGGCAAACGCTTTACAACGTCTCCATGATGCACAGGTGAATTATCGACCGGTCTGTCAGGAGGTGAAGACCGCTGATGGTGCAGCGCAAAAGGTATTGGGCACAGTAACTACCGATATTACTTTTCGTGGTATTACCAAACCCATTACACTATATATCGTGCCGAGCCTGTCGCAGAAATTGTACCTGGGGGTAGATTTCTGGCGATCATTCCAACTAGCTCCTAGCATTATCAGCGTGGTCGATACTCCCGATACTGCATCGCAACTGATAGCTCCGGATGCCCACCATTTAACGCCCACAGATGTAAAGAGGTTGGAAATGGTAAAGTCCAAATTTCCATCATACGAAGTATACGGACTCGGTGTGACCAACGTCGAACAACACAGTATAGACGTTGGTGATGCAAGTCCCATCAAACAGCGACATTATCCTGTGTCTCCTGCGATCCAAAAACTCTTATATGACGAGATCGATCGCATGAGGGCACTTGGCGTTATAGAGACCAGCCAGAGTGCATGGAGCTCGCCTGTGGTTCTCGTGAGGAAGCCAGGCAAGGTCAGGTTATGTTTGGACTCGCGCAAAGTCAATAGTGTGACGAACAAGGATGCATATCCATTACCACACATTGGTGGTATCTTAAGTCGGTTGCCGCGAGCCAATTTTATTACTAGCCTGGACCTCAAAGACGCCTTTTGGCAGATTCCTCTCGAGAAAAAATCCAGGAAGTATACAGCGTTTACCATTCCTGGCCGGCCTCTATATCACTACACTCGCATGCCTTTTGGGTTATGCAACGCGCCGCAAAGGATGTGTCGTTTGATGGACAAAGTCATCCTACCCGAGCTGAAGGAGCAGGTATTCGTATATTTGGACGATCTGCTATTAATTTCTGAAGATTTCGATTCACATCTGGTTTTATTGGCTGAAGTCGCAGAATGTTTGCGAAAGGCTGGCTTGACTATTAACGTCAACAAGAGTAAGTTTTGTCTGAGAGAGGCTTGAAAACTGATCCCAACAAAGTTTCAGCCATCGTCGATTACCCTTCGCCTAAGTCCGCACGTCAAGTACGACGCTTCCTTGGTATGGCAGGCTGGTATCGACGATTCGTTCCCAACTTTGCTGCGACTGTTTCACCAATTTCAGACACTCTAAAGAAGTCCAGCCAGTTTGCTTGGACTACAGAGGCACAAACTTCCTTCCTATTAGTGAAAGACTTGTTGACGAAAGCCCCCTTATTAATCAATCCTGATTTTAAGAGGTCTTTCGTAATCCAGTGCGACGCCAGTAAATCAGGGGTGGGTAGCGTTCTCTTTCAGGAAAACGACGACGGATCGGAATCTCCAGTGGCGTATATGTCACAGAAGCTCACTTCCGCTCAACGCAACTACAGCGTAACCGAACTCGAGTGTTATGCAGCTGTGTTGATCGTGAAAAAATTTCGAGCCTATGTAGAAGGGACTGCGTTCAAAATCATTACGGATCACGCAAGTCTCAAATGGCTCATGTCGCAGAAAGACCTACAAGGACGGTTGGCAAGATGGAGTTTAAAACTCCAAGGTTACGACTTCACAATCGAGCACCGACGAGGGAGCCTGAACGTTGTACCCGACGCTCTCTCTCGTGTATACGAAGAGGGATTAAACGCGCTGATCGACGTGGCACCGATGGTGGACATGGACTCTCCAGAATTCTCTGGCAGAGAATATAAAGAGTTAGTGTCCACTGTCGATGCGAACGCCGATCGGCTTCCTGACGTATGCGTGAGAGACGGCTTCGTGTATAAGCGCACAGAGCCCCACAACGGTGACCCGATCGCTGAAGACCGAGCCTGGAAGTTGTGGATTCCATCGAGTCTTACGCCAGCTGCGATTGCTCAGGCGCACGAGGCAGACACCACGGTCCATGGTGGTAATGCCAAAACGCTAGAGCGAGTCAGGCGATTTTTGTACTGGCCCGGGATGGCTTCACAAGTGCGCACCTACGTTCTGGCGTGCGACACTTGTAAAGAGACAAAGTCCCCGAACAGACCTCTACGAGCGCCTATGGGAGAACCGTTCCAGACTGATCAGCCATTCCAGCACCTTTACATCGACGTGCTTGGACCTTATCCGCGTACTAAACGGGGTAAGATCGCGATCTTGATCGTCTTGGATCATTTCACAAAATTTCCCATGTTACATCCTTTGGGGCGGATCACTGCCGAAGAGATCACCAACTACTTGGAGGGGCAGGTCTTCCATACGTTTGGAACACCTGAGACGATCCTCTCCGATAACGGCTCTCAATTTAGGTCGAATGTGTTTAACTCCATGCTGAACAAATACGGAGTTAAGCACCTGTACACCCCGAGCTACTCACCGCAAGCGAATGCTTCGGAACGTGTCAATCAGTCCATCCTGGCCGGAATTCGAGCATTCATCACTGATGACCAAACACGATGGGATGAGAGTCTAAGCAAAATTGGATGTGCTCTTCGTAGCTCACTCCACCAAGCCACTGGATTTTCTCCTTATCAGGTTCTGTTTGGAAATCATATGATGTTGCACGGGAAGGACTACGAACTGCTGAAGCATTTGCGAGCGTTGGGAGAGTCAAATGTACAGCTTCGACCTCGCGAGGGAATTCCTATCGTGAGACAACTGGCGCAGACGAAAATAAGGGTCGCACATGAGGACAGTAGCAGGCGTTATAATCTGCGTGCTGCTAAAACACAATTTTGTGTAGGACAAGAAGTATTCCGAAGAAATTTTTCCTTGTCCACAGCCGCGCAGAACTATAACCCCAAGCTGGCAAAGAAGTTCCTCAAGTGCAGGATTCGTCGTGTGCTAGGCAACTCACGATATGAGTTGGAGGATCTAGGAGGCAAACGTGTGGGGATTTACCACTCCAAGGATCTTAGGCAGTGATCCGAGGGGTACAACACCTATTGCCCGGCACTCAGTCGTGCGCACGAGACTATCGAGCGCGGCAAATTTTTTTAGTCGGTTAGGCGCTGGGAAACCAACGGCTAACCGCCTATGTTGTTGAATCGCCGCGCCAGGCGAAAAAAAATTTTAGGCGATGCACTATAGCAATCGTTCTCTATACAAGTAATTGGGTCAATGGAACGGATCTACCGCTGCACATGACCTTCAACTGCTCGGTGGTTGTGCTGCATTAACAAAGACATTTCTTCTTGTAAGTGGAGCACAGCTACAGCTGCACCAACCGGCGAGACGCAGGCAACAAGCGAATACCAAAAATTGTCAGAAAAAGGGCGATCGCGATCGATGAATGTGTGCGTGCCCGGATTTCTGGCAGGTGACGAGCGAAAGAGTCAGTGTGCGGATCTCAAGTCAGACGTGTTTTTGGAATAACCTTGCACCTACGAACCTCGAAGTTAGTTTTTTCTCCCGTCGTGCCGATAAAAATCAACCTCGCCATTTCGACGGGTGTTTTAGTGTATAATAATCGAAAATAGAATCGAACTCGTCCCGAACCGCCCCAAAGTTTCGCGCGTAATAATTTGCACAAAATCTCCGCGCTCCTCGACAGCCATTTGGAAGGTACGATAAGTTGTTCGAAAATTGCTGAAAAAAATTTCCAGAAGAAAAGTTTTTCCCGTGGCGTGTTCGTAGTGTGAAAATCACACGGCGTCCGTAATGAAGGGCAAGTGTAATGATCAATTTCTGATTTCTGTTTAATTGAGCAGTGAACTGCGTGGTGTGAAGTTTTCGTTTGGTGAAGAAATTCTCGCGACATTCACACGGTTGTTTCCGCGCGCTTGCCAAGTGCAAAACTTATTGAAAGTTCCCGTTCGCCTCACTCCGTCGTTTCGTTTCAATTTTTTTTTATAAATAATGTGGAATATTCGATAATATTCAACACGAACTACTTGTTTCTTTTAAAAAAATCCAATCAGTTTTTTGAACATTTCTGAAGCAAATAGTACTCAAAACGAGTTGTCAAAACAAAAAACCGTTTGGGATGCTTTCTATGCCAGTGAGTGTAAGGAGGAGAGTTTTGGATGGAAAATGCATCTGTTAAGGAAGTGATACGTGAGCATTTCGGGATTCACAAATTCCCGTTCAACTTCTACCGACGTTTTATCCAAATTTATTCCCAATAATTTTATTTTTCTGTGAGCTATTCGCGACCGGGTGAATCAATTTTTTTTTCGACTAAATTCAAACGTGCAACTACTGATTGTGTGATAAGAACGATCGCGCGTTCTCATTCTAGCCAATAGGCGAACTGCATAATTCGAGCGAGATGAACTGATTGACATGATTGCTGCTCCTTCCTCTAAGTGCCGCCCTCGTTACGTCCGCGATACGTAGAAAAAGCTAAAATCGAAAAAGAAGTAAAATAAAAGGAAAAAGAAACACGCAGGTCAAGTTTGTTTTGACATTTGTTGGGTGTCTTGTCAACACGTTACTCCACCCACTCCACTGCGCCACGGCCACGAATGAAAATATTTTGAACAAGACACCAGCTGATCAACGTTTTGTCAACTCGTCTTCTGTGATTCGGAACTGCATCTCGCTCATGTTCCATTAGCAAACAAATTTCCCCCGATTAGTCGTTTTTCCTTTCGAAAAATTTAATTAAACGAAGATGAATTGAATTAAAATCCAAATAAATTATAAGTTTAAAATATAATGACAGACGACAGGACAAGACGGGACGGATTAAACTAATAAATTAAAATAAATAAAACAAAATAAATAAAAAGAATTAAGAACGAGAAAACAACATAATTCATGGGGTGAGTTGAATTTTTTTTTTTTAATTTTTTTTGCATTGATTTTTTTGTTTCAGATTTTTATTTTTTTTTATTTTGGACCTTTTACTTTTCTTATCGGTAAAAATTTCGCACGGCTAGAAAGAGCCATTAGAAAATGAACCCGAGCGTGTAAGCTCCTTAGCCCTGAACCTCAACAAGGGGCCATATCGGATATTATTTTTTTGGACTGATATGGCTGAGGTAGGGTGGGCAGAACAGGGCGCTACTTACACCTAAGCGCCCTGACAAATCGCGAAGCCGCGCCAATCCAACCGCTTCTTGGTCTTTCACGACCAGTTGGGAAAATAATACCAATTTTTACCTTCCCTTGGATAAGTCGGCGCTTACAATTTTTGTTGTACAGGCCTAGGGTTTAATGGCCTGAGTTTTAGCAAGTACCCCCCCCCCACACTGCCGTAGCTAGTCCCGGCCGCCAGCAAGAGCGTCGCACCAGCTGAACTCAGCCACCAATTCGGACGTAGGCGGAATTGGCCCATTCTGTCCCGAACCTTCTTTCTCCTTTCAATTATTTTGACTCTTTCAAGTCAAAATAAGTCTTCCAAGGCCTCAAACACAACAAATGCTTCGTTTAAGCACTAGCCATGGTAATGAAATAATGAAATATCTCGAGATTTATGATTTCAGATAAAATGACAACGACTTATCGTGATCGCCGCAAACGTCATGTTTTTAAAAATCGATTTTTTAAATTACATATGTATATTACATCACTTAATAAATACTTCTTCACCAAAAAAATTTTGAAATGTTCATGAAAGATACCAAACGTATACAGAGAATTATGTCTTCGTTTCGCTTTAAAAAAAAATCGTTAGAAAGCAAAAACATGAACAGTATTCATATCCTTTTCCCACTTATTAGTCAAGGCTTCCAAGGAAAATAAAGTACTTATTTACAAAACGGCAATGCGACCCTTGCTTGCATACGGCGTTCGAATATGTAATGTAAGGTACAGGGACGGCATTTGCCCCCTCCCCCCTGAATTTGAAACCTCAGAAATATTTTAATTGATTATGACACCAACGAAAATTTTTTAAGGGTATAAATCTGAGAAAACTATTAATCCTATCGACTTGGATCACCCTGTATAAAACTATAATTTCAACCAAGGAAATGAATTGGACTAGAGACGAAAAATTCTCTGTAATTTCGCGGCTGTGTTGGTGGTGTTCTTCGATCGGTTGATCGTAGGTTCCGGAAAACTCGGAAAAGCAAAAGAAAAAAAACGGAATCATAAAGAATTTCGCTGGTATTTTGCGGCTGTGTTGGTGGTCCTGTTCGTTCAGTTGATTGTAGGTTCTGCAAAACTCCGAAAAACAAAAAAAACCAGCGGAATCATAAAGAAGAACACAAACTCGTGTAAGGTGTACTTAGCTCTAACGCATGTTCTGATCAAAGATCTGAGATTTGGTTTTCATCAGTTTTTAATTCAATAAAAAAGTGTTTTAATTTTTCTCGCTTCCTATATTATAATAAGCAGTAGCTGGCAGTTTTGTCATACGTTATACCAAAGTGCTGTTCGCTATTCTTTGCTTCAAGGTAAGAAATATTTTCACATTCTCTATCTAACCCTTCAAAGCTCGCGCATATTCTGACAAATGTTCTCGTGTGTCTCAGTTAAACTTTCCCTACATCTATTACTAATAGAAATTTTAATATTCAATACTGCTTAAGAGGGTCATTCCGTGTGCATGCTCTTTTTTACGCCATTTTTGGGAATTTTTTCTGACGAACTTAATAATGATAGAACTGTGAAATTTTTACCATATATTTATGCACATGTTGAGCAAACTTAAGACCAAATTGTCGGTCATTGCTGAGATACATGGCAACTTCCCGTACAACCAAGCTATATGAATCTCTACAGAGATCTGTAAAGATTCATAAAGTTCACTTGAGATCTATATAGAAAATAATGTAGGTGGTGTTAAAGAACGATGTCGTTTCCAAACTTTCGTAATCAAGCTGCAGTTAGAAGAATCTTTAACGATACTTGACGGTGCGTTTCAAGAGAGCTTTATCGATACAGCTATAGATCTTTATATAAAACTAGGCGAGTATTTAAAAAAAAAATATTTATTACTCTGTTGTTCTTAAGGTTTATTTACTTCTTTGTACACATAACATATTTTTTATATAATAATTTACACTGTAAACATGTTAGAAATTTTTATTTAGGGAAATAAATCTCATCTTTTATTGGGCTCGAACTCCGGTCATCATGATTTGAAGTCCAACGTCTTAGTCTCTACTCCACGTCTGCTTCTGGATAAAGAGTTCTTTATGCTCGTTATCTTTACATTGCCATTCAACTATCTTTAAAGATCTCTTTTAGTTCCATTTCTTTTTCACATAATATCTTCACGAATCTATAAATGTCGTTAACTGGCTTCAGATATCTTCACGATTCTTTTAATAGCTTTATCTATCTGCCGTGAAGTTTTGACAGATGCTGGAGGAAGTACATTTTTACAGAAATGTAGAGTACCAAACCGCTTGGTGTCAAGTTTAGAACTAGTTTTATTTCAATATCATTACATAAAAGTATTGGTCATAGTTTTTAAAAAGTTAATTCATACGTTGTTACATTTAAATCAGTGTGAGTGAGTTTTTAAGTAAAGCTTTAGGTTAATTCAAATATTGTTACGTTTCAAATCAGTGTGAGTAGTTTGAGTTAATTCCAATATTACTACATTTTAAATCGGTGTGAGTAAGTTAACGTTAATTCCAATAGTTCTATATTTAAATCAGTGTGAGTAAGTTCAAGTTAATTCCAATAGTTCTATATTTAAATCAGTGTGAGTAAGTTAACGTTAATTCCAATAGTTCTATATTTAAATCAGTGTGAGTAAGTTCAAGTTACAGTGGTGAACCTAATTCGTCTGGGATCCCACAATTCGGCCATCCTGCAGTTCATCCGGCCCGGATGAACCCGATATCCATAGTTTCATGTTGTCTGCAGAAGTTGAAGTCTTGTTAGGTCCTTCGCCGTGATGTTGCTTCTCCACTAGATATCTGTCGTTACCATTCACCGCCGAAACTGTATAAGGCCCGAGAAAATGGCCCTTCAACTTGAAACCTGTACCGAACTGGGTCCTCTTTATCATGACCATATCGCCTACTCGGTATTTGTGTGCTGCTTTTGATTTCTTGTTGTAGGCTGCCCGGTTCTCTTCCTGAACTTTGATGATCTGTGGTTTAGCGTCGAATCTAATTTGCTCTCTCTGTTCATCAAAGCTAGCCAGTGCTTCCGCGTTTATAAGTTTTAGTATTTGCTGATCTTCCTTTCTTCTCATGGGTATCCCGAAGAGTACTTCGAACGGTGTTCTGTCAATGGATCGGTGGTATGTGCTGTTTATAATCCTCTGTACGGCTGCAAGATGATGATACCATCTCTTTTGACGTTCTTGGCACATTTTTGTCAGGACTGCAATGATGACTTGGTTTAATCGCTCCACCTGACCATTTGCGCGTGGAACTCCTGTTGTTGTTAAAATATGTTGTATTTCGTTGTCTTCGCAGTATTGTTTGAAATCCGAAGACGTAAACGCGGCTCCTTTATCCGTTATCATTCTGGCCGGATTGCCGAATGTTTGCTGTTGTATCTGCAGCTTGCATAACACCTCGTTTGCTGTTGTGGACTTTACGGCGTATAGCCAGCAGAATTTTGTAAATCCATCGATTACTGCAAATATAAATTTATAGTTTTTGTCCGTAGTCGTTATCGGCCCTAGGTGGTCCAAATGGTACGTTTGAAGTGGTCCATCGTCTTTTGGGATAGGTTTCAGCCATCCTTCTCGTTTCCCCCGTTTTCTGTCCGCAATGAGGCATGGGACACATTTTTTTAAACACTTATCGATTTTGGTTTCCAGATCTTGAATATGGTAATCTTGGCAAATTATCGGTTTCAGTTTTCTTGATGCGAAGTGTCCGTTGTCTTCGTGAATGTTTCTTATCAGCTGCTCAGCAATATCGTCTGGAACAACGATCAAGTGTCTTCCGTCTGTGTACCTGTAGACGATTCCATTCGTTGAAGTGTAATCCTTAAATGGTCCTTTGTGCAGCGCTTCTCGGATTTGACTGATTTGTGTATCTCTTTCTTGTGCCTGTTTGATCCAAGATGAGGCTGTACAAATTGCGAATGTCTCGATTCGGCTGAGAGCGTCTACATGTTTAAGCCTTGCTCCCGACCGGTGTTCGATCTTATAATCATAGTTCTGAACATAAATAGCCCAACGTGCGATCATCGGTGATATGTCCGGTTTGTACATTGTTTGCTGGAAAGCTTTACAATCTGTGACTATTGTAAAGGGAATCCCGAGAAGATAGACTCTGAATTTCTTTAGTCCTTCGATAACTGCCAGGGCTTCCAGCATGTAACTCGTGTACTTTCTTTCCGTTTCTGTAGTCTTTCTGCTAAAGTAATAGACTGGATGCCATTTCAGATCGCCGTCCTGCTGTAGTAACATCGCGCCTAATCCGTCCTTACTTGCGTCTGTATGCATTTCTGTTGGTGAGTTATAATGAAATAGTTGTAAAACAGGTTCCTTCATTAATTCACTTTTGAGATGTTCAAAGGCAGATCTCTCCTTTTCTCCGAAATGGAACGGTTTTCCTTTCTTCAGAAGTTCGGTAATCGGATGTGCGATCAAACTGTAGTGGCCAACAAACTTACGGAAATACCCTGTGAGACCGAGGAAGCTTTGTAGTTGTTTTTGTGTTTTCGGTTCCGTAAATTTCTGTATCGTCTCTGTTTTCTTTTCCGATATGCGAATCGTTCCTCCTTCGACAATATATCCTAAAAATTCCACTTTGCGCTGAACGAATTGGCATTTTTTCCAGTTTATCTCAAGTCCGCTTTCAGATGCTACAGCTAACACCTTTTTTAACTGATTCAGTCCATCTCTTTCATCTAGGGATGGTATAATTATATCATCCATGTACAGTAAGATCGTCTTTTGAAGCAATAGATCCTTAAACACTGTGCTGATATATCTTTGAAAAGAACATGGCGAATTGCATAAGCCGAACGGTGTGCGATTGAATTCGAAGACTCCCAAATGACAGGAAAATGCGGTATATTTCCTGGATGCTTGGTCCACTGGCACGTGGAAGAAACCATTTTTCAAATCGAGGGTTGTGTATACCTTTGCTGCTTGCAGCGCATCGATTTGTTCTTCCATGTTTGGTATTGGGAACCGTTCCCTCACAATCCTACGGTTAAGCACTCTGTAATCAATGCAAAGCCTTGTTGACCCATCTTTCTTTTGTGTGAGAACTATCGGGCTCATATAGTTCGACTTGGAAGGAGCGATAATTCCCATTGCAAGCCAGTCCTTGATCTGATTCTCCACTATGGTTTTTTCTGGTGGCGGAAGTCGGCGTGGCTGTCGTACGACTGGTTCCTCATTGTGTGGAATAATTGTGGTCTGAATGTCTACCACAGGATTTGGATTCGGTTGATACTGAGTTATCAACTGTTTAATTTCTGCTGGTAAGTCTGACAGGTCTTCCTCAATTTGAATTGCCATTAATTCCTGCAAGGCATCATTTTCTGCCATCCTCTTCTGAATCCGTATTCCTGTTGGCCCGATTAGCACGTTTGCTTGACATATAAATTCCTTACCCAAAATAAGCTTCATGGGTAGAGCACTACTTTCCACAACATGCACGACAACGTCAAACTGCTGTTCGTCCACTAATATTTTGGCCACTGCGAAACCATTTGTCAAGACTTTCTTATTTCCGAGGCCTATGAGTGGTATACTGCTGTTTGTCAATTCTGGCTTGGATTTCAGGTCTGCGTAAAGGTCTGATCGCATCAGATTTAGTTGACTTCCTGTGTCCAGTAGTCCTTCAGTTTCAACTGTATTTATAATGACCTTCTTGTACATTGACTGTAGCTCTGTTGTAAAGGGTTTTCCAATAGGGACTTGACAGCTTTGAATTCAATTTGTGAACGCACCCTTTCACTAATCATCGAACTGTCACTGTCAATTTATTCAGTAAACTTAACATTTTTATCATGGTAAAGTACACGAAGGAACAACGTCTGCAAATTATAAAAATTTACTACAGAAATTCGGAGTCGGTGACCGCTACTTTAAGAGCGTTAACTCCGATTTTCGGTCGTAATTCTCGCCCTAACAAGTTTAGTGCAAAAATTTGAGTCTACATATTCGTTGTGTGATGTTGCCGTGCCAGTGAGACAACGGGTTGGTCGAAGTGTCGAAAATATCGCTGGCGTTGAAACGTCCGTAGCAAATGATCCAAATCAGTCAATTCCACGGCGTTCTCAAGAGTTGGGCATCGCCCAGACCACGTTATGGCGAATTTTGCGTAAGGTTCTTGGTTTACATACAAGATCAAGCTGACTCAAGAATTGAAGCCGATGGACCATTTGAAGCGACGTACGTTCTCCGATTGGGCTCTGGAAAAGATGCGCCAAGATGATCAATTTCATCGCAAAATCATCTTCAGTGACGAAGCTCATTTTTGGCTCAGTGGGTTCGTCAATAAGCAAAATATGCGTTATTGGTCTGGTGAAAATCCACATGTGCTTCATGAAAGACCACTTCATCCACAAAAAATAACTGTTTGGTCATAGGCGTCATAGGGCCATATATTTTCGTCGACGATAATGATCGTCACGTTACTGTGAATGGTAATCGTTATCGCGCCATGATTACCGATTATTTTTGGCCCGAATTGGAAGATATGGACTTGGACAACATGTGGTTTCAACAGGACGGTGCCACAAGCCACACAGCACACGTTACAATCGATTTATTGAAGAGTAAGTTTGATGAGCGTGTTGTCTCAAGAAATGGACCAGTCGATTGGCCGCCTCGTTCGTGCGATTTAACGCCTCTGGACTTTTTTCTTTGGGGCCACGTCAAGTCGTTGGTCTATGCCAACAAGCCGACGACGTTGGAAGAGCTCAGAGCCAACATTGAACACGAAATAGCAGCCGTTTCGGCCGAAATGTGTGGCCGAGTCATCGAAAATTGGGTCCAACGAATCGACCGCTGCAAACGTGCCCGCGGTGGCCATATGAACGAAGTCGAGTTCCATTCATAAATGTTTTGATTGTACTTCAACCCGATAATAAAGTTTTTGAAATATCTCAAATGGTTTGCATTTTATTTTGAAAAAAAGTTGTCAAGTCCTTATTGGAAAACCCTTTATTTCCCTGACAGACTGCGGTCACCCACGGTTGTATTGGAGTTTCCGTGCTTTTTGTTGCACTGCAACTAGACGATTTGTGTCCCACCTGCTTACAGTTGTAGCACACAATGTTTTCTGTCGGCAGACCTCCTGCGTGTGCCCAATTTTTTTACAGAAATCGCATTTTAGTAGCACGCGTTTGGTTTTTTCTCGCACGTTTGAGGTTAGTTTTGCTTCTGACGGACGTTTTTCGGTGTTGTGGTCGGGTGCACACTGCATTATTTCGCATTCTCGCTTGAAATGCTCATAAAGCTTCAGCTTGACCTTGAATGTGTCCACAGATTCCGCCCCGTACAACAAAACTTTATTGTTCGGGTTGTCCTTAATACCGTTAATCATGTATTGGATGACAGCGTCTGTGTCTATTGAGCCGGTTTTCCCCAGCTCTTCAATTCGAAGTACGTACTGTAGAAAACTTTCTTCAGGTCTTTTGTACTCTGCCGCGAGTGCCTGGTGGATTTCCATGCTATTTAACTTTCTGTCAAATTCCGTAACTAATAGCTTCTTGAAGTCGTTCCAGTACTTCGGGCATTTTACTTTAACCAGCGAGCTAGCGGTTCCTGCTAATAACCGTTTCGCGTAGACCAGCTTGTGAAGATCGGTCCAGTTAGCCATGGCCGCAAGCTCTTCAAAATCGCTAATCCATTTGCATGGAGATTGTAAATCGTCGCCCGTAAACTTAGAGATGCCCGCTTCGATATCACGGAATTCGAAAATTTGTATACCTTTTGGGATTGTTCCACACATTTCGGCTTCCTCTGCATCCTCTGCGTCTTCTGGCGCCATGAGCCGGTCGATGAGTTCTGCTCTGCTGCCGCAAGTCTCGTGTCCGCTTTGATGCAGTCTTCTCTTTATTTCTTTCGTGCTCATCTTCTGAATTTTTTAAGTTCTGCCATTTTTGTCGAATTTCCTGAACTGTTCCTGATTTAATTCGAGACCGAAAAATGGAAACGTATGAAATATACTTAAAAAAAAATGTTCAGTTGGTTGAGCCCCCAATGTAGAGTACCAAACCGCTTGGTGTCAAGTTTAGAACTAGTTTTATTTCAATATCATAACATAAAAGTATTGGTCATAGTTTTTAAAAAGTTAATTCATACGTCGTTACATTTAAATCAGTGTGAGTGAGTTTTTAAGTAAAGCTATAGGTTAATTCAAATATTGTTACGTTTCAAATCAGTGTGAGTAGTTTGAGTTAATTCCAATATTACTACATTTTAAATCGGTGTGAGTAAGTTAACGTTAATTCCAATAGTTCTATATTTAAATCAGTGTGAGTAAGTTCAAGTTAATTCCAATAGTTCTATATTTAAATCAGCGTGAGTAAGTTAACGTTAATTCCAATAGTTCTATATTTAAATCAGTGTGAGTAAGTTCAAGTTACAGTGGTGAACCTAATTCGTCTGGGATCCCACAGAAATACATATGTAAAAATATATCATTCTTGTATTATATTTTGATTGCAATACAAGTTTTTCTGAACGCATAGCCGTACAACCAGGCGCAACCTTTTAAAAACGTTTCGCCACGTTAAGGTCAAGAATTATGCATTGTTGTTGTTGTTGTTGTTTGGGGTGAGGAAGACACACTGAAAGGCGAGTCTTGAGCATTCAGGCCAGAATGGCCCATTATACTCGAATCCCCAACCTCTACCCGAACTTTTTCGTCCTCCTCACGAATTTCAAAAGCTCAGGTAGGGAGCGAGAACGGAGTTCCTCCATCCTCATAACATCGACGCCGTATACATGCATTCTTGCGAAAGAGTAAGCTGGACACTCGAGAAGAAAATGTTCCGTCGTGTCGTCGCTCTCGTCGCAAGCAGTGCACATGGGGTCGTCAATGATTCTCAGTCTGACCATGTGTAGGCCACACGAGTTATGCCCTGTGAGGACACCAACCATACTACTACATTCCTTTCTGCTCAGTTTAAGAAGAAAAACAGCGGTTCGTCCACTTGGTCCCTCAACAAGGTTTCTGGTCTGCCGCATTCCCGGAAAAAGCCGCCATCTCTCAATGTGTGATTTACTCACCCCCTCAGCAATGTCAGACCTAACAGAGGCAACTGACACACCGAAAGCTGGCTCTGGTCCAACCATGGCTGACTCCGATCCAGTTTTTGCCAAAGCATCCGCTATTTCATTACCATTTATCACTTGGTGACCCGGAACCCATATGAGCATTAAGTCATTGAATCTTCCAACAGAGTTCAACCGTTCTTTACACTCACGTACCATCTTCGAATAGACGATTGGGTTATCTAAAGATTGTAGAGCGGCCTGACTGTCGCTGCAAATGCAGATCATCCTGCCCCTCAATTTTCTTTCTAAAATCCATTCAACCGCCTTAAGGATCGCATATACCTCAGCCTGAAATACTGAGGAATGTTTTCCTAATGCGAAAGAGTACCTGAGATCCTCGGTCTGCAGGTACATTCCAGCTCCAGACCCTTCTTCAGTCATTGAGCCGTCCGTATAGAATATATCAGTGAATCCGCTAGGCAGAGCGGACTGGTTTACCTACTCCTCCCTGCTCGGAATCTCAACCTGATATCTCCTTTTGAGCATATACATCGATGTCACAGCATCCGAAGGCATATCGAAGATAGAGTTCTCAGACAACCTTCGGGCCATTTCTCCATGACCATTGCAATGCCTTTTTCTCCACAGGCCCAGTCTAATTAGTCTGTGAGTAGCTCTCATTGCTTCTGCCTGAACAACAATATCAAGCGGTGGCAGATTGAGCAGCGCATCGAGTGCCACTCCCGGTGTGGTACGAAGAGCACCTGTTACACCGATGCAGACGGTCCTCTGTAGTTTAGCGAGACTAGCTCGGATGTATGCACATTCGGACTTGGTCCACCAAACCACTGATGCATAGATTAGGATGGGTCTTATAACAGCTGTATATAGCCAATATACCATTGAAGGCCTAAGACCCCATGTTCGTCCAAAAGCTCTCCTGCACTGCCAGAAAGTTACTAGCGCACGGTTCACCTTTGTATCTACATGTTCCCTCCAGAGAAGCTTGCTATCCAAGATTACTCCCAGATATTTCACTTTCTCCGAAAGCTGAATGGTTTCACCCTTCAGCATTGGTAACACTAAACCTTCAGTTTTTCTTTTCCTAGTAAACAAAACTAGAGCTGTTTTGCTAGGACTAATAGAAAGCCCATGTCGTTCGCACCAGCCATCGATAACCCCCAGGACTATTTGCATTTTACTACAAACCTCCCTAAGCGATAGCCCGACAGCTAGTGCTGCCACGTCGTCAGCGAAAGAACCCCGCCCTGAGCACAGCCCTTACTGACCCCTGTCGTAGCATACTGCCCATCCCCAGTCTCCGCGAATAGCATTCTCTGTGTGAGCATGGAGTGAATCCATTTAACTAAAGTGCCATCCACCCCATGTCTATTGGCAGCATCACACAGTGATTCAAAGGGCGCACTATCAAAAGCACCCTCAATGTCCACAAAAAGGCCCAGCGCGTACTTTTTCCGGTCCAGCGCCTCTTCTATTCTGGATACCAGAAAGTGAAGCGCTGAATCACAAGACTTTCCGCTTTGATACGCATGTTGTTGGGAACAAAGAGGATGCGCTCTGAGAGACACTTCTCTGATGTGTTTTGCTACCAGTCGTTCCAGACTCTTCACAACAAACGATGTTATGCTGATTGGTCTGAAACTTTTGGGCAAAGTATAGTCGTCTCTACCTGGTTTCGGGATGAACGCTACTCTGACCGGTTGCCAAGAAGATGGGACGTATCCATGCGCCAAGCATGCAGAAAATATCTTTCTGAGGATAGGCACTAGAACATCTGCCCCCTCTTTTAGCATTATTGGATATACACCGTCCACTCCTGGTGACTTGAAGCTATCAAATGATGAAATAGCAAATTTCACCGTTTCAACTGTCACAACAGCAGACGCCATATACCAACTGCGCCTGGGCACTCTGTCTTTGGTCGGACAGAGTGTCTTAACCAAGCATTGATCGCTTTCGATCACCTGATTTCCTGGAAAATGGGCCTCAAAGAATGTTCTTAGTGACTCAATTCTCGAAGTAGTATATGTACCATCAGGTTTTAGCAGGGAATCCAGCCGTGTTGTCTTTCTGAAAGACTTTGTGCAGCCTAGCCGTTTCCCTGGTCCCTTCCAAACTCTCACAGTAGTTCCTAAAAGAGGCTAGTTTAGATGTCTTAACCAGCTTCTTGTATTCCCTCTGCACTGTTCGGTAGTGATCCCAGTCGGCCGCTGCGCCACTCTTAAGTGCGTGACTCAGAAGCCTTCTGGAGCTTTTTCTGAGCGTCTGCAGGTCCGCAGTCCACCAAGGAACTGTGGTGCCACATCGGCTCTTGCTGACAGGACACGATTCCGCAAAACACTGACCTAAGGTTAGACTTAGATGAGAAGTCACTTCCTCAATCATATCTGGCGTCCTCATTTTTTTTGGTATTTGAGACCTCTCCTGTAAGAGAGATCTGAATAAATTCCAGTCAGCCTTCCTTGGATTCCGTATAGCCGGTATGACAGGATTGTCAGCCGCCAGTCGGAATTCCAGATATCTATGATCCGACAGAGTCTCCTCTTCCAGGACGCGCCAGTTTGTTATTGATTCTGCGATCCTAGAAGAGGACATCGTCATGTCTATCACTTCCGTCCGCCTGGTTGTAACAAACGTTGGCTTATTGCCTCTATTGTTTACCACGAGGCACGACGACATAATGAACTCCAATAACCGCTCACCCCTAGGATTGCATTTGCTGCTGCCCCAAACAGTGTGTTGAGCATTAGCATCACATCCAATGACAAGCTGTAAGTTGTTGGTGTCCGCGAATCTAACGAGCTCGGTCAGCTCCCTGGATGGGGGAGGTAATAACGAGTCATACGGAAGGTAAGCCGACACTACTATTATGTCTTGTCTTCTGACATTTTGACCGCTACGACATCTTGACAGGTGAACTGCCTCAACATCGTCGCCTCTATCATATTTGATATGAAAAGACAGGCACGCGGTCTTTCAGATCCTTCATCATAAAAGATCCGGCCTCCCAGAATCGAATCCAATCCACACACTCGCCTATTGCGAATCCATGGTTCTTGTATTATTGATACATATGGGGATGTGTGCAGTATGTTAAGTCTCCTACTTAGTAATGCGGTAGCAGCCTTAGCATGTTGTAAGTTGATCTGGGTAAATATGATGCCGCAGTTAGCCATTTCAAGATAATCACCCACACATTACATCCACATGCTACTACTACCTGGGAAGATTAAATTTAATCCTCCCAAGGAACAGATATGGACGCATGTCATATCTAGTTCGCAGAACCTCTACACTACCGCTATCTATGCCCAGTACAAGAGTACAGCCTTCAGTGCCGTCGGGACTGCTGCTCTTAATCTGTTCATAAACGCGCCATTTGGTAGTGTCAACTCCTGCGTTCTGGATACGAAGCCGGGCAAGTATTTACTGGGGTTTCCTAGGTTTACCAGGAATCCAGCATACTGCCCGAATCAGCTTCAGAAAGGTGCCCCCTTTCGCAACCACGAAATTGACACGATTCTCCGCCGAAACCTTCCCCACGGTATCCGTCAGCCACTCGAATGCCAATGAATCCCCGCAACGAACTTGCATAAGCCCGTTATAGACATTCATGCATTCGAATCTAGGTGAGGCCTTTGCTTCACCCAGGAGCTTCCATAGGCCGTTCTCCAGAGCAGCAATATGACTCTTGGCCAGCTGTTTGCCCTGTGGACCAATGCCGATTACCGCCAGCAAGGCGGAGGCCCCCACCTCAGAGAAGGTTTTGCCCTTTTTTGAGGTGGCAGTCTCCGCGCGAGCAGTATTCAGAGTGGTCTTCGCGCCTGAGGATCCAGCGTCAGCTAGGTCAGCTACACTAATCTCCCCGCGCATTAGCTCTGCCGGTACAGAACCAGTGTTTTGCAAGTGGTTTTTGTGGTTTTCACTTCGAAAATCTTATAGTACTATTGTATGTTTATGAATATAAATAAACAATTAAATTAAAAAATTAAACGTTGCAACAAATGCACCTCCTACGTCAAAGTCAATTCTGACTCAAAAAAATATCGTCAGACCATCGATCTCAACTTTCTTGCGAGATTCGATCTTCACGCAAGCTTGTTCATTTACTTACTAGTGTCCACGAGCCCTTAGTATGTATTTAAATTTAATTTCTTCTTTTTATAATGTAACATTTGCATATTTCTTTAAGGTTTTTAGACTCTAGATGAAATCTGAGGGCTTAAGTTTAATTCTACCCAAAAATTAGAAACGCATAGATTGGAGCCTCGAACAAGATAAAGTCATATATTGTTTCCTCCATGCATGAAAAATTAAAAATAATTTAATTTAAAGAAATGAGATATTTTTGTGTTAATATTACGAAGAAATTAAAAATAAAATAAAAAAAGATTTCGGGAGTTTACTTTTGTCTATTTCAGACTGATATTGTCAAAAAAATCAATACAGTGGTCGATATATAACTTTTTGAACAGAAAGAGTGTACCAAACCCAGATGAAACAAAAAAAAAACAAATTCTTGATTCCGAGCAAACCGTTGATGGTAGTAAGAAGCTAGACTCCCTCCAATCTGCGCAATCAGTTGACCATCTACAAATAAAAATGTAATAGATAAATTTCATTTAGAAGCATTACCAGAAAATGATGTGCCAATTATTGACATGGTAAGGTACATAAAAAACGGCACCAGATAATCCAGATCAAGTGTCTCCAGATCATCCTGAATAAACCCTAATATTTTTCTATTCGATCGCTACACCAATAAGCTGAGATACCGCTAATAGAGTCATTTGCCAAAAAACAAGAAAAAAACTTCATTGCTACGTGTGTACTATCATAAAATTCATTGATTTTCTCTATCATTTCTCCATAAAATGGTCTACATACGCTAGTCAATTTAATTTAGTTTTGTTTAGCCTAGTTTTAAGTAATATTAAGTCACCAATAAGGTTTTTTCTGTTCCAATTTTCCTTACACAAAATAAACACTAAACACAAATAGCTTAAAACTATGCACAAAAGAAACTCTTTGTAATCCTATGGATGAAAAAATATGCGATATGACCACCAACTAAACTGTAACATTGTATACAAATATTTATAGGTACTATAAATATTTATTGGTACATAAATAAACATCTATCTAATTAAAATACTTTTCACTTGAAATATTTAAAGATATTATAGTTCTATTTTCGATTAGGAGACAAAAGAAAGATTTAAGAAAGATATTAGGGGAAATCAGATTTATTTAAATAGTGGACATAATACGAGTATACTTAAATAAGTAAATATAATAGTTTAATATAATACAATTTGTCTTTTAAGCAGATGAGATAACATAAATCAACGTTGGTTGAACAAATTTTAGGGGGCTGTTCTGTTCAACACCAACTACGCAGTGAAACCTCACGCCGAAAGATAGGCAAATCCAAGTCGTGGTACATGTGTTGTCTTATACTTGACACTAATCATGGCCTCGTAGTGAGATGCACCGTCCGCACTGGTTTAAGGGGTAGGAGCCTTCAAACGATTTCCTATCGGCATACAAACGGAGTGAAATTTATTTTCCTTTCTTTGTGTTTATTAGTCAAGAAACGTAAAAATAATTTCAGGGTAGTATTCGTTCATAATACACTTAAACTCGTACATACCTCGCTTTACGGTCTTAAATACGTCACGGAAAACTTAGCGTTATCCAAAATCAGGCCGCATAGCTTGCACTTTTTCATTTGAGCGTTAAAACGAAAAAGTGCCATAATTAAAACAGGCCGCTATAGCGAAAAACCGTATGAAAAGCGGCCGTATAGCCAGGTATGAGTGTTTGTACTGTATAATTAAAATAATAAAGTCAAATGAAATCTTATAATTGAAACTAGAACAATATCTTAAGTGTTTTCAAATATTACATTTTTTTTTTTCAAAATTCGTGGATCACGACCCATAACTCGCAGAAGCACGCGCTCATTACAACTAGCAGCGCAAAGTGAACAGAACACTCGCGTAAATCAAAACACATTCTAAAGTCACAAAATTTCAACACAATGAGTAAGTGAACAAAACATCACAGTTTAAGAACACATACTACATACTGGTGATGACTAGCACCAGAACCACCTATATATGAAAGCCGTCGCATAAGTGTTGAGCAAGTTTGCGAGGTCGGCCTACGTACGACGATGATCTGTGTGTTTACTGTGGCCGCCTGTCAGTTTCGTATGTTTTTTGCCGGGAATCGAGCGCGTAAAAGTTTCGTGCGAGTTATTTAGCTAAAAATGTTGATAATTTGTGTTGTTTTTCTACAAATTTTTAGTCCATAATGAATATTTGGAATGTTCGCTTTGGCTTAGAACCAAAATATTTACAATTGCGCAAATAATTTGGTGTAAGTCAAAGCGGAAAAAATCAAAGCCAAGAAGTTTGGTTATGGATCATTCCGAATATTTATTTTGTGTACAAATATTTTTTCATTATGTATTTTAAAAAAGTTTTAGTTGTGAATCTAGATTTTACGAAAAATCTATTCATTTTTGTAATGAAAAAAAATGCAACGGAAAGGTGTTCGGGTGTGACAAGTTAAAATTAAGTGATTTCTATTTGATCAAAGGACGGCAAATTAGGTTCCTAAGCTATATTCTCGGTCCGGAAAAATAATTTTAAATTGACGCTTAATAATAAATTTAATTATCCTCCATTTTTTTAAAAAATCATCTTATTTGCTTATAACAACAGTAGCAGTTTTGTGCAAACGGATTACTTTATTGTAAACCAATAAAGCAGTATATAAGTAAAATGGTTTATAGTTATTTTATGCTTTATTAATTCGATAATTGATTACGGAAATAACAACCATATTAATTGAAAATAATTTAAAAATTACGCAAATCGGCGTTGAATTAAATTTATAAGAAAAAATGGTAACTTGCAATAATTTATAGAAAGAAGCGCGGTCTCTGACCTATGTACATCTTCAACGGCAATCCCGAAATTCCAAACTACGAAAATCTTCAAAGAAGTAAGTAATTTTATTTATTTTTTAAAATGTGTTTTGATCAAAGAATTAAAACATCGTTTATTTGTTAAGGAAATTAATCATGCCAAGAAAGTGCTGTGTCCCGGGCTGCACGTCCAACTCTGTAGTTGGACGTGCAGCCCGGGACACAGCACGCGTGTTCCTGTGAACACTTTGGCAACTGGCGAAAAAAATGTAGTAACATTTTCTTTTCCCAGCAATGGTGCTGAAAAGGATGCATGGATCAGATCGATACCACGTGAGAATTGGAGTCCGACCAAATTCACGTACGTATGCATTTTGCATTTTGTAGATTCGGATATAATTAAAACACGTCATGTCAACGGTCGAGACCTCGGTCTCCCATTGAAATTTTTCAGACTGCACGAGGGCGCTGTTCCGAGAATTTTTCCGAATCTGCCATCCTACTTGCCGACGGTGGAAGTGCCCAAAAGAAAACCTCCCCAGGAAAGACGTGAGGCCTATTTTGCGAGATTGGAACATCAAAACTCCGAAGCACTTTCATCCGATCGTATTTCAAACTTTGAAGATCTTTTGAGCGGCTTTGATAAAAAATTAATATTGCTAGACTGGAAAGTTTTAATACATATTATATAATTTCAAATAAGAGTTTTTTTATTTAAAATGAAGCAAAACATAAGCAAAATTATTTTTTTAATAAAATGCCGTAATGATTAAAACATATAAAAAATCTATTATTTTTATTAAAAGAACGATCTTTAAATTATGAAAAAATTCATGTTCCGAGATTTTAAACATAAAAATCATTTCCTCCGGTTTGTTTTCGACTACCTTAGCCAAAAGAAGATTTATGTTGATTTTCTTTTCGAATTGAACTACCAGAAACTCTAAAAGTTTTAACAAAGTAAGAAATCTCTAGTCTAATAAGTCCCATAAATCTATATTTCAAAATTGTTCCTTGGCCTTAAAAAAAACGGAGTGAACCGCTCTAAATTTTCTGCCATATTCACTCTACCTCTAATTACTTTACAAAGCTCATTTACTTTCACTCATTAACAGTAATTATAAACAATAATAATACTGGAAATACGATTCAAGATTAAAACTGAATGCTTTTCAGCAAACAGTTAAGGTATTTACTTCTTCGATCGGCATACATGCCATACGACCCTGGGCCGTCTTTGCCACATGCATGTGGTAGTAAATATTTCTATGCGACGGCTTTCTTATATAGGTGGTTCTGCTAGCACTGATTGAGGTGAAGGCGGACGTCGTACTATTCACTTGGTCGCAAAACAACAACAGATAGACATAACGACCAGTGCTACCAGAAATAAAATTAGGATTCTGCTAAATTTAGCCGACTAATGCTGGTATGACTATTTAGCGGCTATTTCTTAAGTGCAATAATAGCCAATCGTGCGACAAGGTGACTTCGATTACGAGAGAGTGAGAAGACTGATGTGATCGTTTCATCTGTCAGTCAGCCTGACAGGAAAATAAATGTCAAATTTTTGTTCGTGGTGTGAATATAATTTGTTCCACGCAATTTAACATACGGTTCGCGTTTGTAATTTGTTAATTAAAATAAAATTTAATCATTTAAAAGCTGTGCGAAAGTATATACATATCTCTATGGTGCGAAACATGAGCCGGTGAGGGCCGTGGAGTACGACACCAGTGGCCGAAGACTGTAAGTGAAACTACGAAAAGTGCATTTTGGAGTTGCTGCAAATAAGCAAAGGTAAGAATTTTACAAATTAAACGTCGGCAAACATCCGTGAACTGTTAATAATTTCTAGATAGCTCGGACCAAGAATTTCGCGAGCGTCTGCGAAAGAAAATCATTGGATAATGGAACGGGCCGAGCATTTACAAGGAAATTTAGCGGCACTCTACACTCGGCGAAATCATCGAAATGATAACAATCGTCGAAATTGTCACGGGCCACAATCACGAGAGGATTTCCGGCAAATAGCAGTCACATAACGTTATCGAAATCGAGGAGCTGTACCTACGTCAAAACTACGAGGTCGTGTCTTGGTCCGTTCTGGGTTATTTCCCAGGGGTCTATAGGGAAAAGGCTTCTTGTGAATTATAACCCAGCTTTTATTTCTTTCATTGCTATAATTTTTCACTTTCCATTCGCCATATTAAAGACAGTCAACAAGACTGACTCAGTATTGTTTTAGATCCATTGGGGCCTAGTTTAGTTTAATTTTGGATAGTTTAGGTTAAGTATATGTAGTAGGTTAAGAATTCAGGCAATAAGCCATATGTAAAGCATTATTCATTCTCGGCTGTGTAGTCGGAATTAATCTATTCTATTTTATTTATATCTTATGTACTTTAAAAAAAAAGACTCAATAAAAATTTTCTGAATATGTATTTGTCGCTATATTGAGTAGAAGATGTTTTCCTTTTAAGAACGTAGTTGCCCCAATCCGAATTGTTTTTTTTTGTCAAGTTTTAATTCATGATCTTCCTTCCGAAGAATTATGCGAAGCTCACTCAACTTCCGATTCTCTAAAGATATGTGGATAGTATGGATATTCATTTGCCTTTATTTGGAAAAAAATTACAATGCTATATTCCCATTACTCTTTAGGTGAAACATTTGGTGGTCCTGAAAGGGACCGTTTTACTTTATTATTTTAATAATAAAGTACTGTTACCAACTTTTAAAAAAAAAAAATTTCCTACCCTGAAATTTTTTTTTTATACGTTTAATGACTAATAAACGCCAAAAAAGCAATAAAAAATTTCAGTCCGTCTGTGCTCCGTACGCCGTACGCCGTAAACGCAAACTCGTTTGAGGAATTATAGTTCCCAAACCCTATGAGCTATTATTATAATTGATTTTTTTTTTCTGAATAGACATGGTAGACCTCTTGAAGTGAGAATTTTTTTAGGGGTGAGGGTGCGAGGGGGAAAGTGGGAGAAGCGTTTTAGACGAAAAGTTTTGGTTTCTAGATCTCAGCAACCGCTAACGGTAGGAAGCTGAAACTTAGAATTTCTATAGAGCTTTGATAGTGGACCCATTTGCAAAAAAATTGCCGATATGGGTGAAGGGGTGTGGGAGTGGAGGGGGAAATAATGCGTCCGAAACGCAAAAATGCCGAAATCGACACATTCTAAAATCCATATCTCTTAAACCGTTAACGGCAAGCAATTAAAACTTAACAAATATCTGTAGGTTTACTAGGAGAGTAGATTGAATTCAAATTTTTTGGTGAGGGTGGTGGCGTGCGGGGGTGGGGGTTGAAATAGTAAAGATTACGATATCTCACAAACCAATTGCACCAGAAAAACAAAATTCGGTTTGGGTATAAAGCTTGACAAATAAAAATTGCTCAAAGTAAAATTATTGAAGGGGGCGGGGCAGCATAGAAGTGGGGGAAATAAGAAATTTTCAAAAATATCACTTTTCATATCTCTATAACAGTGTAGGATAGATGGTTCAAATTTGAACTAGAACTAGGCCCAATAAAACCCTAGTAGGGAAAAATAAATTTAAAGGTGGGGTTGTAGAGGGTGAGGGTGGGGAAGGGTGAGAAAGAAAAAGTTCCGATGCTTATATCTTAAGAACTTGTAATGATAAAAACCTTAAACTTCAATTTAGATAGAACTATATTAGTGGCATAGTGGGGTAGTGGGGTAGTTTTAGGGGTAGCATGGTGCGAGGGTGGGGGGAGTTTTTCCTAACTTTTGAACGGCTTATGCTAAAAATTGAAACTCGGTACATATATGTAGATCAACTAAAGCAGTAATTCCGATAAAACAAAATTTCAATATTCATTGTGGTTCAGAAGGGGGGGGGGGCAGAAAAAATTTTCAGTAAATGTAAAATGCATATATTTTCACGATTTTCGTCATATCTACTAGGTCTTTCCAAATATTGAATTCATTTTTATTCTACGGATTCTTCATATGAATACCTAGAATGAGTTTTCAAGATTTTTTGAAATTCGACCCCCAAGGGGCTGTAAACTGGTTGTATACTTTTTCAGAAATTCCACAATATCTCGCAGGTCTGAGCAGATATCGAATACCTTTTCACTTCCACGGGTTTGTTTAATAACCACCTATTTTAAGTTTTTTTCTTTTCCAACCACTAGACCGCATCCCGGAATATGACCCAATTATATAATTCATATATTACACTCTATTCTAACCGTTTCCCGAACTTTTACTTTATTAGTAATAATACAGTATTGTTATTGATTTTAAAAAAAAAAAAATTTCCTGCCCTCAAAATTTTTTTGTGTACATTTCATGACTAGTAGACACGAAAAAAGCAATAAAAATTTTCACTCCGTCTGTTCGCCGTACGCCGTACGCCGTCCGCCATACGCCGTCCGCCGTACGCCGTACGTCGACCGCCAAAATCCTTTGAAGGCTCGTAGCTCTCAAACCAGTGGAGCTATTAGATTTAAATTTTTTCTAGGAATAGACTGTGTAGAATCCATGAATTACCATTATTTTCAGGGGTGGGGGTGTGAGGGGGAAGGTGGGGGAAGCGTTTTAGATGAACAATTTTGGTTTCTAGATCTCAGCAACCACTCATGTTAGAAGACTGAAACTTGGAATTTCTATAAAGCTTTGATAGTGGACCCATTTGCAAGCTTGTTCATTTACTTACTAGTGTCCACGAGCCCTTAGTATGTATTTAAATTTAATTTCTTCTTTTTATAATGTAACATTTGCATATTTCTTTAAGGTTTTTAGACTCTAGATGAAATCTGAGGGCTTAAGTTTAATTCTACCCAAAAATTAGAAACGCATAGATTGGAGCCTCGAACAAGATAAAGTCATATATTGTTTCCTCCATGCATGAGAAATTAAAAATAATTTAATTTAAAGAAATGAGATATTTTTGTGTTAATATTACGAAGAAATTAAAAATAAAATAAAAAAAGATTTCGGGAGTTTACTTTTGTCTATTTCAGACTGATATTGTCAAAAAAATCAATACAGTGGTCGATATATAACTTTTTGAAAAGAAAGAGTGTACCAAACCCAGATGAAACAAAAAAAAAACAAATTCTTGATTCCGAGCAAACCGTTGATGGTAGTAAGAAGCTAGACTCCCTCCAATCTGCGCAATCAGTTGACCATCTACAAATAAAAATGTAATAGATAAATTTCATTTAGAAGCATTACCAGAAAATGATGTGTCAATTATTGACATGGTAAGGTACATAAAAAACGGCACCAGATAATCCAGATCAAGTGTCTCCAGATCATCCTGAATAAACCCTAATATTTTTCTATTCGATCGCTACACCAATAAGCTGAGATACCGCTAATAGAGTCATTTGCCAAAAAACAAGAAAAAAACTTCATTGCTACGTGTGTACTATCATAAAATTCATTGATTTTCTCTATCATTTCTCCATAAAATGGTCTACATACGCTAGTCAATTTAATTTAGTTTTGTTTAGCCTAGTTTTAAGTAATATTAAGTCACCAATAAGGTTTTTTCTGTTCCAATTTTCCTTACACAAAATAAACACTAAACACAAATAGCTTAAAACTATGCACAAAAGAAACTCTTTGTAATCCTATGGATGAAAAAATATGCGATATGACCACCAACTAAACTGTAACATTGTATACAAATATTTATAGGTACTATAAATATTTATTGGTACATAAATAAACATCTATCTAATTAAAATACTTTTCACTTGAAATATTTAAAGATATTATAGTTCTATTTTCGATTAGGAGACAAAAGAAAGATTTAAGAAAGATATTAGGGGAAATCAGATTTATTTAAATAGTGGACATAATACGAGTATACTTAAATAAGTAAAGATAATAGTTTAATATAATACAATTTGTCTTTTAAGCAGATGAGATAACATAAATCAACGTTGGTTGAACAAATTTTAGGGGGCTGTTCTGTTCAACACCAACTACGCAGTGAAACCTCACGCCGAAAGATAGGCAAATCCAAGTCGTGGTACATGTGTTGTTTTATACTTGACACTAATCATGGCCTCGTAGTGAGATGCACCGTCCGCACTGGTTTAAGGGGTAGGAGCCTTCAAACGATTTCCTATCGGCATACAAACGGAGTGAAATTTATTTTCCTTTCTTTGTGTTTATTAGTCAAGAAACGTAAAAATAATTTCAGGGTAGTATTCGTTCATAATACACTTAAACTCGTACATACCTCGCTTTACGGTCTTAAATACGTCACGGAAAACTTAGCGTTATCCAAAATCAGGCCGCATAGCTTGCACTTTTTCATTTGAGCGTTAAAACGAAAAAGTGCCATAATTAAAACAGGCCGCTATAGCGAAAAACCGTATGAAAAGCGGCCGTATAGCCAGGTATGAGTGTTTGTACTGTATAATTAAAATAATAAAGTCAAATGAAATCTTATAATTGAAACTAGAACAATATCTTAAGTGTTTTCAAATATTACATTTTTTTTTTCAAAATTCGTGGATCACGACCCATAACTCGCAGAAGCACGCGCTCATTACAACTAGCAGCGCAAAGTGAACAGAACACTCGCGTAAATCAAAACACATTCTAAAGTCACAAAATTTCAACACAATGAGTAAGTGAACAAAACATCACAGTTTAAGAACACATACTACATACTGGTGATGACTAGCACCAGAACCACCTATATATGAAAGCCGTCGCATAAGTGTTGAGCAAGTTTGCGACGTCGGCCTACGTACGACGATGATCTGTGTGTTTACTGTGGCCGCCTGTCAGTTTCGTATGTTTTTTTGCCGGGAATCGAGCGCGTAAAAGTTTCGTGCGAGTTATTTAGCTAAAAATATTGATAATTTGTGTTGTTTTTCTACAAATTTTTAGTCCATAATGAATATTTGGAATGTTCGCTTTGGCTTAGAACCAAAATATTTACAATTGCGCAAATAATTTGGTGTAAATCAAAGCGGAAAAAATCAAAGCCAAGAAGTTTGGTTATGGATCATTCCGAATATTTATTTTGTGTACAAATATTTTTTCATTATGTATTTTAAAAAAGTTTTAGTTGTGAATCTAGATTTTACGAAAAATCTATTCATTTTTGTAATGAAAAAAAATGCAACGGAAAGGTGTTCGGGTGTGACAAGTTAAAATTAAGTGATTTCTATTTGATCAAAGGACGGCAAATTAGGTTCCTAAGCTATATTCTCGGTCCGTAAAAATAATTTTAAATTGACGCTTAATAATAAATTTAATTATCCTCCATTTTTTTAAAAAATCATCTTATTTGCTTATAACAACAGTAGCAGTTTTGTGCAAACGGATTACTTTATTGTAAACCAATAAAGCAGTATATAAGTAAAATGGTTTATAGTTATTTTATGCTTTATTAATTCGATAATTGATTACGGAAATAACAACCATATTAATTGAAAATAATTTAAAAAATCTGCCAACAATCTGGGCGTAACTTTATTATTTTTCCGGTAGAAGTAAGGAACGCGTTCAATTCTGAAATGCGGTGTAGGCTACTATGTGACTGAAAACCTATCAAAAAGAACAAGATCGTGGAAGTGAAAATCTGATTGGATCTGAGAGATATGGAATAGTTTATGAAAAAGTACACAATCACTTTACACCCCCTTAGGGGTCAATTTTCAGAAAATCTTGAAAACACTGTCTTGGTATTCATATGGAGAATACATAGAATAAAATTAAATTCATTATTTGGGACGAGGTAGTAGATATGTCGAAAATCGTGGGAAAATATGCATTCTATTTTCACAGATAATTTTTTTTGCCCCCCCTTCTGAACGCCAATAGATATTCGTTTTTTTTATTCACAATTATTTTTTTAGTTGATTTAGATATACACACCGAGTTTCAACATTGTAGCTTAAGTCGTTCCATATATAGGAAAAACACCCCCACTTGTACCACACTACCCTAAGGGGTCGAATTTCAAAAAACCTTGAAAACACTTTCTAGGTATTCATACGAAGAATCCGTAGAATAAAAATGAATTCAATATATGGAAAGACCTAGTAGATATGACGAAAATCGTGAAAAGATATGCATTTTATATTTATTATTTTTACAAATACTTTTTTTTGCCCCCCCCCCCCCTCTGAACGCCAATGAATATTCAAATTTTTTCTTATCACAATTACTTTTTTACTTGATTTACATATACACACCGAGTTTCAACATTGTAGCTTAAGCCGTTCAATATATAAGAAAAACAACCCCACTTGTACCACATCACCCTTAGGGGTCGAATTTCAAAAAACCGTGAAAACACATTCTAGGTATTCATACGAAGAATCCGTAGAATAAAAATGAATTCAATATTTGGAAAGACCTAGTAGATATGACGAAAATCGTGAAAATATATGAATTTAATATCTATTATATTTACAAATAATTTTTTTTGCCCCCCTTTCTAAACGTCAATGAATATTCAATTTTTTTTTTATCACAATTACTTTTCTAGTTGATTTACATATACACACCGAGTTTCAACTTTCTAGCATGAACCGTTTAATAGTTAGGAAAAACACCCCCTACCCCCGTAGCATACTACCCCTAAAAAAAATTGTATTTTTCCAACATTCCGCTACTATAGCTCTATCTAAATACCAAGTTTAAGGCTTATATCATTACAGGTTCTCAAGATATAAGCATCGGAACTTTTTCCTTTTCACCCTCCCCCACCCTCCCCCTCTTTACCCACAACCCCAAAACTTTTTTCTCTACTAGGGTTTAATTAGCGCTACTTCTGGTAAAAATTCTAAGCATCTATCTTAAACTGTTCTTGAGATATGAAATGTGTTTGATTTGAAAAATTCTCATCCCCTCCACTTCTATGCTCCACCTCCCACTTAAAAAATTTTACTTTGATCAATCTTTTTTTGTCAACCTTTACACCCAAACCAAATTTTATTTTTCTAGAGCAATTGGTTCATGAGATATCGTAATCTACAGTTTTTCACCCCCCACCCCCATACACAACTTCCCCCAAACCACAATTTTTCTTCATTCTGTTCTCCTAGTATAACTGCAAATAATTTTTAAGTTTGAATAGAGTGCCATTAACGGTTTAGGAGATATGGATCTTAGAATGTGTCTATCTCGCCTTTTTTGGGTTTCGGACGCATTACATTTCCCCCCACTCCCACACCCCTTGATCAATATTGACAATTTTTCTGCAAATGGGTCTACTATCAGAGCTCTATAGAAATTCCAAGTTTCAGCTTCCTAACATACGGGGTTACTGAGATCTGGAAACCAAAATTTTCGGTCTAAAACACTTCCCCCTCCTTCCCCCTCACACCCCCACCCCTAAAAATTTGGTCACTTCAAGACGCCTACCCCATCTATTTGTTAAAAAAATTTCAATTTAATATCTCAAAGCGTTTGGCAGCTACGAGCCTCCAAACGATCTTGCGTACGGCGGACGCCGTACGGCGGACAGACGGACTGAAAATTTTTATTGCTTTTTTCGCGTCTACTAGTTATGAAACGTGAAAATAAAAATTTTGAGGGTAGCAAATTTTTTTTTTTAAAAAATCAATCACAATACTTAATTATTAAAATAATAAAGTAAAATTACGCAAATCGGCGTTGAATTAAATTTATAAGAAAAAAATCTGCCAACAATCTGGGCGTAACTTTATTATTTTTCCGGCAGAAGTAAGGAACGCGTTCAATTCTGAAATGCGGTGTAGGCTACTATGTGACTGAAAACCTATCAAAAACAACAAGTTCATGGAAGTAAAAATCTGATTGGATCTGAGAGATATGGAATAGTTTATGAAAAAGTACACAATCACTTTACACCCCCTTAGGGGTCAATTTTCAGAAAATCTTGAAAACACTGTCTTGGTATTCATATGGAGAATACATAGAATAAAACTAAATTCATTATTTGGGACGAGGTAGTAGATATGTCGAAAATCGTGGGAAAATATGCATTCTATTTTCACAGATAATTTTTTTTGCCCCCCTTCTGAACGCCAATAGATATTCGTTTTTTTTATTCAAAATTATTTTATTAGTTGATTTAGATATACACACCGAGTTTCAACATTGTAGCTTAAGCCGTTCTATATATAGGAAAAACACCTCCCACTTGTACCACACTACCCTTAGGGGTCGAATTTCAAAAAACCTTGAAAACACTTTCTAGGTATTCATACGAAGAATCCGTAGAATAAAAATGAATTCAATATTTGGAAAGACCTAGTAGATATGACGAAAATCGTGAAAATATATGCATTTTATATTTATTATATTTCCAAATATTTTTTTTTGCCCCTCCCCCCCTTCTAAACGCCAATGAATATTCAAATTTTTTTTTATCACTATTACTTTTCTAGTTGATTTACATATACACACCGAGTTTCAACATTGTAGCTCAAGCCGTTCCATACATAGGAAAAACACCCGCACTTGTACCACACTACCCTTAGGGGTCGAATTTCAAAAAACCTTGAAAACACTTTCTAGGTATTCATACGAAGAATCCGTAGAATAAAAATGAATTCAATATTTGGAAAGACCTAGTAGATATGATGAAAATCGTGAAAATATGTGCATTTTATATTTATTATTTTTACAAATATTTTTTTTTGCCCCCCCCTTCTTAACGCCAATGAATATACAAATTTTTTTTATCACAATTACTTTTCTAGTTGATTTACATATACACACCGAGTTTCAACATTGTAGCTTAAGCCGTCCCATGTATAGGAAAAACACCTTCACTTGTACCACACTACCCTTAGGGGTCGAATTTCAAAAAACCGTGGAAACACATTCTAGGTATTCATACGAAGAATCCGTAGAATAAAAATGAATTCAATATTTGGAAAGACCTAGTAGATATGACGAAAATCGTGAAAATATATGAATTTTATATCTATTATATTTACAAATAATTTTTTTTGCCCCCCTTTCTAAACGCCAATGAATATTCAAATTTTTTCTTATCACAATTACTTTTCTAGTTGATTTACATATACACACCGAGTTTCAACTTTCTAGCATAAACCGTTAAATAGTTAGGAAAAACACCCCCTACCCCCGTAGCATACTACCCCTAAAAAAAAATTTATTTTTCCAGCATTCCGCTACTATAGCTCTATCTAAATACCAAGTTAAAGGCTTATATCACTACAGGTTCTCAAGATATAAGCATCGGAACTTTTTCCTTTTCACCCTCCCCCACCCTCCCCCTCTTCACCCTAAACCCCAAAACTTTTTTCTCTACTAGGGTTTAATTAGCGCTACTTCTGGTAAAAATTCTAAGCATCTATCTTAAACTGTTCTTGAGATATAAAATGTGTTTGATTTGAAAAATTCTCATCCCCTCCACTTCTATGCTCCACCTCCCACTTAAAAAATTTTACTTTGATCAATCTTTTTTTGTCAACCTTTACACCCAAACCAAATTTTATTTTTCTAGAGCAATTGGTTCATGAGATATCGTAATCTTAAGTTTTTCACCCCCCACCCCCATATACAACTTCCCCCACCCAAAATTTTTCTTTATTCTGTTCTCCTAGTATAACTACAAATATGTTTAAAGTTTGAATAGTGTGCCATTAACGGTTTAGGAGATATGGATCTTAGAATGTGTCTATCTCACCTTTTTTGGGTTTCGGACGCATTACATTTCCCCCCACTCCCACACCCCTTGATCAATATTGACAATTTTTCTGCAAATGGGTCTACTATCAGAGCTCTATAGAAATTCCAAGTTTCAGCTTCCTAACATAAGGGGTTACTGAGATCTGGAAAGCAAAATTTTCGGTCTAAAACACTTCCCCCTCCTTCCCGCTCACACCCCCACCCCTAAAAATTTGGTCACTTCAAGGCGCCTACCCCGTCTATTCGTTAAAAAAATTTCAATTTAATATCTCAAAGCGTTTGGCAGCTACGAGCCTCCAAACGATCTTGCGTACGGCGTACGGCGTACGGCGTACGGCGGACAGACGGACTGAAAATTTTTATTGCTTTTTTCGCGTCTACTAGTTATGAAACGTGAAAATAAAAATTTTGAGGGTGGCAAATTTTTTTTTTTAAAAAATCAATCACAATACTTAATTATTAAAATAATAAAGTAAAATGGTAACTTGTAATAATTTATAGAAAGAAGCGCGGTCTCTGACCTATGTACATCTTCAACGGCAATCCTGAAATTCCAAACTACGAAAATCTTCAAAGAAGTAAGTAATTTTATTTATTTTTTAAAATGTGTTTTGATCAAAGAATTAAAACATCGTTTATTTGTTAAGGAAATTAATCATGCCAAGAAAGTGCTGTGTCCCGGGCTGCACGTCCAACTCTGTAGTTGGACGTGCAGCCCGGGACACAGCACGCGTGTTCCTGTGAACACTTTGGCAACTGGCGAAAAAAATGTAGTAACATTTTCTTTTCCCAGCAATGGTGCTGAAAAGGATGCATGGATCAGATCGATACCACGTGAGAATTGGAGTCCGACCAAATTCACGTACGTATGCATTTTGCATTTTGTAGATTCGGATATAATTAAAACACGTCATGTCAACGGTCGAGACCTCGGTCTCCCATTGAAATTTTTCAGACTGCACGAGGGCGCTGTTCCGAGAATTTTTCCGAATCTGCCATCCTACTTGCCGACGGTGGAAGTGCCCAAAAGAAAACCTCCCCAGGAAAGACGTGAGGCCTTTTTTGCGAGATTGGAACATCAAAACTCCGAAGCACTTTCATCCGATCGTATTTCAAACTTTGAAGATCTTTTGAGCGGCTTTGATAAAAAATTAATATTGCTAGACTGGAAAGTTTTAATACATATTATATAATTTCAAATAAGAGTTTTTTTATTTAAAATGAAGCAAAACATAAGCAAAATTATTTTTTTAATAAAATGCCGTAATGATTAAAACATATAAAAAATCTATTATTTTTATTAAAAGAACGATCTTTAAATTATGAAAAAATTCATGTTCCGAGATTTTAAACATAAAAATCATTTCCTCCGGTTTGTTTTCGACTACCTTAGCCAAAAGAAGATTTATGTTGATTTTCTTTTCGAATTGAACTACCAGAAACTCTAAAAGTTTTAACAAAGTAAGAAATCTCTAGTCTAATAAGTCCCATAAATCTATATTTCAAAATTGTTCCTTGGCCTTAAAAAAAACGGAGTGAACCGCTCTAAATTTTCTGCCATATTCACTCTACCTCTAATTACTTTACAAAGCTCATTTACTTTCACTCATTAACAGTAATTATAAACAATAATAATACTGGAAATACGATTCAAGATTAAAACTGAATGCTTTTCAGCAAACAGTTAAGGTATTTACTTCTTCGATCGGCATACATGCCATACGACCCTGGGCCGTCTTTGCCACATGCATGTGGTAGTAAATATTTCTATGCGACGGCTTTCTTATATAGGTGGTTCTGCTAGCACTGATTGAGGTGAAGGCGGACGTCGTACTATTCACTTGGTCGCAAAACAACAACAGATAGACATAACGACCAGTGCTACCAGAAATAAAATTAGGATTCTGCTAAATTTAGCCGACTAATGCTGGTATGACTATTTAGCGGCTATTTCTTAAGTGCAATAATAGCCAATCGTGCGACAAGGTGACTTCGATTACGAGAGAGTGAGAAGACTGATGTGATCGTTTCATCTGTCAGTCAGCCTGACAGGAAAATAAATGTCAAATTTTTGTTCGTGGTGTGAATATAATTTGTTCCACGCAATTTAACATACGGTTCGCGTTTGTAATTTGTTAATTAAAATAAAATTTAATCATTTAAAAGCTGTGCGAAAGTATATACATATCTCTATGGTGCGAAACATGAGCCGGTGAGGGCCGTGGAGTACGACACCAGTGGCCGAAGACTGTAAGTGAAACTACGAAAAGTGCATTTTGGAGTTGCTGCAAATAAGCAAAGGTAAGAATTTTACAAATTAAACGTCGGCAAACATCCGTGAACTGTTAATAATTTCTAGATAGCTCGGACCAAGAATTTCGCGAGCGTCTGCGAAAGAAAATCATTGGATAATGGAACGGGCCGAGCATTTACAAGGAAATTTAGCGGCACTCTACACTCGGCGAAATCATCGAAATGATAACAATCGTCGAAATTGTCACGGGCCACAATCACGAGAGGATTTCCGGCAAATAGCAGTCACATAACGTTATCGAAATCGAGGAGCTGTACCTACGTCAAAACTACGAGGTCGTGTCTTGGTCCGTTCTGGGTTATTTCCCAGGGGTCTATAGGGAAAAGGCTTCTTGTGAATTATAACCCAGCTTTTATTTCTTTCATTGCTATAATTTTTCACTTTCCATTCGCCATATTAAAGACAGTCAACAAGACTGACTCAGTATTGTTTTAGATCCATTGGGGCCTAGTTTAGTTTAATTTTGGATAGTTTAGGTTAAGTATATGTAGTAGGTTAAGAATTCAGGCAATAAGCCATATGTAAAGCATTATTCATTCTCGGCTGTGTAGTCGGAATTAATCTATTCTATTTTATTTATATCTTATGTACTTTAAAAAAAAAGACTCAATAAAAATTTTCTGAATATGTATTTGTCGCTATATTGAGTAGAAGATGTTTTCCTTTTAAGAACGTAGTTGCCCCAATCCGAATTGTTTTTTTTTTGTCAAGTTTTAATTCATGATCTTCCTTCCGAAGAATTATGCGAAGCTCACTCAACTTCCGATTCTCTAAAGGTATGTGGATAGTATGGATATTCATTTGCCTTTATTTGGAAAAAAATTACAATGCTATATTCCCATTACTCTTTAGGTGAAACATTTGGTGGTCCTGAAAGGGACCGTTTTACTTTATTATTTTAATAATAAAGTACTGTTATCAACTTTTAAAAAAAAAAAATTTCCTACCCTGAAATTTTTTTTTTATACGTTTAATGACTAATAAACGCCAAAAAAGCAATAAAAATTTTCAGTCCGTCTGTGCTCCGTACGCCGTACGCCGTAAACGCAAACTCGTTTGAGGAATTATAGTTCCCAAACCCTATGAGCTATTATTATAATTGATTTTTTTTTTCTGAATAGACATGGTAGACCTCTTGAAGTGAGAATTTTTTTAGGGGTGAGGGTGCGAGGGGGAAAGTGGGAGAAGCGTTTTAGACGAAAAGTTTTGGTTTCTAGATCTCAGCAACCGCTAACGGTAGGAAGCTGAAACTTAGAATTTCTATAGAGCTTTGATAGTGAACCCATTTGCAAAAAAATTGCCGATATGGGTGAAGTGGTGTGGGGGGGGGGGGAATAATGCGTCCGAAACGCAAAAATGCCGAAATCGACACATTCTAAAATCCATATCTCTTAAACCGTTAACGGCAAGCAATTAAAACTTAACAAATATCTGTAGGTTTACTAGGAGAGTAGATTGAATTCAAATTTTTTGGTGAGGGTGGTGGCGTGCGGGGGTGGGGGTTGAAATAGTAAAGATTACGATATCTCACAAACCAATTGCACCAGAAAAACAAAATTCGGTTTGGGTATAAAGCTTGACAAATAAAAATTGCTCAAAGTAAAATTATTGAAGGGGGCGGGGCAGCATAGAAGTGGGGGAAATAAGAAATTTTCAAAAATATCACTTTTCATATCTCAATAACAGTGTAGGATAGATGGTTCAAATTTGAACTAGAACTAGGCCCAATAAAACCCTAGTAGGGAAAAATAAATTTAAAGGTGGGGTTGTAGAGGGTGAGGGTGGGGAAGGGTGAGAAAGAAAAAGTTCCGATGCTTATATCTTAAGAACTTGTAATGATAAAAACCTTAAACTTCGTATTTAGATAGAACTATATTAGTGGCATAGTCAGCGCTTCATGGCTGTGAAATTTACAATGGTTGTAACCTTGGATCTGATCTATCAAGAAACAAATCCCGTCCGCCGCAACTTATTTTTTTTAACTAATATTTGTTGTTGGTTGGTTAGTTGGTTAGTCCACAGTCGGGGACTCCGTGTTGGAGTTTCACTCCACTGACACCGGAAAGAATAACTAACTCCTAATCATAATAGCTTCTTTGGTAGCTTACCACGAAAAATGTAATAACAACAAATATTGGTTAAAAAAAAAATAAAAAAAAATAAGTTGCGGCGGACCGGATTTGTTTCTTGATAGATCAGATCCAAGGTTACAACCATTGTAAATTTCACAGCCATGAAGCGCTGACCATATCCAGGGTTACAACCAGAGAATAGCCGAAAAAAAATCAAGAGAAAAAAGCTTCTCAAAAATACACACCTTTAGCCTAAGGTAGAGGACGCCTTTCTTGACCATTAAATTCTTCTCGGTAATAAATTTGGAATGGGATGTGGCTATATAGAATTTACCTCAGCGATTCCACCAGCTGTCAAGGTGTTTCGGTTAGTAGGCAAGAATACACCTTCTGAAGAGTCTATGCCCCCGATGACGAAACAGCTCCTTCGGACCTAGTCCAAAACAATCTTATGATGAACTGGCTTCTCCAGTGAAGTTTCTTTCCAAATTTGTCATATCCTCAGGGATAGCGGTTAGTCCACAGTCGGGGACTCCGTGTTGGAGTTTCACTCCACTGACACCGGAAAGAATAACTAACTCCTAATCATTACGATATCTCCCAAACCAGAGGCACCAGAAAAACAAAATTCGGTTTGGATATAAAGCTTGATAAATAAAGATTGCTCAAAGTAAGATCTTTGAAGGGGGCGGGGGAGTACGTAAGTGGAGGGGATAACAATTTTTCAAAATAACACGTTTCATATCTCAATAACAGTGTAAGATGGATTCTTCAAATTTTTACCAGAAGTAGACCTAATAGAACCCTAGTAGAGAATAAATTGGGGGTGAGAAAGAAAAAGTTCCGATGCTTATATCTTAAGAATCTATGATGATAGGAAGCTGAAACTTGGTATTTAGATAGAACTATAGTAGTGGCATGGTGGAAAAATAAATTTTTTTTTAGGGGTACTATGGTACGGTGGTGGGGGGTGTTTTTCCTAACTTTAGAACGGCTTATGCTACGAAATTGAAACACGGTACGTATATGTAGATTAACCAGAAAAGTAATTCCGATAAAAAAAAATTTGAATATTCATTGGCGTTCAGAAGGGGGGGGCAAAAAAAATTATCAGTATATATAAAATGCATATATTTTCACGATTTTCGTCATATCTACTAGGTCTTTCCAAATATTGAGTTCATTTTAATGCTACGGATTCTTCATATGAATACCTAGAATGTGTTTTGAAGATTTTTTGAAATTCGTCCCAAAGAGGGTGTAAACTGGTTGTATACTTTTTCATGAATTCCACCATGTTTCTCAGGTCTGATCAGATATCGAATATCTTTTCACTTCCCCAGGTTTGTTTAATAATCACCTATTTTTAAGTTTTGTTTTTTTCAACCTCTAGACCGAATCCCGGAATATAACCCAATTATTTAATTCATATGTTACACCCTTTTCTATCCGCTTCCCGAACTTTTTGTTAGGTTTTCAGTCACACAGTAACATACACCGCATCCCCGAATTGAACGCATTCTGAACTTCAGCCGGAAAAATAATAAAGTTGCGCCCAGACTGTTGGCAGATTTTTTGTTAGGTTTTCAGTCACATAGTAACATACACCGCATCCCCGAATTAAACACGTTCCGAACTTCTGCCTGAAAAATAATAAAGTTGCGCCCAGACTGTTGGCAGAATTTTTTTTTTATTAAAAGAAAAATTAAAATTTCTTTTAGGCACGTTTACCGTGAATACGGCAATAGAATTTTTTTCAGTTCCCATCATCAGCAGAATGGCAAAGCAAAGAAACAGGATTTCTGTTTTCTCACTTTATTGGAGCACTGGGCAGCAAGCAGATTCTTCGCCTAAGTATTACAATTAGAAAGAAAACTTGTGTATTGTACTCACCTAGTAAGTTATTTTTATACTCTAGATGAACATATAGAGTATTATAAGTTTAATCCAGCCCGAAAAGTTTGTAACGCATAGAACCGAGCCTCGGACGAAAAAAAGTTATATGTTATTTTGTCTTTATTTTTGGCCAAAACCCCCAAATCCGTTTGCTGTCCGTCCATCCGTCCGTCCGTCCGTCCGTTAGCACGATAACTCAAGAACGCGTTGACCTAGGAAGTTGAAACTTTGTCACAACTTGTAAAATGGAAAAAGTAGGGCTAAGTTCGTTAATGGGCGATATCCTTCCACTCCTTCGGGTACCTCCCATACAAGAGTCCTTGAAACACGTTTTCCCAGTTATTGCTCGAATGCTTCAAGTTAGGAACTTGAAATTTTGCATACGGATGGTTTAAAATGTTTGAATTGAATGTTCCGAATATGATGCAAATCGAATGAGTCCTTCGTGTAGCAGCCTAGAAAAGTCCTTCAAAAACGTATGCATTTTACTGAATTCACTATAACTCCAGAACGAGTTAGAGCAGGAATTTAAAATTTTACAGGAATTAGTTTTATACCAAAACCAAGACGGAGTTCAATTATTAGCGCCATCGGTTGACTCCTTCGGGTAGCTGTCATACAAAAGTCCTTAATAAACATATTCACCAATATTGCACGATAAGTTTAGAAAGCTTTCATTTACGACTTTGAAATTTTACAAACATTAATTTTATAATAGTCGCAGCTGAAACTATTAATATGAAAAATATCCCATAAGTCCTTCATGTAGTTGCCATACAAAAATTCTGTAAAATGTCCTAACTTACTTTATGGAACTCAATATAAATCAAAAAATCGACCACTACACAAAAGTTACTACCTGTAAGTAAAAGGTCATGTAATAATTGCTTGTGCACTCCTCATTCTTTTGATATATTTCCAACTAAAATATAAATCGGAGTTGAGTATTTCATCTAGAGTATCATACGATTGGCTTGCAGCCGATCGTGCCTGTGTTATGTTTTACTTTATTATTTTAATAATTAAGTATTGTGATTGATTTTTAAAAAAAAAAAATTTGCTACCCTCAAAATTTTTATTTTCACGTTTCATAACTAGTATACGCGAAAAAAGCAATAAAAATTTTCAGTCCGTCTGTCCGCCGTACGCCGTACGCCGTACGCAAGATCGTTTGGAGGCTCGTAGCTGCCAAACGCTTTGAGATATTAAATTGAAATTTTTTTAACGAATAGATGGGGTAGGCGCCTTGAAGTGACCAAATTTTTAGGGGTGGGGGTGTGAGGGGGAAGGAGGGGGAAGTGTTTTAGACCGAAAATTTTGGTTTCCAGATCTCAGTAACCCCTTATGTTAGGAAGCTGAAACTTGGAATTTCAATAGAGCTCTGATAGTAAACCCATTTGCAGAAAAATTGTCAATATTAATCAAGGGGTGTGGGAGTGGGGGGAAATGTAATGCGTCCGAAACCCAAAAAAGGTGAGATAGACACATTCTAAAATCCATATCTCCTAAACCGTTAATGGCACACTATTCAAACTTAAAACATATTTGTAGTTATACTAGGAGAATAGAATGAAGAAAAATTTTGGGTGGGGGAAGTTGTGTATGGGGGTGGGGGGTGAAAAACTTAAGATTACGATATCTCATGAACCAATTGCTCTAGAAAAAGAAAATTTGGTTTGGGTGTAAAGGTTGACAAAAAAAGATTGATCAAGGTAAAATTTTTTAAGTGGGAGGTGGCGCATAGAAGTGGAGGGGATGAGAATTTTTCAAATCAAACACATTTCATATCTCAAGAACAGTTTAAGATAGATGCTTAGAATTTTTACCAGAAGTAGCGCTAATTAAACCCAAGTAGGGAAAAAAGTTTTGGGGTTGAGGGTGAGGAGGGAGAGGGTGGGGGAGGGTGAAAAGGAAAAAGTTCCGATGCTTATATCTTGAGAACCTGTAATGATATAAGCCTTAAACTTGGTATTTAGATAGAGCTATAGTAGCGGAATGTTGGAAAAATAAATTTTTTTTTAGGGGTAGTATGCTACGGGGGTAGGGGGTGTTTTTCCTAACTATTAAACGGTTTATGCTAGAAAGTTGAAACTCGGTGTGTATATGTAAATCAACTAGAAAAGTAATTGCGATAAAAAAAAATTTGAATATTCATTGGCGTTTAGAAAGGGGGGCAAAAAAAATTATTTGTAAATATAATAGATATAAAATGCATATATTTTCACGATTTTCGTCATATCTACTAGGTCTTTCCAAATATTGAATTCATTTTTATTCTACGGATTCTTCGTATGAATACCTAGAATAATTTTTCACGGTTTTTTGAAATTCGACCCCTAAGGGTAGTGTGGTACAAGTGAAGGTGTTTTTCCTATATATGGGACGGCTTAAGCTACAATGTTGAAACTCGGTGTGTATATGTAAATCAACTAGAAAGGAAATTGTGATAAAAAAAAATTTGAATATTCATTGGCGTTTAGAAGGGGGGGGGGGGCAAAAAAAAATATTTGTAAATATAATAAATATAAAATGCAAATATTTTCACGATTTTCGTTATATCTACTAGGTCTTTCCAAATATTGAATTCATTTTTATTCTACGGATTCTTCGTATGAATACCTAGAAAGTGTTTTCAAGGTTTTTTGAAATTCGACCCCTAAGGGTAGTGTGGTACAAGTGGGGGTGTTTTTCTTATATATGGAACGGCTTAAGCTACAATGTTGAAACTCGGTGTTTATATGTAAATCAACTAAAAAAGTAATTGTGATAAAAAAAATTTGAATATTCATTGGCGTTCAGAAGGGGGGGGGGGGGGGGGGCAAAAAAAAATATTTGTAAAAATAATAAATAAAAAATGCATATATTTTCACGATTTTCGTCATATCTACTAGGTCTTTCCAAATATTGAATTCATTTTTATTCTACGGATTCTTCGTATAAATACCTAGAAAGTGTTTTCAAGGTTTTTTGAAATTCGACCCCTAAGGGTAGTGTGGTACAAGTGAAGGTGTTTTTCCTATATATGGAACGGCGTAAGCTACAATGTTGAAACTCGGTGTGTATATCTAAATCAACTAAAAAAATAGTTTTGAATAAAAAAAACGAATATCTTTTGGCGTTCAGAAGTGGGACAAAAAAAATTATCTGTGAAAATAGAATGCATATTTTCCCACGATTTTCGACATATCTACTACCTCGTCCCAAATAATGAATTTAGTTTTATTCTATGTATTCTCCATATGAATACCAAGACAGTGCTTTCAAGATTTTCTGAAAATTGACCCCTAAGGGGGTGTAAAGTGATTGTGTACTTTTTCATAAACTATTCCATATCTCTCAGATCCAATCAGATTTTTACTTCCATGAACTTGTTGTTTTTGATAGGTTTTCAGTCACATAGTAGCCTACACCGCATTTCAGAATTGAACGCGTTCCTTACTTCTGCCGGAAAAATAATAAAGTTACGCCCAGATTGTTGGCAGATTTTTTTTCTTAATCATTAGCACAAAAAAGCTAGAATGTTGTAGCGTAGACGTAGAGCGAATGTTTGTGAAGCTATTTTAATACTGCTTGATTATTGTTAGTCTCCAATATATGTATTACAGTGTATATAGTATGTGATGTATAGTGGTTTTGTGAATATGACTTCAAAATAACAGATATTATCTACTGATCACCATCAATTATGGACCGGTGATCGATAAAAAACGTTGAATCTCTCTACGAACAATAATAATACTTCAATTCGAAACAAATGAGTTGAATCAAAATTGTACTTTTTTGTATGAAGCGTTTCATGCCAGGTGGCAGTGAAATGCAAATAGTTGCGTACATATTCAAAGGTTTGACTATTTTTGTTTTCAAGACCAGAATATAACATGCCATACATGTGAGTAAGAAGCTGATAGTAGCATATTGTTTATTGCCGGTTCTTTGCGATAAATCGTCCAGCTTTAAAACAGTCGCTGCTCGTCATCTCCACTACCTACATTTGTATATCTCTATGGTTTTAACTATCAAAGTTTATGAATTCAAACGTTTGGGTTATTCCATCAAAAATCGCCAAAAATTACAAAATTTGTGACTTACCATCGCCGATTCTTTTGAAAATTTATGTACTCGTAGAACTAGTAAAGAAAAATATATGATTTCAAATTTTTTTCTATCTCATTTTTTTGTTAGTTATAGTTAGTTTCAGATTTCACAAGAATGGTGTCCGAGTCCTCTTCGAAAATGCATATCACTCTCTCTGGTACTTAGTCTTTATCGTAGAATAATGAAGTAGGACTTGTTTTAAAGTTCAAGGTTGTCGCAATATAAAAATAATACGAACTTTTCCTTGCAAGTTTTTTTTAAGGATAACGACTCTGTCTTTCCCTTGAATATTTCAATCTCCACTTGGGGATCATGCACATAAAGAAATTCATAGGTAAAATTGCCTTAGATCGGGTATTAATTTGCCTAAGTGCTTCGGCATTTAACCGTCAACTAAGGCTTTAGGTAATATTCCTAAAATAAATTAGGTAATCTTACAATTTTCGAACCATGTACATTTGTACAATTTTTAGGCATTTTACCTAATTGGTATACAATAAATTGCCAAAGCAAATAGGGTATTCTACCTAACACAAATGACGATGAAACAATTACAGTCGCAATGACTTATTCCTTCAGTCCAAAGTTTCCATTGAATCGGCTTGTGGTTTCGATTATGAGATCATGGCTTTTAGAAATTAACGAAATCAGCACATTTGCGCAATTCCAAACTTTAAAGTAATTTTGTTTAATTTTGAAATTTTCTAAATTTCACATGTGCAAGTTTTCATTAAAATTTGTATATTTAGACCGGCAAATATGACTGTATTGACATATCCCGCTGCGCAATTCGTAGGATGTGCTTGTGCCAAGTAAATATGTATATTTCAAATTTTTAATCGCAGTAGTTAAGAGGGCAACAAAAAGAAATGATATCAAAAAAAAAAACATTTTAAAAAATTTAAAAAATGGTGTCGGGTCCAACAAAAGGTAATGATATTCACAGAGTCGGCTTTCTTTCTATTAACTATTTTAACTTACGTTTGTATACAAATTTGTGATATTTATTTTCTCAAGAAACCCGACAATCGCTCAGAGAAATATCACCCTCCAAATTTTTCAGATTAAAAGCAACCAAAAAGTAAACTATGCACATTATCATTTTGCTATACGACGAGCGATTGTCGAGTTTCTAGAGAAAATGAATATCACAAATTTGTATACAAACGTAAGTGGAAATATTTAATAGAAAGAAAGACGACTCTGTGACTATCATCACTTTTTGTTGGACCCGACACCTTTTTTTTACATTTTTTTTAAATGTTTTTTTTATATATACTCTCCAAATTATACTCCAAAATTGGTATATGGCAGAGTCCAGATTGACAAATACCTCCTCAGCACTAGGAAGGGATCTTGCGAGGATGTTTACATACATTCATATATCGTTAGCCTACACAGTAAAAAAAATCCATTGACCTTTACATCTTTTGGATAGTAGGCAAATATGCCTACCCTTTTTAAGTAAAATTACATTGGAATAGTAATAGTCAATAATAGTCAATTTGAATGTAGTTTTCAATTTCTGGTCAGTAAATTTCAATTTCCAGTCAGTAAATTTTAGTTTCCAGTCAGTAAATTTCAACTTTAACCGCAGTAAATTTAGTGGATATTCACTTAATTTTACTGGTTATTTCAAGTTATAGTTTTAGATGCGCTATTTGGAAAATGTAAATGTACTGAATATTCTGTTAAATTTACTGGTTTTTTCAAGTAATAGTTATAGTTCCGCAATTCGCAAAAGGTAAGTTTACTGCATATTCTCTTAAAATTGCTTGTTAATTCAAGTAATATCAGACTAAAGCTTGTATTACACTGTATGACCATGCTGTCAAATTGCAGTAATATGCGATGCGAAGTAGGTGACTACAAATAAATCTCACTGTGAGATTTATTTGTAGTCGCCTGTGAGATTTATTTGTAGTCGCCGGTGAGATTTATTTATAGTCGCCTACTTCGCATTGCATATTACTGCAATTTGACAGCGTGGTCACACAGTATAATACAAGCTTAAAGCTTACACTGTATGACCACGCTGTCAAATTGCAGTAATATACAATGCGAAGTGGGCGAATACAAATAAATGTCTTTGTGAGATGTATTTGTATTCGCCTACTTCGCATTGCATATTACTGCAATTTGACAGTTGGTCAAACAGTGTAATACAACACACATTACACACGATCGAACGAATTTCCCGAGACGAGTTTTGGTTTTTCTGCTTATTTGGTTCTGGCTAAATCCAAGATCTTTGGAACAAGAAAACTCTATTTCTTGTTAAACATATTATCATCGAAATCCATTAGAGTAACGAAGTGTTCCAACAAAAACGGTTCTGCGGATAGATGAGGCCATTTCGTTTTTATATTCATCATTGATAGGTTGTCGATCAAATATGATCTTTGCAAGGAAAACGTGTTCGAAACATTTCATTGTATTTCGAATATTTGTCTTGTCTGTTAAAAACTGCCCGGCAGTTGACGGTTGTAAGTGCAAAAATTGGCAGTTACTGCTGAACGCGACGGTCCGCAGTACTAGCCAGATTGTACCTTAAGATAACCATCATACAATATCATACATTCTTTGGGCTACGCTGCTGGCGACGTAGCCCTGGTGGCATATCATTGATATTTGGCCCTAAGGTGAAGTGCTGTACACATTGCATGCGACCGAACGGATTTTCCGAAACGATTTTTCGTTTTCGACCTATTGTGAAATCTTTATTTATTGAAAAATTGGTTATAATCGTAAATTATAGCATTTTCAAGAATATCATGAGAGAAAATCTCGAGGAATTTGTAGTTTTCACGGATAATAAAAAGAGAAAATGTCTTGAAAATGTTATAATTAAAGATTTCAACCAATTTTCTAATAACTGAAGATTTGAAAATCAGCAGAAACAGGAAAATTTGTCCGGTCGTGTGCAATGTCTACAACAACTAACACTTGTTTTCTTCATATCCAACATGTATTATCGGTGCTTGAATTTTACCGTTGAAAAGCTGTACATAATTGAATTTAGATTTGTTAACATGATCGCTTTGCGAAATATTGGTTATTATTTGCGATGCGGCAAAAAAAGGGATCTGTTCTCTTTGTTCACGACACCATACCCAAGAAATTGCTTCTTTCAACTAAATAGTACTCACCGTAAACATAAGATAGCTCCAATTACTAATATATAATATAATATTTTATATCACTCCAAACTCCTAACTGCATATAATTAATTTACGCACGGAACTCGCGGCACTTCAAACACTTCTTCTGATCTTCATGCCACTTTGTGGTATGAAGCCCGTACCTGCATCGGCGGCGCAACTTGCACGTGCGTGCGAAACAATACAAAACGATGAGCTGCGATTTGTGTTACCACAGTTCATTGTATGTGTGTATACAAAAGCAAATCGAACGAAGCGCTCGGCGTCGTTTACGTCGTAACATTCAAATTACTTGAAGAAAGTAATTTTCAATTTTCATATAAATATATTTAATCTTACTCCAAATATTGAGTAATTTTGTGAGACTTTTGAAGTACATTTTCCGATTGAGTTGAAAAGTACATATATAATTTACTAATACCAGTAATTTCAAGTAAATGCATTGGAAATAAGTGCTATTACTTGCAATTTCAAGTAAAGGTGCTTAAAATGAGTATTTTTTTAAAAAATGAAATATTCTGCAAATTTCAAGTAAAAAATGGGTTTGAGAAGTCAATTTTTTTAAAACAGTGTATGTATGCTATTTGATGGTTAGGTTTAGGTTAAGGTTTCAGTGGCGGCCAAAGGCCTCACATAGACCCACGAGGGTCCATAGTGATACCATATAAAAAAATCTGCCAACAGTCTGGGCGCAACTTTATTATTTTTCCGGCAGAAGTTCGAAACGCGTTCAATTCGGGGATGCGGTGTATGTTATCATTTGACTGAAAACCTAACAAAAAGTTCGGGAAGCGGAGTGTAACATATGAATTATATAATTGGGTCATATTCGGGATGATTATTAAACAAGCCCATGTAAGCGAAGAGATATTCGATCTCTGATCAAACCTGAGAGATATGGTGGAATTCATGAAAAGTATACAACCACTTTACACCCTCTTAGGGGTCGAATTTCAAAAAGTCTTGAAATTTTTTCTAGGTATTCCGATGAAGAATCCGTAGAATAAAAATGAATTCTATATTTGGAAAAACCTAGTAGATATGACGAAAATCGAGAAAATATATACATTTTATATTTACTGATAATTTTTTTTGCCCCCTCCCTTCTGAACGCCAATGGATAATCGAATTTTTTTTTCAGAATTACTTTTCTAGTTAATTTACATATACGTACCGAGTTTCAACTTCCTAGCACAAGCCGTTCTAAACTTGAGAAAAAAAACCTCCCACCCCCGTACCATACTACCCCTAAAATAAAATTTATTTTTCCAACACGCCACTACTATAGATCTTTCTAATATCCAAGTTTCAGCTCTCTATCATAGTAAGTTCTTTAGATATAAACATCGGAACTTTTTCACCCCTCCCCACCCTCACCCTCTACACCCACACCCCCAAATTTTTTTCCCTACTAGGGTTCTATTAGGTCTACTTCTGGTAAGAATTTGAAGCATCTACCTTACACTGTTATTGAGATATGAAACGTGTTATTTTTGAAAAATTCTAATCCCCTCCACTTCCGTGCTCCTCCACCCCCTTCAAAGATTTCACTTTGAGCAATTTTAATTTATCAATTTTTATAATCAAACCGAATTTTGTTTTTCTGGTCCAATCGGTTTGTGAGATATCGTAATCTAAAGTTTTTAGCCCCCCACCTCTATACGCCACTATTCTCACCGATCAATTTTATTTCAATCTACTCTCCTAGTATAACTACAATATATTTGTCAAGTTTTAATAGCTTGCCATTAACGGTTTAGGAAATATGGATTTTAGAATGTGTCGAACTCGGCATTTTTGCGTTTGGGACGCATTATTTCCCCCTCCACTCCCACACCCCTTCACCCATATCATCAATTTTTTTGCAAATGGGTCCACTATCAAAGTTTTATAGAAATTCCAAGTTTCAGTCTCCTAACATAAGCGGTTGCTGAGATCTAGAAACCAAAATTGTTCGTCTAAAACGCTTCCCCCACCTTCCCCTTCACACCCCACCCCTGAAAATAATGCCAATTCAAGGGGTCTACCCAATCTATTCCTAGAAAAAATTTTAATGTAATAGCTCCACTGGTTTGAGAGCTACGAGCCTTCAAAGGATTTTGGCGGTTGACGTACGGCGTACGGCGGACAGACGGAGTGAAAATTTTTATTGCTTTTTTCGTGTCTACTAGACATAAAACGTGGACAAAAAATTTTGAGGGCAGCAAATTTTTTTTTTTTGAAAATCAACAACAATACTGAACTATAAATAATAAAGTAAAATAGGAGACCCAATGTACTTATGGTAGGTGCGCTTGCGTTTCGATCAGTGTTGAGAGTTCCTCGTTTAATTCAAAGGTCCGTGCATAGAAAAGTTGATTAGACTCCGCATGCTGTTAAAAGAGGCTTCTTTAAGGTTTGCGAAGGTCGAAGCACCTAGAGCTTTCAGCCGTTTTCTAGCGAGAGCTGGGCAGTTGCACCGGAGGTGTTCTAGCTATTGGGTGGACTTGAATAGTAGTGACCCATTAGTGTCGACCAGGGTTTTTCGGATGACATTCTCTAGTGCCAAGTTGAAAAGCATGGGTGCTAGACCATCTCCCAACTTTAAGGGGGATTATCTGAGTAAAAATTTTTTTTTTTGTTGTCTGTAAGTTTCATGTTAAAATTTCAATAATTGTGGAAGCTATGGGCAATTAATCGGAATGGGCCCTTCGTGAATTCTTCGTCATTCAAACGCGATTATCTCGAAACATTCTTTTCAAAGACCGTTCCCAAAATCTTCGGAAAACGGCTGAACCGATTTCTTCAAAAATTTCACACATTATTTTTGGGTAGGCTTTATAGTTTTTGAGATTATTATTTTCTAAAACTCACCTATTTTTTCTGCTTTCTACTCAGATGGTCCCCCTTAAGTCACACTCAGTTCGAAAACTGGTTGTGGAATCGTTTTGTATTCCTTGTAAACTGAAATTTTTTCAGTGTATAAACCAGGTAGATTTTCTTTAAGTGACTGTGGTCAATTGTAAGCGGAGATTTTAGTTATTCTCAATCGTTTATACTAGAAAGCTGAAACTTGAATTTAATACAATATAAAACTTGAACAGTTCGCAAAAAGTTTTCGATATTGGTGAAGAGTGTGGGAGTGAGAAAAAACAGTACCTCCAAATTGCTCGAGATATAATGATTGATAGATAGAATTTATACGTGAAAAATTCGTAGGGCTTTCGAGTTTGATATCTCGAGAATCGCTTCATTAGAGCTCGAAAGAGAGCTCCATTACTTACAAATTTCTCTTTCTTTTATTGTAGTATATAATATCTACTACTACTACTACTAATAACTACTGGTAAATAATATCGAACCTTACTGGTAAATTTAAAGTTCAAATTGATCAATACTAAAAATTGTTTGCTGACACACCCCCCCCCCCCCCCTCCCCTCCCGAAAATCATGTCTAGCTATGCCACTGCGATCCGTATATTTATTCTGATCTCTAAAAAATTTTATAAACTGTAAATAAAATTTGGTAGAGGTCAATATCATGAGCGACACAGAAGAAATTAAAAGGAGATAGGTTTCTTACGAACATCTTCTCAATCCCACTCCATCATTACCAATTTTGCTTTTAACTGATCAACACTGCCCACACTAGACGAAATCAAAGCAGCCCTATGTGACCAGAATTGAAAAAATTGGCGAGCGCCAAGGAGGCTTCTGAACCGAGAGCTTGAAAAATGCTCCGAATATAACACAGATATGAACCAAATCTTTTCGTAGATTTGAAACAAACATGTGACAGTATTGAAAGGAGGGTATTGTATTGAATTCCAGCAATGACGAACACAAAATCACAAGTTCCGAGCTTTCGAACAGAACATGGGCTAGTTTCACACTCCACGGTTTACGCCGTACGGTTCCTCGTTGCACGGTTGGTAAATTTTTTAGAGGCGCTAAGAAGAGTACGGTTCGTTTCATATTGAACGGGTCGCTGTGGGTTGCAGAGGCACGGACGGCTGCCATACGACGGCCGGACGTTGGCTTTGCAATATGAAAGGGACCGTACTCTTCTTCGCGCCACTAAAAAATGTACCCATCGTACAGAGAGAAACCGCACTGCGCAAACCGTGCAGTGTGAAACGAGCTACTCCCGTTGTATTTATCCGAAAAAGCACAGTGGACACCAATGGGACACCACTGTTCAAAACCACACTATTATCAGCATACGCTGACGATATAAAGATCCTTTGCCACGTCCTTCCCTAGTGGTAAGGAGGTCCCGTGAACTATAATACCAACACACGTTTAGATCCCTTCCATTTTATTATACTTACAATATTTTCAACCGATTATGTCGCATTCTTTACACACAAAATTTCAAATTAAATTATAAGAACACACCGAAAATTTTAATAGAAAACCTTGACAGCTGAGAAATGTCACAATATCACAAACTGTCAAAAACAATCCAGTAGCTGCTAGAAAATGTTGCCCATTCTTGGATTAAGTGCTAGAATGTTGCTAAACACTGCTCGAATACGCTATTTTGCGGCTATGTTGCCAGCTATGTTGCGGCAAGTTTTGACAGTACTGGCTTTAAACTACTTGGACTGTCTCTCTCACAACAAAGTCTTAATTGTATGTTACATTTTCTATCCCTCTCCATTTGGATTTACTAGCCGCTATAAAGCCGCAAAAATAGCCAGTGTCATAACCGCATTAGCAGAATATTTTTCATCCAATTTCTTCTAAAAAAACTGCTAACAATAATTTACAAATATTATTCTGCTAAAAATTCCGCTAGCTATTTATTTATTTAGCAAAATGTTTATATTAAGTACTCAGGCGCGAACGCAGGGGGTGGTTTTGGGGGTTCTGCGTTCGCGCCTGTAAGTACTTAATTTTCATAAAATCGTTGATATATTACAACTGTAAAAATGGTGTATGACGCACACGCAAAGAAAAAATGTAAGAAATTTTCCCTATTTTTAAATGACTTTATGAACTATACTTTGATATGTATAAAGGCTGGTTTACATGACAACTGCAAATAGTTTTTACTAAAATTGTGAGGGAGCTAGCTTATGGAATTTTCAATGGAGTAGAAAGTAACCACAAAAAAAGACATTCACACAAATATCGTCAATATTTTTTTGGATATAATATCTGTTCGTTTCATGCCTGATCAGTTTCTCATTAGAGATTTTCCTTCTCCCTCACAACCTCAGTGAAAATTGTTCGCAATCACCATATAAACCGCCCTTAAGTATGTGGTCAACCAAAATATTTCAAATAAATATGGAAAATTATTTACATCACAGCATTTTTTCACCAATTTTTATTTATTTATCTAAGACATGGAAATAACTATTATATCCTCTATTTCATAACAAAAAAAAAAATCTGCCAACAATCTGGGCGTAACTTTATTATTTTTCCGGCAGAAGTTAGGAACCCGTTCAATTCTGAAATGCGGTGTAGGCTACTATGTGACTGAAAACCTATCAAAAAGAACAAGATCATGGAAGTGAAAATCTGATTGGATCTGAGAGATATGGAATAGTTTATGAAAAAGTACACAATCACTTTACACCCCCTTAGGGGTCAATTTTCAGAAAATCTTGAAAACACTTTCTTGGTATTCATATGGAGAATACAAAGAATAAAATTAAATTCATTATTTGGGACGATGTAGTAGATATGTCGAAAATCGTGGAAAAATATGCATTCTATTTTCACAGATAATTTTTTTTGCCCCCCTTCTGAACGCCAATAGATATTCGTTTTTTTTATTCAAAATTATTTTTCTAGTTGATTTAGATATACACACCGAGTTTCAACATTGTAGCTTAAGCCGTTCTATATTTAGGAAAAACACCCCCTTTTGTACCACACTACCCTTAGGGGTCGAATTTCAAAAAACCTTGAAAACGCTTTCTAGGTATTTATACGAAGAATCCGTAGAATAAAAATGAATTCAATATTTGGAAAGACCTAGTAGATATGACGAAAATCGTGAAAATATATGCATTTTATATACCTATATTATATTTACAAATATTTTTTTTTGCCCCCCCCCTTCTGAACGCCAATGAATACTCAAATTTTTTTTTATCACAATTACTTTTCTAGTTGATTTACATATACACACCGAGTTTCAACATTGTAGCTTAAGCCGTTCCATATATAGGAAAAACACCCCCACTTGTACCACACTACCCTTAGGGGTCGAATTTCAAAAAACCTTGAAAACACTTTCTAGGTATTTATACGAAGAATCCGTAGAATAAAAATGAATTCAATATTTGGAAAGACCTAGTAGATATGACGAAAATCGTGAAAATATATGCATTTTATATACATTATATTTACAAATATTTTTTTTTGCCCCCCTTTCTAAACGCCAATGAATATTCAAATTTTTTTTTATCACAATTACTTTTCTAGTTGATTTACATATACACACCGAGTTTCAACTTTCTAGCATGAACCGTTTAATAGTTAGGAAAAACACCCCCTACCCCCGTAGCATACTACCCCTAAAAAAAATTTTATTTTTCCAACATTCCGCTACTATAGCTCTATCTAAATACTAAGTTTAAGGCTTATATCATTACAGGTTCACAAGATATAAGCATCGGAACTTTTTCCTTTTCACCCTCCCCCACCCTCCCCCTCTTCACCCTCAACCCCAAAACTTTTTTCCCTACTAGGGTTTAGTTATCGCTACTTCTGGTAAAAATTCTAAGCATCTATCTTAAACTGTTCTTGAGATATGAAATGTGTTTGATTTGAAAAATTCTCATCCCCTCCACTTCTATGCTACACCTCCCACTTAAAAAATTTTACTTTGATCAATCTTTATTTGTCAACCTTTATACCCAAACCACATTCTATTTTTCTAGAGCAATTGGTTCATGAGATATCGTAATCTTAAGTTTTTCACCCCCCACCTCCATACACAACTTCCCCCACCCAAAATTTTTCTCCATTCTGTTCTCCTAGTATAACTACAAATATATTTTAAGTTTGAATAGTGTGCCATTAACGGTTTAGGAGATATGGATTTTAGAATGTGTCTATCTCGCCTTTTTTGGGTTTCGGACGCATTACATTTCCCCCCACTCCCACACCCCTTGATCAATATTGACAATTTTTCTGCAAATGGGTCTACTATCAGAGCTCTATAGAAATTCCAAGTTTCAGCTTCCTAACATAAGGGGTTACTGAGATCTGGAAACCAAAATTTTCGGTCTAAAACACTTCCCCCTCCTTCCCCCTCACACCCCAACCCCTAAAAATTTGGTCACTTCAAGGCGCCAACCCCATCTATTCGTTATAAAAATTTCAATTTAATATCTCAAAGCGTTTGGCAGCTACGAGCCTCCAAACGATCTTGCGTACGGCGTACGGCGTACGGCGGACAGACGGACTGAAAATTTTTATTGCTTTTTTCGCGCCTACTAGTTATGAAACGTGAAAATAAAAATTTTGAGGGTAGCAAATTTTTTTTTTTTAAAAAATCAATCACAATACTTAATTATTAAAATAATAAAGTAAAATGTTAATATGGAATTTTTGATGGTTGTTTTTTGGCGTCAGAGGAGTTTCTGCCCGAGTAAGATGCTGACTCAATCTCATCTGATGACGAAACAGCTCCTTCGAACCTAGTCCAAACAGCTCCTTCGAACCTAGTCCAACGCCGTTTTAGACTGGCATCTTCAATGAAGGTTTTTCAACTCTCGAGAGTCCTTTTTGGTAGTAGTCAGTAATCACGACAGCGATCGATCCCATTCGGGCTTTCATATTGGTGTTTCGAACAAAAAACTCCCCTGGTGGCGAAAAACGGCCAAAAAGTTCTTAATAAAAACGACTATTTTAGCAGAACCGTCATAATGGTTTTCCGTTCAACTCTGCTAAAAGTTCTGCTAAATTTTTGACGAAAAATTTCACTGCTAAAATATATTTTTCTCTGCTAGATTTGCCAGAATTTTTGCTAAAATGGCAGCACTGAACGACCCTGTTTTGTCTCACTCAAGCTAAAACAACAACAACGATCCTGTTTTGTCTCACTTCTCTAGCTTCAAAGAGCTTTTTGCAAAACCGGTGGCTCTTTGGCATATTTATATACTACATGTGTATAATAAATAACACGGTTCTTTTTCGTCTTCAAAGCAAAGTGCATGCTGTTGCTGATTATTGTCACTTGTGTTGGCCACATCAATAAAAATATATCGAGTTTCGTTCATACCCATTAGAGTGCAAGATGTATGTGTGGGAAGATATAGAACATCAAAATTGACCTCTTATTCGACATGAATAGGATGCCTCGAATTGATTGGGTAAGCGAAAAAAGAGCATCGGCCAATAGCGGTTAAGGAAGTAAAAGACACGCCCCGGGAAAGTATCATGTTGGTTAGGCAAGACTAGGAAAATCTCTGTAGTCGACAGAAAATTTGTATCACTCTGGTTTGTGACTCTGAAACAATTTAAAACTTGAGTTATCGTGTTAAAGCAAACAAATATCATCTATTCCGGTTAAAATTTGTAAGAAATTATTAAAAAAAAAATTAAATAATGTTACCAAGCACAATATTCCGGTTGAAATTTGTAAGAAATTATTAAAAAAAATTTAAATAATGTTACCAAGCACAAGTGGTGGAAGCAAGTGCACAGAAGTTTCACTGAAACAAGAATCAAATGTGAAAATGTTGAATCCGCGAGTTCCGAAATGTGCGCGATGCAGAAATCACGGCGTCATATCGGGATTGCGAGGGCATAAGAAACATTGCACATACAAAAACTGCAGGTGTCCTAAATGTGAGCTGATACACGAACGCCAGAGGATAATGGCTGCTCAAGTGAGTTACTACGTACTTTTATTAAGATATTTTTGGTATCTAAATATTTTCTTTCCTTCAATAATTTACCGTACCCTTATTTCAGAATAAATCATGTATCTAAATAAAATTTTTCTAAGTTTATTTGCAAAAAGTATAGTCGTTAGGCAATTGGATTCTTGTGTGTGTGTTGAATGGATTTTTTGTTCTATAGTCAGTCAACATTTATATCGTTATAGGATAATACCTATCTGGAGTTATTCATTTAATCTTTATATGTTTGTCAGTATTACAAATGTTGCACTGCACGCCATACCTACGTAGGGTACAGTGAATCAATCTGTGATATCCAGTAAAATAAATTATTATAATTCAATATACCTATCAACCACTGAGAGCACTGTCACTCTAAGGCCCGTTCCTACGATCGTCAGTAACGTTCTAACTGAAACTTTAACTGACAGATGCTCACAGTCAAGGTTCTGGTTAAATTTTAACTGAAGGTCGTAACAACGGCCCTAAGACTTTGAGCAATATATCATATTTAGTTTAATTAAGAAACTTATTTTGCACTTTACAACAAAATACATTATAAAGAGATTTCTTGACGATCAGTTCAGTTCTTCTTTCAATTGAGTTAAGCTAGCAGTGTCACACCCTCAAAATTAAAAAAAATAGCAACAAAATATGCCATCAAAAGTCTTCCCGCGAAGCTCTTATTTACAGATGTCACTGCTAGCTTAACTGTTAAGCTAGTAGTGTTCCGTTTCTTGGAAAACGCGTTGAGCAACGAAATTAAATTTTGTGAATTTTGTTAACAGAGATCATTCTAATGCCGCGTTTCCACTATCGCCTTCATGTGCTTTGGACACAGGCGGGTGCAATACCGTATACGTATACATAAAATTGACGAAGTAAACTCACACGTATTCCACACAGAAGAAACCGAATTTATCGAGAGAGCAGATCCCGTCTAACCGGTTTCCCCTGTCTTCTTAGCTCCCGCTTTGCCGACGCAGCTACCGAAAAAACGCGCACACATTGACATTTTGCGGTATTTATTCCCCTTAGTGTCAAAGATCGTTATTTCCGTTGATCGCTGAAGAAAAGGAAATACGTGTCGCGAAATAATTTGTTAAAAAGTGAATGAAAATGTGCTTAAAAAGTTTCGGAAAGTTACGTGTGAGGTGCAAAAGTGAATATATATTAGAAAAACAGCCAGTTTCCGTTGGTGTTTTTCTGAAATACGGACAAAAACAATGAAAATGAAGTGCATTGTATGCGGCCTAAAAGGCCAAGAAAAACAGAAATCTGTGGGAGTTTCTCTCTTCCGGTAAGTGTAAAATAACAAGGTACAGTAATCCTGGCAAATGCAATAAGTGTTTCATTCGGAAAAGGTGAAAAATTACCGAAATTCGACTTCGGTTCCCTTAGTGTCAAACATCCGCCATGATTACTTGTGCTTTGCGAAAGGCGTACTTAATTTCAAAGATCGGGGGTTCATAATATGAGCCGTTGATTTTGAAAGTGGAAAAAGTCGATTTTTTAAAAAAATATATTGTTGTGATATTGTAACGATGTTTTATACAACACAAAGCAACTTTCTGAAAATCTATTGAAGCCATTGTTTCATTACACTTTTAACAAATACCAGTAAACTATCCCGAAAGTTAGTATGCATATTTTTAAACATGTTAAGCGTGTTATGCCTTAAGCATGTCGATTTAATAACGAAAGTGACTTTTTTTTGTTACTTTATGGCATATAGATGTATATACTGGAGCTGATAAGCAGCGATTGAGTTGAAAGCAGACATTATCTAATTCACTTACACGTTTTTCCTGACTTAAATTTTTGTTATGTCCCGCTCTTGAAACACGCTAAACAACAACAATTTTATTTAACGGCGATATTAAACTGGTGGCTTGTAGTCTCCAGTAGCTCTATGGCCTATAGTAATGATATGAATGTATTTATAAATTTTTCGAGCGAATATTTTTACATTCATTGGATAGAATTTCTTAATTTGAAATAATTCTATTCTTTTGTACCTGCATTTACTCCTTTTCTTTTGTGCGATACTTAATACGAAACGCATTTCAATTATATAATTACCCTGTAATTAAAATTCAAACCGTTTTGATTTGCATTACAAAATGTATATTCTCTAATAGAACCCCCCCCCCCCCTGGGAAAAGAATTTGTTTTTGACTACGCCACTGCACAAAAACAAACACTATTATACGTTACAATAGTATGCGTGTGCTATTTCCATTTCCACTTCATTTCTCTCGAGTAAGTTCAGTTCCTTATATTCTTCTTCGTAGTTTGGACATGTGCAATGAACGCGAATGACTAGGTGATAGTGAAAACAGTACATTTGTGCTCAGTGCACATCCGTTTGATGTGCGTCAAAAACCGGCCCAAGGCAAATGTCAATGCGAATGTTCATGATACTGCAGGGGGCTAGCAAGTGTTCAGTTCAATCCCAGTGGGAATACGAGTTGTGTGTTATGTCTTATATAGTTTATATGCAAGGGCGCCCATAGAACTTCTTCCAGGGGGGGGGGGGGGGTGGTGGCAAGGCAAAAAGATTATAAAATAAACACCCACTCGATTTAGAATCTGAACTTATGGTTGAAATTTGAACGTAAGTTCGTTAACGGACACAATCGTTCTACTCTTTCGAGTCCATACAAAGGCCTTAAAACATGCGTTCAAGAATACTACACGGTAAATAGTTTTGGAGTAAAAGATAGAAAAAGTTATATTTTTTCATTTATAAAGTTATTTATGCCATTTTAGGTATAAAATCTATAAAACTTGATTAGATAGAACTGTCTAATGCTATTCACTTATTAAATTTATAAAAAATTCGAATAAAACTAGAGACTTACACCAACCACGTTCAAAGTAATAGGATTCCGAATAAAAATTACACAATTTTTAGTTTAAATTCTATAATATTAAAATAGGTAAAACTGTCTAATACATTTATCTTATTAAAATCATAAAAAAAAATCTGCCAACAGTCTGGGCGCAACTTTATTATTTTTCCGGCAGAAGTTCGGAACGTGATCGGGGATGCGGCATATGTTACTATGTGACTGAAAACCTAACAAAAAGCGATTAGAAAAGGGTGTAACATATGAATTAAATAATTGGGTCATATTCCGAAATGCGGTCTAGAGGCTGAAAAATAAAAAACTTAAAAATAGGTGATTATTAAACAAGCCTGGGGAAGTGAAAAGATATTCGATATCTGATCAGACCTGAGAAACATGGTGGAATTCATGAAAAAGTATACAACCAGCTTACACCCTCTTAGGGGTCGAATTTCAAAAAATCTTGAAAACACATTCTAGGTATTCATATGAAGAATCCGTAGAATAAAAATGAACTCAATATTTGGAAAGACCTAGTGGATATGACGAAAGTCGTGAAAATATATGCATTTTATATATACTGATAATTACTGTATTATTTATAATACAGTATTGTTATCGATTTTTAAAAAAAAAAAATTTGCTGCCCTCAAAATTTTTTTGTTCACGTTTCATGACTAGTAGACGCGAAAAAAGCAATAAAAATGTTCACTCCGACTGTGCGCCGTACCACGTACGCCGTACGTCGACCGCCCCAAAATCTTTGAAGGCTCGTAGCTCTCAAACCAGTGGAGCTATTAAATTAAATTTTTTTCTAAGAATAGACTTGGTGGACCCCTTGAATTGACTTTATTTTCAGGGGTGGAGGTGTAAGCGGGAAGGCGGGGTAAGCGTTTTAGACGAAAAATTTAGGTTTCTAGATCTCAGGAATCGCTTGTGTTAGGAGGCTGAAACTTAGAATTTCTATAGAGCTTTGATAATGGACCCATTTGCAAAAAAAAACAGATATGGGTGAAGGGGTGTGGGAGTGGAGGGGGAAACAATGCGTCTGAAACGCAAAAAAGTCGAGATCGACACATTCTAAAATCCATATCTCCTAAACCGTTAATGGCAAGCAATTAAAACTTAACGAATATCTGTAGTTATACAAGGAGAGTAGATTGAAACAAAATTTTTGAGTGGGGGTAGTGGCGTACAGGAGCGGGGGGTGAAAAACTTTAGATTTCGATATCTCATAAACCAATAGCACCAGAAAAACTAAATTCAGTTCGAGTATAAAGCTTGATAAATAAAGATTGCTCAAAGTAAAATCATTGAAGGGGCGGGAGAGCACGGAAGTGGAGGGGATAAGAATTTTTCAAAAATTTGCCATCCCACCCATATCTAAACTTATGTAGGTTTAAATATGGGAATATACTCGTATGTACATAATAAAATCAAAAAGAACGGAATTAAGATATTTATTCCAATCTAGTTATAGCTTATTTAAAATTCGCATATACTAAATGTAGCGATTCTTATAAGTTAAATAGTCTTTAAGATACATTGGTGCATACTTGTTTCTTATAAAAAGTATACTAAAATAAGTAGACTCTTTCTATATGATGCCAACATATAGATTTTATCTAAGATTTCGTTTGGACCTATATAGATAAGAAAATTTATTGAAATTACACCAAAATTTTTTACCGTGTAGCCGATAACTTCGGAATGCTTAAATCGCTCAAATCCCAGTCGTAGAGGTGCTTGTACATGAGCAATTTTTCAAACAATTAATCGTCCGACGACTATTGCCAAAATTAGTGGAGCGATTAGAGTGCAAGATGTATGTGTGGGAAGATATAGAACATCAAAATTGACCTCTTATTCGACACGAATAGGATGCCTCGAATTGATTGGGTAAGCGAAAAAAGAGCATCGGCCAATAGCGGTTAAGGAAGTAAAAGACACGCCCCGGGAAAGTATCATGTTGGTTAGGCAAGACTAGGAAAATCTCTGTAGTCGACAGAAAATTTGTATCACTCTGGTTTGTGACTCTGAAACAATTTAAAACTTGAGTTATCGTGTTAAAGCAAACAAATATCATCTATTCCGGTTAAAATCTGTAAGAAATTATTTAAAAAAAATTTAAACAATGTTACCAAGCACAATATTCCGGTTGAAATTTGTAAGAAATTATTAAAAAAAATTTAAATAATGTTACCAAGCACAAGTGGTGGAAGCAAGTGCACAGAAGTTTCACTGAAACAAGAATCAAATGTGAAAATGTTGAATCCGCGAGTTCCGAAATGTGCGCGATGCAGAAATCACGGCGTCATATCGGGATTGCGAGGGCATAAGAAACATTGCACATACAAAAACTGCAGGTGTCCTAAATGTGAGCTCATACACGAACGCCAGAGGATAATGGCTGCTCAAGTGAGTTACTACGTACTTTTATTAAGATATTTTTGGTATCTAAATATTTTCTTTCCTTCAATAATTTACCGTACCCTTATTTCAGAATAAATCATGTATCTAAATAAAATTTTTCTAAGTTTATTTGCAAAAAGTATAGTCGTTAGGCAATTGGATTCTTGTGTGTGTGTTGAATGGATTTTTTATTCTATAGTCAGTCAACATTTATATCGTTATAGGATAATACCTATCTGGAGTTATTCATTTAATCTTTATATGTTTGTCAGTATTACAAATGTTGCACTGCACGCCATACCTACGTAGGGTACAGTGAATCAATCTGTGATATCCAGTAAAATAAATTATTATAATTCAATATACCTATCAACCACTGAGAGCACTGTCACTCTAAGGCCCGTTCCTACGATCGTCAGTAACGTTCTAACTGAAACTTTAACTGACAGATGCTCACAGTCAAGGTTCTGGTTAAATTTTAACTGAAGGTCGTAACAACGGCCCTAAGACTTTGAGCAATATATCATATTTAGTTTAATTAAGAAACTTATTTTGCACTTTACAACAAAATACATTATAAAGAGATTTCTTGACGATCAGTTCAGTTCTTCTTTCAATTGAGTTAAGCTAGCAGTGTCACACCCTCAAAATTAAAAAAAATAGCAACAAAATATGCCATCAAAAGTCTTCCCGCGAAGCTCTTATTTACAGATGTCACTGCTAGCTTAACTGTTAAGCTAGTAGTGTTCCGTTTCTTGGAAAACGCGTTGAGCAACGAAATTAAATTTTGTGAATTTTGTTAACAGAGATCATTCTAATGCCGCGTTTCCACTATCGCCTTCATGTGCTTTGGACACAGGCGGGTGCAATACCGTATACGTATACATAAAATTGACGAAGTAAACTCACACGTATTCCACACAGAAGAAACCGAATTTATCGAGAGAGCAGATCCCGTCTAACCGGTTTCCCCTGTCTTCTTAGCTCCCGCTTTGCCGACGCAACTACCGAAAAAACGCGCACACATTGACATTTTGCGATATTTATTCCCCTTAGTGTCAAAGATCGTTATTTCCGTTGATCGCTGAAGAAAAGGAAATACGTGTCGCGAAATAATTTGTTAAAAAGTGAATGAAAATGTGCTTAAAAAGTTTCGGAAAGTTACGTGTGAGGTGCAAAAGTGAATATATATTAGAAAAACAGCCAGTTTCCGTTGGTGTTTTTCTGAAATACGGACAAAAACAATGAAAATGAAGTGCATTGTATGCGGCCTAAAAGGCCAAGAAAAACAGAAATCTGTGGGAGTTTCTCTCTTCCGGTAAGTGTAAAATAACAAGGTACAGTAATCCTGGCAAATGCAATAAGTGTTTCATTCGGAAAAGGTGAAAAATTACCGAAATTCGACTTCGGTTCCCTTAGTGTCAAACATCCGCCATGATTACTTGTGCTTTGCGAAAGGCGTACTTAATTTCAAAGATCGGGGGTTCATAATATGAGCCGTTGATTTTGAAAGTGGAAAAAGTCGATTTTTTAAAAAAATATATTGTTGTGATATTGTAACGATGTTTTATACAACACAAAGCAACTTTCTGAAAATCTATTGAAGCCATTGTTTCATTACACTTTTAACAAATACCAGTAAACTATCCCGAAAGTTAGTATGCATATTTTTAAACATGTTAAGCGTGTTATGCCTTAAGCATGTCGATTTAATAACGAAAGTGACTTTTTTTTGTTACTTTATGGCATATAGATGTATATACTGGAGCTGATAAGCAGCGATTGAGTTGAAAGCAGACATTATCTAATTCACTTACACGTTTTTCCTGACTTAAATTTTTGTTATGTCCCGCTCTTGAAACACGCTAAACAACAACAATTTTATTTAACGGCGATATTAAACTGGTGGCTTGTAGTCTCCAGTAGCTCTATGGCCTATAGTAATGATATGAATGTATTTATAAATTTTTCGAGCGAATATTTTTACATTCATTGGATAGAATTTCTTAATTTGAAATAATTCTATTCTTTTGTACCTGCATTTACTCCTTTTCCTTTGTGCGATACTTAATACGAAACGCATTTCAATTATATAATTACCCTGTAATTAAAATTCAAACCGTTTTGATTTGCATTACAAAATGTATATTCTCTAATAGAACCCCCCCTGGGAAAAGAATTTGTTTTTGACTACGCCACTGCACAAAAACAAACACTATTATACGTTACAATAGTATGCGTGTGCTATTTCCATTTCCACTTCATTTCTCTCGAGTAAGTTCAGTTCCTTATATTCTTCTTCGTAGTTTGGACATGTGCAATGAACGCGAATGACTAGGTGATAGTGAAAACAGTACATTTGTGCTCAGTGCACATCCGTTTGATGTGCGTCAAAAACCGGCCCAAGGCAAATGTCAATGCGAATGTTCATGATACTGCAGGGGGCTAGCAAGTGTTCAGTTCAATCCCAGTGGGAATACGAGTTGTGTGTTATGTCTTATATAGTTTATATGCAAGGGCGCCCATAGAACTTCTTCCAGGGGGGGGGGGGGGTGGTGGCAAGGCAAAAAGATTATAAAATAAACACCCACTCGATTTAGAATCTGAACTTATGGTTGAAATTTGAACGTAAGTTCGTTAACGGACACAATCGTTCTACTCTTTCGAGTCCATACAAAGGCCTTAAAACATGCGTTCAAGAATACTACACGGTAAATAGTTTTGGAGTAAAAGATAGAAAAAGTTATATTTTTTCATTTATAAAGTTATTTATGCCATTTTAGGTATAAAATCTATAAAACTTGATTAGATAGAACTGTCTAATGCTATTCACTTATTAAATTTATAAAAAATTCGAATAAAACTAGAGACTTACACCAACCACGTTCAAAGTAATAGGATTCCGAATAAAAATTACACAATTTTTAGTTTAAATTCTATAATATTAAAATAGGTAAAACTGTCTAATACATTTATCTTATTAAAATCATAAAAAAAATCTGCCAACAGTCTGGGCGCAACTTTATTATTTTTCCGGCAGAAGTTCGGAACGTGATCGGGGATGCGGCATATGTTACTATGTGACTGAAAACCTAACAAAAAGCGGTTAGAAAAGGGTGTAACATATGAATTAAATAATTGGGTCATATTCCGGAATGCGGTCTAGAGGTTGAAAAATAAAAAAATTAAAAATAGGTGATTATTAAACAAGCCTGGGGAAGTGAAAAGATATTCGATATCTGATCAGACCTGAGAAACATGGTGGAATTCTTGAAAAAGTATACAACCAGTTTACACCCTCTTAGGGGTCGAATTTCAAAAAATCTTGAAAACACATTCTAGGTATTCATATGAAGAATCCGTAGAATAAAAATGAACTCAATATTTGGAAAGACCTAGTGGATATGACGAAAGTCGTGAAAATATATGCATTTTATATATACTGATAATTACTGTATTATTTATAATACAGTATTGTTATCGATTTTTAAAAAAAAAAAATTTGCTGCCCTCAAAATTTTTTTGTTCACGTTTCATGACTAGTAGACGCGATAAAAGCAATAAAAATTTTCACTCCGACTGTGCGCCGTACCACGTACGCCGTACGTCGACCGCCCCAAAATCTTTGAAGGCTCGTAGCTCTCAAACCAGTGGAGCTATTAAATTAAAATTTTTTCTAAGAATAGACTTGGTGGACCCCTTGAATTGACATTATTTTCAGGGGTGGAGGTGTAAGCGGGAAGGCGGGGTAAGCGTTTTAGACGAAAAATTTAGGTTTCAAGATCTCAGGAATCGCTTGTGTTAGGAGGCTGAAACTTAGAATTTCTATAGAGCTTTGATAATGGACCCATTTGCAAAAAAAAACAGATATGGGTGAAGGGGTGTGGGAGTGGAGGGGGAAACAATGCGTCTGAAACGCAAAAAAGTCGAGATCGACACATTCTAAAATCCATATCTCCTAAACCGTTAATGGCAAGCAATTAAAACTTAACGAATATCTGTAGTTATACAAGGAGAGTAGATTGAAACAAAATTTTTGAGTGGGGGTAGTGGCGTACAGGAGCGGGGGGTGAAAAACTTTAGATTTCGATATCTCACAAACCAATAGCACCAGAAAAACAAAATTCAGTTCGAGTATAAAGCTTGATAAATAAAGATTGCTCAAAGTAAAATCATTGAAGGGGCGGGAGAGCACGGAAGTGGAGGGGATAAGAATTTTTCAAAAATTTGCCATCCCACCCATATCTAAACTTATGTAGGTTTAAATATGGGAATATACTCGTATGTACATAATAAAATCAAAAAGAACGGAATTAAGATATTTATTCCAATCTAGTTATAAAGCTTATTTAAAATTCGCATATACTAAATGTACCGTTTCTTATAAGTTAAATAGTCTTTAAGATACATTGGTGCATACTTGTTTCTTATGAAAAGTATACTAAAATAAGTAGACTCTTTCTATATGATGCCAACATATAGATTTTATCTAAGATTTCGTTTGGACCTATATAGATAAGAAAATTTATTGAAATTACACCAAAATTTTTTACCGTGTAGCCGATAACTTCGGAATGCTTAAATCACTCAAATCCCAGTCGTAGAGGTGCTTGTACATGAGCAATTTTTCAAACAATTAATCGTCCGACGACTATTGCCAAAATTAGTGGAGCGATTAATGAGTGGCGGCAATATTTTGACAATGTGGATATGTTTTCATAGATAGCTGATATTTCTCGCCCTATACTCGTAGTTTCAGTATTTGCAAGAAAAATTTATCTCTTCCACTTCCATTCTCCTTCACCTCCTTAAAAAAATCTGCCAACAGTCTGGGTGCAACTTTATTATTTTTCCGGCAGAAGTTCAGAACGCGTTCAATTCGGATATGTTAACATGTGACTGAAAACCTAACAAAAAGTTTGGGAAGCGGTTAGAATAGGGTGTAACATATGAATTATATGATTGGGTCATATTCCGGGATGATTCCGGGTCTAGAGGTTGAAAAATACAAAACTTAAAAATAGGTGGTTGTTAAATAAGCCTGGGGAAGTGAAAAGATATTTGATATCTGATCAGACCTGAGAAACATGGTGGAGTTCATGGAAAAGTAAACAACCACTCACACCGTCGTAGGGGTCGAATTTCAAAAAATCTTGAAAACGTATTCTAGGTAATCATATGAAGAATCCGTAGAGTAGAAATGAATTAAATATTTCGAAAGACCTAGTAGATATGACCAAAATTGTGAAAATATATGCATTTTATATTTACTGATACATTTTCTTGCCCCGCCTTCTGAACGCCAATAAATATTCGAATTTTTTTTATCAGAATCATTTTCCTAGTTGATTTACATATACGTACCGAGTTTCAAATTCCCAGCATAAGCCGTTTTATATATACTACCCTAAACAAATTTTTATTATTCCACTATGCCACTACTATATGTCCATCTAAATACCAAGTTTCAGCTCTCTATCATTATAGGTTCTTAAGATATAAGTATCGGATTTTTTTCCTTATCACCCTTCCCCACCCACACCCCCAAATTTTTTCCCTACTAGGGTTCTATTAGGCCTACTTCTGGTAAGAATTTGAAGCATCCATCTTACACTGTTATTGAGATATAAAACCTGTTATTTTTGAAAAATTCTTATCCCCTCCACTTCCGTGCTCTCCCGCCCCTTCAATGATTTAGGGTCGCATCTTTCGGATTCCCCAGATAATGGCCAGGCACTCTTTCTCGGTGGGCGAGTAGTTACGTTCGGCTGGGTTCAGGTGTCTGCTGGCGTAAGCTATCACGTGTTCCTCATCGTTGATTTCCTGTGTTAGTACTGCCCCCAACCCATAGTCGCTGGCGTCCGTCTGTAACGTGAACTTCTGTTCGAAATCTGGACACGCTAGAACCTGAGCGTCACAAAGTTTTTGCTTCAAGCTATCGAAGGCGTTTTGCTGTCCTGTCTGCCATTTCCAATGCTTCCCTTTCTTCAGCAGCGCGGTGAGTGGGTGTACCAGTGTAGCGAACTTGGGTACAAAGCACCGGTACCAGGAGGCGACTCCCAGACAGCTTCGTAGTTCCCGAATATTCGTCGGCGGTTGAAGTGTTTTGATCGCAGCTACTTTATCGGGGTCGGTATGAATTCCCTGCTCACTCATGACGTGTCCTAGGTATTTTGTCTCTTTCTTGAAAAACCTGCATTTGTCAGTAGCCGTTTTTTAAATCCAAACTGCGGATGTATTTAGCGTTTCGAAGCCGATCCAGAATGTATTGAATTCGGGGCAGTGGATAGGCGTCCGGTATAGAGCGAGCATTGAGCTGTCGGAAATCGAGGCAGAGTCTCCAACTGCCGTTTTTCTTTTGCACTAGAACCACGGAGGAGCTGTACGGGCTGTGCGAGGGTTCTATGTACCCTTGACTCAACAAGTCGTCTACTTCTTTGTTAATGATAGCGTGTGTTATAGGGTTACTCGAAGTATAGTAGTGCTTGAACGGCCGATCGTCTCGTATCAGGATCTTGTGGCTGGTGATTTCTGTGGGCCCGCTGAGTTGTTCGAAGGCGTGTAATTCCTGGCTCAGGAATGCATTGGTTTCTTCTAGATGTTCTGTCACCTCACTCTGTAATACGGTGCAGGCACTGATGTTACTTTGCGTGGGGCTATCGTTCTTGCTTTGTAGCTTAACGGTTTGACCCCCACAGCTGAAGGTTGCCCCGATGCGGTGTAGGAAATCCATTCCGAGGACTACGTCTTCTAAGATTCTGGGAAGAATCAACAAGGATATGCTACACTGACTTTGTCCTAGGCGGACGGTCGTGAACAGTGCTTTCGTCACTTCTTGCGTTGAGCCGTTTGCCAATTTGACGGTTACTTCTTGATTGAGGATTCGTCCGGTGGTTTGGAACTTATTGGCGATGGTTTTACTGATAAAGCTCCGTATCTATGGTGGCTTTTACTACCTCCTCGCTCAGAGTGATGGTGGCGAAGAGGTGGTTGTTCTCTTGATAGAGGTGGTTTATTGTGGGCGAGGTTCGGTGGACTGAGTTGTCGGTCCGCCTCGCAACGAACCGGCTCCATGCGCGTTTCCCGATTTGAGTCTGCAACAATCAATCGCCCTGGTGTTCCGGCGACCACAATCCCAGCAGAAATATACTCGGGAATTCTTGCAGTCTCGTGCCATATGACCATCCTGACTACAATTCCGACACGCGGTCCTGGGGTTGGTCGAGGAGTCTACGGTCTAAACTACTGCACATCGTCGTTCTTCTTTGGCCTTTCCTGCCCTGGTGTTGAGCTCCTTCTCTACTTGGATACTTTCGAAGTCGTCGGCTAGGGTGATTAAGTCCTCTTATGTTTTGAAATCTTTTCGACGAATGTACAACTGGTACTTGGGATGGCAATTTCGGAAAATCCGCTCCAGTTTTTGTTCTTCTGAGTAGTTCGCTAGGCGCAACAGGTATTGTACATCCAAAACGTAGTCCATGAACGGTTCCCCTGATTGTTGTTGTCTCTGCCGGATTTTGTCATCTAAATTTTCCATGTATTGAGCTGGTAGGAAAAACTTTAGGAAATCCTCCTTAAATTCACTCCATCGTTGCCATATTCGGTGGTTATTGCGGAACCAGGTTAGGGCCCTATCACGTAGAAGCTCTGGCTTCGTTCTTGGCAAGAAGTCCTTTGGAATGTCGTACACTGCGGCTAATTCCTCGGTACGTTCGAGGAAGTTGAAAGGTTCTTTCCCTCCATCATATTTGACCGACCATTTTCGAGTTTGGTCAGCAACTGTGGCGTACATGGTTGAGACTTGATTCGCACGGGACGTGGTAGGAACTATAACCTCGGGGTGGTTTGTACGAGGGTCCGCTGGAGTGGTTTCCTGATAGTGTTATTCTGGGGTCGTCTCTTCGGGAATTTCTGGTAGCTTTAACTTAGCGTGTTTGATCTCCAGTTCCAAAAGCCTTTGTTCGTGTTCTTGAAGTCCTGTTTTCTGGATCCAGGTGATGAATTGTCTCCTCAGCTCATCGACGGTACCGACTTTGTCGAACCCGAATTCTTCCGCATAGGCGAGGAGCTCGTCTCGGCGTAAAACGTATATCCAGTGTGTTTTCAACATAATGTTTGTTTCCGTTCGCTGTTTGTCACTGCACTACCGGTTTTCCTTTGTCCCTAACTGTTATTTCACTAGCCGGTCACTGTATTGTTCACTGCTTGTGTTCTTTGACAATCCACTGTCTGTTTCTTTGTTTCACTTTTCTGATCTTCACTATTAGTTTGACTGTTTGTTCACTGTTGTTTCGTTGCATTGCTCTGTACGCTTTCGTTGCGTTACTTAGTGTGCTGTTGTTGCGTTGCGTCTTCGTTGCGTTGCTTAGCGTGCCATTGCCACGTTGCTTTGCGTTGCTCAATACGCCTTCGTTGCGTTGCTTATACGTCTTCGTTGCATTGCTTAGTGGCTGCGTTGCGTCTTCGTTGCGTTGCTTAGTGTGCCATTGTCACGTTGCTTTGCGTTGCTCAATAAGCCTTCGTTGCGTTGCTCTGTACGCCTTCGTTGCGTTGCTTAGTGGCTGCGTTGCGTCTTCGTTGCGCCTTCCATCAATACTATTCGCTGATTTCGTGGGACCTCTCCCCCGTTCGAAACATGGGCACACCATGATCCTGGTGTTCTTCGACAAATTTTCAAAATGGACGGAGATAGTACCACTACGGAAAGCAACCAGTGAGGGATTAGTTAAGGCCTTCCGAGAACGCATTCTGGCCAAATTCGGAGTTCCAAAGATACTAATCACCGATAATGGGACCCAGCAGGATATGCCAGAAGTTCCTACAAGAGATGGGAATAAAACACTAGTTCACGGCCCCGTACACTCCTCAAGAGAACCCAACGGAACGAGCCAATCGGACCCTAAAGACGATCATAGCACAACTAACCGGCGATAAACATAATTCATGGGATGAACTACTTCCAGAAATCACCCTGGCAATAAATTCTGCCATCGCAGAGTCTACCGGGTATAGCCCCGCATTTCTGACTCAAGGTCGAGAATTACGCCTCCCTCAAGCGTTATACGACGAACATACTTTTGGAACCGGGACAGTACCACAAACTCCGGTGGAAAAAGCTACCAGACTACAAGAAGCTTTTTGCATAGTCCGCAGGAATTTGGAGCGCGCGGCAGAGGACCAAGGTCGGCATTACAATCTACGGCGACGACAGTGGACTCTCTCGATCGGTCAACTCGTACTGCTAAAACAACATCACCTTTCAAAAGCAATAGATGGCTTCGCAGCGAAATTAGCACCTAAATTCGACGGACCATACAAGGTCCTAAATTTCACCTCACCCGTGAATGAAAAAATCGTTATCATTGAAAAAAAAATGTCAAGTATAGTTTTGCGACAACCTTACCCTTCAAAATAAGCCCTATTTTATTATTCCAGGATAGAAATTACCAGAGATATGAGTTTTCAAAGAGGACTCGGACACCATTTTCGCAAAAACTAACAAAAAAATTAGATAGAAACAAAAAATTTTATTTCAATTCTTTTTTTCATTAGTTCTTAAAGTACAAAAACGTTACAAGAAAATAACGAAAAATCTTGTAAAACACGCGCTTGGTCGTTCGATTTGGAAATAAACTGCAGTCTGCTGTAGTGCTGCGACATCGACCTCAAAACATCGATGTTTGAAATTAACGACATCGATGTCGATAAAACATCGGTGAAAAACATCGATGTTTCTAAACATCGATGTTTTTAGAATTTTAGGTGAGACATTAGAGAAGAAGCAAATGCTCAATGAAAACCGAGAAGGTTTTTGTCAAAGAAAGGGACAGCGAATGAAAACCATCTCTGTAGAAATGTACGTTAAAGGCCAACATACACTATCGTTCTTGCATGAATACATATTTGAAGTAATGCTAGAGTACATGCCATCATGCAGCCCCATACACGAGATTTTCGAGAAAAATTCATATATCCATTCAAATTTTGAATCTGGATGTTTGGTTGAATTTGTTAGGCTAAGTTCATTCGGGTAGCTGCCATACAAAATGTCCGTGTTCAAGAATATTTATCAATAACTTCGGTGCGCTTAAAGCTATGACTTTGAAATCTTGTGTAAGTTGGGTCTTCAATAGTTGGAGCTAAATGTATGATTATGAAAATAATCCTATTAGTCCTTCGTGTAACTGCTATACAAATATCATGTGAATATATCGACACTCAATTTACGGAACTCACTATAACTCAAGTAATCCTTTAGTTACGAATTCGGAATTTTGTACAAATTAGTTTTGAGTGAAAACAAAGATCGAGTAGTGAACTAGTCAGCGAAATTCTTTTAACACTTCTGGTGCCTTCCATACAAACATCCTTAAAACACGTGTTCAACAATGTTTTCCGATAAATTTTGAACTCGTCAAGCTCGAATTTGAAATTTTGTACACATTAATTTTTGAATGGTTCCAAAGAAAAGGATAAATTTATAAGAAATCGAGTGAGTCCTTCCTACTACTACTATTTTTTTTTTTATGACTATGGTTATCTCAGGATATGAAATTAAAGACTGATTATTATCTTTTCGCTTTGAGTAGCAATCATACAACATGCACACACGTAATTCTACATTATCCTCAACTACAATATAAATCTGAGTTAAGTATTTGTCTAGAGTATCATAGGATTGGCTTGCAGCTGATAGTGACTGCTGTATGTTTTTTGTAGGATAAAGTATTTTAAAGTTTTAGTAAAAATGGTGTCCAAGTCCTTTTTGGGAATATCTCCGGTAATGTTTATTCTAGAATAATAATATATAGCTTATTTTAAAGGGGAAGGTTGTCGCAATAAAAATTATCCTTGAAATTTTTTTTAAGGATAAATACTTTGTTCTTTATCCTTGAAAATCTCAAAACGGTTTTTTTTTATTTTTTTTATTTTGTGGGTTATTCTGTTTTTTGAAACAAGCTAAAAAACTAACTTGGGATCTCAATGGGATCGGGGTCAAAAAAATCGAAGAAGATTATAGTGATTCTCAATTATTTTAAAGAAAAGGGGTCATTTAATCAAGAATCGCTGAAATTTTGACCTTATCGTCTTCAATTCTTTTAAAATTTGTGTACTCGAAGAATTAGTGAAAAAAAACATGATATAAATTTTTTGTTTCTATCTTATTGTTTTGTTAGTTATAGTGAAAATTTCCCATTTCTCTTTTGAAAATTCATATCTCTATTAATTTTTTATCCTTGGATAATCAAGTAGGGCTTATTTCAAAGATTGTTGTTGTTTTTGTTAGTTAAAAAATGAATAGAAAAAAAAACTTGTGTTTCCATTATTGTTTTCACTAGTTCTTCAAGAACAAAATTTTTCGAAAGAATCGGAGATGGTAAGGTTACAACTTTGGCGATGAAAACAATATGATCCCGTCAGAAGACCTTTTTTTTTGCTAAGTGCTACATATGTAGCTAAAATCACACAGAACTTGATCAAACAAAAATTCAAATCAAAAAAATTCCGCCCCCAACAGCAAAGTCTAGATCCTCCCCTGCTGCCAATGGCCATCGAAAAGTCGTGAAATAACATCATCTACGTAGCCAAGCAAATGCAAGAAGCAAGAAAATTTTCAAGCATCATGTCAAATAAAATTGATTGCGACGCATACAAATTTCGTCACATGTATTTTCAGAAACTTTGCCTGCTTAGTAGTTTCATTTCATTTGGTCCCATCGACTTTACCACGATGTTTTGCGGCTTTAAAGCGGCTAGTAAATCCAAATGGAGAGGGATAGAAGATGTAACATATAATTTTGGCTTTGGTGTGAGAGAGACAGTCCGAGTAGTATAAAGTGAGTACTGTCAAAAACTAGCCGCAAGATAGTCGCAAAATAGCCGCAACATATCGCATTCGAGCAGTGTTTCCCAACATTCTAGCACTTAATCCTGGGAAAATCTGTCTACCTGCTACAAACTTGTTTTTAATAGTTCGGTTATAAATTGTGGAAAGTACCATGTTATGTTATGAAACGCGCTAAAATTGGCATTTTTCTTAACAATGCAGTTGTTAATTTCGGTTACTAGATGCCGATAGCGTCGGAAAGAGTGGTATCTCTTTCTTTTAATGTTGTTCGCCTTGTCGCACGATGCGGTAGTTGTTGTACTTTTATTGCACTTAAGAAATAGCCGCTAAATAGCCAGTGTCACAACAGCATAAGAGATTGGTGTGAGGATAAAAAAAAACTGGGTGTGCCTGAAACATCGATGTCGATGTTTTTATAAAACATCGATGTTTGAAAAACATCGAAGTAAAAACATCGATGGTAAAAGTACCCGATGTTTTTGCAAAACATCGATGTTTTAGAAACATCGATGTCGATATCGCAGCACTAGTCTGCTGTGTTGTGGTGCCTGATCCAGGGACGTCATTTGAGGGGGGCAGGGGGGAATTTGCCCCCCCCCCCCTGAATTTGGTATTTTCATATTGTTTATAACGCGACTAAACTCTTTTGCTTAGCCGCGATGATGATTGGCAGTCGGATGCTAGTCCGCCTGGCCTGATTATTGCCTTCAGTTTCTTGTACCTGACGACTAACTATCGGCGAAGTAATTACTGAAAACAAAGTAAAATGTCTTTAAGTTCTTGGACCTAAAGACCTCTTGCTCTTTTCAAATAAAATGAAACGCTCGAATTGAATTCTAAAATACAACTGATTTTTATTTCCTAAATTTTCTTACTTCTAATTGTCGTTTTAATTTAAATTGCCGTCTCAGCAAAACAATGCTCAGGTCGGTTGTTTAGATTCTCATAGCCCAAGTCATCCGATAAAATATCGCATATTATTTTTTATTACCCGCCAGATGACTTGGGCATAGGATCACACAGAATCGGAAAGAAATGCTGATAAGCTACTACATACTTGATTGCACATTCCAATTTCGGGCTCTGAAATTGGAAGCTTTGAATATTGCTGAGGGCATTTTATGGTATTACAAATGTGAGTGGTCAGGGAAAATTCCATGCCACGTGTTATAAAAAATAGTAACGAAATGTATTTAAATTATAGTTTTTGCTTTTGAAATTGCTGGCGTAGACACATATATTATATATAACATATGGAGATTTATATATAAAAATACATACATTCATAACCCTGGCATTCATAACCCTGGCCTGATCTGATTCTTCTTCTGTACGCGGCCTTGGTCAATTCCGGAAAAGGGCTTATTATCTAAGTCTATAGCTTGATTTGATATTCATTTTAGTGTAATTACTGAGAACTAAAGTCGAGGCATGAAAGATGTGTACAATAATTGTACAGTGAATGAATGGTAATGGTAATGGTATATAAATGGTATATAAAGTATGGTTTTTCTCAACTTTTAGCGATGGTCAAATCCAGGGAGGAATTCAGGGGGGCAAGTGCCCCTTCTTGCCCTCCCCCTGTGGGCGCCCATGTTTATATGCACAAACATTATCAATAATATGTAAAAAAAATGCATTTTCAATACATAGTTTATGCAAGATTATTAGAATGTGTCTTTTTCTCATTCAGAAAAATGTATAGAGAATCATTTCATTATTACCATAGTATGGTAATGATTCCATCCTTTGAACCGAAATGTTTACGAAATGCATTCTTCAGCAATCTTTTTTTTCTGCTGGGGTAGTGTCTTTGCATAAGCGAGTAAGGAAACGCTACAATCAGAGAAAAAGCCTGGCAGCATTGTAAAAAATTCAGTTCAATTCGTCTAACAAAATACTTGGTCATTCTGACAAAGCTTTTATCAAAATTGTTCATTTGATAAAAAATATATTTCATAAATTAATATTTTTCAATATGAAAGAGCGGCCATTGTGAATCTTGTCATTTCGAAAATATATGTTCTGACAAAAAACCGAACTGAAAGTTCGCCGAATTTTGATTAATTTGACTCAAATTTATGAAACTGAATATATCTTATTTGTCTGCTGAAAAAGGCGCAAGGGTTCAAACCCCCCCCCCCCCCCCTTCGCTTTATTTTAATTGTTTTTTCTAGCAATGTGTGTACGGAACAGATGTCCACCCAGTTGGAAATGGGAGCATCCCATGATTAATCCCGGACTACCTCTTAGGGAGGTTTGGAGACCTCGTTTTCTCCTCCATTTGACCTCCTTTTTGCAAGAGCATGTCCGCTAAAATTAGATCTCCAATATGCTTCCAAAGAAAGCATTCAAAAATACTTGTAAGGGAGTTTAAAACGAGATCTCTAATGGGGCTAGTTCTGCAGTAAAACTCAAAAATGGTCTTTATATAGTCCCATTTTCATTCATTCGGAGCAAAAAAAAGAGAAGTGACGGTTTTCTGCATAATTTTGTTATTAATCTCCTTTTTTTTCTCCATTGTGAGGGATAGTAGATACCTCGTTATTTGCTCCCTCACGGAGTTCTCTTCAAATTTCCTACACTCAGAAAAATTCAGACCATAATTACAAGGAAACTTTGTCTTCAATTTAATTAATCATTGGTTTTCTCATTTTCAACTCCAATTTCTTTATATTACATGCAATGTTACTTAAATTATAGGAAAAGGAGTTTATTGTGAATAACAGGGGTTTCGTCAATAGAATGAAATTGGAATTGTAAATAAAACGTAATTTTATTTGCTTCAATAAAAACAATGGACTTAATACTTGAAAATGATTACTAGTTACAATGAAGTTTTCCGTCAGAAGAACGACTATACCACTTCTTCTTAACGATTTTTTCTACTTTAGAAAAATCGTAAGAAAAAAGAAATTAGTTCCCCATACGAAAGAGTCGAATATTAAAAAGAAGAATAAAAATAGAAACGGTTCTTATTCTGATGAACACATTAATAAAAACAAAGAAACTGATCTTACTTTAAACCTACGATTTACTTCAAATTAAGAAATTTGTCTTTAACCTAATATCGATCGTTCTTTCATGTGAAAAAAAAGTTATGTGTTTCGGAGAAATTTTATTGCGTAGTTATTGTGATTGTGTCTTTCGATGAGTGCAGACTTCAAATTTAAAGTGTTAAAACTTAAAAGCATAATTTCGTGGATAATGGACAACACCAGTGCTAGTGAATTCTGTTTGGAAAGTGAAATCAGTGCAGGCAATATTAATATAATATCTTCTGAAGTAGTAAATACAATCAACAGTGAAATTAAAAACGAGGAACCGTGTAATATCTTAACACAAACAATGTGGGTTCCAGTTGGTTAAGGAACGGAAATTTTAAATTCGAAATACTGTTCACAAATTAAAAAAGTTTTGCAATGCGAAAAATTAGGAGTAGGAATGTGTTACAGTTGCATTAATATAATATAAATATAAGATTGAACTTTTGGTGTACGAAAATTTATTTAAGTGTTCAAAATATCAGAGATTATAACCTTTAATAATAATAAAATATTTTTACTTTGCCAAGAAATCGGTGTTGTTAGATTTCAAAGCCATTTGGCAAGTTACATTTTGGGCGATGTAACTGGATATCAGGAGGCCAAGGTCCGATTTGGACTTTAGCGCCATCGTAAATGAAAATGAAAATGAACTGGATATACTGTAATGAAATCACTTAAAACTAATAGTAATCCCCCTACTTGTAATTATCTTATAGCATCAGGAGAAATGGTGTTAAGAATTCAATCATATTACTCACTATAGTGGGAAACAATCATCGGTTATCGGTTATCCTCACAACTGCCCACCAAGATCTTGTGAGTAACAGGTTTACACCAACAAACCCATGAATCTCGATAAGCTCGACATTCGTAGCACCCTAACGGCCAGGCGCGAACGCAGAAAATTTTTTTTGGGGGTGGGGGGGTTTTTAAAAAAAATTTTATCGTTAGTAGAATACTTATTATAAATATCAATTTGTATTTGACCTCATTTTTGCAAGAGTATTCTAATACTTCTAGGCTAGAGCTTAGAAGGAGGTCTCTCATGGGACTAATTCTGGAGTACTCGCCCAACTATTAAAAGTTCCGTGGCTGACCCTGGAGTACTCTCTAGGGAGATGCGAGGACCTCGTTTTCTCGTCCATTTGACTTCCTTTTTTTAAGAGCGTGTCCATTGAAATCTGATCTCCACTGTAACTCACAAGGAATCATTTAAGGGCTTACATACATCTAAAATTTAAAAAAAAATTTGTTTCCTACAGATTTTCATTTGTTATGGCCTTTTTTTTAAAAAAAAAAAAAATTTTTTTTCACCATATAACCTTTATAATAATTTTTCAAATTTGGTTGGTTCTCAGCGCGGACAGGTGTACGTGAGCTCTTAAAAACTGTTGTTCTTTAGAAATGCTAGATAACCTCGCCTTCCCCTTTTTTTAACTCCTTTTTTTCGTTGCAATCTGATCTTAAATACAAGTACAGTGGAATTATTTAAAAATCATACTGCAGTCACGATCGTTGCAAGCCAATACTCTAGATGAAATACTGAACTGATACTGGGAATGAAGTAGAATCAGAACTGCATTGTCTTTTATTAATTATTAAACTCATTTGGTTGCAACTAGGAACTACTTTTAAATTTGAAGGATTTTCACATGGAATGTGCATGAAGGACTACTCACTCGATCTCTAGCATACTTGTCCTTTTACCTGCATCCACTTAATTAATTCGTACAAAATTTCCAATTCCTAGCTTAGACTAGAGTCACTGTATAAGAACTAACACAAACATCCACTATCTTGAGTACGGACAATGACCGCTTTTGGTACCTTTTTAATACTTTTAAACCCTGCGAACTCCAAAGTTCGCAGGTTTCTTAAATGGCATAGTTTTAGTGTGTATACGTGTAGCAGATGGATTTTGATTAACGTTTCACGGAATCGAGATACATATGTCTCATGAAATGTCTACTAAATACAGCGTTTATCCACTTTAGTGGAGATAAAAATGAAAAATCGGACAACTGCAAAAAAATTTCAAATGTACTGGTTTCAAATGAAACACACATTGTCCGTACTCAAGATAATGGATGTTTGTGTTAGTTCTTATACAGTGAAACTAGCTTAGACTAGTGAAATTTCACTCAAAATTAATTTATACAAAACTTCGAAATTGTGACTGAACGATTTCTTGAGATATAGTGAGTTCCGTAATTTAAGTGAAGACATTTTTATAGGATATTGGTATGGCAGCTATACAAAGTACTAAGTAATGTGATTTCTCTATGATAATTTTTTGACAGGATTTTTGTATCCCAGCCACTCGAAGGTCTGGTGGGATCATGCATATTCATTCATTTAAATACAAAGTTTGAAAATTCAATGTATGCAAAATTAAGAATTCATAGTTCCCAAAGTTATTGGCCAATATTCTTGAACACGTAATAATTTTTTGTATGGCAGCTACCCGAAATAGTAAGACGACTTAGCCTTACAAATTCGACGAAACAAACTTTTTATTTCCGTGGAGTTTAGGTCTCGCTACACTGGAAAAACTTCGCAAGCCAAATTCAGAATATTTCCGAAACTAACTATTGTATATGGTGAAAATATTCATTAAAAAATATTTTATTTAAACTTCTCTCTTATTTTAACTTCACTCTGCTGCACAGCGTGTTATAGATAATAGACTTCCTTAAGGCCCCATAAGCATGTTAAATGCGATTTTGTTGATTTATGACTGTTTTCATGCCAATTTTTCACGTTAATGGCAACAAAAAACAAAATAAAACTACACCACTTTATTAGCTGGTATGTAGGTAAGCTAGGTCGTCCATATATATATAGAGAAAAAATTCAAAGCTGTATTTGGAAAAATTGCTATTAGAACAACAACCCTCGAACATTTTTTAAAATGCGTAAATTCTATTTTTATAATCGCATATTTCCCATTTCTTGAATAATTAACATGTCATTTTCATTAATATTATGCTAGAAAAAATCTTAAAGAATGAATAGTTTAATATTATGTTATGCCCTAGACACACGGCAGCGTTAATAGCTAATTATCTGCCAATTTCCAATTAAAGCTTTTGATTTAATATATTTTAAATCTTGCCGTGTGTCAAGGGCATTAAGCCCGAAACACAATGCTCACGCTCCGTTCCGTTCCGTCCGTAAAAGTGGAATTTAGGTGAACTCTTCCGCTCCGTTCCGTTACGACCATTGTGTGCATTTACATGGCCAGCTCATAACTACTTTGAAATCAGAACGTGACGGAACGGAACGGATGCATTGTGATCGGGGCTTTAATAGGCGCGTTGCTTACAACTAGATTAAATAAGGATTGAAAATAACGCACTGGATCATCTTGAATGGAACTTTATCAACTAATACTAAGGTCGTATTCGAATACCTTGCTTCATCTATGTACGTCTATGTCCACGTTGACTTCACATCATAGCATTGCTGTTATAACAGTTTAGCAAAAGCTTAGCTGAACCGTCAAAATGGCTCAGATGATACTTATTTGACACTTCATAAATCAAAAACTACATTAAACTCTATAGAAAAAATCTGCCAACAGTCTGGGCGCAACTGTATTATTTTTCTGGCAGAAGTTCAGAACGCGTTCAATTCGGGGATGCAGTGTATGTTACTATGTGACTGAAAACCTAACAAAAAGTTCGGGAAGCGGTTAGAAAAGGGTGTAACATATGAATTAAATAATTGGGTCATATTCCGGGATGCAGTCTAGAGGTTGAAAAAAACAAAACTTAAAAATAGGTGATTATTAAACAAACCTGGGGAAGTGAAAAGATATTCGATATCTGATCAGACCTGAGAAACATGGTGGAATTCATGAAAAAGTATACAACCAGCTTACACCCTCTTAGGGGTCGAATTTCAAAAAATCTTGAAAACACATTCTAGGCATTCACATGAAGAATCCGTAGAATAAAAATGAATTCAATATTTCGAAAGACCTAGTAGATATGTCGAAAATCGTGAAAATATATGCATTTTTTATTAACCGATAATTTTTTTTGCCCCCCTTTCTGAACGCCAATGAATATTTGAATTTTTTTTTATCAGAACTACTTTTCTAGTTAATTTACATATACCTACCGAGTTTCAACTTCCTAGCATAAGCCGTTCTGAAGTTAGGGAAAACACCCCCCACCACCGTACCATACTACCCCTGAAAAAATATATATTTTTTCACCATGCCACTACTATAGCTTTATCTAAATACCAAGTTTCAGCTTCTTATCATTATAGATTCTTAAGATATAAGCATCGGAACTTTTTCTTTCTCACCCTTCCCCACCCTCACCTTCTACACCCACACCCCCAAACTTTTTTTTCCCTACTAGGGTTCTAATAGGCCTACTTCTGGTAAAAATTTGAAACATCCATCTTACACTGTTATTGAGATATGAATCGTGTTATTTTTGAAAAATTCTAATCCCTCCCACTTCCGTGCTCCTCCACCCCCTTCAAATATTTTACTTTGAGCAATCTTTATTTATCAATCTTTATAACGAAACCGAATTTTGTTTTTCTGGTCCAATTAGTTTGTGAGATATCGTAATCTAAAGTTTTTCACCCCCCACCTCCGTACGCTACTACCCCCACCCAAAAATTTTATTTCAATCTACTCTCCTAGTATAACTACAGATATTTGTTAAGGTTTAATTGCTTGCTATTAATGGTTTAGGAGATATGGATTTTAGAATTTGTCGATCTCGGCATTTTTGCGTTTCGGACGCATTATTTCCCCCTCCATTCCCACACCCCTTCACCCATATCTGTTTTTTTTTGCAAATGGGTCCATTATCAAAGCTCTATAGAAGTTCTAAGTTTCAGCCTCCTAACACAAGCGGTTCCTGAGATCTAGAAACCTAAATTTTTCGTCTAAAACGCTTACCCCGCCTTCCCCCTTTCACCTCCACCCCTGAAAATAATGTCAATTGAAGGGGTCCACCAAGTCTATTCTTAGAAAAAATTTTAATTTAATAGCTCCACTGGTTTGAGAGCTACGAGCCTTCAAAGATTTTGGGGCGGTCGACGTACGGCGTACGGGGTACGGCGTACAGACAGAGTGAACATTTTTATTGCTTTTTTCGCGTCTACTAGTCATGAAACGTGGAAAAAAAAATTTTGAGGGCAGCAAATTTTTTTTTTTAAAAATCGATAACAATACTGTATTATAAATAATACAGTAAAATTGGATCTTTTTACGTTTGCTAAGATTGACTCCAAATGCGCCTGACGTCCGTCTAACCGTCTGTCCGTTAGAACAATAACTCAAGAATGCCTTGACCTAGAATTTTCAAATTTTGAATCTGGATGTTTGGTTGAATTTGCAAGGCTAATTTTTTGCAATTCAAAATGTTCTTAAATCATGTGATCTATAACTTCGGACGACTTTGAAATTTCGTATACGTTAGTTGGTATGAGTATGATAAAAATCCTATTAGTCCTTCGTGTAACTGCTATACAGATATCACATGAATATGTCTACACTCAATTTACGGAACTCACTATAAGTCAAGTAATCCTTTAGCTACGAATTTTAAAATCGTTTTACTACTTCTGGTACCTTCCATACAAAAAATCGTTAAGATGTCATACACGTTTAGAATTTCGAAAAAAATTATGTGTTCTAAAAGTATTTATTTACTTCTAAGAATGTTATATGAAAATTTCATAAGAATTTGTAAAATATTTCCAGAGTTACAGGCTATTGTGTAAATCTTAAACGTGTTTTTCTTAAAATCACTTTTTCACAGTCGGAGATCGCAATTTCTCAAAAATTATTCAATCGATTTTGTGTACTTATTTTAAACATATGTATGTATCTCTTAATGAAAACTTTTTGTTTTATTCAGAAATAAAATACGATTTTTACGTTAAAAATATTTTTTTTTTAAATGCCGCTATTTTGTTGAAAACAATTATTTTCCAGAATGCTTCGTTCAAGCACTAGCCATGGTAATGAAATAATGAAATATCTCGAGATTTTTGATTTCAGATAAAATGACAACGACTTATCGTGATCGCCGCAACGTCATGTTTCAAAAAATCGATTTTTTAAATAACATATGTATATTACATCACTCAATAAATACGTCTTTACCAAAAAATTTGTGAAATGTTATGTTAATGTGTCATGAGAGATACCAAACGTATGTAATGGTGTACAGAGAATTATGTCTTCGTTTCGCTTTAAAAAAAATCGTTAGAAAGCAAAAACATGAACAGTATTCGTATCCTTTTTCCACTTATTAGTCAAGGCTTCCAAGGAAAATGAAGTACAGTATAATCCCGATAATTCGTAGTGTCAAGGGACCTAAGGTTTATTACGAATTAACGAGATTTTCGAATAAGCGGGATTGCGAATTATTGATTTTTAAAGACGGGCAAAATTCAGATTAACGGAACTTATCGGTTTTTATTAAAATTCAAAATACACACGTTTAATAAAAAAATAAAGTAAAATATGTAGGTACATATGAATGTACTCTGTTATCCTTGTTAAACAAAAAACCCTGGCATGGAAAAGAAATCAGTTAGTTTTTTCTGATGGAGGGATTATTGACACGCTCAATCATGTGCATTGTCCAGGGTCACAATAACAAAAAAAAATCATCGTCACTTAAACTATTTATCGTCAAAAAATGACGCAAGCAAACATGATTTAGAGAATTGAAGAGTGTGCAAGGGACATTTTTTTCCGAATAAACGGGACTATTACAAGCGACTTACGAATTATAAGACGTTTAATTGGACCTCGAGTAGGAAAATAATTACGAATTACCGAGGGGACCAAAATGCATTAGGTTTTTACGAATAACCGCGATTTTTCCAAGGGACCAGCAGTTTATTTCGAATTAGCGGGATTTACGAATTAACGGGATACGAATTATCGAGATTGTACTGTACTTATTTACAAAACGGCAATGCGACCCTTCCTTGCATACGGCGTTCGAATATGGAATGTAAGGTACATAAAAAATGGAACCAGATAATCCAGATCAAGTGTCTCCAGATCATCCTGAATAAACCCTAATATTTTTCTATTCGATCGCTACACCAATAAGCTGAGATACCGCTAATAGAGTCATTTGCCAAAAAACAAGAAGAAAACTTCATTGCTACGTGTACGCTATCATAAAATCCATTGATTTTCTCTATCATTTCTCCATAAAATGGTCTACATACGCTAGTCAATTTAATTTAGTTTAGTTTAGCCTAGTTTTAAGTAATATTAAGTCACCAATAAGGTTTTTTCTGTTCCAATTTTCCTTACACAAAATAAACACTAAACACAAATAGCTTAAAACTATGCACAAAAGAAACTCTTTGCAATACTATGGATGAAAAAATATGCGATATGACCACCAACTAAACTGTAACATTGTATACAAATATTTATAGGTACTATAAATATTTATTGGAACATAAATAAACATCTATCTAATTAAAATACTTTTCACTTGAAATATTTAAAGATAGTATAGTTCTATTTTCGATTAGGAGACAAAAGAAAGATTTAAGAAAGATATTAGGGGAAATCAGATTTATTTAAATAGTGGACATAATACGAGTATACTTTACATAGTTAGTAAATATAATTGTTTAATATAAAACAATTTGTCTTTTAAGCAGATGAGATAACATTAATCAACGTTGGTTGAACAAATTTTAGGGGGCTGTTCTGTTCAACACCAACTACGCAGTGGAACCTCACGCCGAAAGATAGGCAAATCCAAGTAGTGGTACATGTGTTGTTTTATACTTAACACTAATCATGGCCTCGTAGTGAGATGCACCGTCCGCACTGGCTTGCTCAAAGGTTTAAGGGGTAGGAGCCTTCAAACGATTTCCTATCGGCATACAAACGGAGTGAAATTTATTTTTCTTGCTTTGTGTTTATTAGTCAAGAAACGTAAAAATAATTTCAGGGTAATATTCGTTCATAATACACTTATACTCGTACATACCTCGCTTTACGGCCTTAAATACGTCACGGAAAACTTAGCCGTAAAGCGAAACGCAGTATAACGAATTAATTATTTACGTAATAAATCAACCGAATGTCCTGGAGCGTTATCCAAAATCAGCATAGCTTTCACTTTTTCATTTTAACGCCCAAAGTGTTTCCTTGGGTGTTAAAACGAAAAAGTGTCATAATTAAATAAGGCCGCTTTAGCGAAAAACCGTATGAAAAGCGGCCGTATAGCCAGGTATGAGTGTTTGTACTGTATAATTAAAATAATAAAGTCAAATAAAATCTTATAGTTGAAACTAGAACAATATCTTAAGTGTTTTAAAATACTATATATTTTTTTTTCAAAATTCAAAATTCAATGCAAAAAAATTTAATATTGACCAATTTGAACTTTAAATTGACCAGTAATGCTCGATATTATCTACAAGTAGTTGTTAGTAGTAGTAGTAGTAGTAGATATTGTATACTACAATAAAAGAAAAAGAAATTTGTAAGTAAAGGAGCTCTTTTTCGAGCACTAATTCTCGAGATATGAAACTCGGAAGTCCTACATTTTTTTCCTGTATAAATGCTTAGCTTCTATTTTAAACAATTTTTGAGATATGAGACGTGATTCTTTAGAAAAATTCTCCAACTTACTTGCTTCACTGTCGACATTTAGCGTTTACGAGAAAGACTCTAGAATATCTCGATCTCTGCGTTCAAGCAATTCTGAGATATTGTTTTTTCTCACTCCCACACTCATCACCAATATCGACAATTTTTTACGAACTATTCAAGTTTTATATTGTATTAATTTCAAGTTTTAGCTTTCTAGTATAAACGGTTGAGAATATCTAAAATCTCCGTTTACAACTGATCACAAAAGAAGAAGTCACTTAAAGAGAATCCATCTGGTTTAGACACTGAAAAAATTTCAGCTTACAAGGAATACAAAACGATTCCACAACCAGCTTTCGAACTGAATGTGGTTTAAAGCAGGAATATGTTATAGCTAGCAAAGCTATCTTAAAACTTAGCTGCTGGAGGACGAGGTCTTTAAATCGAGACGATTTGAGGTGAAGAATTTAGGAGGCCAGGACTTGATTTGGGCAATAGCGACATTGATGATGATGAGTTCAATAGGCTTGGAAGCTCTTCAAACAAAACGCGCAAGACGGACGATATACACCATAGGCGCGCCGTGGCATAAAATCTGGCAGGGGCCAGGGCCCGAATGGCTCAGAACATACGACTTTTTCCGAAAGGCTCACATGCTTTTCATACAAGTTCGTCCTTTTTGTGTTTACAGATTGGGTAATCGTACGAGTGATTAGCCTTATACCACGTTTCCACTACACCTTAATCTCGCGATTAAGAGAACTAGATTAAGCACGCAGGGACGTTATTTGTGGGGTGAGGGGGCATTTGCCACATTTGTTATATATTATGTATGAAAATACCAAATTCCCCGCTGTTTATCCAATGATGATTTGATTTGTTCAATTTCTTAACAGCCATAAGGATAAATTGTCTTTAAGAAAACCGATGGGAACATCATACTCGTATGCTTGTGACCATGGATTTAATAGCGAAGTAGTTTAAAAAATGTTTGACATCTTACTTTTATTATGGCTCCCAGGGGACCATATTACCAACACATTATCTGAAATTGTTATATTGGAGCTGGAGACGGTTATGTGCACGAAAATTTTCATATATATTAATTTCAAGTGCAACGTGGTTAAGTACATACACTAATACGTGTAAGCGCATACAATTTGACACGGCCAAGTGCACATGTAAAACCTATTTTTACTTTCTTTTATAGCAAGCACAATTCGACCCATTAACCATTTCAGTAAATAGGGATACCCCGAAAATCAGACGTTTTAGGCGTTGGTCATCATGTTTAAATCATTTCTAACATATGTGAGTTTATACCATGTCCGTTTGCGAAATGAGAAAATTGTATTTTTTCCGGCTAATACGACTGCCTTTATACAACCATTGGACGATGGTATTATAATATTTGCACTTTTAAAGCACAGATATTATCGACAACAAATATCAGACAATTCTGACACTGGAATAAGGATTTCTCCAATGCTTTGGAAAATCTTTAGACGTCCGTTCCTATGATCGTCAGTTGCGTTTTAACTGGAACTTTAACTGACAGATTTTCATATAAAACTTCATGTTAAAGTTCCGGTTAGAATTTAACTGATGAGAGAGATCTTGGTAGTTAGTTTCACCAACAATAATTAAAAATTGTTTTCGCAAAGCTGGATTTACTTACAAACCTTTGCAGGAATTCCATGATAACGAAGAGGAAATCATTGAATTTCCTGTACCCGAGGATCAAAAGAAATAGATAATATGTGTTTTATAAGGCTTGAAACCATAGAGGCCTAGCTCACATAGGGCACATTTACAACACACTTGAATTAATACACTGAGAGTTGTCAGCACTTTACTTAGCACTTTGTCAAAATGATAGTATTTCGTTTCGTTTCTGCTGGACTTTAGACACACACCGGGACATGCACGACGAAAATCTGCCTTGATCAAAAAGTTCCCGGAATAACCACTGTGTGGCGCTTTTATTGTTCCGATTTGAGTTCTGTTTTTTTTTTTTATTAAGTTGGTACACCTGTCGTTGACATTCCTTCTAAATCTTAGCGTCATAGCTAGACATTTGCAAAACTTACGTAGCCAAGAGTACATCTATCTCTGTATGTCCCTGCGATTTTTCCATTACTTCCTCTCGGCTGCTGAAGCGCGTTCCCCGTAGTGGTTTTTTAACTCGATTGAACAGAGAGAAGTCACAGGAAGCCAAATCAGGTGAATTCGGTGGCTGTTGGATGGTATTTGTTGCTTCTTTCGTCAAAAAATTACGAACAACGATGGCACTGTACGACGGTGCGTTATCATGGTGCAAAATCCACGAGTTTTCTGCCTATAATTCTGGTCTCTTTAGGCAAATTGCTTCACGCAAACGTCTCATAACGCCCAAATAATACTCTTTGTTTACTGTCTGGCCTTCTGGCAAAAATTCATGATACACTACACCGTTGTAATCCATGAAAACCGTGAGCATTGCCTTCTTTGACTCACGACCACTTTTGAACCGCTCGTGCCACTGGTAAACGACCGTTTTCTTTAGAGAATCGTTGCCGAAACACTTTTCCAACATTTTCAACGTTCGTGCACCATTAAATCCGTTTTTTACGCAAAATTTAATTTGCCTTTTGATATCTGTTGTCGACAAATTAAATGAAGAGATCACCAAGCTTTCCATGGTTTCCGCTCATAATTGTTTCGATTTCACATCTACCTTTATTTTCGATATCTAGCATTTATTTGAATGAAAGTATCAAACGAAAACCAAGTCGATATCTGTAAAAATTTGCAAGAAAAAGTGCTTGCAGTAGGATTGGAAAGAATTATTTGTCTGGAAGGGGCCAGAATTATTTTTCTGGGAGGGTCCAAGCTGGAGTCTGTGGGGTCCTGGCCCCACCTGCCCCCCCTACGGCGCGCCTATGATATACACACCGATTAACATTTTTTTTGTTTTTGGTGTCTGCTTGTAATTTTTTTTTATTTCGATCACTATAATTTGTTATATTAAAATAATAAAGTAAAATTGATCATTCCACCAAGAATCGCCAAAATGCGTAACTTTATTTTTTTTATTTTTTTATTTTCTAGGTTATACTGATTTTCAAAACATACCAACAAAATAACTTGGGATCTCAAGAGGATCGGGGTCAAACAAATCTAATAGTCAAACAAATCTAATAATTTTTTTTTCCTTTTATTTTTATATTGCGACAACATTGCACTTTAAAATAAGCCCTACTTTATTATTCTACGATTAAAACTAAGTACCGGAGATATGAATTTTCGAAGAGGATTCGGACACAATTTTTGCAAAATCTTCAATATACTATAACTAACAAAGAAATTTGATAGAAAAAAACTTAAAATCATATTTTTTTCCTCACTAATTCTTCGAATACATAAATTTTCAAAAGAATCGGCGAAGGTAAGTCACAAATTTTGTCATTTTTGGCGATGCTTGATGGAATGACCCAAATGCTTGAATTGATAAGCTTTGATAGTTGCAACCATAGAGATATATGTACATATGTAGTGGAGATGACGAGCAGCGAATGTTTTGAAGTCGGACGGTTTACCGCTAAGGACCGGCAATAAACACTATGCTACTATCAGCATCTTACTCACATGTATGGTATGTCATATTCCGGTCTCGAAAACAAAAAAGCCAAACCTTTGAGTACTAGGCTCCTATTTGCATTTCACTGAGACGATCCATACAAAAACGTACAATTTTGATTCAAAATGCTTTAAAGTGCTTCATACAAACACGGCGTCTTATCGTCTTCAGTATATATCTCTATGGTACTTGTATCGATCACATTCTTTGACGTGCCCTCGTTTCGAACTGAAGCATTATTATTGTTCGTAGAGAGATTCAACGTTTTTTTATCGATCACCGGTCCATAATTGATGGTGATCAGTCGATAATATCTCTTCTTTTTAAGTCATATTCACAAAATCACTATTATCATATATACCATACACATACCTATAGTATATTGGAGACCAACAATAATCAAGCAGTATTAAAATGGATTCGCAGACTTTTGCTACTACATTCTAGCTTTTTTGTGCTGATGAATTAAAAAAAAATTGTAACTTACTAGGTGAGCTTAACATTTCGGGTGGGGGGGGGACATCGATGTCGAGACATTAGAGAAGAAGCAAAAAAAATGTTCTTAGCTAAGAGATTGGTGTGAGAAAAAAGAACCTCGATGTTTCTCATAGATTGATGTTTTACCACGGTAGGTAAAAAACACGATTGTCAAAACAAAATCGTTTTATTAATTAAAAACAATGGCCGCTATTCACAGTCGTCATACAGTTGGCTTTAAGTTAAAGCTGACTTTAGTGTCGAATTAATATATGCGTCCGAAACACAAAAAAGGCGAGATAGAGACACTCTAAACTCCATATCTCCAAAACCGTTAATGGCACACTATTCAAACTTGAGAAATATTTAAAGTTATACTAGGAGAACAGATTGAAAATTTTAGTGGGGGAAGTTGTGTATGGGGGTGGGGGGTGAAAAACTTTAGATTACGATATCTCATGAACCAATTGCTCTAAAAAAATAAAATTCAGTTTGGGTGTTAAGGTCGACAAATAAAGATTGATCAAAAAGTTGGAGTTGGAGCATAGAAGTGGAGGGGATAAGAATTTTTTAAATGAAACACATTTTATATCTCAAGATCAGTGTAACATAGACGCTTAGAATTTTTACCAGAAGTAGCGCTAATTAAACCCTAGTAGGGGAAAAAGTTTTGGGGTTGAGGGTGTAGAGGGTGAGGGTGGGGGAGGGTGAAAAGGAAAAAGTCCCGATGCTCATATCTTAAGAACCTGTAATGATTTAAATCTTAAGCTTGGTATTTGATAGAACTATAGTAGCGGCATGTTGAAAAAATATATTTTTTTTTAGGGGTAGTATGGAACGGGGGTAGGGGGTGTTTTTCCTAACTATTAAAAGGTTCATGCTAGAAAATTGAAACTCGGTGTGTATGTGTAAATCAACTAGAAAGGCAATTTTGATTAAAAAAAATTCAAATATGTATTGGCGTTCAGAAGGGGGGCAAAAAAACTTATCTGTAAAATAGAATGCATATTTTTCCACGATTTTCTTCATAAATACTAGCTCGTCACAAATATTGAATTTAATTTTATTGTGCGGATTCTTCGTATGAATACCTAGAAAGTGTTTCCAAGGTTTTTTGAAATTCTACCCCTAAGTGTAGTGTGGTACTGGTGGGGGGGGGGGGGTGTTTTTCTATTACATATAGAGCGGCTTAAGCTACAATGTTGAAACTTGGTGTGTATATGTAAAATAACTAGAAAAGAAATTTGGATAAAAAAAATTTAAATATGTATTGGCATTCAGAAGGGGGGCAAAGAAAAATTATCTGTGAAAATAGAATGCATATTTTTCCACGATTTTCTCCATAAATACTAGCTCGTCACAAATATTGAATTTAATTTTATTGTGCGGATTCTTCGTATGAATACCTAGAACTTGTGCCGGAAAAATAATAAAGTTACACCCAGATTGTTGCCAGATTTTTTATCTTATATTTCATTTCATTGTTATATTTCTAAAAATAGGAACAGGATTCTTAAAAGAAAATAACTTCATTTCTACTACTACTACTACTATTACTACTAACAACAAATTCTACTTTTCAAATTTTATTTAGGTTGTGTTAACAAAACAAAAAAATCTGCCAACAATCTGGGCGTAACTTCATTATTTTTCCGGCAGAAGTTCGGAACGCGTTCAATTCTGAGAAGCAGTGTAGGTTACTATGTGACCGAAACCCTAACAAAAAGTTCGGGAAGCGGTTAGAATAACATATGCATTACATACATAATTGGGTCATATTCCATTACATAATTGGGTCTTATTCCCTTGCAAAATTGGGTTATATGCGGTCTCGGGGTTGCAGTAGGAAAACACTTACAAATACAAAGGTGATTATTAAACAAGCCCGTGGAAGTGAAAATCTGATCAAATCTGAGAGATATGGCAAGATTTTTGAAAAAATATGCAACCACTTTACACCCCCTTAGTGGTCGAATTTCAAAAAATCTTGAAAAAGCATTCTAGATATTCATAAGAAGAATCCGTAGAATAAAAAATCTGCCAACAATCTGGGCGTAACTTTATTATTTTTCCGGCAGAAGTTAGGAACGCGTTCAATTCTGAAATGCGGTGTAGGCTACTATGTGACTGAAAACCTATCAAAAAGAACAAGATCATGGAAGATAAAATCTGATTGGATCTGAGAGATATGGAATAGTTTATGAAAAAGTACACAATCACTTTACACCCCCTTAGGGATCAATTTTCAGAAAATGTTGATATAGATATTCGTTTTTTTTATTCAAAATTATTTTTCTAGTTGATTTAGATATACACACCGAGTTTCAACATTGTAGCTTAAGTCGTTCTATATATAGGGAAAACACCTCCCACTTGTACCACACTACCCTTAGGGGTCGAATTTCAAAAAACCTTGAAAACACTTTCTAGGTATTCATACGAAGAGTCCGTAGAATAAAAATGAATTCAATATTTGGAAAGACCTAGTAGATATGACGAAAATCGTGAAAATATATGCATTTTATATTTATTATGTTTACAAATAATTTTTTTTGCCCCCCTTTCTGAACGCCTATGAATACTCAATTTTTTTATCACAATTACTTTTCTAGTTGATTTACATATACACACCAAGTTTCAACTTTCTAGCATGAACCGTTTAATAGTTAGGAAAAACACCCCCTACCCCCGTAGCATACTACCCCTAAAAAAAATTATATTTTTTCAACATTCCGCTACTATAGTTCTATCTAAATACCAAGTTTAAGGCTTATATCATTACAGGTTCTCAAGATATAAGCGTCGGAACTTTTTCCTTTTCACCCTCCCTCACCCTCCCCCTCTACACCCTCAACCCCAAAACTTTTCTCCCTACTAGGGTTTAGTTATCGCTACTTCTGGTAAAAATTCTAAGCATCTACCTTAAACTGTTCTTGAGATATGAAATCGGTTTGATTTGAAAAATTCTCATCCCCTCCACTTCTATGCTCCACCTCCCACTTAAAAAATTTTACTTTGATCAATCTTTATATGTCAACTTTTATACCCAAACCGAATTTTATTTTTCTAGAGCAATTGGTTCATGAGATATCGTAATCTAAAGTTTTTCACCCCCCACACCCATACACAACTTCCCCCACCCAAAATTTTTCTTGATTCTGTTCTCCTAGTATAACTACAAATATTTTTCAAGTTTGAATAGTGTGCCATTAACGGTTTAGGAGATATGGATTTTAGAATGTGTCTATCTCGCCTTTTTTGGGTTTCGGACGCATTACATTTCCCCCCACTCCCACACCCCTTGATCAATATTGACAATTTTTCTGCAAATGGGTCTACTATCAGAGCTCTATAGAAATTCCAAGTTTCAGTTTCCTAACATTAGGGGTTACTGAGATCTGGAAACCAAAATTTTCGGTCTAAAACACTTCCCCCTCCTTCCCCCTCCTTCCCCCTCCTTCCCCCTCCTTCCCCCTCCTTCCCCCTCCTTCCCCCTCCTTCCCCCTCCTTCCCCCTCCTTCCCCCTCCTTCCCCCTCACACCCCCACCCCTAAAAATTTGGTCACTTCAAGGCGCCTACCCCGTCTATTCGTTAAAAAAATTGCAATTTAATATCTCAAATCGCTTGGCAGCTACGAGCCTCCAAACGATCTTGCGTACTGCGGACGCCGTACGGCGTACGGCGGACAGACGGACTGAAAATTTTTATTGCTTTTTTCGCGTCTACTAGTTATGAAACGTGAAAATAAAAATTTTGAGGGTAGCAAATTTTTTTTTTTAAAAAATCAATCACAATACTTAATTATTAAAATAATAAAGTAAAATGAGTTCGATATTTAGGAAGACTTAGTAGATATGACGAAAATCGTGAAAATATCATATAGGCATTTTATTTCAACTGATAGTTTACTTTTGCCCCCCTTCCGAACGCCAATGAATATTCGAAGTTTTTTTTATTCAAAACTACTTTTCTATTTGATTTAGATATACCTAAACTCCGAGTTTCAACTTTCTAGCATAGTCCGTTCTATAGTTAGAAAAACCATCCCAAGTAACACAGATCTCTGTTTACGGGTTGTTGCAACGTTGTTACAGAACTTTCAACAGCAAATTGGTTGCGATGGAACAGTGAAACAACCACCTGGCAACGTTTTTACAACGTTGTGAAGTTAAAAGGGGAGATAGAATGCAGCTGTGAGGACGTTGTAGCAAACCACCGAACAACCTTAAAACAGGAAATAAGTTGTCCTCACTAAGTCTTCTTTTAAACAGCAAAAAAGTTGCGAATGAGATTCGAAAATAACGAAAAAGAAAAAAAAAACTTCTTTCTTCTTCTACTACTTTTTCAATTCTTTTTTTCTTGCACTCCTGTTTTTATAAAAAATTTTTCCGCTCGCCGCGGCGAATAAATTTTCGTACACGTACAAGTCGCAATGCGCTAGCCCGTTGCGCCACCGTGGTAATATTTAATAGGTTGTTTTTACGTGATCATGTGTTCATGGACAGGAGCGTCCAAAAATAAGGAAAAGAAGTGGCAGTTTTCTAAATACGAACTGATTTTTAATGTATGGTTGTTAAATTTAAGGCTGATGTACCGAAAATTAGCATAGAACCACAATTTGTCAGGCCATGGCTCCCATTGGAGTGCGTAGTCGACATGTGTCTTGTTGTCGACAACAAAGTTCGAGGGTCTCTCGGTAGTCTCATATACTTTTTCGGTTTTTTGCTGATTTTCCGCACTTTTGGATGGCGTACAGCGTGATCTTTGGTCGGATTTTCACTCTGCTAATTTTCCTGAGTAGGTGGTAGAGTCACTAAACAGGGGTATGCAACTCGTGCATATTGGTGGACTAGAACAAAAAACTCGGTGATTTTTCTGCTTGTTTTTCTGTTTTTTGCTGATTTTCCGCACTTTTGGATGGCGTACAACGTGATCTTTGGTCGGATTTTCACTCTGCTAATTTTCCTGAGTAGGTGGTAGAGTCACTGAACAGGCGTACGCAACTCGTGCATATTGGTGGACTAGAACAAAAAACTCGGTAATTTTACTTTATTATTTCATTAATTAAGTATTGTGATTGATTTTTAAAAAAAAAAAATTTGCTACCCTCAAAATTTTTATTTTCACGTTTCATAACTAGTAGACGCGAAAAAAGCAATAAAAATTTTCAGTCCGTCTGTCCGCCGTACGCCATACGCCGTACAACGTACGCCGTACGGCGTCCGCCATACGCAAGATCGTTTGGAGGCTCGTAGCTGCCAAACGCTTTGAGATATTAAATTGAAATTTTTTTAACGAATAGATGGGGTAGGCGCCTTGAAGTGACCAAATTTTTAGGGGTGGGGGTGTGAGGGGGAAGGAGGGGGAAGTGTTTTAGACCGAAAATTTTGGTTTCCAGATCTCAGTAACCCCGTATGTTAGGAAGCTGAAACTTGGAATTTCTATAGAGCTCTGATAGTAGACCCATTTGCAGAAAAATTGTCAATATTGATCAAGGGGTGTGGGAGTGGGGGGAAATGTAATGCGTCCGAAACCCAAAAAAGGCGAGATAGACACATTCTAAGATCCATATCTCCTAAACCGTTAATGGCACTCTATTCAAACTTGAAAATTATTTGCAGTTATACTAGGAGAACAGAATGAAGAAAAATTGTGGGTGGGGGAAGTTGTGTATGGGGGTGGGGGGTGAAAAACTGTAGATTACGATATCTCATGAACCAATTGCTCTAGAAAAATAAAATTTGGTTTGGGTGTAAAGGTTGACAAAAAAAGATTGATCAAAGTAAAATTTTTTAAGTGGGAGGTGGAGCATAGAAGTGGAGGGGATGAGAATTTTTCAAATCAAACACATTTCATATCTCAAGAACAGTTTAAGATAGATGCTTAGAATTTTTACCAGAAGTAGCGCTAATTAAACCCTAGTAGAGAAAAAAGTTTTGCGGTTGTGGGTAAAGAGGGGGAGGGTGGGGGAGGATGAAAAGGAAAAAGTTCCGATGCTTATATCTTGAGAACCTGTAATGATTTAAGCCTTAAACTTGGTATTTAGATAGAGCTATAGTAGCGGAATGTTGGAAAATTAAAATTTTTTTTAGGGGTAGTATGCTACGGGGGTAGGGGGTGTTTTTCCTAACTATTAAACGGTTCATGCTAGAAAGTTGAAACTCGGTGTGTATATGTAAATCAACTAGAAAAGTAATTGTGATAAAAAAAAATTTGAATATTCATTGACGTTTAGAAAGGGGGGCAAAAAAAATTATTTGTAAATATAATAGATATTAAATTCATATATTTTCACGATTTTCGTCATATCTACTAGGTCTTTCCAAATATTGAATTCATTTTTATTCTACGGATTCTTCGTATGAATACCTAGAATGTGTTTTCACGGTTTTTTGAAATTCGACCCCTAAGGGTAGCGTGGTACAAGTGGGGTTGTTTTTCTTATATATTGAACGGCTTAAGCTACAATGTTGAAACTCGGTGTGTATATGTAAATCAAGTGAAAAAGTAATTGTGATAAGAAAAAATTTGAATATTCATTGGCGTTCAGAGGGGGGGGGGGGGCAAAAAAAAATATTTGTAAAAATAATAAATATAAAATGCATATCTTTTCACGATTTTCGTCATATCTACTAGGTCTTTCCATATATTGAATTCATTTTTATTCTACGGATTCTTCGTATGAATACCTAGAAAGTGTTTTCAAGGTTTTTTGAAATTCGACCCCTTAGGGTAGTGTGGTACAAGTGGGGGTGTTTTTCCTATATATGGAACGACTTAAGCTACAATGTTGAAACTCGGTGTGTATATGTAAATCAACTAGAAAAGTAATAGTGATAAAAAAAAATTTGAATATTCATTGGCGTTCAGAAGGGGGGGGGGGCAAAAAAAGTATTTGGAAATATAATAAATTTAAAATGCATATATTTTCACGATTTTCGTCATATCTACTAGGTCTTTCCAAATATTGAATTCATTTTTATTCTACGGATTCTTCGTATGAATACCTAGAAAGTGTTTTCAAGGTTTTTTGAAATTCGACCCCTTAGGGTAGTGTGGTACAAGTGGGAGGTGTTTTTCCTATATATAGAACGGCTTAAGCTACAATGTTGAAACTCGGTGTGTATATCTAAATCAACTAAAAAAATAATTGTGAATAAAAAAAACGAATATCTATTGGCGTTCAGAAGGGGGGCAAAAAAAATTATCTGTGAAAATAGAATGCATATTTTCCCACGATTTTCGACATATCTACTACCTCGTCCCAAATAATGAATTTAATTTTATTCTATGTATTCTCCATATGAATAGCAAGACAGTGTTTTCAAGATTTTCTGAAAATTGACCCCTAAGGGGGTGTAAAGTGATTGTGTACTTTTTCATAAACTATTCCATATCTCTCAGATCCCATCAGATTTTCACTTCCACGATCTTGTTCTTTTTGATAGGTTTTCAGTCACATAGTAGCCTACACCGCATTTCAGAATTGAACGCGTTCCTTACTTCTGCCGGAAAAATAATAAAGTTACGCCCAGATTGTTGGCAGATTTTTTCTGCTTGTTTTTCTGTTTTTGGCAGATTTTCCGCACTTTTGGATGGCGTACAGCGTCATTTTTGGTCGGATTTTCACTCTGCTAATTTTCCTGAGTAGGTGGTAGTCTCACTGAACAAGGGTATGAGACACTTGATGAATATGTAATTAATAACATCGCAGCTTTATTTCCGTTTAAAAGAAAACGATTTCTTAAACCGAAAAGTATCGCTACAGAACTAATTGCTATTAAATATTCCGCACTGTTCAGTATTTATATTAATATTTCAAATATTTCGAATCCAATTGCAACTGAAAATTTTTTAAAAAAAAATGTATGCGTTCAGTGGTAATTGAACCCACGACATCGCCAAAGTAAAGTAATTGTTGAGCTAAGAGCTGTCGCTACAGAGAAAAGGTTGTAAATACAGCCGATTGGTTGTAACAACTATTTTACTGTTAAAATGCGAATTCCTTCCATATTGATCAAAATAACCGCAACTTAAACTCTGTAAAAATGGAAAATTAAGTCATACAGATATTTGGCTATTTTGCCTTCTGTGACAACGTTGGAGCAACTCTTAGTTCTAACCTTTTGGTTATCGTGACATTTTTATCCATTGTGATGGTTGGCACAACGTTATTACAGCAATTAAAGTTCTGTGATGGAATAAGAAGTTGTTTTGTGTTACTTCTGATCCCCCCACCCACGTACCGTACTACCCCTACAAAAAAGTATATTTTTCCAACATGCCACTACTATAGCTCTATATAAATACCAAGTTTCAGCTAAATATCAATTTAGGTTCTTAAGATATAAACATCGGAACCTTTTCATTTTCACCCTCCCCACCCTCACCCTCTACAGCCACATCCCCAATTTTTTGCTCTGCTAGGTTTCTATGGGGCCTACTTCTAGTAAAAAGTTTGAGCATCTATCTTATACTGTTCTTGACATATGAAACGTAATTTTTTTTAAATTTCTTATACTTCCCACTTCCATGTTTCACCACCCTCTTAAAAATTTTTACTTTCAGCAATATTTATTTGTTAACCTTAATACTCAAACCGAATTTTTTCTTTCTAAAGCAATTGGTTCTTGAGATATCGTAATCTTAAGTTTTTCACCCTCCACGCCACTACCCCCACTCAAAAATTTCTTTTCAATCTTTTCTCCTAGTATAGGTACAGATATTTGATAAGTTTAAATTTCGTGCCATTAAGGCTTTCGGAGATAAGAATTTTAGAATGTGCCTATCTCGGTATTGTTGCGTTCTGGATGCATTCCCCTCCCCCACATTCCTTTCACCCATATCAAAATTTTTTTTGCAAATGGGTCCACTATCGAAGTTCTATAGAAATTCCAAATTTCAGTTTCCTAGCGTAAGCGGTTGCTGAAATCTAGGAACCAAAATTTTTCATCTAAAACGCTCCCCTCTCCTCCCCTCTCCTACCCTCTCCTCCCCTCTCCTACCCTCTCCTCCCCTCTCCTACCCTCTCCTCCCCTCTTCTACCCACACCCCTCTTAAAGATACCAGTCGTAAAGGTTCGTCCAATCTACCCATCATAAAAATTCCATGATAATACCTCAACGGGTTTGGGAGCTACGTGCCTTCAAACTATTTTGCGTACTGTGGACGGCGCACAGACGGACATTATTTTTTTTTTTCTTTTTTAAGGTCTACTAGTCCTAAATCGTGAAAATACAAAATTTCAGGGTATCAAGTATTATTAAAAAGTAATAAAGTAAAAAAGAATAAAAATCTAATATGTAATCTAAACTCCAAAATGTTGAGTTTACTGTCTGTAAAAACAGTAATTTTTGAAGCTTCTCTCCTGAGAGAGAGCTTCTTCTGCTGGAAGTAATGCTCGCTGTAACAGAGAACACTCTCTCAGAGGGTACACGGAACGAAATTACTAGATATACCAAACAAAAAAATAGGTAAAATCATCTAAAGAAAATAATTGTTTTTTAGCCTAACAATTAAATAAGTTGATTCATCTAATCTGTGTTAGATGTATTGACTATTGTAAAAATTGTATGAATTGCGTAAATTTAGTGTTTGAATTGACGAGTTTATAAGCAGTTTGAAACTAGACGTTTTAATTGATTTCACTATTTATAATTTGAGCTTTCAACTATTCTTTTCAAGTTTCATTTACACTAATTAGTTGATTTCACTATTATTGATGAAAACTTTCAACCATTTGTTTAGAACTTTCATGTAGATTAATTGGTTCATTTGGCTATAATTTATGTGAACTTACAACTATTTTTTTTAGATCTTCCAGACACATCCGTTGCCTAATTTGGCTAGATATAGAAACTTAATTCTACAAATTTATTGGTTAGCTTTTGTTGCAACGAGGAGATAGAAATCGTACTTTCAATTTATGAAGAAATAATAAAACATATTTTATTTAACATAATGGTGCTTTTTTATTTCAATTATTTCGATACAAAAATTATACATAATTTCATTTACACATTTTATGTTACCAGTTTTTCATGGTCAAGCTACCATTGAAGCTATTAAATGTTAAGAGTGTGTTGTTCTTTCCGGTGTCAGTGGAGTGAAGCTCCAATACGAAATCCCCGACTGTTGATTAATCGTAGTCCCTGAGGACAATGACAAATTTGGAAAGAACTTTCACTGGAGAGGCCAGTTTATCATAAGATTTGTGTTGGACTAGGTCCGAAGGAGCTGTTTCGTCATTCGGAAGGCAGAAGACTCTTCAGAGGGTGTATTCTGGCCAACTTTCCGAAACACCCTGACAGCTGGTGGAATTGCTGAGGAAAGTTCTATATAGCGATATCACATCCAAATTTCATTATTGAGAATAATGTACTCGCTAAGTAAGCGCCGTGACATCTTATACTGAAGCCCGGTGGTGGTAATGAGAAGCTGTAACATTTGTAATGTTTTAACCAGCTGGTTGGAAATTATATGGTGTGACTGTACTTGAAAATTTATATGGTGTGACTTTACTTTTTGGTTTTAACCTTTGGAGAAATGGTTGTAACCAACGCTAAGATCGAGACCCAGTGGGTCCAACGCAAACTTATTTTTACCAATACTTTTATGTTACCAGTTTTTCATGGTCAAGCTACCATTAAAGCTATTAAATGTTACAGCTTCTCATTACCACCACCGGGCTTCAGTATAAGATGTCACGGCGCTTACTTAGCGAGTACATTATTCTCAGTAATGGAATTTGGATGTGATATCGCTATATGGAACTTTCCTCAGCAATTCCACCAGTGTGGTTGTTGTAACCGCAGTTTTGTTGTTTTGCCGTGCAATTTTTTCGAGCTTTATAGTTAACCGGGAGTAAAAAATACAGCTAGTGTAGTTATTGACAATGTAGTATGTTCTATGGGATCTATGTTCTATGCGATCTAGCCCTTATAGTTTTTAATATAAACAAATCATGAGTGAATCATGATAATGGAAGTTTAGCTTTCAAAGCTTTTTCGTTATTATATAATGTAATTAAATGTATTGGTGGATAGTTAGCAGAAGATGTACTTATTATTGCTGAAATATTTACTTCAACGTAATCTACGAAATGAAAGTTAAAATGAAAATTAAATCCTTTCGTTATAACCTTCTTACAAGCAATATAATACTTATTGTTTTCATCTCTGAAAATATGTGAAATTTCAAAATATTTTTTTTCATTTAATTCCTCAAAAACAACAACATCTTGCTGCCTATATTCGATATTATTTAAGCTTATGCTTTCTGTACAAATAACTTTTTTAAAATTATCGCATTCTGTTAAAATATGTTTTGATAGATTATGTAATGAAGCAATATTGAAGTATTGATCGGTTCCATTTTTTTCAAATTCTGATGTTTCCTTATGTTTAAAAATATGCAATTGGTATGCAAATTGAAATTGCAATTTTTTTGCTATACTTAAGGAAATATTTTTTCTGGATGTAATTACGCTGGCATATAATTTTAGTTCCCGATGTTTTGCTTCAAACCTCATTGTCCACAGCCATTTTAATGGTCCAAGCCTTCTAACTACACCTGGATAATGCACCATAAAATGATGTTTTGGTTTGAGTGAAGCATCAAAGTACTTTTGAAACAGCATGTGATGTTCACTTATCAATTTTTCAAGAGATAAAATGCTATCTTCATTAAAACGTGGCATAAAACATGCATCCACTAATTTTAAAAGTACTAGCAAGAATCGCCAAATTGCATTGCCAGTAGGGACTAGATCCGCAATCATCAGTGGGAAATAATGGATAAATGTGTGCGTTTCTGAAGCTGACATTCTAAACTTTTTATCTTTTATATGATTTAAAGTTATTTCAACTGATAAATTTTTTTTGTCGCGACCATAATTTAAATGTGACTTACAAAAATTTAATGACTGAAGTGTGAATAACTGATCTTCCAAAATAAATTTGTTAAGAATATAGCCTAATTCTGAGTGGCAAATACCTTCTAGTAGGTCGTGCATTATGTCTACACTCATAGAGTCAGTCAAATTGAAATACTCAAAAGCATTGAAAGGACACAACTCTCTTACGCCAGAGTTTGAAACTTCATTCTCAATTAATGCTTCCCAATGGTTTTTTGCATTCCTTAATGCGGTTTTGTCTTCGAAAACTTGATTTTTCGTGACTTCTTTTGAACAAGTACATATTCTACAATATTTGTTTGATGAAAAAGATCTAGAAAATCCCAATATTGTATTTTGACCCAAATTGTCACCTACCAAGCTCGCTAAAATCAAATGAACAGTAACTTTTCCTTTTTCTGTTTTAACCAAAAAACCCGCTTCCAATTTTTTAAGCTCACAGCAAAGTGTATTAAAATTTGATGAAATTCCTAGCTTTAAGGATGAACTTTTTGTTAGACAACAGGGAAATATATTGCTTAGCTTAGAGCTCTCTGAATCCTTTACTAAAGGAAAAGCTAAATAAATAGCAGAGAGTTTGTGTCTTTTGGAACACCTCTTTTGGATTGTTAACTTCAAAATCGTCTTGGTATAAAATATAAGGCAGTACCACTTTATTCTGAAAATCATAAGATTTTGATGTCCAGGTTGATCCCTGAACAATATTTCTTAGATCAGTTTCTGTTTTCAAATTCTCCAATCTTTGCAGCATATCATGCAGAACATGAGGTTACTGCAAATATTCAATTAAATTTTCTTTAATAGGAAGTAAAACTCCGTTAAGTGGCGCAGCTGTTAAAGTATCAACAGTCAAACTATCGTCTATTAAGAATTCTTTTGGTTGAAAATATAAACTTTGTTCCGTTAAATATTTAACAACTTTATATTCGGATCCAAAGTTATGAAAGATTTCCTTGAATCTTTCGAGACGTTGTCGAAGATCCTTCAACATATCATCCCCATTGAGATCTAAAGAAAAGGATCTATTAATATTATCAAAAATGTCTGAAATAATATAAGTAAAAATATTGCTTATGACGTCATTTGCGAATGCTTGCTAACGGATGGCTTCGCATAAAGCATAAGAAAAAATTCTATAGGTTTTTTCATGAAATTATCGTCTTTATTTATTGAGCTATCTTCATTTCCCAACGCATGATTGCTTAAATTCAGATTATTACAAACTTGCTCTGGGATTGGAACATCTTTAGAAACGTCTTTGTGGGTAACACAAAGATTTACTGAATTCAATCCACCGTCTAATATGTCTTTCCCAAAATTATGCTTTAAAATATGGCGCTTAAATGAATAAAGTGATTGGAATGACTGTGGACAATGAGAACATTGGAAGCTCGATGCATTTGATAATTGGTGGAATAGCTTCAAATGACCTAGGTATTTGTTTATATTTATAAAAGAGGATTTGCACAGAAAGCATGGAAACATTTTAAGTTTTTTCTGAGTTAGGATTTCAATTCATTTAATAAATCAAGCAAACAAAAAGATTTCTTTGCAGATCCCGGTAATTCATAAAAAAACTCTTCAATAAATTGCCATACTTGTAGGCATTCTCGAGAATATTCCAAATTAAGTACCTGATGAAGCTGGAACGTTATTGATATTGCTTTTAAAACATCATCTGCTTCGTAGAGTACTTCGTCAAAGAATATAATGAAAGAGTTTTTGTCGGGATCGCCGACTGCAAGTATTAGCGGCTGAACAGTGATGTTCTTTTTCACGCAGAATTCTTTTCTAGCGTTGATAGCCCGAGGAATTTCATTTTTTCCTAGGAAAAGGAAGTTAATTATAAAAACATACCTATCACCTTAATATGCAAACACTTACTTTCACACTGACAACTAATGAATTTTGTGAATCTAGTATCGATGGTTTCCACACATTTCTCAATTCTTTTGGCCCACAATGCAATACGGTTGGCGGAAGAATGCAGCTAAGGAGCCTTAATAGCAAATATTTTTTGGTTTCTAGAAAATATTGTTTTTTTTTTTTAATTTTTAATTGAAAAAACAGTTGCTACAAACCTTCATTTACATCTTTGCTTTCAACAATACATAACTGAGCAATATTTTGAGGGTCTTTTATTTCACGCTTATATATGGGTATTATTCGTTCGCAAAAATATGACCACTTCACGAAAAGCAGCACGTTTTTTGAAGGATATAGCTTTTCAAAATCGAACTCAACCTAAAAAAAAAAATCTGCCAACAGTCTGGGCGCAACTGTATTATTTTTCCGGCAGAAGTTCAGAACGCGTTCAATTCGGGGATGCGGTGTATGTAACTATGTGACTGAAAACCTAACAAAAAGTTCGGGAAGCGGTTAGAAAAGGGTGTAACATATGAATTAAATAATTGGGTCATATTCCGGGATGCGGTCTAGTGGTTGAAAAAAACAAAACTTAAAAATAGGTGATTATTAAACAAACCTGGGGAAGTGAAAAGATATTCGATATCTGATCAGACCTGAGAAACATGGTGGAATTCATGAAAAAGTATACAACCAGTTTACACCCTCTAAGGGGTCGAATTTCAAAAAATCTTGAAAACGCATTCTAGGTATTCATATCAAGAATCCGTAGAATAAAAATGAATTCAATATTTCGAAAGACCTAGTAGATATGACGAAAATCGTGAAAATATATGCATTTTTTATTAACCGATATTTTTTTTTGCCCCCCCCCTTCTGAACGCCAATGAATATTTGAATTTTTTTTTATTTGAATTACTTTTCTAGTTAATTTACATATACGTACTGAGTTTCAACTTCCTAGCAGAAGCCGTTCTGAAGTTAGGGAAAAAACCCCCCACCACCGTACCATACTACCCCTAAAAAAAAATGTATTTTTCCACCATGCCACTACTATAGCTCTATCTAAATACCAAGTTTCAGCTTCCTATCATTAAAGATTCTTAAGATATAAACATCGGAACTTTTTCTTTCTCACCCTTCCCCACCCTCACCCTCTACACCCACACCCTCAAACTTTCCCTACTAGGGTTCTATTAGGCCTACTTCTGGTAAAAATTTGAAACATCCATCTAACACTGTTATTGAGATATGAATCTGTGGGGTGTTCGGCAACAAGTGGGCAACACTTAGCTAAAACACCTCACACATCACAACGAGTACTTGATTTTTAAATAAATCGGAAATCAAGTACTCGGGTCAAATTTAGAAAATAAAATTTTCTTTCGAAAGAATTTAGTTTTGAATAGAATTCCAAAAGCCAAATGTCACGAATAATTAATTCGGTACTAAATATTTAATAAATCTTCGATTGTAATTATCGTCCTCTTATGTGTATTAGATAAGAAAAGTTATACTGGTTAATCGAAGTGAAAGTTAATTTAATAAATAATTAATCTCAGTTATATGCTAAAATAAAATAAATAAAAGTAATCTTATAACAAATCATAGCTGTGAATATTTAATTTAGGGTATAATCCCCCTAAAAATCGTGTTATTTTTGAAAAATTCTAATCCCTCCCACTTCCGTGCTCCTCCACCCCCTTCAAATATTTTACTTTAAACAATCTTTATTTATCAATCTTTATAATAAAACCGAATTTTGTTTTTCTGGTCCAATTAGTTTGTGAGATATCGTAATCTAAAGTTTTTAACCCCCCACCCCCGTACGCCTCTACCCCCACCCAAAAATTTTGTTTCAATCTACTCTCCTAGTATAACTACAGATATTTGTCAAGTTTTAATTGCTTGCTATTAACGGTTTAGGAGATATGGATTTTAGAATTTGTCGATCTCGGCATTTTTGCGTTTCGGACGCATTATTTCCCCCTCCATTCCCACACTCCTTCACCCATATCTGTTTTTTTTTGCAAATGGGTCCATTATCAAAGCTCTATAGAAATTCTAAGTTTCAGCCTCCTAACACAAGCGGTTCCTGAGATCTAGAAACCTAAATTTTTCCTCTAAAACGCTTACCCCGCCTTCCCCCTTACACCTCCTCCCCTGAAAATAATGTCAATTCAAGGGGTCCACCAAGTCTATTCTTAGAAAAAATTTTAATTTAATAGCTCCACTGGTTTGAGAGCTACGAGCCTTCAAAGATTTTGGGGCGGTCGACGTACGGCGTACGGCATACGGCGTACAGACGGAGTGAAAATTTTTATTGCTTTTTTCGCGTCTACTGGTTATGAAACGTGGAAAAAAAAATTTTGGGGGCAGCAAATTTTTTTTTTTTAAAAATCGATAACAATACTGTATTATAAATAATACAGTAATTAGTTAAGTTCTGTAAATCAATTTACTTTCTTTTCAACAGATTATACATACCAATATCTTTCCTAAGGGCCCTTTTATAATAGCCACTCAGTAAATATATTTTTGGTTTTGTTCAAAATATGTTTTCTTCGCAAAGTATATGTTGAATGCCAGTTGTCGAAGACCAACTTCTCTGGTACATTATTGGTTTTAAGCCAGATATGATTGTGTCGCACTTCCTCATTAGTATCATCTGAAACAATAACAATCAATCAATATTTATAGATATAGATAACGTAGATATAGATAACGTAAAAAATATAAATTTCGATTGACATAATTCGATTTCGATTGACATAAATAAATACATTACGAAATGTATTAACATTATCTACCTTGTGTTTTACTTTATTATTTTAATAATTAAGTATTGTGATTGATTTTTAAAAAAAAAAATTTGCTACCCTTAAAATTTTTATTTTCACGTTTCATAGCTAGTAGACGCGAAAAAAGCAATAAAAATTTTCAGTCCGTCTGTCCGCCGTACGCCGTACGCAAGATCGTTTGGAGGCTCGTAGCTGCCAAACGATTTGAGATATTAAATTGAAATTTTTTTAACGAATAGACGGGGTAGGCTCCTTGAAGTGACCAAATTTTTAGGGTTGGGGGTGTGAGGGGGAAGGAGGGGAGAGGGGAGGAGATCGAAAATTTTGGTTTCTAGATCTCAGTAACCCCTAATGATAGGAAATTGAAACTTGGAATTTCTATAGAGCTCTGATAGTAGACCCATTTGCAGAAAAATTGTCAATATTGATCAAGGGGTGTGGGAGTGGGGGGAAATGTAATGCGTCCGAAACCCAAAAAAGGTGAGATAGACACATTCTAAAATCCATGTCTCCTAAACCGTTAATGGTGCACTATTCAAACTTAAAAAATATTTGTAGTTATACTAGGAGAACAGAATGAAGAAAAATTTTGGGTGGGGGAAGGTGTGTATGGGTGTGGGGGGGGGGGAAAAACTTTAGATTACGATATCTCATGAACCAATTGCTCTAGAAAAATAAAATTTGGTTTGGGTATAAAAGTCGACAAATAAAGATTGATCAAAGTAAAAATTTTTAAGTGGGAGGTGGAGCATAGAAGTGGGGGATGAGAATTTTTCAAATCAAACACATTTCATATCTCAAGAACAGTGTAAGATAGATGCTTAGAATTTGTACCAGAAGTAGCGCTAATTAAACTTTAGTAGGGAAAAAAGTTTTGGGGTTGAGGGTGTAGAGGAGGAGGGTGGGGGAGGGTGAAAAGGAAAAAGTTCCGATGCTTATATCTTGAGAACTTGTAATGATATAAGCCTTAAACTCTGTATTTAGATAGAACTATAGAAGCGGAATGTTGGCAAAATAAAATTTTTTTTAGGGGTAGTGTGCTACGAGGGTAGGGGGTGTTTTTCCTAACTATTAAACGGTTCATGCTAGAAAGTTGGAACTCGGTGTTTATATGTAAATACTCTAGAAAAGTAATTGTTATAAAAAAAATTTGAATATTCATTGGCGTTCAGAAAGGGGGGCAAAAAAAATTATTTGTAAATATAATAAATATAAAATACATATATTTCCACGATTTTCGTCATATCTACTAGGTCTTTCCAAATATTGAATTCATTTTTATTCTACGGATTCTTCGTATGAATACCTAGAAAGTGTTTTCAAGGTTTTTTAAAATTCGACCCCTAAGGGTAGTGTGGTACAAGTGGGGGGTGTTTTTCCTATATATAGAACGACTTAAGCTACAATGTTGAAACTCGGTGTGTATATGTCAATCAACTAGAAAAATAATTTTGAATAAAAAAAAAACGAATATCTATTGGCGTTCAGAAGGGGGGCAAAAAAAATATCTGTGAAAATAGAATGCATATTTTCCCACGATTTTCGACATATCTACTACCTCGTCCCAAATATTGAATTTAATTTTATTCTATGTATTCTCCATAATTGACCCTTAAGGGGGTGTAAAGTGATTGTGTACTTTTTCTTAAATTATTCCATATCTCTCAGATCCAATCAGATTTTCACTTCCACGATCTTGTTCTTTTTGATAGGTTTTCAGTCACATAGTAGCCTCCACCGCATTTCAGAATTGAACGCGTTCTTAACTTCTACCGGAAAAATAATAAAGTTACGCCCAGATTGTTGGCAGATTTTTTTCACTATATTCTGAAAGAACAGTCTTCTTTTCACTTGTAGACGTCTCTGTTTCTCTAACGTTACTTTTCCTTTTTAAATTATAGCAACTTTTAATAAGGCCATGTTTTTGATATTTCTTGCATAAAGAGTAATATTTTTCAGCTAATTTGCCTCTTTGTGATTTTGTGCTAAGGTAACATTCTTGTTAATATTTTGAAGGCAACATAAGTAAAATATAAGAAGAATTAAAATGAAATAAATAAAAAGACAATTGAAACAGTTAAATGTAATAACTTACTTTGCTCTCTTTTGGAAAAAGTTCCACAATTTCTTTGGCAGCCTGCAGATAGTCTAACTCCCTTACTTGTAATTCGTTGTGAATCCAATATTCGCCAATGCAGTTTAAAATTTGTTGCCTATTACTGTATTATTTATAATACAGTATTGTTATCGATTTATTAAAAATAAAAATTTGCTGCCCTCAAAATTTTTTTTTCCACGTTTCATGACTAGTAGACGCGAAAAAAGCAATAAAAAATTTCACTCCGTCTGTACGCCTTACCCCGTACGCCGTACGCCGTACGTCGACCGCCCAAAATCTTTGACGGCTCGTAGCTCTCAAACCAGTGGAGCTATTAAATTAAAATTTTTTCTAAGAATAGACTTGGTGGACCACTTTGATTGACATTATTTTCAGGGGAGGAGGTGTAAGGGGGAAGGCGGGGTAAGCGTTTTAGACGAAAAATTTAGGTTTCTAGATCTCAGGAACCGCTTGTGTTAGGAGGCTGAAACTTAGAATTTCTAAAGAGCTTTGATAATGACCCATTTCCAAAAAAAAAACAGATATGGGTGAAGGGGTGTGGGAGTGGAAGGGGAAGCAATGCGTCCGAAACGCAAAAAAGTCGAGATCGACACATTCTAAAATCCATATCTCCTAAACCGTTAATAGCAAGCAATTAAAACTTAACAAATATCTGTAGTTATACTAGGAGAGTAGATTGAAACAAAATTTTTGGGTGGGGGGTAGTGACGTACGGGGGTGGGGGTTGAAATACTTAACATTACGATATCTCCCAAACCAGAGGCACCAGAAAAACAAAATTCGGTTTGGATACAAAGCTTGATAAATAAAGATTGTTTAAAGTAAAATCTTTGAAGGGGGCGGAGGAGTACGTAAGTGGAGGGGATAAGAATTTTTCAAAAATAACACGTCTCATATCTCAATAACAGTGTAAGATGGATGCTTCAAATTTTTACCAGAAGTAGGCCTACTAGAACCCTAGTAGGGAAAAAAAATTGGGGGTGTGGGTGTAGAGGGTGAGGGTGCGGAAGGGTGAGAAAGAAAAAGTTCCGATGCTTATATCTTAAGAATCTATAATCATAGGAAGCTGAAACTTGGTATTTAGATAGAGCTATAGTAGTGGCATGGTGAAAAAATAAATTTTTTTTAGGGGTAGTATGGTACGGTGGTGGGGGGTGTTTTTCCTAACTTTAGAACGGCTTATGCTAAGAAGTTGAAACTCGGTACGTATATGTAAATTAACTAGAAAAGTAATTCTGTTAAAAAAGATTTGAATGTTCATTGGCGTTCAGAAGGGGGGGGGCAAAAAAAAATATCGGTTAATATAAAATGCATATATTTATATATTTTCACGATTTTCGTCATATCTACTAGGTCTTTCGAAATATTGAATTCATTTTTATTCTACGGATTCTTGATATGAATACCTAGAATGCGTTTTCAAGATTTTTTGAAATTCGACCCCTAAGAGGGTGTAAACTGGTTGTATACTTTTTCATGAATTCCACCATGTTTCTCAGGTCTGATCAGATATTGAATATCTTTTCACTTCCCCAGGTTTGTTTAATAATCACTTATTTTTAAGTTTTGTTTTTTTTTCAACCTCTAGACCGCATCCCGGAATATGACCCAATTATTTAATTCATATGTTACACCCTTTTCTAACCGCTTCCCGAACTTTTTGTTAGGTTTTCAGTCACATAGTAACATACACCGCATCCCCGAATTGAACGCGTTCTGAACTTCTGCCGGAAAAATAATACAGTTGCGCCCAGACTGTTGGCAGATTTTTTTTTTGAGAGAATTCCATTCTCCTTGAATGCTTTTAAAGCACTTTTCCCAGGTACGCTTGTGGAAAGTATTTGTGCTAAGTTCTGTAAAAAATATATAGTAGATTTTTTTTACATGACACTAAGCTTAATGAACATGTTAACTTGCTTCCGTATAACAATTCTGGCTACTTACAAAATGATTGGTTGAACTTTCTTGGCTCCTTGGTGTTTCTGGTGTCGATGTCGATGTCGATGGAAGTGTTCTAACCCAATTGCTCACTGAGCTATTCATTGACAGTGTTTCCGCCAATGGAGTAGAAAATCATTACGTTTTCATTTCTCCGTTCCAAAATCTTTTGGCGAAATCGAGCCTTAAGGCCGAATTTTTCCTCCAGAATCAACTGATCAATGTCGGCAATAGTGAGGCACTTGAGGGTTTCTATACAGATAGATTTATCTATAATTACATTAAATTGCATAAATTACATATAAGTATTTTAATTATCACTTGCAAGTAACTCACTTTCTAAATCAGCAATTAGAGATGTTAGGCCCCAAGATGATAAAAGGGACACAACGGAGTCGTCAATTCCTACCTCGCTCGAAAATTCAAATATAATATTGGAATCATTTAGGCACTCCATATTTACCATAAACTGAAACAGTTATTCAACAATCACAAATTATAACACTTTAAACCTTCAATTTTCACTTCACAATAATATACAACTTGCAAGCAAAACACTACATCACTTGATGCACTGTACCAAACGAATGAAATATTTCGTCATTTTTCATGCGAAATACAAATTGGTTTTTACTTGCTCGAGTCTGTTGTTTTTCTGCAGAATTTCGAATTGGTTTGATCGTCAAAGAATTAGCTAAAGCGTCAACTGAAATTATTTGATTGTTCTATTTAATTATGTTATTAATTGTAAGTTTAACCATTTAATTAGATAGTTTTATAGTTGGAAAACCATTCCATTCAAATAGCAGATTCAAAGCTAATCAAATTGTTCATTGACAAATAAACTAGTTGGGTTGATTAATAATATAGATGAAAAAATATTTCACAGAAAAAGAGAATCGTCTAAAGTAGAATAGAATTATCATAAAAACAAGAACTATTTTCTAACTAAAACTTTTGCAAACTCAATTATTTTTTTTGTAAAATTATCTAAATTAATATTATCTATTTATGTTTAGTTCATAAATCAACATCATTTCTTTCAGTGTACTGAAGTAGCCATAGTAGACAAGTCTTTCATAGCAGTCTTCATGAGTTCATAGGCGCGCCGTGGCCTAAAATCTGGCAGGGGCCAGGGCCCGAATGGCTCAGAACATACGACTTTTTCCGAAAGGCTCACATGCTTTTCATACAAGTTCGTCCTTTTTGTGTTTACAGATTGGGTAATCGTACGAGTGATTAGCCTTATACCACGTTTCCACTACACCTTAATCTCGCGATTAAGAGATCTAGATTAAGCACGCAGGGACGTTATTTGTGGGATGAGGGGGCATTTGGCACATTTTTTATAAATAATATAGGAAAATACCAAAATCCCCCACAAATGACGAGGCAGTGGAAACATGGCATTAGGCTACGACTTTGACTTTGTTAACCCGTAAGTCACAACGGCAACGCAAGCCGGCGCAGCCTAGGTGTCAAAAACTTGAGCACAGTGTACTTCTATTGTGGTAGTCACAACGGAAGCAAAATTAATGAGTGATTTTGTTATGTTTAACACGTCGAATCTGTACTTTTTGTGCCCCGGACTAAATAAAAATTAGCTACAAAATTGTTTCTAGTTAGTTCGCTGCTTCGTATAAACGAATATGAACACCTTTGTGAGAATTTCAAATTAATTTAAATCTCAACCTGACGCAGAGAGTGAATAGTTATCTGACTTAATGATTTATTGGAGGCGTCAAGCTGCGCCGTGCTGCCGCATTCTACTTTGTATGTGACTTAAGTATAATACGCTGTTTTTCCAATGATGATTTGATTTGATCAATTTCTTAACAGGCATAAGGATAAATTGTCTTTAAGAAAACCGATACTCGTATGCTTGTGACCATGGATTTAATAGCGAAGTAGTTTAAAAAATGTTTGACATCTTACTTTTATTATGGCTCCCAGGGGACCATATTACCAACACATTATCTGAAATTGTTATATTGGAGGCGCTTATGTGCACGAAAATTTTCATATATCTTAGTTTCAAGTGCAACGCGGTTAAGTACACTAGTACGTGTAAGCGCATACAATTTGACACGGCCAAGTGCACATGTAAAACCTATTTTTACTTTCTTTTTTAGCAAGCACAATTCGACCCATTAACCATTTCAGTAAATAGGGATTCCCAGAAAATCAGACGTTTTAGGCGTTGGTCGTCATGTTTAAATCGAATCACTCGTTGTCATTTCTAACACATGTGAGTTTATGTCATATCCGTTTGCGAAATGAGAAAATTGTATTTTTTCCGGCTAATACGATAGCCTTTATACAACCATTGGACGATGGTATTATAATATTTGCACTTTTAAAGCACAGATATTTGGCGTGTTTTAATGCTCTCCAGAGTAGGATAGTACAGCATAAGTATACGTGAAACAACAACAACATCCAGGATAGTAAACCCACTAATTTTACAAGGTTACATATCCTACCCCGGAGAGAATGAAATGGTGTGAGCCTAGGATGAATTCGCTTTAATTCGCTTTACTCGTCTCGATTTTAATGGTTGGCAGCACAACAGAAATGCAACCGAACTGCAATTGAATAAAATCCGATGACAGTTATATTACCGTAAGTTTTGCAGCAATGAAAAGACAAATATTTTTTTTAAATTTTTGGTAGAAATTAAAGTGAAATTAATAAGCAAGAAAAGAAAAGGTGAGTGATTGCAATGTTTGCCAAATCTTCCAATAAAATGTACTCCACATAATACCCTGGATCGTTTTTTTTCGCCTGCCGATTAGGTGCTCTACTCTGGAGAGCATTGAAACACACCTATTATCGACAACAAATATCAGACAATTCTGGCACTGGAATAAGGATTTCTCCAATGCTTTGGAAAATCTTTAGACGTCTAACGCCCGTTCCTACGATCGTCAGTTGCGTTTTAACTGGAACTTTAACTGACAGATTTTCATACAAAACTTCATGTTTAAGTTCCGGTTAGAATTTAACTGACGAGAGAGATCTTGGTAGTTAGTTTCACCAACAATAATTAAAAATTGTTTTCGCAAAGCTGGATTTACTTACAAGCCTTTGCAGGAATTCCATGATAACGAAGAGGAAATCATTGAATTTCCTGTACCCGAGGATCAAAAGAAATAGATAATATGTGTTTTATAAGGCTTGAAACCATAGAGGCCTAGCTCACATAGGGCACATTTACAACACACTTGAATTAATACACTGAGAGTTGTCAGCACTTTACTTAGCACTTTGTCTCAAGAATGAAAAACCAAAAATGATCGTATTTCGTTTCGTTTCTGCTGGACTTTAGACACACACCGGGACATGCACGACGAAAATCTGCCTCGATCAAAAAGTTCCCGGAATTTTATTGTTTCGATTTGAGTTCTGTTTTTTTTTATTAAGTTGGTACATCTGTCGTTGACATTCCTTCTAAATCTTAGCGTCATAGCTAGACATTTGCAAAACTTACGTAGCCAAGAGTACATCTATCTATGTCCCTGCGATTTTTCCATTACTTCCTCTCGGCTGCTGAAACGCATTCCCCGTAGTGGTTTTTGAACTGGATTGAACAGAAAGAAGTCACAGGGAGCCAAATCATGTGAATTCGGTGGCTATTAGATGGTATTTGTTGCTTTTTTCGTCAAAAAATTACGAATAACGATGGCACTGTGCGACGGTGCGTTATCATGGTGCAAAATCCACGAGTTTTCTGCCTAAATTTCTGGTCTCTTTAGGCGAATTGCTTCACGCAAACGTCTCATAACGCCCAAATAATACTCTTTGTTTACTGTCTGGCCTTCTGGCAAAAATTCATGATACACTACACCGTTGTAATCCATGAAAACCGTGAGCATTGCCTTCTTTGACTCACGACCACTTTTGAACCGCTCGTGCCACTGGTAAACGACCGTTTTCTTTAGAGAATCGTTGCCGAAACACTTTTCCAACATTTCCAACGTTCGCGCATTATTAAATCCGTTTTTAACGCAAAATTTAATACAAGTTCGCGTTGTTGCAAATTTAAATCCATTTCTAAAATTGTAAAAAATTGCCAACACACACAGAGATAGATGTACTCTTGGCTACCTAACTTTTGTAAATGTCAAGCTATGACGCTTAGATTTAGAGGGAATGTCAACAGCAGATGTACCAACTTACCAAAAAAAACAGAACTCAAATCGGAAAAATAAAAACGCCACACGGTAGTTATTCCGGGAACTTTTTGATCAAGGATGTATATCGGCCGTATCTTTTCAACAATGAGGAAAGAGATGCGAAACAGTGACGCACACAATAGATAACCTTATGGATTTTTTGCCTTTTGATATCTGTTGTCGACAAATTAAATGAAGAGATCGCCAAGCTTTCCATGGTTTCCGCTCATAATTGTTTAGATTCGACATCTACCTTTATTTCCGATATCTGGCATTTATTTGAATGAAAGTATCGAACGAAAACTAAGTCGATCTCTGTAAAAATTTGCAAGGAAAGTGCTTGAAGAATTATTTGTCTGGAAGGGGCCAGAATTATTTTTCTGGGGGGGGGGGGGGGCCAAGCTGTAAACTGGGGGGGGGGGGTCCTGGCCCCTCCCTACGGCGCGCCTATGCATGAGTTCCGAATTTCGAGGAACACATCCCTGTTCCCATCCCTTTAGCGAGTAGTTTCGTTTCATTTGGTCCCATCGATGTTTTACCTCCTTTTTTACCTTTTCCTAACAAAGTTCCATGCTTCTATAAAACCTCAGTACAATTTTTGCTAAGAGATTGGTGTGAGGAACAAAAAAAAACAGCTTGATGTGCCTGAAACATCGATGTTTGAAAAAGATCCAAGTAAAAACATCGATGTTAAAAGTACCCGATGTTTTTGCAAAACATTGATGTTTTAGAAACATCGATGTCGATGTCGCAGCACTAGTTCATACCCATTACAGTGCAAGATGTATGTGTGGGAAGATATAGAACATCAAAATTGACCTCTTATTCGACATGAATAGGATGCCTCGAATTGATTGGGTAAGCGAAAAAAGAGCATCGGCCAATAGCGGTTAAGGAAATAAAAGACACGCCCCGGGAAAGAATCATGTTGGTTAGGCAAGACTAGGAAAATCTCTGTAGTCGACAGAAAATTTGTATCACTCTGGTTTGTGACTCTGAAACAATTTAAAACTTGAGTTATCGTGTTAAAGCAAAAAAATATCATCTATTTTGGTTAAAATTTGTAAGAAATTATTAAAAAAAATTGTAAATAATGTTACCAAGCACAAGTGGTGGAAGCAAGTGCACAGAAGTTTCACTGAAACGAGAATCAAATGTGAAAATGTTGAATCCGCGAGTTCCGAAATGTGCGCGATGTAGAAATCACGGCGTCATATCGGGATTGCGAGGGCATAAGAAACATTGCACATACAGAAACTGCAGGTGTCCTAAATGTGAGCTGATACACGAACGCCAGAGGATAATGGCTGCTCAAGTGAGTTACTACGTACTTTTATTAAGATATTTTTGGTATCTAAATATTTCCTTTCCTTCAATAATTTATCGTACCCTTATATCAGAAAAAATCATGTACCTAAATAAAATTTTTCTAAGTTTATTTGCAAAAAGTATAGTCGTTAGGCAATTGGATTCTTGTGTGTGTGTTGAATGGATTTTTATACTCTAGATGAAGTCAAATAGAGTATTATAAGTTTGATCCAGCCGAAAATTATGTAACGCATAGAACCAAGCCTCGGACGAAAAAAACTTTTACAGTATTTTTTGTTTATTTGTGGCCAAAAACCTCAAATCCGCTTGATGTCCGTCCGTCCGTCCATCCGTCTGTCTGTCCGTGAACACGATGACTCAAGAACGCCTTCACCTAGGATCTTGAAATATTGAATCTGAGTGTTTGGTTGAATTTGTAAGGCTAGCGGGTAGCTGCCATACGAAATGTCTTTAAAACACTTGTTCAAGAATATTGGCCGATAGCTTCATAAGGGTTTAAGGTACGACTTGGAAATTTTGTATGCGTTAATTTTTTAATATTTGGAGCTAAATGTATGATTATGAAGAAAATCCTATTAGTCCTTCGAGTGGCTGCCATACAAAAATCCTATTAAAATATCTTCATTCAATTCACGAAACTCACTATAACTCAAGTAATCGTTTGGCTATGAATTCAGAATTTTGTACAAATTAGTTTTGAGTGAATACAAAGTTCGAGTTTACTAATCAGCGAAATCATTTTACTTCTTCTGGTACCTTTCATATAAAATGTCCTCAAAACATGTGTTTAAGAATATTGATCAATAACTTCGGAATGCCTAAAACTACGACTTTGAAATCTTGTGTACGTTGGTTTTTCAATAGTTGGAGCTAAGTCTATGATTATGAAAAAAGTTCTTTTAGCCTTTCATGTAGCCGCCAATATCCTACCAAAATGTCTTCACATAATTTACGAAACTCACTATAACTCTAGTTATCTTTTAGATACGAATTCGAAATTGTGCATAAATTAGTTTTGAGTAAAAACAAAGTTTGTTTTTACTAGGCAGATAAATCCTTTTGCTCCTTCTGGTACCTGCCATATAAAATGTCCTTAAAACATGTGTTCAAGAATATTGGCCGATAACTTCAGACAGGCTTAAGCTATGGTTTTAAAATTTTGTATGTGCTAATTTTGCAATAGTTGGAGCTAAATGTATGATTATGAAGAAAATCCTATTAGTCCTTCGAGTGGCTGCCATGCAAATATCTTGTTAAAATATCTTCATTTAATTCACGAAACTCACTTTAACTCAAGAAATCGTTTAGCCATGAAGTTTAAATTTTGTACAAATAAGATTTAAGCAAAAAGGAAGTTAGACTGCGTTTGTCAGTGAAATTTCTTGACTCCTTCGAGTAGCTTCCATTCAAAAAAAAAACTTGAAAAACAGTGTTCTAGAAAATTTGTCGATGGCTTCACAACCATTTCAGCTGTTTGTATAAAATTTTGTATACGTTTGTTTTCCAATAGTTGAAGTTAAATGTATATCTTTGAAAAAAATCCTATTAGTCCTTCGCGTAACAGCCATACAAATATCGTTTCAAAATGTCTTCACTTAATTTATGGAACTCACTATAACTCAAATAATCGTTTAGCTGTAAATTTAGAATTTTGTACAAATTAGTTTTGAGTGAAATGAATTTCGAGTTTACTAGTGAGCGAAACCCTTTCACTCCTTTTAGTACCTTCCCTACAAAAAATCTTTAAGATCCGTATTCAACAATATTTTCCCATAACGTTTGAACGCGTCAAACTACGAATTTGAAATTTTGTACACATTAATTTGTGGATGGTTCCAAGGAAAGGGATAAATATATAAGAAATCGAGTGAGTCCTTCCTGCACCTACATGTGAATGTCCTTCAAAAATTACATTTTATTCCCGATGGCACACCCAGTTCTAGAAATGAGTTTAAATATTGATGATATAGGCAGCTATTCTTAAACACCATATAAAGTCTCCTCTTGGGAAAATTGGCTTTAAATTTAAAGCCGACTTTAAGTATTTTGTATTTATAAACAAAATAAAGTCAGTTTTAGAAACATGTGAGTTTTATTACGTTGTGATGAGTCATCTAGTACATTGTTAGTGTCAAAGTTTGACAGTAAACGAAAGAGTAAATTAATTAAAAAACGAAGTGCAATATAAAAAAATCTGCTACAGTCTCGGCGCAACTTTATTATTTTTCCGGCAGAAGTTCGGAACGTGGTTTATTCGGGGATGCGGCATATGTTACTATGTGACTGAAAACCTAACAAAAAATCTGCCAACAATCTGGGCGTAACTTTATTATTTTTCCGGCAGAAGTAAGGAACGCGTTCAATTCTGAAATGCGGTGTAGGCTACTATGTGACTGAAAACCTATCAAAAAGAACAAGATCATGGAAGTGAAAATCTGATTGGATCTGAGAGATATGGAATAGTTTATGAAAAAGTACACAATCACTATACACCCCCTTAGGGGTCAATTTTCAGAAAATCTTGAAAACACTTTCTTGCTATTCATATGGAGAATACATAGAATAAAATTAAATTCATTATTTGGGACGAGGTAGTATGTAGATATGTCGAAAGTCGTGGGAAAATATGCATTCTATTTTCATAGATAATTTTTTTTGCCCCCCTTCTGAACGCCAATAGATATTCGTTTTTTTTACTCAAAATTATTTTTCTAGTGTATTTAGATATACACACCGAGTTTCAACATTGTAGCTTAAGCCGTTCTATATATAGGAAAAACAGCTCCCACTTGTACCACACTACCCTTAGGGGTCGAATTTCAAAAAACCTTGAAAGCACTTTCTAGGTATTCATACGAAGAATCCGTAGAATAAAAATGAATTCAATATTTGGAAAGACCTAGTAGATATGACGAATTTTTCCACCATGCCAGTACTATAGCTCCATCTAAATATCAAGTTTCAGCTTCCTATCATTATAGCTTCTTAAGATATAAGCATCGGAACTTTTTCTTTCTCACCCTTCCTCACCCTCACCCTCTACAGCCACACTCCCAATTTTTTTTTCCCCTACTAGGGTTCTATTAGGCCTACTTCTGGTAAATATTTGAAGCATCCATCTTACACTGTTATTGAGATATGAAACGTGCTATTTTTGAAAAATTCTTATCCCTTCCACTTACGTACTCCTCCGCCCCCTTCAAAGATTTTACTTTGAGCAATCTTTACTTTTCAAGCTTTATATCCAAACCAAATTTTGTTTTTTGGTGCCTCTGGTTTGGGAGATATAGTAATGTTAAGTATTTCACCCCCACCCCCGTACGCCACTTCCCCCACCCAAAAATTTTATTTCAATCTACTCTCCTAGTATAACTACAGATATTTGTAAGTTTTAATTGCTTACTATTAACGGTTTAGGAGATATGGATTTTAGAATGTGTAGATCTCCACTTTTTTGCGTTTCGGACTCATTGCTTCCCCTTCCACTCCCACACCCTTTCACACATATCATCAATTTTTTGCAAATGGGTCCACTATCAAAGCTTTATAGAAATTCCATGTTTCAGTCTCCTAACATAAGCGGTATCTGAGATCGAGAGACCAAAATTTTTCGATCAAAACGCTTCCCCCACCTTCCCCCTCACACCCCCACCCCTGAAAATAATGTCAATTCAAGGGGTCTACCCAGTCTATTCCCAGAAAAAATTTTAATTTAATAGCTCCACTGGTTTGAGAGCTACGAGCCTTCAAAGAATTTTGGCGGTCGACGTATGGCGTACGGCGGACAGGGTACGCCGTACGGCGTACGGCGGACAGACGGAGTGAAAATTTTTATTGGTTTTTTCGTGTCTACTAGTCATAAAATGTACACAAAAAAATTTTGAGGGCAGCAAATTTTTTTTTTTTTGAAATCGATAACAATACTGTGTTATTACTAATAAAGTAATTGGCGGATATGGAACAAAAAGTGGTTAGTATTGTATAACTTGTATTATAATAATAATAATAATAATAAATTGTAATAAAATTGTAAAAATAATTATAGAGAAAGAGAGCTGAGAATTTGTCCGGAAATGAAAAAGAAATGCTCCGGACTCTTATTCAGGATCATTTGTCAGTAATAGAAAGTCGCGGAAATGACTTGAAAATTATCAAGAAGAAGTCGAAAGCATGGAGCAGAGTAGGAGGAGTACTATCGCCCCTTCTATGGTGCCTTGTGGTAGACGATCTACTGAGCTTGCTCAGTCATAGCGGCCTTACAGTCCAAGGATATGCTGATGACATACCAATCATGATTAAGGGCAAGTTTGAGGAAACCCTCAGCGACCTTATGCAGCAAGCACTAAGTAAAACACAAACGTGGTGCCATGAGAAAGGCCTAAAAGTCAATCCAGGCAAAACCACGATTGTGCCTTTCACACGAAAGAGAGACGTCAGCAAAATAAAATCGCTCATGATGTATGAGACAGAAATCAAACTCTCGACAGAAGTAAAATATCTAGGAATAACTCTGGATCAGAAGCTCCTATGGAACAAGCACCTAGAAAAAGTATCGGAGAAAGCCACTAATGCTCTACTACTGTGTAGACAAGTCGTAGGCAAAACCTGGGGCCTGAAACCCAAAATAGCCTTATGGACCTACACAGCTATTGTAAGACCTATGATAGCATACGGAGCATCAGTCTGGTGGCAAAGAACAAAACTAGTAAGCGCCAGGAACAAACTGAACAAGCTCCAACGGTTGGCATGTATCAATACGACTGGAGCAATGAGATCATGCCCTACGGCGGCTATGGAGGTTCTTTTAGATCTGACTCCGCTTCACATCTATATCGAATCTCAGGCAAGATTAGCCGCGATCAGAAACCATTTAAACGGCAACCCATCGAAAGTAAAAAGTGGACCTAAGAATCTGTCCAGACTTACCAGTAGCATTCAAATGCTAGACATGCCGGTGGATCATATGATAAAGAGATACCGCTTCGAAATCCCTTTCGATTTCATAGTCTGCGACAGAGAGAACTGGGTAAGAGACCCACCGCAGTTCAGATCAGATAGCATTATATGGTACACCGATGGATCTAAGACGACTGAAGGCACCGGAGCTGGCATAAGCGGACCCCGCGCCATGCTATATCCACGTCCATAGAAATAAGCCTCGAAAGGGCCTACACAAATAAGAACATAGTCATTCTCACAGATAGTCAGGCAGCGATAAAAGCCTTGACTGCGCACACGGTAAACTCAAAACTGGTGTGGGAGTGCCAAGAAAAACTGTGCGTCCTTAGTACCAACAACAGAGTCCTCTTGCACTGGGTGCCCAATCACGAGGGCATTGAGGGTAACGAAATAGCAGATCAGTTGGCAAGAGACGGAGCAGCGGTCCGCCCAACTGGACCAGAGCCGTTCTGTGGAATCTCAACCTGTTCCATTAAAAGGAGCATAAGGGTATGGGAGGAACACAAGAAATGCCAACACTGGGCCGCATTGCCAAGACTGAGACAAGCCAAAAAATTCATACCGAACCACTCAACTAAAAGAAGCAAACAGCTTCTACAGTTTGACAGAAACAAAGTACGGGTAATAACCGGAATACTCACGGGTCATTCGCGCTTGAAAGATCACCTTAAAAGAATAGGAATCATAACTGATAACCTATGCAGGTTCTGCCAACAGCAGGCTGAAACCTCGGAACACATTTTGTGTTGCTGTGAGGCAGGTGCAGCTCAGCGCCACAAGTGTTTCGGAGAACACTTTGTGGACCATAGTACCATTGCAAAAACAGACCTACACCAACTAGATAAATTCCTTAGAGAAACAAAGCTGAGTGAGGACCTCTAGGCAGGAACTGGAGAAAGATCAATGAGGTATAGCACAATAGACCAATGGTCGCGGTGCTTGGAGGAATCCCTCCGCCTCCGATGAAATCAATCAATCAATGGAGCAGAGTAAGCGAAGCCATGCAAGGTTCCGGTTATCCTTTGCGTTCTATGAAGCAGCTCAAAGAGCAATGGGTTCGAATGAAGTTGAACTCAACAAAAGTCATTAACTAAGCGGCAGCGACTGGAAACCGGCAACAAAGGGCCAGTGAAAGAGCCTGAAGAATTGGATTTTCAAATTCAAGGAATGATTCCAGAAGCCTTTGAAGAGGTTACTATTAAAATTGATTCAAACAATATCCATGAAGTGGTAATATTATTTCCGTGATTTAGTGTTATGATCCATCTATGATGTATTACTGTTTCCTTTTGAGATCGATTTTGAATCGTCTCCAGTAGATGAAACATAAAAGAGCGAAGTGACAAAGATCCCTGAATCGCCAATGAAGATATTGAAGAGGTTGCCGCGAACTGAAAATGTTAAGGCCCAAATTTTTTCTGGTAGAAAGAGGCAGATTGAGGATGAAACACGGCAAAATAATAAATTATTTCAAATTCAAATGGACACAGAAAAGAAAAAGTTGGAGAAAGTGGAATTAGAAGTGTCTAACATGAAGAAGACTGAGGAAAGAGAAGCTGAACTGCACCGATTGAAAGTACAGCTCCTTCAAATCCAAATCAAGAAAGCTTGTGGTGATGGAATTTTTTCTTAATCAAATTTATTTCGTACTTCTCTGGTTTCCTTTATTAAGTAATACTGTTATTTTGTTATTAGCTTGTAAGAAAAGAATAATTTTCTGCGATATTTTTGTTGTTTTAAATTTTTATTAACATTTAATTTTAGCCATATTTTTATTATTTATTGAAGTAAAATTTAACAAATGAAATACTTTATTTATGTACATTTTTTCATCTATAAAATATAAGAATTTAAAAGAATCTGTTTATGATATAATTACGATAGTTTCTACCATTATTGGTAGATTCGAGTGCTGTGTATCTCCTTATTGTATCATTTGAATTTTGATATACTCTGGAATCTGCGAGAATGCAGTTATGAATTCATCAGAAAATATTTTATTATTGTAATATGAATGTTTATATACTCACAAAGGCAGGCGCGAACGCGCGAAAAATATTTCGGGGGGGGGGGGGGGGGGTTCATACAAATTTACTCGTTGAGTGCAAGTTACATTTTGTTTTACGTATGTAACTACACCATTTCGGGGGGGGGGGGGGGGGGTTGAAACCCCAAAACCACTGCGTTCACACCTGCACAAAGGCAACTCCGTTCCTTAGCAATATTATAAAGAATGCAACTATCTAAATGTATCTAAATCAACTCGCAAGCGCTCAAATATTGCCCGAAATCTGCTTTTCAGCTCACCATTGAGGTGTTCGATTCCAACTCGGGTTTCTATGTGTGCTTTATTGTAGCGCATTTCCTTTGGAGTCTGAGGATTTCGTACTGGTGTTAGAACCCATTTCGTACAAGCATAACCACCGTCTGCCAAAATATATCCGATATCTTCATTTTCTATTTTTCTTTTCAATCCGCATTCATTCCAAATTCTGGAATCATGTGTTGATCCTCTATGACGCACAACGATATCAACAATTTTGTGGTTTGGGTCACAAACAATCTGGAATATAAATATATATATGTCATATAATGTCATAGGCAATTTCAACGCAGTTTACCTGCACATTAATGGAGCTGTAGCCTTTTCGATTTATAAATCTACCCGCAGATTCTCTGTCCAATTTCTTCACAGGTGCCTTAATCCGCACATGGGTGCAATCCATCAAGCCTCGTACATGAAGAAAATTGGCGATTTTATAAAATGAACTCTTAACTTCAGTTACTTCAGTTTCATTCGATGGAAATTTTACAAAGTTTGGTAGTTTCTTTGCCACACATCTGCTTACTCTTGCAACAATTCGACTCACAGATGGTTGAGATACGTTATACAATTCAGTTAAAAAAAGTTAAGATTTTATATTAAGAAATTCATATTGTAAGTACATATCTTTAGCTTACCAATGTCCTGACCGTAACCATTTCGTCCAAAAAATCTTAAAGTAATTAAAACTTGCAGCTCGGGGCTTATGGGTCGTCCGCGACTATTTTCTTTCTCCAAGTCACTTTTAACTAAATCAATAATCAATTTCGCTGTGATTTTATCAAACCGACGATTGGAATGAAACAATTCGTCGTCTAGAGCAAATGGATCATTTCTCGCCTTATAAACAGTTCTTTTCCTAATTGATAAGTCTTGTATTATTTCTAGATCTTCTAATACCCTATCTTTGAGATCCATGTTTAATACTGTATTTATTTATTTCCAAAATTTTATGGAATCACTTTAAAAAGTAAAACAAATTCGTCCACAAATAAATTTAAACGTTGTCTGTCATAATTTAATGTTGACTGGCATGCTTTAAAGTTAACATTATTTTACTTTACATTTAAAGTCGACTTTAGCGTTAAGGTATGCTGTAATTTCACTGTGAATACACTAAAGTCTGCCTTAACTATTTTAAAGTTAAAGCCAACTTTATGACGACTGTGAATAGCGGCCATTGTTTTTAAGTTTCAAGTAGCAACTGAATGGAGGTCCTTAATAAAGGACATACAACATGTACATATATACGTAATTCTACTTTAGCCCCAGCTACAATATAAATCGGAGTTCAGTATTATCTAGCTAGAGTATTATACGATTGGCTTGCAGCCGATCGTGACTGCAGTATGTTTTATTCTATAGTCAGTCAACATTTATATCGTTATAGGATAATACCTATCTGGAGTTATTCATTTAATCTTTATATGTTTGTCAGTATTACAAATGTTGCCCTGCACGCCATACCTACGTAGGGTACAGTGAATCAATCTGTTATATCCAGTAAAATAAATTATTATAATTCAATTTCAATATATCAACCACTGAGAGCACTGTCACTCTAAAGCCCGTTCCTACGATCGTCAGTAACGTTCTAACTGAAACTTTAACTGACAGATGCTCACAGTCAAGGTTCTGGTGAAGTTTTAACTGAAGGTCGTAATAACGGCCCTAAGACTTTGAGCAATATATCATATCAGGACGTTCGGTCGAATGTGCGTGTCGGGTTTAAAACCCCCAGCACCGACTACGTTTTTTACTGTACGGATCTCACACGGACACGACCCAAGTAACACAGATCTCTGTTTACGGGTTGTTGCAACGTTGTTACAGAACTTTCAACAGCAATTTGGTTGCTATGGAACAGTGAAACAACCACCTGGCAACGTTCTTACAACGTTGTGAAGTTAAAAGTGGGAGATTGAATGCAGCTGAGAGGACGTTGTAGCAAACCACCGAACAACCTTAAAACAGCAAATAAGTTGTCTTGACTAAATCTTCTTTTAAACAGCAAAAAAGTTGCGAATGAGATTCGAAAATAACGAAAAAGAAAAAAAAAACTTCTTTTTTCTTCTACTACTTTTCCAGTTCTTTTACTGTATTATTTATAATACAGTATTGTTATCGATTTTAAAAAAAAAAAAATTTGCTGCCCTCAAAATTTTTTTGTCCACGTTTCATGACTAGTAGACGCGAAAAAAGTAATAAAAATTTTCACTCCGTCTGTACGCCGTACCACGTACGCCGTACGCCGTACCCCGTACGCCGTACGTCGACCGCCCCAAAATCTTTGAAGGCTCGTAGCTCTCAAACCAGTGGAGCTATTAAATTAAAATTTTTTCAAAGAATAGACTTGGTGGACCCCTTGAATTGACATTATTTTCAGGGGATAAGGTGTAAGGGGGAAGGCGGGGTAAGCGTTTTAGACGAAAAATTTAGGTTTCTAGATCTCAGGAACCGCTTGTGTTAGGAGGCTGAAACTTAGAATTTCTATAGAGCTTTGATAATGGACCCATTTGCAAAAAAGAAAACAGATATGGGTGAAGGGGTGTGGGAGTGGAGGGGGAAGCAATGCGTCCGAAACGCAAAAAAGTCGAGATCGACACATTCTAAAATCCATATCTCCTAAACCGTTAATAGCAAGCAATTAAAACTTAACAAATATCTGTAGTTATACTAGGAGAATAGATTGAAACAAAATTTTTGGGTGGGGTAGTGACGTACGGGGGTGGGGGTTGAAATACTTAACATTACAATATCTCCCAAACCAGTGGCACCAGAAAAACAAAATTCGGTTTGGATACAAAACTTGATATATAAAGATTGCTTACAGTAAAATCTTTGAAGGGGGCGGAGGAGTACGTAAGTGGAGGGGATAAGAATTTTTCAAAAACAACACGTTTCATATCTCAATAACAGTGTAAGATGGTTGCTTCAAATTTTTACCAGAAGAAGGCCTAATAGAACCCTAGTAGGGAAAAAAAGTTTGGGGGTGTGGGTGTAGAGGGTGAGGGTGAGGAAGGGTGAGAAAGAAAAAGTTTCAATGCTCATATCTTAAGAATCTATAATGATAGGAAACTGAAATTTGGTATTTAGATAGAGCTATAGTAGTGGCATGGTGGAAAAATAAAAATTTTTTAGGGGTAGTATGGTACGGTGGTGGGGGGTGTTTTTCCTAACTTTAGAACGGCTTATGCTACGAAGTTGAAACTCGGTACGTATATGTAAATTAACTAGAAATGTAATTCTGATAAAAAAAAAATTGAATATTCGTTGGCGTTCAGAAGGGGGGGGGGGGCAAAAAAAAATATCGGTTAGTATAAAATGCATATATTTTCACGATTTTCGTCATATCTACTAGGTCTTTCGAAATATTGAGTTCATTTTTTTTTTACGGATTCTTCATGTGAATACCTAGAAAGTGTTTTCAAGATTTTTTGAAATTCGACCCCTAAGAGGGTGTAAACTGGTTGTATACTTTTTCATGAATTCCACCATGTTTCTCAGGTCTGATCAGATATCGAATATCTTTTCACTTCCCCAGGCTTGTTTAATAATCACCTATTTTTAGTTTTGTTTTTTTCAACCTCTAGACCGCATCCCGGAATATGACCCAATTATTTAATTCATATGTTACACCCTTTTCTAACCGCTTCCCGAACTTTTTGTTAGGTTTTCAGTCACATAGTAACATACATCGCATCTCCGAATTGAACGCGTTCTGAACTTCTGCCGGAAAAATAATACAGTTGCGCCCAGACTGTTGGCAGATTTTTTTTTTAATGTTATATATTTTTAAAGTACCTAAAGTTTTTTTCTGGAAACATCGATCGACTGCTGGTTCGAACCTAGATCCTCTGAAGAGATTTTCGTACACGTACAAGTCGCAATGCGCTAGCCCGTTGCGCCACAGTGGTAATATTTAAAAGGTTGTTTTTATGTGATTATGTGTTCATGGACAGGAGCGTCCAAAAATAAGGAAAAGAAGTGGCAGTTTTCTAAATACGAACTGGTTTTTGATGTATGATTGTTAAATATAAGGCTGATGTACCGAAAATTAGCATAGAACAACAATTTTTCAGGCCTTGGTTCCCATCAAGGGCGCCCATAGAATTTCTTCCAGGGAGGGGCAAGGCGAAAGCCTTATAAAATAACACCCCACTCCATTCAAAATCTGAACTTATGGTTGAAATTTTTATATTAAGTTCGTTAACGGGCATAATCGTTTTACTCCTTCGGGTTCAAATAAAGGCCTTAAAACATGCGTTCAATAATATTGGCTGATAACTTCGGAACGCTTAAATCGCTCAAATCGCAGTCATGAAGGTGCTTGTACACGAGCAATTTTTAAAACAATTAGTTGTCCGGCTAGTTGCGGCAATATTTCGACAATGTGGCAATGTTTTTATAGATTGCTGATATTTCTCGCGCTATACTCGTAGTTTCTGTATTTGCGAAAAAATGTTATCCCTTCCACTTCCATACTTCATCACCTCCTTAAAAAAATTTACTTTATATGTTAAACTTTATACAGAAACCAAATTTTATTTTTACAGAGCAATTTGTTTCGTGAGATATTGTAATCAAAAGTTGTTCACCCCCACCTCTGGAGGTGGGTGCAAGGAGGTATACTTTTTCAGTAATTCTGCCATATCGCCCAGCCCCGATATGATATCGATTTTTCCCTTCACTTCATGGGCTTAAGTAATAATCGCCTAAAACTAGTTTTAAACACGTTTTCACGAATTCCGTAATTTCTATTAGAAGTGGCAAGAAATTGAATTTGTTTTTACTTTCTCATGCTGTCTTTCTATTTATCTATTAACTCTCTTCAGGATTTTTGAATATTCCACCCGCAAGTGGGTGTAAGTAGGTTGCATATGTTTTTACAGATTCTTACATATTGCTTAAATCTGATGATATATTAAATTCCTTTTTAATTCCTTTGGTTTCCTATATAGTCCAAGATCTCGCTACAAAAAATCGCAACAGTTTTGAGAAAGCTAATATTTTGGTATTTGGTTACATTTAGGATGAACTACTACTAGAGTCAGCAGGTCTGACGTCGGGACACCTGGCTTTGTTGACCTGTCAAAGATGTCAAAAAAGTCGAAAAATTTAACAGTTTTGAGAAAGCTGAAAATTTGCCAACACGTAGTTTTCACAATGAAAAACTGAAAATTAATGGTCAGACACCCCAACAGTGGGACCCACCCAGTCAGCCCCCCCGCAAAAGTGTCAAGAAAATCGAAAAATTTAACTGTTTTGAGAAAGCTGAAAATTTGCCAAAACTTGGTTTTTACAATGAAAAACTGAAAACCAATGGTCAGACACCCCAAAAGTGGGACCCACCCAGTCAGCCCCCCCGCAAAGGTGTTAAGTCGAGTACGTGCGATGTTAGGGATGAGATCGGATCCTGGACATTTTTCTTTTTTCAGACGCCCTAGAATTTGTTTAATTTCTTTCGGCTTGCTCAAATCGTTTGCTCCAAGTTTTATTTGGTGAGAATTAAAGTTTTGTATTTTATTCTTGACTAGTTCTGAGGTGAAATGATCGCCGAGGTTTTCGGAAATTCGGTGCGCGACATGAAATTTATCCGCTAGTATCTCTGCTTTATCCTCATCAGTTGAAAAGGTATGGTTGTCTGAAAGCAAAATCGGAATATTTTTCCTGCCTCTCCTGAATACTCTATTAAGTTTCCAGAGTTTTCTAGAACCTTTGTCAATTTCGGATAACATTTTGTTCCAGCTTAAGTTAATGTCCTTGAATTTCTCGAGGTTTATTACCTTTTGAAGGCGGTTGATCTCGGTTTTGAATACTGGGTCCCGAGTTCTTTGCCATTGGCGTCGTTTGATGTTTCGCTTTATAATAAGTTCCTTTATATACGGAGCCAGTAAATTTTCCTTGCGGAGGGTCTTAACTTTAGGTGCACATTGATTAGCAACTTCCATTATTGTATTGGAAAATGTATCAACCATTTGGTCAATGACCCTAGGGGAGGTATAACGTAAATCGAATTTGTTAAGACAAAGTTTATCGGTTACTAATCGTTTGTATTTTACCCAATTGGTTTTAGAGAAATTGGGGAAATTAAGAGTATTGTGGGGAGATTTGGGTTGGTTAAGAATAAAAAACTCCACCGGAAGGTGAGGCGAAGAGAGGTTATTAATTGTAGTTGGTTGGGATATGTTAACTCCAGAGTTGATGATTAGGTCCAGAGTGGAGCCCCTACCCAAATTGGAGAAGAATGTATGATGCTAGGTGGATGCACAACACATTGGCTGTTTCCTAGAAAGTTAAACAGTTCCTTGCCTGCTGGATTCGCTCTTAAGCAGTTCCAGTTGCGGTGTTTCGCATTGAAATCACCACAGAGGAGAAAATTGTTTTTATTTCTAGTAAGTTCTTTCAAGTCATTCCGAAAGTGTTTTAACTTTTCCGCATTAACCTTAGTACCAGGGAAATAGGCTGCTGTGATTAGTAGGGTGTCGTTTAATTTGATTGAAATATTTTCAATTACCTTGGTGTTAGTGAATGGGAGCGCAACGTGTTTTAGTTTCCGATTGATCAAGATCATTACGCCTCCTCCGGTTTGGTTCTCTCTGTCGTTTCTGTACACTTTATACTTAGAGCTAAAGAACTTATCACTAGGTTTGAGACACGACTCAGTTATTATTACTATGTCTATAGAATTGGTTTCTAAATAGTCTAAGATTTCTGTTCTTTTGTTACGAATGCTTTGAGCATTCCAGAGTAAACACTTTATATCGAGATTATCCATTGTAGAGGAATTTGCAAGCCAGTTCGATTAGTGTCATGCACTGTTGTTGTCTGCTTTGGCACCGGCTAGTTTGGAAATTAGCTCTGTTGAAATTTGGAGTAACTCATCAGTAGTGAATAGGACTTCAGCAGATTTATCCGCGTCTACGCGGAATAGACATCGGTGCGGATGGGTGTGCGACTGTGGGTGTTGAACGATTTTTCAAGTTTTGGCTTGGTAATTGTGGAAAGTCTCGCGTACTTGACATGTTGACTTGAGCTTTCGAAGTGACGTTATTATTTTTTGGTGACTGATAATGACGTTGGGAGATGTTATTTTTGATCGCAACATACTGCTTTAGTTTTGGGCATGATTTGTCTGATGCAAAGTGTCCTCCAGAGTAGTTTGCGCATTTGATTTCCTCGTCGTTCGATGCTGTGCATTTAGTGTGTGGATGGGCAGCACTGCATATCATGCACTTAACCTCCATGTGACAATGGGATGATCCGTGGCCAAACATTTGGCAATTGCGGCACTGAGTAGATCCTATGCGCTTATTTTTGTAGTACTTCCAATGAACAGTAGTATGCATGACCGCTTTTACTTTCCGAAGGTCAGCGATTTTGATAGTGCCAGGAGAAAAATGGAGAATGTAGAAGCTTTCCTCGGCATATTTTTTGTTTTGAGTGTGAAATTGTTTCACGTCGATGCACGGAATGTCGATTTGCAGGAGATGCTTTCTTAAAGTATCAGGATCCATTGAGTGCAGCCCTGACAGAAGAATTTTTACTGGCCGTGTATCTCTGCGGCTGAAGGTAAAAAAGTGTACTTTTTTCGTAGTAAGATGTTCGACGGTCTTCTCGAATGATTCAATTGAGGATAAGAGCAGTTTTTTACCTGTTGACATTAGACTTATAGCGTGGTCATTGATGCCGAGTGACTCCATTATTATGTCGATGGTTTTACGATCCAGCGATGGAAATACAAGTGCTGGAGGCTTAACTTGCTTAGAAAGAGTTGTCGTTGCACTCTCGTTTTCCTCTAGGGCAGATAGAGGTTGGAATATGTTCGAAGAACTGGCCAAACCGGCCGTAGGTGTAGCTTTAAAGGACGGTTTCGCCATTTTTATTTTGTCCCTTATCAAAGTATTTTGGGGTACATCTCGTACCCGTTTAATTCCACTTGGCAACAATATGACTTTAATTTATGGCCCGCGCAAATAGAAATATGAATATTTAGTAATAAAATGCGGTTCCGCGCGAAATTAATAAATACTAATTCGACTTCGTTATGTTACGATATGAACTTTTTTAAAGCACTTTCGAGACTGCCATGCAAGAGTTTTGAGAAAGCTGAAAATTTGCCAAAACTTAGTTTTTACAATGAAAAACTGAAAAACAATGGTCAGACACCCTAACAGTGGGACCTACCCAGTCAGCCCCCCGCAAAGGTGTTAAATCGAGTACGTGCGATTTCTCTTACTATGCGCGCAATAATCATGCAAGAGTTTTGAGAAAGCTGAAAATTTGCCAAAATTTAGTTTTTACAATGAAAAACTGAAAAACAATGGTCAGACACCCCTACAGTGGGACCCACCCAGTCAGCACCTCCGCTAAGGTGTAAAGTCGGGTACGCGCAATTTCTCTTACTAGGCGCGCAACGATCAAAACTAGTGTCATGAAAGAGTTCTAAAAAAGCTGAAAATTCACCACGGGGTAGTTTGTACAATGACAAACAAAAACACAATTGTCAGATACCCCAACAGTAGGACCCAGCTAGTCAGCACCCCCGTAAAGGGGAGTGCGCATAAAAATTTTAAGAAAGCTGAAATTCGAAAATATAGCTTTTAGCGATTAAATATAGCTTATGAAAATATCGGTTACATGCACGTAATACCTATAAAAGATCCGTTTATGTCATAATATAATAAAGTACCTAGTATTACTTTAAGGTATTGTACATTTTCCATACGGAATTATATTTTCATATAAATATGTAAGTAAAACTTCAATGAACCCGCGCATTGAATCATAGAGAAAATGTACCTACACGGTTGAAAATTTTGGAATGAATTTCAATTTTTTTTGGATTGTATATAGGTCCACACCAGAAATGTATTGAAATATAATACTTTACAATTACTGAAATGACAATCAATATAAAATATTTATTGAATTTCAATATAATTATATTATGCCGATTCATTCTAAAAAGAATTAATTGTACTCCCGTCAATCATGAAATGAAATCTCAATAATATTAAAATGTATAACAAAAGTAATAAATAATTGAATCTAAGAATAATAATTTGTATTCAATATTCTATATTGAATTCAATTATTGAAATATTAAAGGTATTCTTGAAACTGGGATTAAAATTAGTATTACACTGTTTGGCCATGTGGTCAAATTGCAGTAATAAGCAATGCGAAATAGCGAATTCCAATTATTTAAATAAAATATATATGGTATTGAAAAATATTCTTGTGTTTACGAGATTAAAATTATACATAAACCTTACCAAATATTTTAGCATCCCATTTGTTCTTTCAGTACTGAGGATAGGAAACTTATTTGTAAAATGCTCCAATGGTTAGGACGATGACCTGCATGATATTACAATAAATAAAACAATAATATATGATATTGTATTAATTTATTTAATTGCAGTACGTATTTATACAGTCAAAATCAGGTTTTCAAAAATGTAGGATACAATGTTTTTCCTTTATAAAATATGATTCAAAGCTTTGTTTTATAGTTAAATTATGAAATGCTAGAATATTAATACGATCTGTCTCAGAGACAATATAGTTTTGTAAAATTTCATCGAAATGTAATGTTTCAAAATATTTTTTTTTAAAATAAACTTTATCTTCATGTAAAAATATCATTGTTATCTGCGCATACTTAGGTTTATCATTTTCGTACTCCACGCAGAGTAAAAGGTTAGGTCGATAATAATACCCATATACCCTGTAGGAAAAGTTGTAAGGCCTGATTTAAATAATAGCAAAATTAGGCCTGATTTCGGCCCACCAATAGGCGAAAACGCAAGGTATGACGTTCGCTCGAAGTATATGATATGAATCATAGCACCCCTGTATGAAAAGTCGTAAGGCCTGATTAAATAATAGCAAAATCAGGCCTGATTTTGGCCCACCGATAGGCGAAAACGCAAGGTATGACGTTCGCTTGAAGTGTATGATATGAATCATAGCACCCCTGTATGAAAAGTCGTAAGGCCTGATTAAATAATAGCAAAATCAGGCCTGATTTCGGCCTACCGATAGGCGAAAACGCAAGGTATGATTATTCACCATATGAATATGATATGAATCATATCATTATGTAAGAAATGCTTTAAGATCTGATTTTTTTCACAAGTTGCCTATAGCGAAATGAAAATGAAAGGGGTTCTGTGGCGCAGTGATTACGCGCGTCAATCCAAAAACATTCAACACCGGGTTCGATTCCTACAAACAGCCATGGGTTTTATTAAGTCAGTAAATGAGAAATAATATTTGAATTAGAAAAATGTTGTCTTAGAAGAGTCTTCTACCTCCTCTTAGGTAACAAAAAAGAATTCATGGTAGGATTTAACTAACAAAAATAACTCAATATTTTGGATATTACTAGTATGGTATGAGTCAGACCTAAATGTGAGGCCTGATTTTTCATACTGGTTGGGGGTGCATATCATGAATAAAATCATGGAACGGTTAGGTACAAATCAGCTGTGATATATACAGTAATCGTAAGATATGACACAGGTATTACTTCTAATACCTGATTGTGATTTTATATGTCAGACCAGAAATTTGACAGTATCAATAAGGTGTGATTCATGAAGGACTCGCAAGCTATGACGTAGGCATGATTAGTATGGTATGAGTCAGACCTAAATGTGAGGCCTGATTTTTCATACCGGTTGGGGGTGCATATCGTGAATAAAATCATGGAACGGTCAGGTATAAATCATAGCTGTGATGGCATTACAAATAATACCTGAGTCAGATCTGAATCATGCCTATTTTTCCTACAGGGATATTGGTTCAGTACTTTCATGATAGTTACCGCATACGCTTCTTAAAAAGGATTCTGCTTATCGTACGACATGTCTCCGAGAAGAATCTGTCAACGAACCACACTCTTTTATTTTTATCGTATCTACTTCACTATTATTTGTGATAAAATATTTCAAAATCTGAAAAATGCCATTTAAAATAAGTGAATACGAGTACAAAATACGGGCATAGCAATATGTGTAATAGGTAGTCTGTGGCTTAGTGGTTAGAGCACTTGCCTTCGGCGCACCTGGTACCAGGTTCGAATCTGCTTGGAGACAAGTAATTTTCGAAAATGGTATTGGGTGCCGGACTACCAGTTCACTCAGCTGTAAATGAGTACCTGAGTTTAAATCGGGGTAATAATCACGGACGAGCGTGTAGCTGACCACTTCACCTCCTAGTGTTCCGTTGGTCTCGCAATGAAGTAACTCTAGCATTACTTCAAGGCCTAGGCCCGACTTGGGCTGTTGCGCCATTGATTATTATTATTATAATATGTATAATACACTCATACCTCGCTATTTTGGACAATGCTAAAAGATATTCGGTTTATTTATTACTTAAAATAATTGATTCGTTATAGGTACGGTGTTTCGCTTTACGCCGAACTTTCCCGAAACGTATCTAGGCCGTAAAGCGAGGTATGAGTGTAGATGATTATCAACTTCATGTCTTCAACCAAAATAAAGTCATTGTAATTAATTAAATGAGCTTACCTCACAATTAGTTATAAGCTCGAAACCTACGACTGCATTGCATCGCTCAGCTAAAGCAATTTTTTTTTGTTTTTCCGGAACTGAAATGCCATCAAAACTGGTCACAAACATAATTTTTTGCTACAAATTGCAAATATGTACTAACCTTCAAACACTAAAAAGAAGCACCCGCAGCAACCAAATTGAGCAATTATTTTAGGGAGTAGTTCCAATTCCACAATTGCTCCGGTGTCGCACTTGAATAAAATATATCCTCGGCACTCGTTTTCCACACTTTTTTTTAATACTATAAGCCGACAGCACTCACTGTTAAATTTAACTTTAACCAAAAACTCGTCACGTACGCTCTCCATTTTAACTTTCAACTTTACGACGCACAAGAACACACAAGCACGAGAAATTAAACAGAAATCCAAATTTCTAATACATATGGAATTTCTTCTAATTTATTTGGAATTTCTTCTAATATTTCAGGAATGCAATCGGCTTAGAAGCTGAAACTCGCAAAATACAAGTAAAATACATTTAGATTGCATTTTATTTCAGTGGAAGGAATGAAAAATAGCAGGAATATACATGATCCAGTTCATTAAGAATTCCGTGGTAGGAATTAATTTAAATACTTTTGAATTACTATATACGAAGGAGAGTGCATTTGAGTGCATTTGGGCAGGCGCGTTCGCAGGGGGTGGTTTTGGAGGTTCAACCCCCCCCCCCCCCCCCCGGAATGATGTAGTTACATACGCAAAACTAAATGTAACTTGCACTCAACGAGTAAATTTGTATGAAAAGCCACCCCGAAATAATTATTTGACTGAAACCCCCCCCCCCCCCCCGAAATATTTTTCTGCGTTCGCGCCTGTTTGCGGGGGTGCTGACTGGGTGGGTCCTACTATAGGGGTGTGACTATTGTTTTTCAGTTGTTCATTGTAAAAACTACGTCTTGGTAAATTTTCAGCTTTCTTAAAGCTCTTGCATAATTATTGCGCGCATAGTAACAGAACGTACCCGATTTAACACCTTTACGGGGGACTGGGTGGGTCCCACTGTTGGGGTGTCTGACCATTGGTTTTCAGTCTTTCATTGTAAAAACTAAGTTTTGGCAAATTTTCAGCTTTCTCATCTCTTTCTCATCTCAACATCTTTGGGGGGGGGGGGGGCTGACTGGGTGGGTCCCACTGTTGGGGTGTCTGACCATTGATTTTCAGTTTTTCATTGTAAAAACTACGTGTTGGCAAATTTTCAGCTTTTTCAAAACTGTTAAATTTTTCGATTTTTTGACATCTTTGACAGGTTACCAAAGTCAGGTGTCCCGACGTCAGAGCTGCTGTTTCTACACACAGAGAAAAGTGTAGTGAAAACCCTTGAAATATGTGGTCATATTCATTGACCGTGTAGATAATTTTAGGTTGATTACACGATTGTTAATTTTATTATTTGCATAAACTACACTGTAGTTAAACGAATGTATTACATTGTTGTTGAATTCATCTCCAGTGCAATGAAAACCACTAACCCAAAGTTCATTACATATATAGTGAAAATCATTACTCGTGCTATTATAAATTCACTGTACGCAAGCAGTGAATTTTACAACATTCAACAGTGAAAAACAGTACATGTAAATAGTTTACTGTAGTTAACTTTAATGATAAATACCATTGTAATGTAATGTAATATTGTAATGGAAAATACAATATGTTCATATGTATCACGAAATGCAATAAATCCTGTTTTGGAAGAGAAGTGGAAAATAAATAATAATATGTACCTTATTTTTTATTATTTTTTTATTAACATTAAACAGAACAAGTTTTCAAAATGGTACTTTTGTAAATTAAGATATTTATTTCAAATTAATATGAATGTACAGTAAAATATAGAGCAGTTTTCCGTTACAAAATTTTAGATAATTTTAAATCTTAAAGCTAGATTTCCAGCAGGAAGCTTGTGGGTTAAGCAAGGATAATATTCAAAATCATCAATATTACAAACATCATATGACTGTAAATTTTCTTTTAATATAAAAGAATTTAAATGCTCTTTGAAATTCAGTTTAAATTGTTCACAGACTAATATCAGCCAGTTTTCGAAAAAAAATTATATCATAAATTTTATTTATAACAGAAGTATTATATCTTTATTTTTTAATACAAAATAATTTGTCTTATATACAGTCTCTTTGTATATTGCAGTTGACGCTATAAGTTTTTTGGAAATGAAAAATTTTCAAGATTTCTAGAAAATACTTTTTGTGAAACATCCTTTCAATATTTTCGTATATTGCATTTCAGTCTTTTCGAAGATGATGTGAGCAAATTTAAAAGAAAACTTAATTGCTAAGGAATGAGAAAGGTTTACTCTTGATGGTATAGGAGATGCATATTTTTTTAGTTCCTTTTGCTTGCCCTCATTTCTCAAAGCCCAGCACATTTTTAGAGGTCCAACATAATGTGTTAAAAAATTAGCTATAAAAGAGCCTATAAAAGAGAAAAAGAAAATAATTTATTTCAAATTTAATTTCTTAAAACAAAACAAGCAGGTTTATGTCTTCCATAAAATTCGTTAAAAAACTAGTTTTGTCTTACCTAAACAAATTGATTAGTTCTGGAAGACCCCATTCTTCCAATAACTGTACGGCTTCATTAATACCTTCGGAGGCTGAACAAGTATCAAGGATTGCAATTTCTTCTGGAACTTCGATTTCCTGTTCATTGTTCATTGACTCCATTCCTTGGTTTAGGAACATATTAGAACCAAAAAGTGTGTATATGAAGCTACCATTTTGTTCTGCAATATCTCCATTGTCATCTAATACAGATTCCATAGTTCACACTTACCAGCTAAATTTAAACTTTAATCAAAATTACTTCTTACAATAAGTTCAACACTTACCAGATAAATTTAAACTTTAAAATTTTTACTACTAATAATGCAACTTTTTGGTTCTTAATCACTTTTCTTACCTTTTTTCAAATAAATGACTTTCACGAATGTTGTTCTTCACTTACTCCTCAACGAGCTATGACGCGTTAGAGGAAATGTCAATTTTGCAATAAATTGCATTGCAGTGTTATTACACGTGTGATGAAATGGCTATGGTGCAATAGTTGTTTTACTTTATTAGTAACAATACAGTATTGTTATTGATTTTCAAAAAAAAAAAAATTTGCTGCCCTCAAAATTTTTTTGTGTACATTTCATGACTAGTAGACACGGAAAAACCAATAAAAATTTTCACTCCGTCTGTCCGCCGTACGCCGTACGTCGACCGCCAAAATCCTTTGAAGGCTCGTAACTCTCAAGCCAGTGGAGCTATTAAATAATTTTTTCTAGGAATAGACTGGGTAGACCCCTTGAACTGACATTATTTTCAGGGGTGGGAGTGTGAGGGGGAAGGTGGGGAAGCTTTTTAAGCGAAAAATTTTGGTTTCTAGATCTCAACAACCACTCATGTTAGGAGACTGAAACTTGGAATTTCTATAAAGCTTTGATAGTGGACCCATTTGCAAAAAAATTGATGATATGGGTGAAGGGGTGTGGGAGTGGAGGGGGAAGCAATGCGTCCGAAACGCAAAAAAGTCGAGATCGACAAATTCTAAAATCCATATCTCCTAAACCATTAATAGCAAGCAATTAAAACTTAACAAATATCTGTAGTTATACTAGGAGAGTAGATTGAAACATTGATTGATTGGGTGGGGGTAGTGGCGTACGGGGGTGGGGTTGAAATACTTAACATTACGATATCTCCCAAACCAGTAGCATCAGAAAAACAAAATTTGGTTTAGATATAAAGCTTGATAAAAAAAGTTTTCTCAAAGTAAAATCTTTGAAGGGGGCGATGGAGTACGTAAGTGGAGGGGATGAGAATTTTTCAATAATAACACGTTTCATATCTCAATAACAGTGTAAGATGGATGCTTCAAATTTTTACCAGAAGTAGGCCTAATAGAACCCTAGTAGGGAAAAAAAGGTTGGGGGTGTGGGTGTAGAGGGTGAGGGTGGAGAAGGGTGAGAAAGAAAAAGTTCCAATGCTTATATATTAAGAATTTATAATGATAGGAAGCTGAAACTTGGTATTTAGATAGAGCTATAGTAGTGGCATGGTGGAAAAGTAAATTTTTTTTTAGGGGTAGCATGGTACGAGGGTGGGGGGCGTTTTTCCTAACTTTAGAACGGCTTGTGCTATATCAGTTAATATAAAATGCATATATTTTCACAATTTTCGCCATATCTACTAGGTCTTTCCAAATATTGAATTCATTTTTTTCTACGGATTCTTCATATGAATACCTAGAATGTGTTTTCAAGATTTTTTGAAATTCGACCCCTCAGAGGGTGTAAACTGGTCTGATCAGATATCGAATATCTTTTCACTTCCCCAGGCTTGTTTAATAATCACCTATTCTTAATTTTTGTTTTTTTCAACCTCTAGACCGCATCCCGGAATATGACCCAATTATTTAATTCATATGTTACACCCTTTTCTAACCGCTTCCCGAAGTTTTTGTTAGGTTTTCAGTCACATAGTAACATACACCGCATCCCCGAATTGAACGCGTTCTGAACAATTGTAGTGAAAATCACAAGACTGTAATCAAATTCATTACAAGTCTACAAAATACGTTTCCAAAGTAGTAAAAATGACTACCTATTTATGTAGTGAATATGTGTTATTACTTTGCAATTTATTTCATTACTTTAAAATTAACTACATGTTTTTGAAATTCAGTATAATTTACATCAATCTCATTGTACCTGTAATGGAATTTGATTACTCTTCATTGTAAATTTGACTACTCATTTTTCTCTGTGTGTAGTATATTCAAATACACCCTAAATGTAACCAAATACCAAAATATTAGCTTTCTCAAAACTGTTGCGATTTTTTGTCGCGAGCTCTCCGACTAATATAAATGCCAAAAAGTCAATTTCAGTATTTTTAGATATTCAATCCTAAGAGATGTATGAGGTCTGTATGATTTTTAAGACTTCGACGTATTTCTTAATAGTAAGTAACCAGACCTTACTTACTTGGAGGTGTCAGAATTTTTTTCTAATTTGTCTATTTCATTTGATAAAGTTCTGTGTGAATTTAGCTACATAGCTGCACTTAGCAAAAAAAGGATCATCTGAAGAAGGGGTCATATTGTTTTCATCTTACTATGGGTTATTCCATCAAGAATCGCCAAAGTTGTGACCCTACCATTTCTAATTCTTTTCAAAATTTTACGTCCGCCCAGCTGGCCCCCCCCACTTCCTCAAAACTTAATGAAAAAATTACAGAATTATGCGCTATTTATGCACTCTCCAAAACACCAAGAAAAAAATTTTGCGCTCCTTTCGTTTAGTAAGGATAAATAATTTAAAAGTGGGGGACTGAGTGGGCCGCAATCTAGCCCCCCCCCCCACCCCTAAAATATGAAAAAATTTAAAAAAAAATACCCAGGAATTATGCGCTATTTATGCGCTCTCAGAATTCATTACAACTAATTTTTGCGCTATGTCCTTTCAAGGACCTCCCATACAAATCGCAGGTCAAGATTCTCCAAAAGCAAAAATTTTGGCTCTTAGAATCCGCTATTCGCGATTTCCGCACTGCGTTCTTTCAAGGACCTCCCATACAAATCGTCCATTCCGAAACAGTAAAACAGAAATGCCTACTCGACCAATGCGAAATCCTACTAAAAAATGATGCACGATCGATACTTGATTTATTCGCTCTTGGAATTTGGTAAATTTGATTTTTGCGCTATGTCCTTTCCAGGACCTCCCATACAACTCGCAGGCCGAGATTCTCCAAAAGCAAAAATTACACCAAATAGCTATACCAGCTGAATCTTTGTTTTATGCGCTCTTAGAATCTTTAACTTTCACTTTTCGCACTGCGTCCTGTCAAGGACCTCCCATACAAATCGTCAATTAGATATTATATACTATTTTGGATGACCCTGTAGATATGACGAAAATCATGGAAAAATATGCTTTTTATTTTCTCTGATTATAATTTTGGCCCCCCTTGTGAACATGTACACACCAAGTTTCAACTTTCTAGCATAAGCCGATCAATAGTTAAGAAAAACACCCCCACCCCCGTACCATACCACCCTTAACAATTATTATGTTTTTTCAACATGCCGCTACTATAGCTCTATCTAAACACCAAGTTTAAGGTTTATATCATTACAGGTTCTTAGGATATAAGCATCGAAACTTTTTCCTTTTCACCCTCTCCCACCCTTACCCTTTACACTCACATCTTCAAAATTTCCTCATTAGGGTTCAATTAGCGCTACTTCTGGTTGGGCATCTATCTTACACTGTGCTTTTTTTGAAAAAATAACATATATATATAAATATATAAATAACAAATATTTCTTAAGTTTGAATAGTGTGCCATTATCGGTTTGGGAGATATTTATTTTAGAATGTGTCTATCTCGGCTTTTTTGCGTTTCGGACGCAATATTTTTCCCCTCACACCCACACCCCTTGATCAATATTGACAATTTTTATGCAAATGGGTCTACTATCAGAACTCTATACAAATTCTAAGTTTCAGCTTCCTATCAAAAGTGCTTGCTGAAATCTAGAAACCAAAATTTTCTGTCTTAAACGCTTCCCCCTCCTTCCCCTCACACCCCAACCCTAAAAATTTGGTTACTTAAAGGAGCCTACCCCGTCTATATGTAAAAAAAATTTCAACTTAATATCTCTAAGCGCTTGGGAGCTACGAGCCTTCAAACGATTTTGCGTACCGCGGACAGATGGACTGAAAATTTGTATTGCTCTTTTCGTGTCTACTAGTTATGAAACGTCTAAAAAAAATTTTTCAGGGTAGCAAGTTTTTTTTTTTAAAAAATCTATCACAATACTGTATTATTAAAATAATAAAGTAAAACGTTCTAAAATCGTCAGTTTAATTTACAAATGTTGAGCTCGCCAAACAATGAACAAATATATTATTTATTAGTTGTTCTTTATTGTATTTTGAAATGGCGTCACTGAAAAATTGAAACAGATAAGATCAGATAAATATTACCATCGTATTCAGCTTCGTCTCACCGATCCCTTATACAATCGATCGACCCGATGAAGTCCCATCGAGCCACGCACTACTCTACATACATATAAAAATGACTATACGAACGTATAAACGCGCGAAAATTTACGCATAAGTAAAATCGATAATAAGTTCTTACTTCTTTTTCGCTATAACTTCTTTTTCTTAGCAGTTAGCGTAAATGTTCATAAGGTGCAATCGATAGAACTCTTTGGGGGCAAACGGAACTCTAACCAGAACTACACCAACCCTTACAGGGAAAAAGTTTTATTTCAATCACTCGAAAATTTTTAATTTCAATGCGCTATAACTTCTTTTCATCAACAGTTACCGTAAATGTTGATAGCGTGTTATCGACAGAACTCTTAGGGGGGCAAATGGAACTCTATCTTAAAACACCCCAACCCTAACTAGTAATTTTTTTTTTTCAGTTCTGAGTTGAAACTCAAAGCGATCACATCGATCATCCAAATTTACTTACTTTCCTTCTTACGTATTAGTTAAAACAAAAAAAAACAAAAATTTCTCTAGTTTGTGCGGTCAATAATAAAAGGAGTCGCGAGGACTCCCCGGAAACTCTCGTCCGTAATAGACTCAAAATGAAAAAAACAGTAAACTTGGCAGTGCAGTTCCAACAACTAGTGCAAACCGGTTCGCGATCTTCGGCGATAACAGTGAAGAGGATATAAATGCACCCGTAATAGGCAAAAAACTTAAAATTCCTCCGATTAAAATTAAAACTCTGGACCCTGGAACAATACACCTAATGCTAAAGCAAATTGGGGTTAAAGACTGTTGCATAAAATTGCTGCCTAATTGCCGCAAACTTATATTCGAATCGAACGAAAGCTACATTTCTACGAAAAACTACCTAATTGAGAAAAAGGTACATTTCTTTACCCACCGTGCTAACGACGATCGGCCAACAAAAATTGTGCTCACAGGTTTGCAAGATTTAGAAATTCCAAAATTAAAATCCGAACTTCGCGCTCTCGATGTGAAATGCACCGATATAAAGAAGTTTAATTTAAAATATAAAAGGTATGATGGTCAGGCTACTTATTTATTATATTTCGCGCGGGGTACAGTCAAGATCGCTGACCTGCCCAAAATCACTGCAATCGTGAGTACTGTTGTTGACTGGAGATATTACACCACTAAAGTGAAGCAGCCTACGCAATGCAGAAACTGTCAACTTTTCGGTCATGGATCTTCTCATTGTTATCTCCCGACGAAATGTATGATCTGCGGGAAAGGTCATTAACACGATACCTGCTCTGCTGCAAAAGATGAGGAGATCAAATGTGCGAACTGCGGTCAAAATCATACTGCAAATAATCCGGCTTGCCTCAAGAGAGCCGAATATATACAACACCAAAATTCATTTAACAACAAAAGAGCCAGAAATTCCACTAATATCAAATCGCCAATTACCAACTCAAACAAAGAATTTCCACCGCTACCAAAGCACCACACCAGGACAACAACAAAACAAATGGCAGCAGTACCATCCTACAGTGGTTTGTTTAAACCGCCGAATTTTGAAAAGCACCACATTGCAAACTCAGAGGGGTTGTTCTCAGCTGAGGATCTGATAGAATTATCTACAGAATTAATTAGAAACCTTTCTAAATGCCAAAATAAAACTGATCAATTTAATGTTATTGTTCAACTAGCTACCAAATTCATTTATGGGTGATCCTAGTATTAATAGTTTTAAAGTAATTATTTGGAATGCTCAAAGTATTCGTAACAAAGCTATAGAACTTTTTGATTTTTTAAACATTAATGAAATAGACATTCTCCTTGTAACAGAAACATGGTTAAAACAATCTGATAGCTTGTACGACTCTAATTATAAGTGTTGCAATTGCTATTAAAAAAAATATTAAACATGCTCTACTTCCAACTCCCGAAACTAAAATTATTGAACTGATTGCAATTGAGGTAACCGAACTTAAAACTATAGTAATAGCAGCTTATATCCCGGGCACTAAACTAAATAGCCAAAAACTAAATATGTTTCGCAGCGACATACGATCACTATTCAAGCAAAGGCGTAGTATGCTCCTATGTGGTGATCTAAATGCAAGATACCGCCACTGGAATTGCTTCAACGCTAATCAAGCAGGTAAAATTCTTTTTGAGGAAATGATTAAGTGTTGTTTGTTGTTGTTGTTGTTTGGGGTGGGGAAGACACACTGAAAGGCGAGTCTTGAGCATTCAGGCCACAATGGCCCATTATACTCGAAACCCCAACCTCTACCCGAACTTTTTCGTCCTCCTAACGAAAAAGCTCAGGTAGGGAGCGAGAACGGAGTTCCTCCATCCTCATAACATCGACGCCGTATACATGCATTCTTGCAAAAGAGTAAGCTGGACACTCGAGAAGAAAATGTTCCGTCGTGTCGTCACTCTCGCCGCAAGCAGTGCACATGGGTCGTCAATGATTCTCAGTCTGACCATGTGTAGGCCACACGAGTTATGCCCTGTGAGGACACCAACCATACTACTACATTCCTTTCTGCTCAGTTTAAGAAGAAAAACAGCGGTTCGTCCACTTGGTTCCTCAACAAGGTTTCTGGTCTGCCGCATTCCCGGAAAAAGCCGCCATCTCTCAATGTGTGATTTACTTACCCACTCAGCAACGGCAAAACTAACAGAGGCAACTGGCACACCGAAAGCTGGCTCTGGTCCAACCATGGCTGACTCCGATCCATTTTTTGCTAAAGCATCCGCTATTTCATTGCCATTTATCACTTGGTGACCCGGAACCCATATGAGCATTAAGTCATTGAATCTTCTAACAGAGTTCAACCGTTCTTTACACTCACGTACCATCTTCGAATAGACGATTGGGTTATCTAAAGATTGTAGAGCGGCCTGACTGTCGCTGCAAATGCAGATCATCCTGCCCCTCAATTTTCTTTCTATAATCCATTCAACCGCCTTAAGGATCGCATATACCTCAGCCTGAAATACTGAGGAATGTTTTCCTAATGCGAAAGAGTACCTGAGATCCTCGGTCTGCAGGTACATTCCAGCTCCAGACGCTTCTTCAGTTATTGAGCCGTCCGTATAGAATATATCAGTGAATCCGCTAGGCAGAGCGGACTGGTTTACCCACTCCTCCCTGCTCGGGATCTCTACCTGATATCTCCTTTTGAGCATATACATCGATGTCATAGCATCCGAAGGCATATCGAAGATAGAGTTCTCAGACAACCTTCGGGCCATTTCTCCATGACCATTGCAATGCAATGATTAAGTGTAATGTAGTAGTTCACACGCCATCTGAACCGACATATTATCCACAAAAAGGAAAATGTTCAACTCTCGCTTTACTCCTCAGCAATGGACTAACCTCTATTTCTCCACCTCTAACACTCCATGAGCTTCCGTCAACCCATCTACCTGTGGAATTCCACATCACCTCAGCTACTCCAATCGAAATGTTAAAATTCACTAAGCCTAACTATTCTCGAACTAACTGGCTGTCTTACGGTAAAATACTAAAAATAGACACCAAGCTCCCTAGACTTGACCTATCCAAAACGATTAGTCACTCCGAAATTGACGAAATGATATCTGAGCTAAATAGAAAAATACTACATACTGCTGATAAGTGCTCTCCTCGTGTAAAGCCACATGATTATAGCCTCAAGCTGAGCCCTGATATTAAATCATTAATCAGTGAACGTAACTGCCTAAGCCGTCAATGGCAGAGGACACGGAATCGCACCCTCAAAACTTTAATTAACAAAATCAATGAAAATATTAGCCAGAAAATTCTCAAAGCCAGAAATAAGAAATGGAACCTTCTCTTGTCTTCGCTCCCCAAAGGAGCTAACAAAATGTGGGAGCTCAACAAATTATTCAAAAAGGGTCGCGCCCAAATCCCTCCTCTGAGTAAAGGTAACACAACTGTGTTCACAAACAAAGAAAAGGCTGAACTTCTGTCCGACACCTTTTCAGAAGCACACGTTTTACCCCAGAACCCAGGTTCCACATCAAATGAAGCTATGGTAAAGAATACAGTAAGCAACATCGCAAGACTACCACCCGTCTTTATGGCCCGGGATTTTTCAAAACCTAGAGAATTTACGGCTATTATTCGGGCCCTAAAAAATAGAAAAGCACCTGACAGCGACGGTGTAATCACACCCATGCTTAAAAATCTTCCTAAAGCTTTGATTATCTACATCAACTTAATTTTCAACTGCTCTCTTAAAATTGTCTACTTTCCTCAAGTATGGAAAAAGGCAGTGATAATCCCTATTCTTAAACCAGGGAAAGACCCTACCCACTCTAAAAGTTACCGCCCGATAAGTTTGTTACCTATCCTGGGAAATTTTTTTGAAAAGATCGTCCTAGTCCGGCTAGCAAACAAACTGGAAAATACCCCTATATTACCCGACTTCCAATTCGGATTTCGACCAGGTCACTCAACAACTCACCAGCTTTTCCGAGTTAAAACAATAGTAACTAGGGCCCTGCAGACAAAACAGTCAGCTGGCATGCTAGTTTTGGATATAGAGAAGGCCTTCGATTCCGTATGGCATGAAGGTCTTCTTTACAAACTAGTAAACTACTCCTTCCCAGGCTTTCTATGTAAAATCAGTTGGAAATCTTTACTGAGTACTACAACGCGTGGAAAATAAAATTAAACCCCACTAAAACCCAAGCTATTTTCTTCAGTAAACGAAGAGCCTCCCGGTAAATTCCATCCCCTTATATTAACATCGTTGGCGAAGCTGTCTATTGGTCACCCACAATCAAATACCTTGGAGTTCACTTTGATAAAAAACTGACTTTTCACGAACATGCAAACCAGGCAGTTACAAAGGTATCCAAAAGTAATAGAACACTGTATCCGTTAATAAATCGGAAATCCAAGCTATCGAAGGAAATTAAGCTGCTATTATACAGGTAGTAATGCAAACATCACTGATTTACGGTGCCCCTATTTGGAATAGTTGTGCTTCACTTCACAAAAAGAAGTTACAAACTTTACAAAATAAAATATTGAAAATAATACTGGACAAGCCTTGGTATTATTCCACACATAGGCTACATTCAGAAGCAGAAGTAGAGCTGGTGTGCCAACTGGCCGAAAAAAACTACGGTAAATTCCAACAAAATCTTGCGAATTGCAAAAACCCGCTCGTACAAGCTAGTCGAACATACATAGTTCTTAGAAATTGTTTTAGTTTTAATTTTAATTTTAGTTTTAGTTTACAATTACATATGTAATTCAAACGAGGTTTTTTTGAAGTTTTGCCCTCATACAAGAAACAATGTATTCATTTGGTATGTAAATATTAGCTACACGCTCCTAATTATAATTAAGTTGAAAAGGCAATTTTGTCTGACCACTGTATTTGGTACATATGTATAATATTGAAATAAGTCGATGTATATAAATATTTGCAATAAATTACCTATCTATCTAACTAGTAATTTTTATTCTCACAGACTGAAAAATTTTCTAAGTAGTGCACGTGATCTTTTTTTTCAGAAATCCAGTCGATATTTTCAGAGTTCTGGGTAGTCAGTTCCTCATAAGTTCCGAAAATTCCTTTATACAGGGTGTTTGGTACCCCGTGTACCACACAGGTCAATTTTCAATAAGAAAAAAGGGTTAACCCTTAAGTGCCCGCGCAGCGGCACTCCGTGCCGCAAATTTACTAAACATGAATTTTCTGATCTGTTATTAATAATCAATGACTGAGCGCTCTAGTATCTTTCAAGGACATGTCTAGGAACCACCACAAAAGATTTCGGATTTATCTAACATCTTATCAGTCTACATCAGGGAGCCAAACTGAACTGGTCTTATATATTTTCCATAAAAGTGTTGAAATTCTTGTTGGATAATTTAATTTCAGTAATTAATTAATTTCAGTAATTAATTAATTAATTAATTAATGAATTAATTAATTAACATATTAATAATCAGTGCAATAACCAACTGAAGGTCCAGGACCCGGAGATCAGTCGATTTATAGTAGAAATATAGTTGCGGTACTGAGTGCCGCGCGCGTGTACTGGTGTAGCATTTCGCTGCGCGTGTACACAAGGGTTAAGAAAAGTGTTTTTGACCGGTACCCTCACTCAGCTGAAACGTTTGATCTTGAAAACAAATAATCACAAGGCAAAGTGTTCCAGCTCGTTTTTAAGGGAATCGAATTACCTTTCATTTGACAGTCTAAATTGTATCAGTACCCAATCTTGAGGTATTTACTCGAAAACACAAACGTCAACAAAACGTCAACCTTAGAAATTCAGTGATCAGTATAGTTTTTTCCCAGAAACCCCCATTATAATGATGTCACCTTAATTTCATTTTTTATGAACCGTATTAAAACCTACAAAAGCTGCATACATACATATGTATGAGTTACCATTAACATTTTGGAAGTAATAGGTAAAAATGCAATACAACAACATTTTGGAAGTAATAGGTAAAAATACAATGCAACAATACATACTTTTATACAAAAAGAAGGACATGTTGAATTACACTCGTTGCTTAAATTGAAACAATTTAATAATGGTTTTTATGTTTTATTTCAATTATTTATTTTAAAATGGCCATCTTCACTTTTAATGTACGCTAAAGCTCGTTTTGCGAGTGTTCTCTTGGTATTCGTATTCCACAACTGTGGTCTTACTTCAATTGCTTGCTGCTGCTTCGATCCTAGCATTTAGATCTTCCAGTGTTCTACTGCTGTTGCATAGATAAGGTCCTTTATCCGTCCCCATACAAAGAAATCAATAACAGTAAGATTAGGCGATCTAGCAGGCCAATGTATCGGTCAACTTCTACCGATCCAGCAATTGTTATAATTGGAATTTAACCAATTTGTGATTTGTCGCCCATCGTGTTGGAAGCCAATGGTACCAGTGGAATATGATCCAACAAGTCCTGAAGATCATTTGTTAAAAAACGTAAGTAATTATAGCTATTTAGAGTAGACGGAAGCCTAATAGGTCCAAGGAAATCGTCACCAATCACCCCTGTCCATAAATTGACTCTGAGTCTGTGCTGAAATGATTCCGCTCTTTTTGTTTGTGGATTGATCTCAGCCCACGTATGTATGTAGTTTATGGAAGTTTGTGATACCGTCACTGGTAAAGCCTAGTACTGTGCTCCGAGCGAAACGAAATGAACTGTCAAAGTTCATATAAAAAAAATGGAATTTTCGTTGACATTTCACCGACGAAATAATTCGTTCGTTTTTCAGTACTGTGTTCGTGGACGGAATGGACATTTGCCGTAGTCACTAATAGATGTCGCTCGAGGCAATTTTGTTTCGTTTTTAATGGTACGGAAAGCTTTTTGACAAGCGAAATATTTGACAACTCAAAATTTTCCATAGTTCGCTGTCAATTCAGTTAGTTTGTGCTCGGGAAATTTTGTGTAAGTTATATTTTGTTGTGTTATGTCCCGGAATAGTAATTACTTGACAATATTTTAATATTTTCAAATTTCGCGCGCTTTTTAATCAATGACAACTAGTAGCGAACTGTGTAGAATATTTCACTCCACTTCGAAGGTGACTTTTTTTGTTCGTATTCGTTTCGCTGAACACAGTACTAGGCTTAAATTGGAACTCATCCGTCTACAGAATGTTATTGAAAAAATTTTCGTCATTGTTGTTGAAGGAGCTAATTGCACAACTCCATCCTTTTGAGGAAATCAATGGGTAGCAGCTCCTATACTGGTGTGCGATGGTAGGCATGGAAGCATTCTACTTTTAAAATACTCCAAACTTTTCAAGTAGAGATGTTAAACTGCAGTGCCAAGCGTCGAATACTGATTGATGGATCATTTTTAACTGCTTGCAGTATTCTTTCATCGATCAGAATAGCGATTATCGGTGCAGGATTTGCATTTACTCTGCTTGTTATAACATTGCCAGTTTCCCTAACTCTCTCCTGCTACGTGTCCGTCGATGAGGATGTCCCTGATGGTAAAACGCTCGCGCAGATCATGCATCTCCGTGACACTCTCTACAAATGAATAAAATGTCCCCATATTCTTCGTTAGAGCACTCAGGCATTTTGAAATAATTTTTTAAACTCTACTGACACCTAGTTTAAGCAACGTAACTAAAACTGATAAAAATATGAAGGTATTTTTACTTTTATAGGCTTTTCGTTTTGTAAGGTACCCCATTAAAAATGTTGAAACTCATTTACATTTCATTGATTTCCTCCATACTGCAAACAGCAACAAATGGGCAATAAAAATACTTCAGTACTACCAATAATTTAAACAGGTTCTTAAGCGAGGTTCACTTTATGGCACTGACTTTTTTAATATTTAATTTTTATGCGGGATATGCATTTTTACCTATTACTTCCAAAATGTTAATCGTAATATGTGTGCAGCTTTTGTAGGTATGAGTATGATTCCTTGAAAAATAAAAAAAAATAAAAAAATGACAATCTCGTAATGGGGTTTTCTGAGAAAAACTTCGTTGATCACTGAATTTTTAGAGTTGACGTAACAAAAATCTGTGTTTTCGAGTAAATACCTCAAGATTGGGTGCTGTTACAATTTAGACTGTCAAATGAAAGGTAATTCGATTCCCTTAAAAACGAGCTGGAACACTTTGCCTTGTGATTATTTGTTTTCAAGATCAAACGTTTCAGCTGAGTGAGGGTACCGGTCAAAAACACTTTTCTTAACTCTTGTGTACACGCGCAGCGGAATGCTACGCCAGTACACGCGCGCGGCACTCAGATCGCTACTATATTTCTACTATAAATCGACTGATTTCCGGGTCCTGGACCTTCAGTTGGTTATTGTACTGATTATTAATATGTTAATTAATTAATTCATTAATTAATTACTGAAATTCTTGTTGGCTAATTTAATTATCCAACAAGAATTTCAACACTTTTATGGAAAATATATAAGACCAGTTCAGTTTGACTCCCTGATGTAGACTGATAAGATGTTAGATAAATCCGAAATCTTTTGTGGTGGTTCCTAGACATGTCCTTGAAAGATACTAGAGCGCTCAGTCATTGATTATTAATAACAGATCAGAAAATTCATGTTTAGTAAATTTGCGGCACGGAGTGCCGCTGCGCGGGCACTTAAGGGTTAACCCTTTTTTCTTATTGAAAATTGACCTGTGTGGTACACGGGGTACCAAACACCCTGTATAAAGGAATTTTCGGAACTTATGAGGAACTGACTACCCAGAACTCTGAAAATATCGACTGGATTTCTGAAAAAAAGATCACGTGCACTACTTAGAAAATTGTTCAGTCTGTGAGAAAAAAAATTACTAGTTAGGGTTGGGGTGTTTTAAGATAGAGTTCCATTTGCCCCCCAAAGAGTTCTGTCGATAACACGCTATCAACATTTACGGTAACTGTTGATGAAAAGAAGTTATAGCGCATTGAAATTAAAAATTTTCGAGTGATTGAAATAACACTTTTTCCCTGTAAGGGTTGGTGTAGTTCTGCTTAGAGTTCCGTTTGCCCCCAAAGAGTTCTATCGATTGCACCTTATGAACATTTACGCTAACTGCTAAGAAAAAGAAGTTATAGCGAAAAAGAAGTAAGAACTTATTATCGATTTTACTTATGCGTAAATTTTCGCGCGTTTATACGTTCGTATAGTCATTTTTATATGTATGTAGAGTAGTGCGTGGCTCGATGGGACTTCATCGGGTCAATCGATTGTATAAGGGATCGGTGAGACGAAGCTGAATACGATGGTAATATTTATCTGATCTTATCTGTTTCAATTTTTCAGTGACGCCATTTCAGAATACAATAAACCACAACGAATAAATAATATATTTGTTCATTGTTTGGCGAGCTCAACATTTGTAAATTAAACTGACGATTTTAGAACGTTTTACTTTATTATTTTAATAATACAGTATTGTGATAGATTTTTTAAAAAAAAAAACTTGCTACCCTGAAAAATTTTTTTTAGACGTGTCATAACTAGTAGACACGAAAATAGCAATACAAATTTTCAGTCCATCTGTCCGCGGTACGCAAAATCGTTTGAAGGCTCGTAGCTCCCAAGCGCTTAGAGATAATAAGTTGAAATTTTTTTTACATATAGACGGGGTAGGCTCCCTTAAGTAACCAAATGTTTAAAGTTGGGGTGTGAGGGGAAGGAGGGGGAAGCGTTTTAGACAGAAAATTTTGGTTTCTAGATTTCAGCAAGCACTTTTGATAGGAAGCTGAAACTTAGAATTTGTATAGAGTTCTGATAGTAGACCCATTTGCATAAAAATTGTCAATATTGATCAAGGGTGTGAGGGGAAAACGCAAAAAAGCCAAGATAGACACATTCTAAAATACACATCTCCTAAACCGTTAATGGCACACTATTCAAACTTAAGAAATATTTGTTATTTATATATTTATATATATTTGTTATTTTTTTCAAGAAAAGCACAGTGTATGAAAGATGCTCAAATTTTTTACCAGAAGTAGCACTAATTGAACCCTAATGAGGAAATTTTGAAGATGTGAGTGTAAAGGGTAATGGTGGGAGAGGGTGAAAAGGAAAAAGTTTCGATGCTTATATCCTAAGAACCTGTAATGATATAAACCTTAAACTTGGTGTTTAGATAGAGCTATAGTAGCGGCATGTTGAAAAAACATAATAATTGTTAAGGGTGGTATGGTACGGGGGTGGGGGGTGTTTTTCTTAACTATTGATCGGCTTATGCTAGAAAGTTGAAACTTGGTGTGTACATGTTCACAAGGGGGGCCAAAATTATAATCAGAGAAAATAGAAAGCATATTTTTCCATGATTTTCGTCATATCTACAGGGTCTTCCAAAATATTTTATTCTACGGATTCTCTATATGACTACCCAGAAGGGTTTTAATTTTTTTTGAAATTCGACCTTTAAGGGGGTGTAAATATATTATATACATTTTCATGAATTCTTTCATATCTCTCAGGCCTGATCTGATATCGAATATCTTTTAACTTCCACGGGCTTGTTTACAAGTTTTTGAATCAGATTTAGATTCAGATTCAGATTTACACATTTAGCTGGTACAGTTACTTAGTGTAATTTTTGCTTTTTGAGAATTTCGACCTGCGAGTTGTATGGGAGGTCCTAGAAAGGACATAGCGCAAAAATCAAATGTACCCGATTCCAAGTGTGCATAAATCATGTATCGATCGTGCATCATTACTTAGAACGATTTTGCATTGGCCGAGTAGGCATTTCAGTTTTACTGTTTCGGAATTGACGATTTGTATGGGAGGTCCTTGACAGGACGCAGTGCGAAAATTGCGAGTTGAAGATGCTAAGAGCGCATAAATCATAGATTCAGCTGGTATAGTTATTTAGTGTAATTTTTGCTTTTGGAGAATCTCGACCTGCGAGTTGTATAGGAGGTCGTAAAAGGACATAGCTCAAAACTCAAATTTACCAAATTCCGAAAGCGCATAAATCATGTATTGATCGTGCATCATTACTTAGTAGGATTTCGCATTGGTCGAGTAGGCATTTCTGTTTTACTGTTTCGGAATGGACGATTTGTATGGGAGGTCCTTGACAGGACGCAGTGCGAAAATCGCGAATAGCGGATTTTGAGAGCGCATAAATCATAGATTCAGCTGGTATAGTTATTTGGTGTAATTTTTGCATTTGGAGAATCTCGACCTGCGAGTTGTATGGGAGGTCCTGAAAAGGACATAGCGCAAAAATCAAATGTACCAAATTCCGGGAGCGCATAAATCATGTATTGATCGTGCATCATTACTTAGTAGGATTTCGCATTGGTCGAGTAGGCATTTCTTTTTTACTGTTTCGAAATTGACGATTTGTACGGGAGGTCCTTGAAAGGACGCAGTGCGGAAATCGCGACTAGCGGATTCTAAGAGCGCATAAATCATAGATTCAGCTGGTATAGTTATTTGGTGAAATTTTTGCTTTTGGAGAATCTCGACCTGCGATTTGTATGGGAGGTCCTTGAAAGGACATAGCGCAAAAATCAGTTGTAATGAATTTTGAGAGCGCATAAATAGCGCATAATTCCTGTGTATTTATTTTTTAAATTTTGTCATATTTTAGGGGTGGGGGGGCTAGCTTGCCACCCACTCAGCCCCCACCTTTAAATGATTTATCCTTACTAAACGAAAGGAGCGCAAAATTTTTTTTTTGGTGTTTTGGAGAGCGAATAAATAGCGCATAATTCTGTAATGTTTTCATTAAGTTTTGAGGAAGTGGAGGGGCCAGCTGGGTGGACGTCAAAATTTTTGTACTAGAAGAATAAGTGAAAAAAATAATTGAAATTCAAGGTTTGGTTTCTATCTCATTTTTTAACTAACCAAAACAATAACAATCTTTAGATAAGCCAGACTTTATTATTCAAGGATAAAAATTGCCAGAGATATGAACTTTCAAAGAGGATTCGGACATCGTTTTTGTGAAATTTTTAACGTACTATAACTAACAAAAAAAAGGGATGGAAACCAAAAAATTGAAATCAAATTTTTTTCACGAATTCTTCGAGTACCCAAAATTTCAAAAGAATCGGTGATGATAAGGTCACACTTTTGGTGATTCTTGATTAAATTACCCTTTTTCTATAAAATAATTGAGAATCACTATAATGCTCTTCTTTTTTTTTGACCATTGACATTTCAATTTAATTTTTTATATAATAACCTATAAAATATAAAAAAAATGTATTTGTAGGTATTTAAGGGTAAATGACAAAATCGTTATCATTGGAAAAAAATTTTGTTCATAAAGTACAAAAACGTTACAAAAAAGTAACGAAAAATCTTGTAAAACATACGTTTGGTCGTTCGATTTGGAAATACACTGCGGTCTACTATGTTGTGCCAGATCTGATTCTTCTTCAGTACGCGGCCTTGGTCAATTCCGAAAAAGGGCTAATTATCTAATTCTATAGCTTGATTTGATATTCATTTTGATGTCATTAGAAGAACTAAAGTTGAGGCATGAAAGATGTGTACAATAATGGTAACGGTAAAATAGTTGCAACAAAGTTTGGTTTATAAAATATGATTTGTCTCAACCTTAAGTGATGGTCAAATCCAGGGGGGGGGGTTTAACCCCCCCCCCCCCCCCCGTTCGCACGGGCCTGGTGTCATGTTGTCGACAACAAAGTTCGAGGGTCTCTTGGTAGTCTCTTATACTTTTTCTGTTTCTTGCTGATTTTCCGCACTTTTGGATGGCGTACAGCATGATCTTTGGTTGGATTTTCACTCTGCTAATTTTCCTGAGTAGGTGGTAGAGGCACTGATCAGGGGTACGCAACTCGTACTTATTGGTGGACTAGAACAAAAAACTCGGTGGTTTTCGTTGATGTTTCGAATATTTCGAATCCAATTGCAACTGAAATTTTTTTAAAAAAAATTTATGTGTTGAGTGGTAATTGAACCCACGACATCGCCAAAGTAAAGTAATTGTTGAGCTAAGAGCTGTTGCTACAGAGAAAAGGATGTAAATACATCCGATTGGTTGTAACAACTATTTTACTGTTAAAATCCGAATTCCTTCCATATTGATCAAAATAACCGCAACTAAAACTTTGTAAAAATGGAAAATAAAGTCATACAGATATTTGGCTATTTTGCCTTCTGTGACAACGTTGGAGCAACTCTTAGTTCTAACCTTTTGGTTATCGTGACACTTTTATCCATTGTGATGGTTGGCACAACGTTATTACAGCAATTAAAGTTCTGCGATGGAATAAGAAGTTGTTTTGTGTTACTTGTGGAGGGCTTTATCTGTATGCTGTGTACATGAGAGCTTTCTATAAGCTCGCCATACATTTCATTAAAATACATGCAAAAAACTGGAAAAAAAGCTCCACGATTTTTAGTTTTCAATTCTTCAGTTATTCAGTTTTTCCATAGACAATAGACTCCATAAGATGTCTCAAGGCATTAAAAACGAACAAAAGAGCTTTCAGATCAGTTACACAATCAGCGATTATTGAAAAAAACTTTCGCAAACTGCCTAGCTACCCTGTTCACAAAACTGCCAAATGCGGTTTCCTTGGAGACCGTAAAAGGGGAAGTTTGTTTGCATTGTTGCCTTTTTCCACATATTTTCATTTTGATTTGCTGTTCTAGATTGCATTGGAATTGAATATTTTGCGACTTAAGAAAATATTTAGTATTTTTTTTTTTAGTTCTCCGATAATCGAAGTAAAAAAAATGGATTTTGTCAATCAAGTCGATAGTATCGCAAACTAAATTACTCGGAGGTCGCTAGTATAACACAGAAGAACAAAATCTGCCAGTGGTCGTGTTGGACGATGGATGGAGGATAGAAAATAGTGGATGAATGATGGAGGATGGAAGATGGTGGATAGAGAATGGATGATGATGGTTGGAGGATGGTGGATGGACGAAGGTGGATAGAGGATGGTGGATTGAGGTTGGAGAATGGAGGGTGGGGGATGGTAGACAGAGGATTGAAGATGATGGATATAGGATGATGGATGGAGGATGGGGGATGGAGAGTGGTGAAAAAAAACGCGATATGATATTCGCTGTCCGAATACCGGATTACAATAAAATTTTGAAACTCAACAAAAAAGACAAGATCTTGAAAAAAATTAAGAAACACAAAGTGCCGAAAAGACTGAATACGACGAGAATGAAACAGACATTTTATTGTAAGTCTTTTATTGTAGGTGTACTAGGCGAGTAGATAGGAAACAAATTTTTGAATGTGACAGTGGCGTACGGAGGTTGGTGCTTAACAATTTTAGATTACGATTTTTCACGAAGTGATTGCATTAGCCAAATAAAATTCGGTTTGTGTATAAGGGTTGACTAATGAAGTTTGCTGAAGGTAACATTTTTTATGTGGGCAGTGGAGCATAAAAGTGGAGGGATAAGAATTTTTCTAAAAAAATCACGTCTCATTTTTAAAGAACAGTGTGAGATAGAATTTTAAATGGGTACGAAAGCGGGTATTGAAGTTGATCTCAGATCGGGTATCTCTCGCCGTCGCTTACTACTGTCTTCCGCTGTCTTGAGTGGATCCTTTGGACGAGTACTCTTTCGAAGTCACATCTTGAGGTCCTCCGTACCCCGGTTCTCACGAGTTATGTTTCCGTATGTGAATCCGGAAGCTCGGGACCGGCTCAAGCATCCAAGGACAACGAAAAGCGAGTTCCCCTTTCTGTTCCCTTCAAAGTTTAAAACTTTGGAAAAAATTTATCATTAGAGACGTGTTGGAGCGAAATCGCCAACGATAGCCGAGGTAGTTCGAAACAACTGGTAGAGTCTGCCCGCTCGAACTCTTTATTTATGCAAACTAGACGAGAATTAAGAAACGTCACTCGAAGATAGCTCATAAACCTTGCGCCTGTCACAAGCTTTGGACATGTTTATTCAACACGAGATCTGTTCTATGTCTCAAAAATGTCGGACGTATTTTGTCAAGAAAAGAGAAAGTGGTTACGGCGAAGCCAAGACTAGCCGAACGTACGGCGAAAACCTATAAAGGAGATGAACCGCGATTGCGCGGGTCTCATTGTTGTCGGAACATGGAGTTGAAGTAAGAAAGAAAAAGTTGAAAACGAAGTGGGATCGTTACAATATTGTGAGAAGCTGAAAACGAAGTGGCATCGGAACACGGAGTGAATGAAAGGAGTGAAAACTGAAAACAAAGGTGGCGTAGTCGCGGAATTCTTGAGATTACGGACGGCAGCGGCGGTTTGTTAAGGTCGCAGGTAAAACTGGACCCCATTTTCTTTGCTTTTCCTTACAGGTAGAATCGCTGGAGTCGAAGTCAGCCAGGTGGCGTAGAAGCGAGCAAGAAGGTTCGCTACGCGAAAAGTGGAAGATCGGTAGCGCCGGAAAACAATCATTTCCATACTTGTTCCATAATTTCATAATTTAAAGCCGTTTAAAGAGTGCCTCAATTTATGGTACCTCGATGAAGCTTCGATTAGGTCTTACCGAACTAATCTGGCGCACATTTCCCCATTTTTCAACAGTAACAGAACAGCCAAGCACCAACAGTTGGTACAAAGCCTTATCGAAGCTATTTTTGCTGTGGAACTACGGAAGCAAAAAAACCGAAAAATCATATTCACAATTTTTTTACTTTTATAAAATTTTTTTTTTTAATGCGTATTAACATTGTACACTCTCGGATTTGAGCCAAGGTCCCGTCACACATAAATCCGATACGCTGCACAATAGGCCAATCTGAAACATTCTCGTAATAGGGTTGAAGCCGAATCACTTAGAATTAAACATGTCGAGCGAAGCTCACTTCGAAACCTTCCCTCGCAAGTATTGCGGAAGCTTTAAGTCAAAAGCCCACAATCCTCCATAATACTGTTGCTATTTCCATAAGGCCTTATAGAGGGTCTTACCTAAGCTATTGATAGTTCAAACTCCGCTCGCAAGTCTTACGGAAGCCTTAACGAATTTAAAATTTTACAACCTGCGCTCAACACTCTTACCGAAGTTTTATCGTTATAGCCTCCGGAAAATTAAAATGCGAATTTTGTGTGCTAGTTGGGCCTTTACACCATCATCTTAAAAAAAAATCTGGTCTATTAGGCATACTACTGGTAAAAATTTTAAAATCTATCTCACACTGTTCTTGAAATATGAGACGGATTGCTTAGAAAAATTCTTATCCCCTCCACATTCATGCTCCACTGCCCTCATAAAAAATGCTACTTTCCGCAAACTTTATTAGTCAACCCTTATACACAAACCGAATTTTATTTGTCTAATGCAATCACTTCGTGAAAAACCGTAATCTAAAATTGTTAGCCCCCAACCTCCGTTCGCCACTGCCACACTCAAAAATTTGTTTCCTATCTATTCGCCTAGTACACCGACAATAAAAGTCTCACAATAAAATGTCTGTTTCACTCTCGTCGTATTCAGTCTTTTGTGCAATGTAAAAATGAAAGAAATATGTAAATACGCTTCACATTTGTCCGATGGCAGTTTTAAGTTTTAAGATAAAGCGTTCTCGAATTATCGTGCAATGGGCTGAATCACGAGTTCTGTTGACTTTCGTATGTAGAATCCGAATGAATGAGAGATTTTTGCCACTAATAAACTACCGACGAGCAATAATGATTTCCAAGCATTGCAAATTTCTCGGCTTGAATCAAACTTATAATAACTAGTGATTCATTTCGGAGTACAAGTACATAAATGTATATGTATATTGTTCAAACTCTATTAACCAAATAGACCAAGATAGGTATTATTTTCCGATCGGTCATTTCTGGATCAAAACCTCTCAAAATTCAAAAGAAAGGCGTAGACTGGGTCGTCCAAGAAACAAATGCAGATGAAAAATCCAGAAGAAAATACGAGGAGTACATAAGTCCGGCGAGAGGTAATGGCTATCATAATCGCCCATAACACGACTTTCGGAAGAAAACTGTTGCTGCCCTATGACCCATCGTCATACTGAAACTGAACATACATAGGTACATATACATACATAACATACAAAACGGATAAGAAGTCATACTGAGAAATGTTTGTAAATTGCGGTTATTTGACTAACATATCTATTTGTGTGAAACCATCGGGTTGATTTACAATATCAGTCGAAAAACCATTTTCATTGTTCGATTAACGGAATATTAAAAAAAAAATTCCTAAGTATTTTCTTAAGTCGCAAAATATTCATTGGAATTGAATATCGATCTAAAACAGGAAATCAACATGAAAATGTGTGAAAAAAGGCAGCAACGCAAATAAACTTCCCCTTATACCGACTCCAAGCAAATTGCATTCGGCATTTTGTTGATTTTTGCGAACAGGGTACCTATGTAAGCAGTTTGCGAAAGTTTTTTTCAATAACCGCTCATCGTGTCACTGATCTGAAAGCTCCTTTGACAGTTTTTAAAGCCTTGAGACATCTTATAGAGTCTATTGTCTTTGGTTTTTCCGATTATTTCGACAATTAAGCTTTAAGCTTACCTAAAAATCAAAGTAGTCGAGACTTATGCTGAACATAGGTCAACGTCAATTTTCAAAAGTCAATTGAAAAGCTATTCATAAAATATATAAAAGTGTCCCCATTTTTTAAAGTAGCAATATTATTGTTAAGTGTTTTTCGAAATCTCGAAGGATATCAATTTGCTTCAATTCGGAAAGAGTTAAGCGATCTTAAATAATACGTGCGAGGATGGTTGTCTACATTTGATTTGTTACTATGTAAGTTGAAATGTTTGTTTCTCTATGCATCATTTGATGTAATTTGGTTTTGAAAAACTATTTCCTCGATAGCTAAATCCAGGAATAAAAAATTGTCTCATGAGAATGAATAATCGAAAAAAATCGATGCTGATCAATGGTCACAACGGAATTCGAAACAAGTTTGCTGTTCGTTACAAGATTGCAAATATGTTACTCTTGGTATTTGTGGAATAGTGTTTTGAAAATAATTCCTGTTTTTGGTTTTTCCTCAAATTCAGTCCTGGGATAGGGATTTAGAGCATATGGCACGAGGGTATCTAAGACATTGTTCGATTGCCAAGGACAAATGTAATTCTATATGTAAATTAATTTAAATTTGGTTTTAGTTAATTCATTTCAAAGCAGTTTCTTTTCGATGCAGACAATGAAACAATTACAGTCGCAATGACTTATTCCATCAGTCCAAAGTTTCCATTGAATCGGTTTGTTATAACGATTATGAGATCATGGTTTTTAGAAATTAACAAAATCAGCACATTTGGGCAGTTCCAAAAGTTAAAGTAATATTGTTTAATTTTGAAATTTTCGAAATTTTATATACTCAAGTTTTCATTAAAATGTTTATACTTAGACCGGCAAATATGACTGTATTAGCATATCATGCTGCGCAATTCGTAGGATGTGCTTCTGCCAAGTAAATGTGTAGATAAATTTGAACTTTTTAATCGCAGTAGTTAAGAGAGCAACAAAAAAAAAATGATATCAAAAAAAAAAATTATATTAATATTAATTATTATTATTATTAATTAATTAATTAATTAATTATTATTATTATTAATTAATTAATTATATATTAATTTACTCATGAAACCCGACCATCGCTCGGGGAAAATCACCCTCCAAATTTCCCAATTAAAAGCAACCAAAAAGTAGACTTTGCACATCATCATTTTGCCATACGACAAGCGATTGTCGAGTTTCTTGAGAAAATGAATATCACAAATTTGTATACAAACGTAAGTGGAAATATTTAATAGAAAGAAAGCCGACTCTGTGAATATCATCACTTTTTAAGCTTTGATGGTCCTGATGGTTTTTCGCATTACTGGCATGATAAGAGACTTCAAGAAGAGGTAAGAATGAGCCGGAACTTCGGCGGAGGCAGTGTAATGATTTGGGGTGGATTTTGTGCTAACGGAAAAACAGAAATTGCTTGGGTACCAGCAAGGATGAATGCTGAAATCTATAAGGACATGTTAGAAGTAATGCTGGTGGAAAAGGCGGAGGAATTATGTGGCGAAGACTTTGTATTTCAGCAGGATAATGCTGCTGTTCATACAGCGAGAACTGTGAAAGAATGGCTTGGGGCTTTGAAAATTACTGTTTTGAACTGGCCTGCAAGAAGTCCTGACTTAAATCCTATAGAGAACTTATGGGGTATCATTGCAAGGCAAGTTTACGGGAATGGAAGCCAATACGACACCATCCAGGCGTTGAAAAATGTCATTATATCGACTTGGACCTCAACATCATCGGAAACACTAAAAAAACTGATAAATTCAATGCCTAGTCGAATTTATGAGGTCATTAATAAAAAATCTGCCAACAATCTGGGCGTAACTTTATTATTTTTCCGGCTGAAGTAAGGAACGCGTTCAATTCTGAAATGCGGTGTAGGCTACTATGTGACTGAAAACCTATCAAAAAGAACAAGATCGTGGAAGTGAAAATCTGATTGGATCTGAGAGATATGGAATAGTTTATGAAAAAGTACACAATCACTTTACACCCCCTTAGGGGTCAATTTTCAGAAAATCTTGAAAACACTGTCTTGGTATTCATATGGAGAATACATAGAATAAAATTAAATTCATTATTTGGGACGAGGTAGTAGATATGTCGAAAATCGTGGGAAAATATGCATTCTATTTTCACAGATAATTTTTTTTGCCCCCCTTCTGAACGCCAATAGATATTCGTTTTTTTTATTCAAAATTATTTTTTTAGTTGATTTAGATATAAACACCGAGTTTCAACATTGTATTAAGCCGTTCTATATATAGGAAAAACACCTCCCACTTGTACCACACTACCCTTAGGGGTCGAATTTCAAAAAACCTTGAAAACACTTTCTAGGTATTCATACGAAGAATCCGTAGAATAAAAATGAATTCAATATTTGGAAAGACCTAGTAGATATGACGAAAATCGTGAAAATATATGCATTTTATATATATTATATTTCCAAATATTTTTTTTTGCCCCCCCCCCCCTTCTGAACGCCAATCAATATTCAAATTTTTTTTTATCACTATTACTTTTCTAGTTGATTTACATATACACACCGAGTTTCAACATTGTAGCTTAAGCCGTTCCATATATAGGAAAAATACCCCCAGTTGTACCACACTACCCTTAGGGGTCGAATTTCAAAAAACCTTGAAAACACTTTCTAGGTATTCATACGAAGAATCCGTAGAATAAAAATGAATTCAATATTTGGAAAGAACTAGTAGATATGACGAAAATCGTGAAAATATTTGCATTTTATATTTATTATATTTACAAATATTTTTTTTTGCCCCCCCCCCCCTTCTAAACGCCAATTAATATTCAAATTTTTTTTTATCACAATTACCTTTCTAGTTGATTTACATATACACACCGAGTTTCAACATTGTAGCTTAAGCCGTTCCATATAGAGGAAAAACACCTTCACTTGTACCACACTACCCTTAGGGGTCGAATTTCAAAAAACCGTGAAATCACATTCTAGGTATTCATACGAAGAATCCGTAGAATAATAATGAATTCAATATTTGGAAAGACCTAGTAGATATGACGAAAATCGTGAAAATATATGAATTTTATATCTATTATATTTACAAATAATTTTTTTTGCCCCCCTTTCTAAACGCCAATGAATATTCAAATTTTTTTTATCACAATTACTTTTCTAGTTGATTTACATATACACACCGAGTTTCAACATTGTACCTTAAGCCGTTCCATATATAGGAAAGACACCCCCACTTGTACCACACTACACTTAGGGGTCGAATTTCAAAAAACCTTGAAATCACATTCTAGGTATTCATACGAAGAATCCGTAGAATAAAAATGAATTCAATATTTGGAAAGACCTAGTAGATATGACGAAAATCGTGAAAATATATGCATTGTATATTTATTATATTTACAAATAATTTTTTTTGCCCCGCTTTCTGAACGCCAATGAATATTCAAATTTTTTTTTATCAGAATTACTTTTCTAGTTGATTTACATATACACACCGAGTTTCACCCCCTACCCCCGTAGCATACTACCCCTAAAAAAAATTTTATTTTTCCAACATTCCGCTACTATAGCTCTATCTAAATACCAAGTTTAATTCTTATATCATTACAGGTTCTCAAGATATAAGCATCGGAACTTTTTCCTTTTCACCCTCCCCCACCCTCCCCCTCTTCACCCTTAACCCCAAAACTTTTTTCCCTACTAGGGTTTAATTAGCGCTACCTTTGGTAAAAATTCTAAGCATCTATCTTAAACTGTTCTTGAGATATGAAATGTGTTTGATTTGAAAAATTCTCATCCCCTCCACTTCTATGCTCCACCTCCCACTTAAAAAATTTTACTTTGATCAATTTTTTTTTGTCAACCTTTACACCCAAACCAAATTTTATTTTTCTAGAGCAATTGGTTCATGAGATATCGTAATCTTAAGTTTTTCACCCCCCACCCCCATACACAACTTCCCCCACCCAAAATTTTTCTTCATTCTGTTCTCCTAGTATAACTACAAATATGTTTTAAGTTTGAATGGTGTACCATTAACGGTTTAGGAGATATGGATTTTAGAATGTGTCTATCTCACCTTTTTTGGGTTTCGGACGCATTATAGCTCCCCCCACTCCCATACCCCTTGATAAATATTGACAATTTTTCTGCAAATGGGTCTACTATCAGAGCTTTATAGAAATTCCAAGTTTCAGCTTCCTAACATAAGGGGTTACTGAGATCTGGAAACCAAAATTTTCGGTCTAAAACACTTCCCCCTCCTTCCCCCTCACACCCCCACTCCTAAAAATTTGGTCACTTCAAGGTGCCTACCTCGTCTATTCGTTAAAAAAATTTCAATTTAATATCTCAAAGCGTTTGGCAGCTACGAGCCTCCAAACGATCTTGCGTACGGCGTACGACGTACGGCGGACAGACGGACTGAAAATTTTTATTGCTTTTTTCGCGTATACTAGTTATGAAACGTGAAAATAAAAATTTTGAGGGTAGCAAATTTTTTTTTTTAAAAAATCAATCACAATACTTAATTATTAAAATAATAAAGTAAAATGGAGGCATTACACACTATTAATAGTCAATATTCACATTACATTTATAATAATTTACTAATATTTAGATCTTTTTATGTAGTGTTTTTATGGGAATTTCGCTCCTAATTTATTCAATTTTTCGTTTTGAAGTTGTTATTTATAAATTACCATAATATTACGATTATTTTGAATTCAAACCAATGAAATAAAATATTTTCTGTTAAATTATACGTTTTTTGTAGCTTTTTTCTATAAGTACAACAAAAATACTTGAAGAAAATAGCTGTTTTTATGGGAATTTCGGCCACTGTATGTGGTGTTAAAGGTTGGAGATTTTATCGTTGTTTTCGGTGAACCTCTATATCTACCGGCAGCGGTACCCGGTACCCATAGAAATAAAAAGTTTTTTATGTACATACTTATACTATTTTTCGTCTATTTCATACATTATAAACAATATGAATTTAAGGCAAGGTTTATAAAGTGTAATTATAAGGTATCCATAGTTTCGGAATGTGTATCCATAGTTTCGAAATGTGTGTAGTTCAGTCTACGCAATGCACGTCACAGGAATCTTTTTTATGATCGCAACTAGGATTCCCTGTTCGCAAATAGGTTTCGCTCATTTTTCGCAGCATGGAAGAGTATCCGATTTCCAAAGTTCATAGCTCGATATATGAATGGAATGCCAGAAAATGTATCTAGCTCCACCATTTTTAGAGGATCAAATGACTTTGGATCAGACTGTTGGTTACTATTATTCTAATTTGCTATGACAGTGGACACCTTCCGATTTGTCTGCTTTGAAATAATTTGTTTTATATTATTTGACAATATACTATAGTATTGAATACTTCAAGGCGAGTTAAGGCGCTCGGACACCTCCTCGTTCACGAAGAACATTGTGTGCTCTCTTTCGAAGTTCTTCAAGCATTGGGGGTTTCCTCCAAACCGTTGAATCTTTAGCAGTAAACATGTTCTGATTGATCTGGTCGCGGAAGCTGATCGAATTCATCTTCTTCACTATCGTCTTGCGCTTACTTCCACTTCGAAATCTACGTTGTCCAAATTTTCGATATCAGAATCTTCAGCTTGAAGAGGAGGCTGCCAATTGTCATCATCGTCGTCATCACTATATGAATCTTCTTCCGATTTAGGAAAGCATACCAATTCATTGATTTCTTCATCCGTCAATCGGGTATTACACGAAATGGGTCTATATGATTAGAACCAAGAACCAAATCAATGATAAATTTACAGAGCCAAATGTATAGCTTAATCTTATGTACCTGCACCTACGTTGCTCAGATCGAGATGCAAGCTGAGTGCCACTGGGTCCCACAAATCCATCTGCAATTTTCACTTAAATGTTTTCCTAAAATTTGTCTGGAAAAGTGCACAAAACTGTATAAACTACTGAGCTTTTAACGCGAAGCGGAGACACGACGCGGCGAAAAATGTAAAAGAACTAATTATTTTTGAGAAAAGGATCTCGAAAGAAACATAGAAAAGTGAAGCTGAATCTAAAAATGTTTGGCTACCAGATGTCGATACAATAAAGAAAGTCTGTGTTTCAAATGCCGCACTTGGGTCATTCCATGAAAAATCGCAAAAGTTGTGACCTTACCATCGCCGATTCTTTTGAAAAAATTTTTGCTTGAAGAACTAGTGAAAAAAAAAGATTCAATTGTTTTTTTCTATCTAATTTTTTTGTTTGTTATAGTATGTTAAAGATTTCGCAAAAATGGTGTCAAACCCTCTTTGAAAATTCATATCTCTGTTGATTTTACTGTATTATTTATAATACAGTATTGTTATCGATTTTAAAAAAAAAAAAATCTGCTACCCTCAAAATTTTTCCACGGTTCATGACTAGTAGACGCGAAAAAAGCAATAAAAATTTTCACTCCGTCTGTACGCCGTACCCCGTACGCCGTACCCCGTACGCCGTACCCCGTACGCCGTACCCCGTACGCCGTACCCCGTACGCCGTACCCCGTACGCCGTACGTCGACCACCCCAAAATCTTTGAAGGCTCGTAGCTCTCAAACCAGTGGAGCTATTAAATTAAATTTTTTTCTAAGAATAGACTTGGTAGACCCCTTGAATTGACATTATTTTCAGGGGAGGAGGTGTAAGGGGGAAGGCGGGGTAAGCGTTTTAGACGAAAAATTTAGGTTTCTAGATCTCAGAAACCGCTTGTGTTAGGAGGCTGAAACTTAGAATTTCTATATAACTTTGATAATGGACCCATTTGCAAAAAAAAACAGATATGGGTGAAGGGGTGTGGGAGTGGAGTAGGAAATAATGCGTCCGAAACGCAAAAATGCCGAGATCGACAAATTTTAAAATCCATATCTCCTAAACCATTAATAGCAAGCAATTGAAACTTAACAAATATCTGTAGTTCTACTAGGAGAGTACATTGAAACAAAATTTTTGGGTGGGGGTAGTGGCGTACGGGGGTGGAGGGGGGGGGTGAAAAACTTTAGATTACGATATCTCACAAACCAATGATACCAGAAAAACAAAATTTGGTTTAAGTATAAAGCTTGATAAATAAAGATTGCTCAAAGTAAAATATTTGTAAAGGGTGTAGGAGCACGGAAGTGGGAGGGATTAGAGTTTTTCAAAAATAACACGATTCATATCTCAATAACAGTGTTAGATGGATGTTTCAAATTTTTACCAGAAGTAGGCCTAATAGAACCCTAGTAGGGAAAAAGGTTTGGGGGTGTGGGTGTAGAGGGTGAGGGTGGGGAAGGGTGGGAAAGAAAAAGCTCCGATGCTTTTATCTTAAGAATCTATATTGATAGGAAGCTGAAACTTGGTATTTAGATAAAGCTATAGTAGTGGCATGGTGAAAAAATAAATTTGTTTTTAGGGGTAGTATGGTACGGTGGTGGGGGGTGTTTTTAGCTTATGCTAGGAAGTTGAAACTCGGTACGTATATGTAAATTAACTAGAAAAGTAATTCTGATAAACAAAATTCAAATATTCATTGGCGTTCAGAAGGGGGGGCAAAAAAAAATGTCAGTTAATATAAAATGCATATATTTTCACGATTTTCGTCATATCTACTAGGTCTTTCGAAATATTGAATTCATTTTTATTCTACGGATTCTTCATGTGAATACCTAGAAAGTGTTTTCAAGATTTTTTGAAATTCGACCCCTACCAGGGTGTAAACTTGTTGTATGCTTTTTCATTAATTCCACCATGATTCACAGGTCTGATCAGATATCGAATATCTTTTCACTTCCCAGGTTTGTTTAATAATCACCTATTTTTAAGTTTTGTTTTTTTCAACCTCTAGTCCGCATCCCGGAATATGACCCAATTATTTAATTCATATGTTACACCCTTTTCTAACCGCTACCCAAACTTTTTGTTAGGTTTTCAGTCACATAGTAACATACACCGCATCCCCGAATTGAACGCGTTCTGAACTTCTGCCGGAAAAATAATACAGTTGCGCCCAGACTGTTGGCAGATTTTATTTATAATACAGTATTGTTATCGATTCTTAGAAGAAAAAAAATTTGCTGCCCTCAAAATTTTGTTGTCCACGTTTCATGACTAGTAGACGCGAAAAAAGCAATAAAAATTTTCACTCCGTCTGTACGCCGTACCCCGTACGCCGTACGTCGACCACCCCAAAATCTTTGAAGGCTCGTAGCTCTCAAACCAGTGGAGCTATTAAATTAAAATTTTTTCTAAGAATAGACTTGGTGGACCCCTTGAATTGACATTATTTTCATGGGAGGAGGTGTAAGGGGGAAGGCGGGGTAAGCGTTTTAGACGAAAAATTTAGGTTTCTAGATCTCAGAAACCGCTTGTGTTAGGAGACTGAAACTTAGAATTTCTATAGAGCTTTGATAATGGACCCATTTGCAAAAAAAAAAACCGATATGGGTGATTGGGTGTGGGAGTGGAAGGGGAAGCAATGCGCCCGAAACGCAAAAAAGTCGAGATCGACACATTCTAAAATCCATATCTCCTAAACCGTTATTAGCAAGCAATTAAAACTTAACAAATATCTGTAGTTATACTAGGAGAGTAGATTGAAACAAAATTTTTGGGTGGGGTAGTGACGTACGGGGGTGGGGGTTGAAATACTTAACATTACGATATCTCCCAAACCAGTGGCACCAGAAAAACGAAATTCGGTTTGAATACAAAGCTTGATAAATAAAGATTGCTCAAAGTAAAATCTTTGAAGGAGGCGGGGGAGTACGTAAGTGGAGGGGATAAGAATTTTTCAAAAATAACACGTTTCATATCTCAATAACAGTGTAAGATGGATGCTTCAAATTTTTACCAGAAGTAGGCCTACTAGAACCCTAGTAGGGAAAAAATTGGGGGTGTGGGTGTAGAGGGTGAGGGTGGGGAAGGGTGAGAAAGAAAAAGTTCCGATGCTTATATCTTAAGAATCTATAATGATAGGAAGCTGAAACTTGGTATTTAGATAGAGCTATAGTAGTGGCATGGTGAAAAAATAATTTTTTTTTAGGGGTAGTATGGTACGGTGGTGGGGGGTGTTTTTCCTAACTTTAGAACGGCTTATGCTAAGAAGTTGAAACTCGGTACGTATATGTAAATTAACTAGAAAAGTAATTCTGATAAGAAAAATTTGAATGTTCATTGGCGTTCAGAAGGGGGGGGGGCAAAAAAAAATATCGGTTAATATAAAATGCACATATTTTCACGATTTTCGTCATATCTACTAGGTCTTTCGAAATATTGAATTCATTTTTATTCTACGGATTCTTCATGTGAATACCTAGAATGCGTTTTCAAGATTTTTTGAAATTCGACCCCTAAGAGGGTGGAAACTGGTTGTATACTTTTTCATGAATTCCACCATGTTTCTCAGGTCTGATCAGATATTGAATATCTTTTCACTTCCCCAGGTTTGTTTAATAATCACTTATTTTTAAGTTTTGTTTTTTTCAACCTCTAGACCGCATCCCGGAATATGACCCAATTATTTAATTCATATGTTACACCTTTTTCTAACCGCTTCCCGAACTTTTTGTTAGGTTTTCAGTCACATAGTAACATACACCGCATCCCCGAATTGAACGCGTTCTGAACTTTTGCCGGAAAAATAATACAGTTGCGCCCAGACTGTTGGCAGATTTTTATCATAGAATAATGAAAAAGGACTTATTTTAATGGGGAAGGTTATCGCAAAATAAGAAAAATACCAATAAAATTTATCCTTGATTTTTTTTTTCAAGGATAACGATTTTGTCCTTTATCCATAAATATCTAAAATTACCGTTTTACTTTATTATTGTAATAATAAAGTTTTGTTATCGATTTTTAAAAAAAAAAAAATTTGCTACCCTGAAATTTTTTTTTTATACATTTTATGATTAATAAATAAGCACCAAAAAAGCAAAAAAAAATTTCACTCCGTCTGTGCGCCGTTCGCCGTCCGCCGTTTGCCGTATGCAAACTCGTTTAAAGAGTTATAGTTGCCAAACCCTATGAGCTATTAAATTGAATTTTTTTTTCTGAATAGACATGGTGGACCCCTTGAAGTGAGATTTTTTTGAGGGGTGAGGGTGCGAGGTTGAAGGTGGGGGAAGCGTTTTAGACGAAAAACCGATTATGGTAGGAGGCTGAAACCTAGAATTTCTATAGAGCTTTGATAATGGACCCATTTACAAAAAAAATGCTGATATGGATGAAGGGGTGTGGGAGTGGAGGGGGAAATAATGCGTCCGAAACGCAAAAATGCCGAGATCTACACACTCTAAAACTCATATCTCTTAAACCGTTAATGGCAAGCAATTAAAACTTAACAAATATCTGTAGTTATACTAGGAGAGTAGATTGAAACAAAATGTTTTGGTGGGGGTGGTGGCGTGCGGGGGTGGGGGTTGAAATAGTAAAGATTACGATATCTCACAAACCAATTGCACCAGAAAAACAAAATTCGGTTTGGGTATAAAGCTTGATAAATAAAGATTGCTCAAAGTAAAATCTTTGAAGGGGGCGGGGAAGCATAGAAGTGGGGGGAATAACAATTTTTAAAAAATATCACCTTTCATATCTCAATAACAGTGTAAGATAGATGGTTCAAATTTTAACTAGAATTAGGCCCAATAAAACCCTAGTAGGGAAAAATATATTTAAAGATGGTGGTGTTGAGAGTGAGGGTGGGGAAGGGTGAAAAGGAAAAAGTTCTGATGCTTATATCTTAAGATTTTGTAATGATATAAACCTTAAACTTCGTATTTAGTGGCATAGTGAAAAAATAAATTTTTTTTTCGGGTTAGCATGGTGCTTTTAAACGGCTTATGCTAGGCAGTTGAAACTCAATACGTATGTGTAAATGAACTAGAAAAGTAGTTTTAATAAAAAAAGTTTCAATATTCTTTGGGGTTCAGAAGGAAGGGCTGAAAAAAATTTCAGTAAATGTGAAATGCATATATGGTCACGATTTTCGTCATATCTACTAGGTCTCTTCAAATATTGAATTCATTGTTATTCTACGGATTTTTCATATGAATACCTAGAATGTATTTTCAAGATTTTTTGAAATTCGACCCCTAAGGGGTGTGAAGTGGTTGTATACTTCTTCATAAATTCCACCATATCTCTCAGGTTTGATCAGTTATCGAATATCTTTTCACTTCCACGGGCTTGTTTAATAATCACCTATTTGTAAGTTTTTTTCTTTTCCAACCTCTAGACCGCATCCTGGAATATGACCCAATTATATAATTCATATATTACACTCTATTCTAACCAGGGCCGGCCCTACCATATGTGCAAATGGCGCATTGAATCCGGGCGCCAAATTAAGGAAGGCGCTAGTTCATATTATCTCTCCAAATATTTTGCTATAAATTTAAAACATACTTAGAAATTATAGAAAGGATTTCACGAATACGTTTGCCACACTTTTTCCGATGCATATTCTAGATTTTTCAGGGTTTTTCCATTTTTCCATTTTCTAAAAACACTCTTTCAATTCTTGTTCAAAAACCAAAACATTTTCTCTTAAAGATATTCTCACTCTACGATACCGACTAGTACAGCTTTTCGTTTGTGCGATCATCTGCTATTCCAATTTTGCATTCATACGTTCATCAGCTAGTACGATTTTGCGTTCGTACGGATTCATTTAGAGCCACCGCTCCATATCGCCGCAGCGCTGGTGCTGATTTGATTGTGTGCTGAAAGAGCTCAGAACATGATTTCTATACAATAGAAAAAGATAGATATGGAGCGAATGCGCCTCGGTGAATTATGTGGGGAAATAGGAAACACGTCATTTTTGCTAGAGGGGAATGAATGTTTTGGATGAATGATAAAGAGAAGTAATGGTATAAACACAATTGAGACGAACTTCGCTAGCGGCGGTGAAGTTCCCTGTAAAAATTTTAAAATTGTACCGCAACACACCGATGGACACAGAATTACGACGGCGAGCGGTTGGGCAAACTTTTCGGTGTGTTTCGGTACATTTTAAAATTTTGACACCGATCTTCCGCCGCTACCGAACTTCGTCTGAATTTTATTTATACCATTAGTTGGTTTAAATCAAACGAGCAAATGGCATAATCTGATAAAAAATAGAGGAAAGTTTTGAAAACAGAACCAATGACATCTGTGAGATTTGTATTAAGAATATGTATATAAAAAAAATTCAATTTGGAGAGATTTTAGTTTTTTCGCTCTCCAGAACAATTTTTTTTTTCATTTTTTTCCATAAAGGTTTCTTTTCTCGAAACTGATAAGAGACATCAAGATGACTTTTTTTGGTTAAATATAGAATAGTATTTATACTGAATGAAGCAATTTTTAAAAAGTTGATTCTAACTACTTTTTTTAGGTTTGAAAAACGTCGAAAATGTTTAAATTTTCAAACATTATATGTCAAGTTTTTAATATTTTTGAAATTAATTCATTCATTAGCATTGGATTTACTAAAATATTAAGTGTACAAAGTTTGATTCAAAGCTGTTGAGCGGGTCCTGAAAAAAAGTTACATGAATTTGTATGAAAAATCGACAAATGAATAAGTAAAATATTTTTGTTTTTTTTTTTAGTGAAAAATTTGTTATGTAAATTGATTAGGGCGACGAAGTGTATACTGCACCGGGCGCCAAAAAGTCTAGGGCTGGGCCTGATTCTAACCGTTTCCCGAACTTTTAGTTAGATTTTCAGTCACATAGTAACATACACCGCATCCCCGAGTTAAACACGTTCCGAACTTCTGCCGGAAAAATAATAAAGTTGCGCCCAGACTGTTGGCAGATTTTTATATTGTTCGCAGTCGATGAATTTGAAATTAATATTTACTATATTATCCTTAGCCCATTCGAAAAGTTTTAATGGAGTTGTTATTTGGCTTTCTATTGGCCGCTGTAAACTTACTCTTGCTGCAAGTCGCTTTATTGTACCTCCGAGACCATCGCAGATATTTTTACCATGGGCGGTGGCAAAAAATTCCATTCAGCATCAATTTCGAATTCCTCAGTGTGCTTGCTCATATAAAAGAAATTTTTCCGGTTTTTATATTGAGCGGCTGAACCATACGAAAAATAATGTATTTTCTTAACATTAAAACACTTATCTGTAAAGAATTTTATTAAACAGCGTTGAAATAGATGAACGGCTATAGTGTTATGTTGCAAACAATCGCTAATAATTACGAAATATGTGGTTTGAACGTCCTGTTGTCCCTCAACCCTATAATTAATCCCAAACGGATGGATTGTGGCTTGAGAGTTATTCCAGTGAAACGCTTGGACCGCATCTTGTGCAACGAAAGAATGATTTTCTGAAAAATCCATAACCACAACAACCTCATTTACTGTTAACTTATTCTTTTTCTCTTCAAAATATTTGGATTGTTGTTCAGTGATGAATGCGTGCCGAAGTAAAGAAGGAAGTCGTTCAACAAAGCAATCTATAAACTCATCTGAAGATTTTATTTTCGTCTTTAGCGTTGACCGGTCCCTTGACGTCCATTGGTTGTAGTTAACACTTTCTACATTATTGTCACTGAAAGCATTCTGAAAAAGTTCTTTTACTTTTTCATATCCTGGACATTCGATACATTGGTTTAAAAAGCAACCAATATTGTGAGGATTGCATATTCTAACAGCAAGGCACGACCGGTAGTCGTAAATTCGAGTATCTTCATTTGCAGTAAAATATTTAATACCGCCTTACATTTTGATGGATGACACACCCCCACCGAATGTGTTCCAGGAGATCCAGCCAAAACACAGTATTTGGGTCGTACGGAAGCAAATTTTAAAAATCCTATCTTCAGTTCAGGATAAGTTTCCTTAAAGTGCTGGTACACTTCCTTCAAATTCCCCAAAACCAAACGTTTTTGGATGTGATTTTTCTTGCCGTCTATCTTAATTGCAATAAAATCCTTTTTACCAGGCATGACTCTACTTATATTATCCTTACTGTAAAAGCCTTCCACTGTCTTGATAATATCGGAAGTAAGGCGTCTCAGGTGCGGGATATATACATCTCCTTCAGAATCTGATGTCCGTTTGGACTTTCGAACTGCATACGAAGATGTTCCGGGAAATTCCTCAGTTGTTCTTTTTCTAGTCCATTTATCAGGACTTACAGATAAAACAAATTCCTTGATGTTCTTCTCACTGGCGGTTGTATATTTAGTCCTCAATCTGTGAATCATCTCGTCCTCTCTTTGTTGGTCCTTTTGATCTTCTAATCCAAAAAATTTTTTTAATACGATTCTTTTCACATCTTCAAGCCTTTTCCGGATGTAGTTTTCTCTGGTAAATCGTATTTTGTCGAAAGGTTCTTCTCCTAAATATTGAAGACATTCATTTAATGACTTTAATGCGGCTTCCTTACTGATGAAATTTTGGTGTAGCGCTTCATCGTCGTTGGGCTCCTCATCCGTATCCAAAGAGAAAGGTTCTTCCGTTATTGCACAGGTCATATATCCGATATTTTTGGCGAGTGTATTGTTTCTCCAAAAGGATTACAGCAACGCGATTCTGACCAATGGTCAATAAGGTTTTTTTCCATGATTTGTAAAATAATAAGTTAGATTTTGTCTTCTTAATAATGCAAGCACGACTGAATTGTATTTGAGGTAAGCCCATATTTATATACATAGGTACCTTCCAAAAAAGGACATTTAAGTGGAATCAATTTTTTTATTGCCTTACCTGCCTACCTATTATTTTCTGGTTAGTAAGACGTTCCAAATGATATAATTCTTGTTATTTTAAATTTAATGGTGTATGGGATAAATTTATTTAAGCACTCACAATTAGTTGCTCAATTAAATTATTATTAAACCAAACTATCTTGAATTTATGATTTTAACAGCTGGCCATAAATCTGGTATCATAAAATTAAATCCTCTTTACATACGAGTAAGTAATCAAAATAATTATAACTTTTCTATGAAATAATTGAGAACCACTGATGTTCTTCTATTTTTTTTACCCCGATTCCATTGCGATCCCAAGTTGATTTTTTGATATGTTTTGAAGAACAGTATTATACAAAAAATATAAAAATATGAAAAAATAGAAAAAACGATAATTTGAGATATTCAAGGATAAAGGACAAAATCGTTATCCTTGAAAAAAAAAAATTAAGGATAAATTTTATTGGTATTTTTTTTATTTTGCGACAACCTTCCCCATTAAAATAAGTCTTATTTCATTATTCTATAATAAAAATTGACAGAGATATGAATTTTCAAAGAGGGTTTTGACACCATTTTTGCGAAATCTTTAACATACTATAACTAACAAAAAAAATGAGATAGAAAAAAACAATTGAAACTATATTTTTTTTTCACTAGCTCTTCAAGCAAAAAAATTTTCAAAAGAATCGGCGATGGTAAGGTCACAAAATTGGCCTTTTTTTGCGGTTTTTTAATGGAATGACCCACTTACAACACAGATAAACCGAATTCACACCTTGGGCAATAAATTTTATTGGAATGGCATGGAGTGCTATGGCGACACAAGGATCACACGAATCAAGATCAACTGTGTATTTCAAATGTACCAAGTCTACTGAGTAGCTACATCAGAGCTTTCAATAGAAAGTGATTATCGGGTTCACCCCCAAGCACTTGCTTATGTTCTTTTACTGGGCAGAACTCACATGGACACGGCGTCTTTATCTATGTTGCTGTGTACATGAGAGCTTCCCATACGATTTTCAGTGTGCTCAGATGTGTGTGCGTGAAAAGCTCGGATGAGTTTTTCAAGTCAGTCACAGTTTGAGAATCCCAGAATGAAAAAGGGTAGTTTTTTAAATATTCCCGCCAGAGGCACTGCGGTACTAGCTGGATCAGCTGACTCGAATGTCAGTATGTCATAACTCGAACCATTCGCAACTAGTCTTAAGTTACAAAGTGATCGTTTCTTAGTGAATTGTTTCTGTTTTGTGTGCGTTTTATCGTTGATTGGCGGCCACGAAAGTCTCCCGTAAAGAAGGGAAAAAACGGAGTAATAGCGAGAACGAAGAAAAGTACAGCGGCCGGCTCCTGTCAAACGAACGCGTCCGAATTGAAATTGAAAGTTCTCCGCTCGTTTTTGTGTGTTTAAGGTTTGACCGAAAGCGTTAAAGTTGATATGGAAGGCGCTCCGCTACCATCACATCAGGGCCCGCCGATGCCGCCGCCTTTGGGAAGGGAACTCAATTGATATGTGCCACGGCGGGTATATTTTGTATGGAGCAGACGTCGAAAACAGAGATCTGTGTTACTTGGGCACCCTATTCTAACTGCTTCCCGAACTTTCTGTTAGGTTTTCAGTCACATAGTAACATACACCGCATCCCCGAATTGAACGCGTTCCGGAAAAATAATAAAGTTGCAGATTTTTTCTTTATTATTTCTTCAGCTAATTGGAAAAAAATTACTAAACCACCTGAATGATGGAGCTTGTATCATACTATTGAGTAGATTAAAATCTTCGCTTTTTAAAAGTTTTGGTTGAAAATAGTTTAGAGTCTTAAACAGGGTTTATTGTGCCAACTTTTACATGATCTAATTCTTTTAACAATTTATTAATTTTTTTAATTTTAATCTCTACATATTTGTGGTAAATTTTCACAATTGTTCTTAAGGTCATTAATTCTATGCTGAGCACATGACTGCCAAACTTCGCTAAAAAAAAGTGACGGTGTTCCTAGAATTTCTGTTCGAAAAACTTATTTTCTGGTGAAATGATGAAGATCCGTCAAGAATGATGAATTGTTATCATCAGGTCAACGATTATTTACATCAATTGATGAATATTTTTCTAAATTTGTTTATGTTTTCACTGGAACGCAATTTAAGGGGTTATATACAGTTGTGATGGACGAAAAAATCAATTTTTCTTTTATTGCATATTCTTTTAGTATATTCTCTCAAGAATACTCTCACCAAATTTCATAACGATCGGAGCATTAGAACCGAAGTTGTAGCTTTTTAAAGCACATTACCTGCACAGCGAGAGGAGCAAACATGAAACTTTAAACGCGATTATCTCAGAATCTTATTTTTTCGAAAGTACCTTTGCGGTGGACAGGATTACTGGAAAACTATCAATCCGATCAACACCAAATTTAAACCACTTATTTATTATGATAATAGCTAGTAGATGAACGAAGGATTTTCAATTATTTTGAAAACTCTTTTTTTAGAGCAAGAAATCGAGAATGTTTTACATTGAAAAAGTACGTTTTTTGTTACAACCGTCGCCATTTTTTTTAAATCAATATTTTTACAAATCCTTCATTCATCTACTAGACAATAAAATATACTAAGGATTTTTTTTGGAATTTTTGATTTCCGATGAACCGTTCTCAAGATATGATGTCCACCGCAAGTCACGTCGAAAAAAAAGCGTTCCTGGAATTCGACTATAACTTTTTTATTATTTAATATTTTTTGATGAATAAATTTCAACAAGTTCTTAGAAACATGTACTATTCGACGTTGACAAAAGATTTTGAATAAATATTTTTTATGGTGTCAAAAAAAAAATCGAGAAAATTTCATCTTTTTGCGCGGTACAACTGTATATAACCCCTTAAGCAGAAAACCATTTACAGATTTCTTCACAAATAATTTTGCATCAAACTGATGAAACAAATTTGAATAAAGGCGTTCATCAATATGAAGTATGACTTTTCATTTCTATGTAATTAGTTGTAAGTTTTTAGCATTCTATCTCTACCGGCTTACGAAAAATAAAAATTAGAGTTTGAGCCTTCCCATCCGCTCCTACACCGACCCACGAAAATATAACTATATAACTCCTGTAATAATTGTTAAGATCATATCTGAAACTTTTCTTGAGATTATTTTTCTGAAAGGACTCCTAATATTGACCCAAAATGTGATAGGTTAGATATCTAGTAATATCATATTATGAGATCGCTACCTTCACCATATCGTCGCATAAAAGGAATGTTTGTACTCTATATAAAATCATTTAGAATATTATAAGTTTAATTCAGCCCTAATAGTTTGCAACGCATAGAACCGAGCCTAGGACGAAAAAAATCGATATAAATAGGGTCTACCAATAAGAACGATAGGTTTGAAAGTTTGAAAAAAAAAAAAAACACAGTAAATCCGATCAAAAAAGTCGCAGAATGATTTTGTTAGATGGTACATGTTATGACATTTATGATTTACATACACTCTCGTTTAACCCTTATGTTACCAGAGAATTTTTCACCTTAAATCTACCGCCTACGGGTACCTACGGCGGATTTTGTTTCTGTTGTTGGATACATCTGTTCAATTAGCAATTTCACTCCATTTGCTGTTTATACTCTACATGAACATATAGAGTATTATAAGTTTAATCCAGCCCGAAAAGTTTGCAACGCATAGAACCGAGCCTCGGACGAAAGAAAGTGATATATTATTTTATGTTTATTTTTGGCCAAAACCCCCAAATCCGTCCTTCCGTCCGTCCGTTTGCACGATAACTCAAGAACGTAATGACCTAGGAAGTTGAAATTTTGTCACAACTTGTAATATGGAAAAATTAAGGCTAGGTTCGATAATGGGCGACATCCTTCCACTCTTTCGGGTACCTCCCATACAAAAGTCTTAAAAACACGTTTTCACAATTATTGCTCGAATGCTTCAAGTTAGGAACTTGAAATTTTGCATACTTAAGGTTTACAATGTTGGAATCGAAAGTTTTGAATATAATGCAAATCGAATGAGTCCTTCGTGTAGCAGCCTAGAAAAGTCCTTCAAAAATGTATGCTTGTTACTGAATCCACTATAACTCCAGAACGAGTTAAAGCAGGAACTTAAAATTTTACAGGAATTAGTTTTATACCAAAGCCAAGACGTAGTTCAATAATTAGAGCCATCCGTTGACTCCTTCGGGTAGCTGTCATACAAAAGTCCTTAATAAACATGTTCACCAATATTGAACGATAACTTTAGAACGCTTTAAGTTACGACTTTGAAATTTTATACACATTAATTTTATAATAGTCGCAGCTGAAACTATTAATATGAAAAATATCCCATAAGTCCTCCATGTAGCTGCCATACAAAAATTCTGTAAAATGTCCTAACTTACTTTATGGAACTCACTATAAATCAAAAAAATCTGCCTACAGTCTGGGCGCAACTTTACTATTTACTACTCGCATCCCGGAATATGACCCAATTATATAATTCATATATAACACCATATTTTAATTGTTTCCCGAACTTTTTGTTAGGTTTTCAGTTACATAGTAACATACACTGCATCCCCGAATTAAACACGTTCCGAACTTCTAACGGAAAAATAATAAAGTTGCGCCCAGACTGTAGGCAGATTTTTTTGATTTATAGTGAGTTCCATAAAGTAAGTTCGGACATTTTACAGAATTTTTGTATGTCAACTACATGAAGGACTTATGGGACATTTTTCATATTAATAGTTTCAGCTGCGACTATTATAAAATTAATGTGTATAAAATTTCAAAGTCGTAACTTAAAGCGTTCTAAAGTTATCGTTCAATAATGGTGAACATGTTTATTAAGGACTTTTGTATGACAGCTACCCGAAGGCTAGCTTTAGGTTAAGGCGGTCGTCTAGTGTGTCAGATCTAAAAAATTTGATTTTTTTTTTATTAAATCACATCTAAGACATGTATAGAAGAAGTGGGTAAAAGAATTTTACGAAATTTGAAGCCGTTGAAAAGTTACAGCCGTCGGTCGATCAGGTCGATCGGTCATTTTCTTGTTATAGATTATATGTAACAACATTCAAACGCGTTTTTCTCAAAACACGATTTTTTCAAACTGCAGCCATGATATCTCAAAAACTATTTGATTGATTCTGCTTAAATTTATACAGCATCTTTAATACATATATAACTACACGTTGAACTAAAATAATTAAGATTGCTTCATTAGTTTTTTTTTTATCAGCTATATAGACCGCAAAAAAATACGAAAAATTGAATTGTTTTTGTAAAGCATAAAAAAAAAAATATTTTTTTGAGTTCTAACTTTAATTTAATTTTTTGATTTGAGATAAGAAGAACGGCCGGAATCATGGCAGCAGTGGAGCACCTCTTTTGAAACATGTGTTCCTGTTGGGCGGTGTATCTCCGACTATATTCTTTATAATGACTTCAAATTCACAAAGTTTGTTTAAATGTGTAAAAATGATGTGCAATTTATAAATTATTTTATTTTAATGGTTTGTAAAAAAAAATTCCCCAAAAAAGCATTAAAAAACTGTCTTCACACTAGACGACCCCCTTAAGCCTTAATTGAGAACCACTGATTTTCTTAGATTTTTTGACCCCGATCCTCTTGAGATCCCAAGTTAATCGCGATTGAATTATTCAAGGCTAAAGGACAAAATAGATATCCTTAAGAAAAAACTTCCAAGGATAATTTTTACTCATATTTTTTTTATATTGCGACATACTTGCGTTTTGAAATAAGCCATATTTTATTATTCTATGATAAAGACTAAGTGCCAGCGATATGAATTTTTGCAGAGGACTCAGATACCAATTTTGCGAAGTCTTTAACATACTAAAACTAACAAAAACAAATTAGAGAGAAACAAAAAATTTAAATTATATGGTATTTGTCTCCTCACTAACTCTTCGAGTACCTACATAATTTTTCAAAAGAATCGGTGATGGTAAGTCACAAATTTTATCATTTTTGACGATTCTTGATGGAATGACCCAAATGTTTGAATTCATAAGCGTTGATAGCTACAACCTACTTGTATCGTTCACATAGAAAAAAATCTGCCAACAGTCTGGGCGCAACTTTATTATTTTTCCGGCAGAAGTTTGGAACGTGTTCAATTCGGGGATGTGGTGTATGTTACTATGTGACTGAAAACCTAACAAAAAGTTCGGGAAGCGATTAGAATATGGTGTAACATATGAATTATATAATTGAGTCACATTCCGGGATGCGTTTTAGAGGTTGAAAATGATAAAACTTAAAAATATGTGATTATTAAACAAGCCTGGGGAAGTGAAAAGATATTTGATATCTAATCAGACCTGAGAAACATGGTGGAATTCATGAAAAAGTATACAACCAGTTTACACCCTCTTAGGGGTCGAATTTCAAAAAATCTTGAAAACGCATTCTAGGTATTCATATGAAGAATCCGTAGAATCAAAACGAACTCAATATTTGAAAAGACCTAGTAGATATGACGAAAATCGTGAAAATATATGCATTTTATATATACTGATAATTTTTTTTGCCCCCCCCCCCCTTCTGAACGCCAATGAATATTCAATTTTTTTTTTATCAGAATTACTGTTCTGGTTAATTTACATATACGTACCGAGTTTCAACTTCGTAGCATAAGCCGTTCTAAAGTTAGGAAAAGTACCCCCCACCACCGTACCATACTACCCCTAAAAAAAAATTTATTTTTGCACCATGCCACTACTATAGCTCTATCTAAATACCAAGTTTCAGCTTCCTATGATTATAGATTCTTAAGATATAAGCATCAGAACTTTTTCTTTCTCACCCTTTCCCACCCTCACCCTTTACACCCACACCCCCAATTTTTTTTTCCCTACTAAGGTTCTATTAGGCCTACTTCTGGTAAAAATTTGAAGCATCCATCTTACACTGTTATTGAGATATGAAACGTGTTATTTTTGAAAAATTGTTATCCCCTCCACTCCCCCGCCCCCTTCAAAGATTTTACTTTGAGCAATCTTTATTTATCAAGCTTTTTATACAAACCGAATTTTGTTTTTCTGGTGCCTCTGGTTTGGGAGATATCGTAATGTTAAGTATTTCACCCCCCACCCCCGTACGCCACTACCCCCACCCAAAAATTTTGTTTCAATCCACTCTCCTAGTATAACTACAGATATTTGTTAAGTTTTAATTGCTTGCTATTAACGGTTTAGGAGATATAGATTTTAGAATGTGTAGATCTCCACTTTTTTGCGTTTCGGACGCATTGCTTCCCCCTCCACTCCCACACCCCTTCACCAATATCATCAATTTTTTTGCAAATGGGTCCACTATCAAAGCTTTATAGAAATTCAAAGTTTCAGTCTCCAAACACCAGCGGTTGCTGAGATCTAGAAACCTAAATTTTTCGTCTAAAACGCTTCCCTCACCTTCCCCCTCACACCCCACCCCTCAAAATAATGTCAATTCAAGGGGTCTACCCAGTCTATTCCTAGAAAAAATTTAAATTTAATAGCTCCACTGGTTTGAGAGCTACGAGCCTTCAAAGGATTTTGGCGGTCGACGTATGGCGTATGGCGGACGGCGTACGGCGTACGGCGTACGGCGTACGGCGGACAGACGGAGTGAAAATTTTTATTGCTTTTTTCGTGTCTACTAGTCATGAAATGTACACAAAAAAATTTTGAGGGCAGCAAATTTTTTTTTTTTGAAAATCAATAACAATACTGTATTATTACTAATAAAGTAAAACATAACGCAGTCACGATCGACTGCAAGCCAATCGTATGATACTCTAGATGAAATACTGAATTCCGATTTATATTTTAGTTGGAAATATATAAAGGAATGAGGAGAGCACAAGCAATTATTACATGACCTTTTACTTAAGAGTAAAAATTGTTGTATAGTGGCTACTCGATTTTTTGATGTCTAGTGCGTTCCATAAAGTAAGTTATTACATTTTACAGAATTTTTGTATGGCAACTACATGAAAGACTTATGGGATATTTTTCATATTAATAGTTTCAGCTGCGACTATTATAATATATATGTGTATAAAATTTCAAAGTCGTAACTTAAAGTGTTCTAAAGTTATCGTTCAATATTGGTGAACATGTTTATTAAGGACTTTTGTATGATAGCTACTCGAAGGAGTCAACAGATGGCGCTAATTAATGAACTTCGTTTTGGTTTTGGTATAAAACTAATTCCTGTAAAATTTTAAATTCCTGCTTTTATTCGTTCTGGAGTTATAGTGGATTCAGTAGCATTCAACATTTTTGAAGGACTTTTCTAGGCTGCTACATGAAGGAATTATTCGATTTGCATCATACTCTCAACTTTCGTTTCAAACATTGTAAACCTCAAGTATGCAAAATTTCAAGTTCCTAACTTGAAGCATTCGAGCAATAATTGTGAAAACGTGTTTCAAGGACTCTTGTATGGGAGGTACCCGAAGGAGTGGAAGGATATCGCCCATTAACGAACTTAGCCTTATTTTTTTCATTTTACAAGTTGTGACAAAATTTCAAGTTCCTAGGTCAACGCGTTCTTGAGTTATCTTGCTAACGGACGGACAGACGGACGGACGGACGGACGGATGGACAGACAGCAAACGGATGGACGGACAGCAAACAGATTTGGGGGTTTTGGCCAAAAATAAAGACAAAATAACATATAACTTTTCTTCGTCCGAGGCTCGGTTCTATGCGTTACAAATTTTTCGGGCTGGATTAAACTTATAATACTCTATATGTTCATCTAGAGTATAATTATCATTGTTAGTAGAGAGATTTAACTTTTTTTTATCGATCACCGGCCCATAATTGCTGGTGATCGGTCGATAATATCCTTTCTTTTGAAGTCATATTCAAAAAATCACTATACAACAATATTTTGTATACACGTGCGCACGCTTTGTAACTGGAAAACAAATGAAGTTAGAGATTAGAGACCAACAATAATCAAGCAGTATTGAAATGTCTTCACAGACTTTCGTTCAACGTTACTACATTCAAACTTTTTTGTGCTGCTGAATTTAAAAAAAATATAACTTACAAGGTGAGCAAATAATTTCGGGGGAGGGGGGGGTATCCGCAAAGCAACCCCCCCCCCCACCCCCGGTACTACGCCAGTGCGTACAAGTCGCAATGCGTTAGTCCGTTGCGCCACCTTGGTAATATTTAAAACATTGATTTTACGTGATTATGTGTTCATGGACAGGAGCGTCCAAAAATAAGGAAAAGAAGTTTCAGTTTTCTAAATACGAACTGATCTTAATGTATGATTTTGTATTACATGTGCTTAGTTTTAAACCCCACATTAATTTTTCTTCACAAATAGACATTCTTCAAAATATTGCAGATTGCGGACACCCGATTTTCGAAAGGGACACTAAGGGGTTTTTTACGGAAGTGTTGAAAAATAGTGCAGCCAGGTCGAATCAGCTGAGTCCGATAAGAAATCCGACCTGCACAGTTCAATTGGATTCAACTTCTGATAAAAGGGATTAACAATGTCCTTACGCATATATTTGAAAAATTTAAATTCACTTCGCGGTACAGCGGTGTATCTCTGCAATTCCCTCCAAACATTTTTTTTTAGAGTTCATTAGATATTGAATAAATTGCAGCTGAAATTTTTTTTTTAATAATTTATGCGTTGAGTGGTAATTGAACCCACGACATCGCCAAAGCAATGTAATTGTTGACCTAAAAGCTGTCGCTACAGACAAAAGGTTGTAAATACAGAAGATTGGTTGTAGCAACTATTCTTCTGTTAAAATGCGAATTTCTTCCATTTTGTTCAAAATAGCCGCAACTAAAACTCTGTAAAAATAAAAAATTAAGTCATACAGATATTTGGTTATTTTGCCTTCTATGCCAACGTTAGAGCAACTCTTAGTTCTAGCCTTTTGGTTATCGTGGCTTTTTTATCCATTGTGATGGTTGGCACAACGTTATGACAGCAATTAAAGTTCTGCGATGGAAAAAGAAGTTGTTTTGTGTTACTTGGGTGTAACAAATGAGTTCTATAATTGGGTCATATTCCGGGATGCGGTCTAGCGGTTGAAAAAAGCCCGTGGAAGTGAAAAGATACTTGATATCTTATCAGACCTGAGAGATATTGCGGAGTTCATGGAAAAATATACAACCACTTTACACCCCCTTAGGGGTCGAATTTTAAAAAATCTTGAAAACTCATATGAAGAATCCGTAGGACAAAAATGAATTCAATATTTGGAAAGACTTAGTAAATATGACGAAAATCGTGAAAATATTGGCATTTTATTTTCACTGATCATTTTTTATGCCCACTCTTCCAACCGCCAATGAATATTCGAATTGTTTTTTATCATAATTACTTTTCTAGTTGATTTACATATACGTACCGAGTTTCAATTTTTTAGCATAAGCCGTTCTAAAGTTAGGAAAATAACCCCCCCCCCCCCAACCGTACCATACTACCCCTAAAAAAAATTATTTTTTCCGCCATGCCACTATTATATCTCTATCTAAAAACCAAGTTTCAGCGTTATATAATTATACAGTCAAAACCGGATAAAACGACATCGCTTTTAACGACGGATCGGTTACTACGATTAAATGGCATGGTCTTGGTCGAATCTCTACACAAAGGAATGTATCTAAATTGCATATTGCTTATAACGACTATTGGATATAGCAACGAGTTTTGAGGGTCGCTTCAATGTCGTTATATCCGGTTTTGACTGTAGGTTCTTACGATATAAATATCGGAACTTTTTCCTTCTTACCCTTCCCCACCCTCACAAACTATACCCGTGTCTCCAATTTTTTTCCCTACTAGGGTTCTATTGGGCCTACTTCTAGTAAAAATTTGAAGCATCTATCTTACACTGTTATTGAGATATGAAACGTAATTTTTTTGAAAAATTCTTATCCCTTATCCCCTCCACTCCTATGATCCCCAGCCCCTTCAAAGACTTTACTTTGAGCAATCTTTATTTATCAAGCTTTACTCAAACCGAAGTTTGTTTTTCTGGTGCAATTGGTTTGTGATATATTGTAATCTGAAGTTCTTCACCCCCCACTCTCGTACGCCACAACCCCACCCAAAAATTTTGTTGCAATCTACTCTCCTTACTAGGATTATACTTAATTATACTTAACTACAGATATTTGTTTTAATTGCTTGCCATTAACAGTTTAGGAGATATAGATTTTTGAATGTGTTCATCTCGACTTTTTCGCGTTTTGGACGCATTATTTCCAGCTTCACTCCCACACCCCTTCACACTTATCAGTAATTTTTTTGCAAATGGGTCCACAATCGAAGTTCAATAGAAATTCCTAGTTTCAGTCTCCTAATATAAGCGGTTGCTGAGATCTAGAAACCAAAATTTTTCGTCTAAAGCGCTTCCCCTACTTTCTCCTTCACACTCTCGAAAAATTTCATTTCGAGAAGTCTACCATGTCTATTCAGAAAAAAATTAATTTAATAGTTCACATGGCTTGGGAACTAAAAAAATCATTGAGCGAAACACGCGTTAATCGATGTAAAATCCTTAATATGACGAAAAAAATTACACAATAAGCAATTTTTAAATCGAAACTATCTTATGTAGTTCTTCGTCTGTATGAAGAAACGTTCATCAAACGATGCAAGTGTTCATCAATGTTCCGTTGTAGTTATTCGTTATTATGACGAAAAATTCATCAAATGATGAAAGTATTTATCGAAATTTAATTACAGCTATTCTTCAGTATGAAGACAAATACATCATATAACGTTCATAACCACCAAAACATCATTGTTCATTCATATGATGAAAAACTTAGTGGTCTACGAACATGTTCATCATTTGATGAATATGATTTCATCAAATAGATGCTCGCGTTCATTGAACCAAAAATGATGAAAGTTTTCATTGATTCAGTGAAAAAAATTCAGTAATATGATGTACCAATTTGGTTCAGTGTATGTAGGTATAGAGCCACTTAACGGACAACCATTTTTGATAGGACTAGTCAGGTACGGGGACGAAGAAAGTTTTCTGTATATCAGAAACGGCATATGCTGTGGAAAGTAAGGGGTAGGCTAAAGCAAATATAATGTGGAGTAAAAAAATGTTCGTGGAAATGATTGTTTTTATATTTCAAAAATTTTGTTATATCTTTTGGGCATATTGAGTTCTTAAATTGATTTTACTTCTGCGGCTTCTTTATATACGCACCTAGAAAGGTTTTCCAAATTTTTCGAAACCTCTAAGGGGTGTAAGATCGCTTTTCTATGTCTTTCACATGGATGATCAAGAAGGATTCACTCGATTTCAAGCATGTTCATCCCTTTACCTGAAACTACAATATAAATTTGATTTCAGAACTTTACCTACACTGAGAGAAAAAATACTGCAACTTCATCAGAAATAAGGATGTTTTCATACTTTCGACTATAAAAAGACCCCATTCGTGTTTATTGAAAAATTTGCATTGACAAATGAGCTCAATACAAATTTAAATTTTTAGAGAACATATGATATTGAAAGTAATGCAAAACGATATATCACTAAATAGTGAAAATATATGTATGTTCCAAATGCAAAATTTGCAATACTTTTTTTTGATTATTATAAATAGTTCCGCACTATACTATATCGAAACAATATAAATTGATTAGTTCTTCACTATAAATTTATATACGGCATATGTATGAATTCCATCGCTGCCATTACAATCTGCATTGAAACGATGTGCATTGATAGTTATTTTCTTATCAATATATATTCACTTAATATAAAAATAACTTCGAAATGATAAATAGTATTTTAAATGTGAAAATTGCATTGTCTCATGTGAAACTTGAAAAGTATCTATTGGGCGAAGTTTAGGTAAGGTGGGTGATCGCTTCGCGATCAAGCACATAGACCGCCACAGGGTCTGTTGTGATCCCACATGCACGGTAAAAAAATACCTGCGTGCCCAAGACAGCCACTTACGTAAATCACCCCGCCTGACGTACTGAAGCAGCTTTTCCAGTTTTGTGCTTGCGAATTCGCCCAAATCAAAGACAATAGACTCCATAAGATGTCTCAAGGCATTAAAAATGAACGAAAGAGCTTTCAGATCAGTTACACAATCAGCGATTATTGAAAAAAACTTTCGCAAACTGCCTAACTACCCTGTTCACAAAACTGTCAAATGCGGTTTCCTTCGAGACCGTAAAAGGGGAAGTTTGTTTGCATTGTTGCCTTTTTCCACATATTTTCATTTTGATTTGCTGTTCTAGATTGCATTGGAATTGAATATTTTGCGACTTAAAAAAATATTTAGGATTTTTTTTTTTAGTTTTCCGATAATCGAAGTAAAAAAAATGGATTTTGTCAATCAAGTCGATAGTATCGCAAACTAAATTACTCGGAGGTCGCTAGTATAACACAGAAGAACAAAATCTACCAGTGGTCGTGTTGGATGATGGATGGAGGATAGAAAATAGTGGATGAAAGATGGAGGATGGAAGATGGTGGATAGAGAATGGATGATGATGGTTGGAGGATGGTGGATGGACGAAGGTGGATAGAGGATGGTGGATGGAGGTTGGAGAATGGAGGGTGGGGGATGGTAGACAGAGGATGGAAGATGATGGATATAGGATGATGGATGGAGGATGGGGGATGGAGAATGGTGAAAAAACGCGATATGATATTCGCTGTCCGAATACCGGATTACAATAAAATTTTGAAACTCAACAAAAAAGATAAGATCTTGAAAAAAATTAAGAAACACAAAGTGCCGAAAAGACTGAATACGACGAGAATGAAACAGACATTTTATTGTGAGTCTTTTATTGTAGGTGTACTAGGCGAATAGATAGGAAACAAATTTTTGAATGTGGCAGTGGCGTACGGAGGTTGGTGCTTAACAATTTTAGATTACGATTTTTCACGAAGTGATTGCATTAGCCAAATAAAATTCGGTTTGTGTATAAGGGTTGACTAATGAAGTTTGCTGAAGGTAACATTTTTTATGTGGGCAGTGGAGCATAAAAGTGGAGGGATAAGAATTTTTCTAAAAAAATCACGTCTCATTTTTAAAGAACAGTGTGAGATAGAATTTTAAATGGGTACGAAAGCGGGTATTGAAGTTGATCTCAGATCGGGTATCTCTCGCCGTCGCTTACTACTGTCTTCCGCTGTCTTGAGTGGATCCTTTGGACGAGTACTCTTTCGAAGTCACATCTTGAGGTCCTCCGTACCCCGGTTCTCACGAGTTATGTTTCCGTATGTGAATCCGGAAGCTCGGGACCGGCTCAAGCATCCAAGGACAACGAAAAGCGAGTTCCCCTTTCTGTTCCCTTCAAAGTTTAAAACTTTGGAAAAAATTTATCATTAGAGACGTGTTGGAGCGAAATCGCCAACGATAGCCGAGGTAGTTCGAAACAACTGGTAGAGTCTGCCCGCTCGAACTCTTTATTTATGCAAACTAGACGAGAATTAAGAAACGTCACTCGAAGATAGCTCATAAACCTTGCGCCTGTCACAAGCTTTGGACATGTTTATTCAATACGAGATCTGTTCTATGTCTCAAAAATGTCGGACGTATTTTGTCAAGAAAAGAGGAAGTGGTTACGGCGAAGCCAAGACTAGCCGAACGTACGGCGAAAACCTATAAAGGAGATGAACCGCGATTGCGCGGGTCTCATTGTTGTCGGAACATGGAGTTGAAGTAAGAAAGAAAAAGTTGAAAACGAAGTGGGATCGTTACAATATTGTGAGAAGCTGAAAACGAAGTGGTATCGGAACACGGAGTGTATGAAAGGAGTGAAAACTGAAAACAAAGGTGGCGTAGTCGCGGAATTCTTGAGATTACGAACGGCAGCTAAAGGAGTTAAAGTCGCAGCTAAAACTGGACCCCATTTTCTTTGCTTTTCCTTACAGGTGGAACCGCTGGAGTCGAAGTCAGCCAGGCGGCGTAGAAGCGAGCAAGAAGGTTCGCTACGCGAGAAGTGGAAGATCGGTAGCGCCGGAAAATAATCATTTCCATACTTGTTCCATGTTCATTGAATGACGAATTTCATAATTTAAAACTGTTTAAAGAGTGTCTAAATTTATGGTACCTCGATAAAGCTTCGATAAGGTCTTACCGAACTAATCTGGCGCACATTTCCCCATTTTTCAACAGTAACAGAACAGCCAAGCACCAACAGTTGGTATAAAGCCTTATCGAAGCTATTCTTGCTTTGGAACTACGGAAGCAAAAAAACTGAAAAACTATATTCACAATTTTTTTACTTCTATATTTTTTTTTTTTTTTAATGCGTATTAACATTGTACACTCTCGGATTTGAGCCAAGGTCCCGTCACACATAAATCCGATACGCTGCACAATAGGCCAATCTGAAACATTCTCGTAATAGGGTTGAAGCCGAATCACTTAGAATTAAACATGTCGAGCGAAGCTCACTTCGAAACCTTCCCTCGCAAGTATTGCGGAAGCTTTAAGTCAAAAGCCCACAATCCTCCATAATACTGTTGCTATTTCCATAAGGCCTTATAGAGGGTCTTACCTAAGCTATTGATAGTTCAAACTCCGCTCGCAAGTCTTACGGAAGCCTTAACGAATTTAAAATTTTACAACCTGCGCTCAACACTCTTACCGAAGTTTTATCGTTATAGCCTCCGGAAAATTAAAATGCGAATTTTGTGTGCTAGTTGGGCCTTTACACCATCATCTTAAAAAAAAATCTGGTCTATTAGGCATACTACTGGTAAAAATTTTAAAATCTATCTCACACTGTTCTTGAAATATGAGACGGATTGCTTAGAAAAATTCTTATCCCCTCCACATTCATGCTCCACTGCCCTCATAAAAAATGCTACTTTCCGCAAACTTTATTAGTCAACCCTTATACACAAACCGAATTTTATTTGTCTAATGCAATCACTTCGTGAAAAACCGTAATCTAAAATTGTTAGCCCCCAACCTCCGTTCGCCACTGCCACACTCAAAAATTTGTTTCCTATCTATTCGCCTAGTACACCGACAATAAAAGTCTCACAATAAAATGTCTGTTTCACTCTCGTCGTATTCAGTCTTTTGTGCAATGTAAAAATGAAAGAAATATGTAAATACGCTTCACATTTGTCCGATGGCAGTTTTAAGTTTTAAGATAAAGCGTTCTCGAATTATCGTGCAATGGGCTGAATCACGAGTTCTGTTGACTTTCGTATGTAGAATCCGAATGAATGAGAGATTTTTGCCACTAATAAACTACCGACGAGCAATAATGATTTCCAAGCATTGCAAATTTCTCGGCTTGAATCAAACTTATAATAACTAGTGATTCATTTCGGAGTACAAGTACATAAATGTATATGTATATTGTTCAAACTCTATTAACCAAATAGACCAAGATAGGTATTATTTTCCGATCGGTCATTTCTGGATCAAAACCTCTCAAAATTCAAAAGAAAGGCGTAGACTGGGTCGTCCAAGAAACAAATGCAGATGAAAAATCCAGAAGAAAATACGAGGAGTACATAAGTCCGGCGAGAGGTAATGGCTATCATAATCGCCCATAACACGACTTTCGGAAGAAAACTGTTGCTGCCCTATGACCCATCGTCATACTGAAACTGAACATACATAGGTACATATAACATACAAAACGGATAAGAAGTCATACTGAGAAATGTTTGTAAATTGCGGTTATTTGAATAACATATCTATTTTTGTAAAACCATCGGGTTGATTTACAATATCAGTCGAAAAACCATTTTTTTAATTCGATTGTTCGATTAACGGAATATTAAGAAAAAAATTCCTAAGTATTTTCTAAAGTCGCAAAATATTCAATGGAATTGAATATCAATCTAAAACAGGAAATCAACATGAAAATATGTAAAAAAAGGCAGCAACGCAAATAAACTTCCCCTTATACCGACTCCAAGCAAATTGCATTCGGCATTTTGTTGATTTTTGCGAACAGGGTACCTATGTAGGCAGTTTGCGAAAGTTTTTTTCAATAACCGCTCATCGTGTCACTGATCTGAAAGCTCTTTTGATAGTTTTTAAGGCCTTGAGACATCTTATAGAGTCTATTGTCTTTGCCCAAATCTATGGCGAAGCGCGTATCTAAAGTACGTTCGCGCATCCAGGTAAGACCCGGACATTTGCAAAGCAAGTGGAAAATACTTTCCTCGGCATCGGGTTTCACAGATGTAACGTCCGTAACGCCCAGTCTTCTGGCGTGCCTGCCGATCAGGCAATGGCCCCTCAGTACACGAATTAGGATACGAGGAGTATTTCTGTATCCAAGTAAAATGAATTTTGACCTGCTCGCATTTAAAGTCGGCATAGCTGCCTGGCACGAGAGACGATGTGAGGCTTGAGCATTGTAACGACTCGAATTTTCGGGGTATGTTCATCGGGCGCCAGGGGTTCGTTACAAACATTTCTTTATTATGACTTCATCTTCTTTATTTAGTTAAGGTTATAATTCTATTTGTAATTCGGTTAATTTAGGTTAATACTACTGGAACTGATATGATTTCATTTAATTCACTTCGGCTATCTAAGTCCTGCAGTGTGTCTGGCCTCACTACTTTCTCCTTTGCTGCTTGCTTCGGCACTTCTTGTGTCACCTTCCGGATCCTCGTTGTACTCGCTATATTCTCCTGGCTCGTCGCCCTCTCTCGATAACTCTCTGCTCGGCTCTGAGCTTCTTGCGTTGCCTTGTGGGTCCTCGTCCCACTTGTCGAGTCTCCTTGCTCGTCACTCTCTCTCGATGAATCTCTGCTCAGCTCTGTGCTGTCTTGCCGGTTCTCGTCTCGCTTGCCGTGTTTTCTGGCTCTCCGACTCGATAAATCTCTGCTCGGCTCTGTGCTTCTTTCGTCGCCCGTCTCGCTTGCTCGCCTCTTGCACGTCTTAGCTCCTCGTACTATGCTTCAAAGCCCTCGTCGGGCGTCTTCTGTGCTACGGTTTGCTTCGTGCGTCGTCTGCATCGTTGCTTCATCTGGACCTCGGCTACATGCGTCTTCTTCGTCGCTGCTTCGTCTCGGTCTTGCTGCGTGCGTCGTCTGCGTTGCTCTCTGTGCCACTAGTCTGCGTTGCCGTGTAGCTGTTAGCGGCTGCTGGGCTACGGCTTGTAACTACTGCGTCGCTGTTTGGCCAGGTCTTTGTGACCAAGTAGAAACATGCCGCTGCTTCGTCTTGGGCTTCGTCGCTTGCGTCTGCTGCCTTCGCTGAGTTTGGCTCCGTGTGTGTATTCGCGGTAACCGGTTGGCCGAGCTATGTTTAGGCGGACTCTCAGGAGCCACAGACCCTAAAATAGACAGGCATGGCCGGGACAAGCTGCACTCTACCTTTAAGCATTTCGAGACTATGTTTGGCGGACTCTCAAGAGCCACAGACCCAAGACATAGGTCGACTCCTCGGGCAGGGCGTCAGTTTTCGCTTTGGGAGGAGTTTTAGGCTCGACCCGCGGCTACTGACTGACGCCGCCGACTGACTGCCTTTTGCTCGGTCGTTTTGTCCTATATACTGTCCAGAACATGCACTGGCTGCGAATTATATCAAGAAATAAAAAGAATGTATGTTATTTATTTCATAGTTTTATTCCGGTGTTCTAGCATTGCAGTTGGTGTAGACGTAAATTTGACATAAGATTTCCGTCATTACAGCATCTTGTGTTAGCCTCTGATACGGCCGTCATGCCGATAGCATGTTTTAAGTTCTCTACGGGCCTCCTCACTGGAAGCGCTAATGCTTGATTCAGCACCGAACCTCTCCTTGCGAGTTCATCTGCGGCCTCATTGCCCGAAATCCCGCGGCGACCCGGAACCCAACAAATTGCAATGTTCGCATTGCACAAGCCTCTAGCAGATTGCAGAACTGAACGATTCCCATCATCTCCGCCTGACCGCGACGGTCGGCAGTTCCAGCCAGATTGTACCTTACACCCGCACCCGCGTCAGTTTTGGAACCGTCTGTGTAGATATGAAAGACCCTTTGTGGGGCTGATCTACATTACACCCCTCTCTACTAGGGATCCACGTTGATAATTTTTCAGAGAATTCGAACTGCGGAATCAAGTAGTTTGTATACTCTAACAGGTTACAATCACTAAATCATCCGAATATGCTGCTGCCCCGCTGATCTAGATACCCAGCTGCCTGACTGTCTTGGGCGCATGGCAATTTTCGCTGCTACACTCTTCCCATAGATATCCAGCGGAAGAAGATGAAGGATCATCTCTAAAGCTGCTGTAGGTGTGGTGCTAAGAACGCCCGTTGCTTCTGTGGAACCAAGACGCTGAACCTTAGTGAGTTTACTTAGGTAGGTGGATTTTTCCAGAGCTACTGACCATACTAAAAATTCCGTAGGTTAGGACGGTTCTGATTATGGCTGTATACATCCAGTGAGCCATCTCCCACTTTTTCCCGAACATCTTTTTACAAGCGTAGAGAGCACCTAAAGCCTTTCTCAGTCGCTCGTTGATGTTCTTACCGCAGGTAAGTTTCTGGTCGTTGAGGTATTGACCTCCAGTCTACAGCTACCAGCCCAAGCGCTCATTAGTGTGAGTGCCCTTTCAAGCAGGTAGCTTATAGTGGATAGAATAATACCCGCTATCGAAATTGCTAAATCGTCTGCGTATGCGACCACCCTTGCGCCCTGACGGGTTAGCGAAGTTAAAAACATGTTGACTATCACGAGCCACAGTAGTGGTGAAATCACACCCTCTGTGACGTACCCCGGGCCGTGTACCTGCGTACCTTCCTACTGTCCAGTGCCGATTCAATGGCACGGCTGCTCAGCATTACGGCTATCCAGTTACAGAGCCCCCACTTCCCTCAGTGCATCGCTGATCGCCTCAACTCTTACGTTCTTAAAGGCACCTTCGATATCCAGGAAGGCTTCAAGAGTGAATTCTTTAAAATACAGAGACTTCTCAATCTCCAGAACTATCTGGTGTAGCGCCGTTTCGGTCGATCTACCTTTGGTGTAGGCACGTTGTGAGCCCGACAGGGCAATAACCCCCGCTTTGTCACGGATGTGTATCTCCAGCAACCTTTCGAGGGTTTTAAGTCAGAAGGAAAGTTATGGGTTTGAAGTCCTTCACTAAGATGGAGCTTGGTCTTCCCGCTTTGAGTATAAAGATAACTCGTGCCTCCCTCCATTTGCAGGGAATATGGCCGAGAGCAAGGCATCCCCTTAAAATCGCCAGTAGCCATGTTATTAACCAAGGCAGCGCATTTTGCATCATAGCTGGAAATACCCCGTCTACTCCTAGTGATTTATAAGGCATGAAGGACTTGATTGCCCATACTATCTTCTCTGGGCTGACAATGGAGTTGCAGGATTCCTGCCCCACGTACTCGTTCAATGGACTGTCAGTGCAGTCCTGTAGTACCTCGGAGCAGCCTGGTTACTGGACTCGGTCCAAGCCCCCGCCTAATCCCGGTGGTAGCTAGGTGTGACTGGATCTTTGAATTTAATTCTGCTAAGCCTAGCAGCTTCGTTCGTCTCCTCGACACACACGATCGGTTGAAAGCGTCGACCAACAACAACTCTGACCCAGATTCTATAGGGCTGTTAGTGGTTTTGCCAAGTTATTGGAAACCTGTCTGTCAAATTTGGTCCAATCTGTCTTGCGCGGTTTTCTGAACGGCGTATTGGGGGGGGGGGGGGCTTTGTCCATGACATCAAATCTAATCTAGCAGTAATCAAAGAATGATGCGCGACAAGATACCCTCTATTTATTCATCCTGATAACATTGGCGTGAGTTATATAACCACATACAATACAATATACATTGCACATCTCTAAACATATTCCCAAAATACTCCGATTACATGAAACACACATTTTTCCACATCAACACTTTCCCAGTAATATACCCATGTCAACCACCTTCCCAGAAATAGATAACGTTGCACCTACATTTTTCCCTTGATCACCTTTGCACACCTGAAACCCAGACACCACAATTTATAATAAAGAATATTTCATTTTTAATAAAATAATAATCAATGGCGCAACAGCCCAAATCGGGCCTAGGCCTTGAAGTAATGCTAGAGCTACTTCATTTCGAAACCAACGGAACACTAGGAGGTGAAGTGGTCAGCTACACGCTCGTCCGTGATTATTACCCCGATTTAAACTCAGGTACTCATGTACAGCTGAGTGAACTGGTAGTCCGGCACCCAATACCATTTTCGAAAATTACTTGCCGCCAAGCAGATTTGAAACTGGTACCAGGTGCATCGAAGGCAAGTGCTCTAGCCACTAAGCCACCCAGACTACCGATTTTTAATAAAAACATAATTGTAATTCAGTCCAATTTGATAACCAGACGAATAAAGAACTATTGTTAAAATTTAAAACTGCTTTTTTTATGTAAAGTCTGGTCCGTACACTTATTTGGCGCAGTCGGTAGGATCCACAAGGATTCCTGGTTCCGAATAATTTTTTTTTCCTCATTTTGTGTAAAATTAATCAAAGGATTATCGTTAATTATACTTACCGACGGCAAATCGGTAGAAGTGAAGAAAATTCAAAAAAACTTTCGGTTCCATTCATGTCGTGCTAAAATATTCGAAGGAAAATCGAATATTTTGCTTGTCGAGTGAATATCAATTCCTTAGCACAAGTGAACATTGTTGTGTTGTTGCTTAAGCTAGTGGAGAGAACCAACGCACGGATCGGAACTTATCATGAAGAAAGAACTAATTATAATCTGCACGTAAGTCAAACGATTGGAACGATTCCATTCTTACCAATTCCTAACAATTTCCTAACATTTGATTAACATTTCCTGAGAAATTACAATTGATTGATTAAAATTGAAACTAATAAAGTTATTCGCGAATTAATTAAAAGTATATTATTTCTATAAGTGATTGATTAGATAGATAAGAGAATTTTTTTATTAACGTGATTACAAAAGTGAATTCTAACGGTATTTAAATAAAGTGCATAAGCATATATAAAGTTTAGTTACACATTCAATAACAATCCTTGAACTCGTGTTTTAATAGTATAAAAAAAATAATAATAATGGAAAACGCGAACGCGATTATAAACCCCATTGCGAATGCAAATGTGGCCGCAGATAACGTTAACATCGATGTTTTTAAATCCTTGCGCATTCCGGACGCAGTTAAGGACCTTCCTCGATTCGATGGGAGTCCAAGACTACTAAACGAGTTTTTAAGTAATGTGAAAGAAATTCTTTTTATAATGGCCAATATAGACGGCACAACTCACTCTAAAATTTCGCTCCGAACAATTCGAGATAATATTGAAGGATCCGCCAATGAATTTCTGAATATGTACGGTACTGAATTAAATTGGGGGGACATAACACGTAACTTAATTTAACATTATTCTGATAAACGTAATGAAACTTCTCTCAACAGAGACTTACACAATATAAGACAAAATAATAATACCATAGAAAAGTTCCACAGTGAAGCTATTGAAATTTTATCTACAACGTTAATCAATGTGAAAATTAAATAAACTTACGCTAACGTGATCAAAGCAAAGAAAGAGCTTTATTCAGAAATGTGTCTGAACGCCTTTCTAATAGGATTAAAAGAACCACTTGGGTCGACAGTACGGGCCATGAAACCTTATTCACTAGTTGAAGCATTTTTATACTGCATGCGTGAACAAAATATATTTTACGCGAAAATTGATAATTCAAATAAAAATTTTACAAACAAAAACCAAAACTCTAATAATCCTAACTATTATAGACCTATGCAACCAGGTTTTCGCCAAACAAATAATATTAAGTCCCAAAACAGACAAAACCAATTTCAGAATTTCCAAAGACCAAATCAGTTTACTCCACCCCAACAAATGCAATATTAATATAATCCACCACAACAAAGACCTTACCAGTATCCTAGAGCGCCCAATAATCAGATTTTGCCCAGACCTGAACCCATGGTTCCGGCAACACCAATTTTAGGCAAACAACTCGATACCAATCGACAGCCTCAAAATTCATATTTTAGATCGACTAGTCCAGCTAGATTCGTAGGAGAGATTCGAGAAGAACTTAATTCAGTCATAAAATTACCGATAGACATCCGAAATGGGGGTTTTTACTTAAACTTCACTAGGATCAAACCACAACTTTATATCCCTGATGGAGTATATAAATCTTCAGAATGGCATGGTTTTGTTGAAGTTGTAAATAAATCAAATGACGATCAAAACTAGCTACTCGAACAGCCCCTCAAAGCCGAATTATTTACAAATTTTATTGAACATCCTTGTGAATTAAACTTTTCTGAAAAAACTGACTACAATTCTCAAGAAACCCCAAACAAAGATGATATAGTTCAGTCTCTACGCTTGAATCATCTTAACGAAAAAGAACGGAAAAAGATAAGTAAATTGTGTAAACAATATCAGGACATTTTTTATAAAGAAGGCCAAAAATTAACTTTCACTAACAAAATAAAACACCATATCTCAACAACTGACAATATTCCAATATATACGAAATCATACCGTTATCCTTATGTGCATAAGGAAGAAGTCAGGAACCTAATAAGTCAAATGATTGACCAAGATATTATCAAACCAAGCTATTCCCAATGGAGTTCTCTTATATGGGTAGTACCCAAGAAGAAGGACGCTAGCGGAAGACAAAAGTGGCGATTAGTCATCGACTATCGCAAACTTAACGAAAAAAATCTGCCAACAATCTGGGCGTAACTTTATTATTTTTCCGGCAGAAGTAAGGAACGCGTTCAATTCTGAAATGCGGTGTAGGCTACTACGTGAGTGAAAACCTATCAAAAAGAACAAGATCATGGAAGTGAAAATCTGATTGGATCTGAGAGATATGGAATAGTTTATGAAAAAGTACACAATCACTTTACACCCCCTTAGGGGTCAATTTTCAGAAAATCTTGAAAACACTTTCTTGGTATTCATATGGAGAATACATAGAATAAAATTATATTCATTATTTGGGACGAGGTAGTAGATATGTCGAAAATCGTGGGAAAATATGCATTCTATTTTCACAGATAATTTTTTTTGCCCCCCTTCTGAACGCCAATAGATATTCGTTTTTTTTAATCAAAATTATTTTTTTTGTTGATTTAGATATACACACCGAGTTTCAACATTGTAGCTTAAGCCGTTCTATATATAGGAAAAACACCTACCACTTGTACCACACTACCCTTAGGGGTCGAATTTCAAAAAACCTTGAAAACGCTTTCTAGGTATTCATACAAAGAGTCCGTAGAATAAAAATGAATTCAATATTTGGAAAGACCTAGTAGATATGACGAAAATCGTGAAAATATATGCATTTTATATTTATTATATTTCCAAATATTTTTTTTTGCCCCCCCCCCCTTCTGAACGCCAATGAATATTCAAATTTTTGTTTATCACTATTACTTTTCTAGTTGATTTATATATACACACCGAGTTTCAACATTGTAGCTTAAGCCGTTCCATACATAGGAAAAACATCCCCACTTGTACCACACTACCCTTAGGGGTCGAATTTCAAAAAACCTTGAAAACGCTTTCTAGGTATTCATACGAAGAATCCGTAGAATAAAAATGAATTCAATATTTGGAAAGACCTAGTAGATATGACGAAAATCGTGAAAATATATGCATTTTATATTTATTATTTTTACAAATTTTTTTTTGCCCCCCCCCTTCTGAACGCCAATGAATATTGAAATTTTTTTTTATCACAATTACTTTTCTAGTTGATTTACATATACACACCGAGTTTCAACATTGTAGCTTAAGCCGTTCCATATATAAGAAAAACACCCCCAGTTGTACCACACTACCCTTAGGGGTCGAATTTCAAAAAACCTTGAAAACACTTTCTAGGTATTCATACGAAGAATCCGAAGAATAAAAATGAATTCAATATTTGGAAAGACCTAGTAGATATGACGAAAATCGTGAAAATATATGAATTTTATATCTATTATATTAACAAATAATTTTTTTTGCCCCCCTTTCTAAACGCCAATGAATATTCAAATTTTTTTTTATCACAATTACTTTTCTGGTTGATTTACATATACACACCGAGTTTCAACTTTCTAGCATAAACCGTTTAATAGTTAGGAAAAACACCCCCTACCCCCGTAGCATACTACCCCTAAAAAAAAATTTATTTTTCCAACATTCCGCTACTATAGCTCTATCTAAATACCAAGTTTAAGGCTTATATCCTTACAGGTTCTCAAGATATAAGCATCGGAACTTTTTCCTTTTCACCCTCCCCCACCCTCCCCCTCTTCACCCTCAACCCCAAAACTTTTTTCCCTACTAGGGTTTAATTAGCGCTACTTCTGGTAAAAATTCTAAGCATCTATCTTAAACTGTTCTTGAGATATGAAATGTGTTTGATTTGAAAAATTCTCATCCCCTCCACTTCTATGCTCCACCTCCCACATAAAAAATTTTACTTTGATCAATCTTTTTTTGTCAACCTTTACACCCAAACCAAATTTTATTTTTCTAGAGCAATTGGTTCATGAGATATCGTAATCTTAAGTTTTTCACCCCCCACCCCCATACACAACTTCCCCCACCCAAAATTTTTCTTCATTCTGTTCTCCTAGTATAACTACAAATATTTGTTAAGTTTGAATAGTGTGCCATTACCGGTTTAGGAGATATGGATCTTAGAATGTGTCTATCTCACCTTTTTTGGGTTTCGGACGCATTACATTTCCCCCCACTCCCACACCCCTTAATCAATATTGACAATTTTTCTGCAAATGGGTCTATTATCAGAGCTCTATAGAAATTCCAAGTTTCAGCTTCCTAACATAAGGGGTTACTGAGATCTGGAAACCAACATTTTCGGTCTAAAACACTTCCCCCTCCTTCCCCCTCACACCCCCACCCCCAAAAATTTGATCACTTCAAGGCGCCTACCCCATCTATTCGTTAAAAATTCGTTTCAATATAATATCTCAAAGCGTTTGGCAGCTACGAGCCTCCAAACGATCTTGCGTACGGCGGACGCCGTACGGCGTACGGCGTACGGCGTACGGCGGACAGACGGACTGAAAATTTTTATTGCTTTTTTCGCGTTTACTAGTTATGAAACGTGAAAATAAAAATTTTGAGGGTAGCAAATTTTTTTTTTTAAAAAATCAATCACAATACTTAATTATTAAAATAATAAAGTAAAACAATAAACGATAGATATCCTTCGCCGAATATTAGTGAAATTCTTGACAAACTCGGCAAATGTATGTATTTTACTACACTTGATTAGGGATGGGAATCGATTGCTGGTTTAGGGATGGGAATCGATTGCTCAACAATCGATTGTTGCTTGTTCGATTATTTTAAAATATTCGATTAAGATCAATCGATTAATTGATGGGATTTAAGCAATAAATCGATTAATCGCGTAATTCTTAAGTCCCAGGGTTATCGTATAAGTACACGTAGACTTAATAGGTAGATTTGAATTGAAATGTCTAGGTTCATTATACGTTTAACATAGTGATTGTCCATACATAAAATTTTAGCTATTTAACTATGTATGTATGGTTGTATGAATGTGGCTATGTTCCCTAAGAACTCCTAAACTGCTCAGGAAACGTGTAGAATAGTGCCGGGATAGTTCCTGTGGAGTTTGGTACCGATCGAATAAAAACAAATTGTTTTTTTTTTTGACATTTTTTAATTTGTTTTGCGATTTTAGTACCCTGGTGCTCTAATTCTTTGTTTGTTTGTTTCGTATGCTTTCCTATATCATTCATCCGATTACGATGAAACTTCGTTTCTGCATTAACAAAATCATTTTACAATTGGTGGTTCGAGAGTTATTTCAACATTTGATATGATTTAGCGGCACCTAGTTCGTTTTACTTTATTATTTTAATAATTAAGTATTGTGATTGATTTTTTAAAAAAAAAAATTTGCTACCCTCAAAATTTTTATTTTCACGTTTCATAACTTGTAGACGCGAAAAAAGCAATAAAAATTTTCAGTCCGTCTGTCCGCCGTACGCCGTACGCCGTACGGCGTCCGACGTACGCAAGATCGTTTGGAGGCTCGTAGCTGCCAAACGCTTTGAGATATTAAATTGAAATTTTTTTAACGAATAGATGGGGTAGGCGCCTTGAAGTGACCAAATTTTTAAGGGTGGGGGTGTGAGGGGGAAGGAGGGGGAAGTGTTTTAGACCGAAAATTTTGGTTTCCAGATCTCAGTAGCCCCTTATGCTAGGAAGCTGAAACTTGGAATTTCTATTGAGCTCTGATAGTAGACCCATTTGCAGAAAAATTGTCAATATTGATCAAGGGGTGTGGGAGTGGGGGGAAATGTAATGCGTCCGAAACCCAAAAAAGGTGAGATAGACACATTCTAAAATCCATATCTCCTAAACCGTTAATGGCACACCATTCAAAATTAAAACATATTTGTAGTTATACTAGGAGAACAGAATGAAGAAACATTTTGGGTGGGCGAAGTTGTGTATGGGGGTGGGGGGGTGAAAAACTTAAGATTACGATATCTCATGAACCAATTGCTCTAGAAAAATAAAATTTGCTTTGGGTGTAAAGGTTGACAAAAAAAGGTTGAGGTTGAAAGTAAAAATTTTTAAGTGGGAGGTGGAGCATAGAAGTGGAGGGGATGAGAATTTTTCAAATCAAACACATTTCATATCTCAAGAAGAGTTTAAGATAGATGCTTAGAATTTTTACCAGAAGTAGCGCTAATTAAACCCTAGTAGGGAAAAAAGTTTTGGGGTTGAGGGTGAAGAGGGGGAGGGTGGGGGACGGTGAAAAGGAAAAAGTTCCGATGCTTATATCTTGAGAACCTGTAATGATATAAGCCTTAAACTTTGTATTTAGATAGAGCTATAGTAGCGGAATGTTGGAAAAATACAATTTTTTTTAGGGGTAGTATGCTACGGGGGTAGGGGGTGTTTTTCCTAACTATTAAACGGTTTATGCTAGAAAGTTGAAACTCGGTGTGTATATGTAAATCAACTAGAAAAGTAATTGTGATAAAAAAAAATTTGAATATTCATTGGCGTTTAGAAAGGGGGCCAAAAAAAATTATTTGTAAATGTAATAGATATAAAATTCATATATTTTCACGATTTTCGTCATATCTACTAGGTCTTTCCAAATATTGAATTCATTTTTATTCTACGGATTCTTCGTATGAATACCTAGAAAGTGTTTTCAAGGTTTTTTGAAATTCGACCCCCAAGGGTAGTGTGGTACAAGTGGTAGGTGTTTTTCCTATATATAGAACGGCTTAAGCTACAATGTTGAAACTCGGTGTGTATATGTAAATCAACTAGAAAGGTAATTGTGATAAAAAAAAATTTGAATATTCATTGGCGTTTAGAAGGGGGGGGGGCAAAAAAAAATATTTGTAAATATAATAAATATAAAATGCAAATATTTTCACGATTTTCCTCATAATCTACTAGGTCTTTCCAAATATTGAATTCATTTTTATTCTACGGACTCTTCGTATGAATACCTAGAAAGTGTTATCAAGGTTTTTTGAAATTCGACCCCTAAGGGTAGTGTGGTACAAGTGGGGGTGTTTTTCCTATATATGGAACGGCTTAAGCTACAATGTTGAAACTCGGTGTGTACATGTAAATCAACTAGAAAAGTAATAGTGATAAAAAAAAATTTGAATATTCATTGGCGTTCAGAAGGGGGGGGCATAAAAAAATATTTGGAAATATGATAAATATAAAATGCATATATTTTCACGATTTTCGTCATATCTACTAGGTCTTTCCAAATATTGAATTCATTTTTATTCTACGGATTCTTCGTATGAATACCTAGAAAGTGTTTTCAAGGTTTTTTGAAATTGGACCCCCAAGGGTAGTGTGGTACAAGTGATAGGTGTTTTTCCTATATATAGAACGGCTTAAGCTACAATGTTGAAACTCGGTGTGTATATCTAAATCAACTAAAAAAATAATTTTGAATAAAAAAAACGAATATCTATTGGCGTTCAGAAGGGGGCAAAAAAAATTATCTGTGAAAAAAGAATGCATATTTTCCCACGATTTTCGACATATCTACTACCTCGTCCCAAATAATGAATTTAATTTTATTCTATGTATTCTCCATATGAATACCAAGACAGTGTTTTCAAGATTTTCTGAAAATTGACCCCTAAGGGGGTGTAAAGTGATTGTGTACTTTTTCATAAACTAATCCATATCTCTCAGATCCATTCAGATTTTCACTTCCATGATCTTGTTCTTTTTGATAGGTTTTCAGTCACATAGTAGCCTACACCGCATTTCAGAATTGAACGCGTTCCTTACTTCTGCCTACTTACGCCCAGATTGTTGGCAGATTTTTTAGTATAGTAGTTATGCATTCCCATTACTAAATGGTAAAGATGGATGATGAATGTTGGATAGTGGATGCAGGACGGAGGATTGAAGGTGGAGGATGCTGGATGAAGGGTAGAACATGTATGTTAAGATTTTCTCTATTTTCCTCTCACTTGTGACGCTAAATGTCCGTTAAAAATGTGTGTGAATATGAGTTTTAAACGTACATACATATATATATATATGTATGTTCTTTTTAATGGTTAAATAAATAATATCCCATTCTAAAAATGAGAAGAAAATAAATAAATTAAAATAATAAACATAAAATAATGGAAATAAAATTCGTAGATATTATTTCTTCGTAAATATCTTTTTTTTATAAAATAAAATTTTTTCATAGAAACAAAAAAAATTAATTAAATTCTCTTGAAACTTAAAAAAAAAATAACCACTGCTACTTCCTTCATAACCAAAACATTTCGTCTATTGACGACAGAAAAATTAGCATTGATAAATTTGAACCGGTCAACCTGTTCCTCATATCAGTAGCAATTAATCCAGCCTCTCAGAGCAATCTTTCTGCAGGTACTGAAGATGCAATTACTGATAAGTATTTAATTGCAAGAGTATGCGTTTGTGAAAATTGAAACTTGAGTGTTTCCCAAATTTCATAAGGACTTTTTGTTCTATTCACTACAGGTTAACATAAAAACTGACTGAGCTCTTCAGAAATTCCATTAAGGTCTTCATCTGCATGAGCTTGAGAAGCGCTCTGACACGCAAGTGAATCATGGATCGCCCAAAGATCAGCTGCATTACCTTGATGATGAAGGTTCTGATTCCATCGAAAAAAGAGGAGACGTGGAACTCCAACTGTTTCGCCATTTAATATAGTGATCGCCTCGCGAATTGCAACCGGATTATACTAGATGGTACGAATACGATACTCGAAGGTATCGTAATATTTAACACATTTGCAGTTAACTTGACCTTCAGATCAGTGCTATCAGCTAATTTTTTGTTAACTAATGTAGGAAAATCTATCGTGCATCGAATCTTTTAACTGTTGAAATTCGTTCGATTAATTAACGTTAACTAATCGATTATGTCGATTAATCGACAACACTCATATCGATTGCTAAAATTTATTTTTTTTTTTAAAATTAATCGATTAGTCGATTAATCGAATCGAAATCGAACATCCCTACTTTGGTTTAAAGAACGCACCCTCTACCTTCCAGAGAGTTATGGATAATATCCTGCAAGATCTTCTAGGTAAAATTTGTCTTGTCTATCATATTTTCTACCTCATTACAAGAACATTTAGATAACATCCGAAAAGTATTTGATAGACGCCAATTTTAAAATCCAAATGGACAAATCTGAATTTCTATGCAAGGAAATTACAAACCAAGGTGTACCCAGATAAATTAAAGGCAATTTAAAATTTTTGCCATCCCTAGAAACCAAAAGGAAATTTAATCATTTTTGGGCCTTCTCGGCTATTAATTAATTAATTAGAAAATTCCTCAAAGATTTTTCAAAATTAAGTAAACCCTTAACTCACTGCCCAAAGAAAGGTAAGTCAGTTGATTTAAATAACAGTAGCTACGTAAAAGCATTCAAAACTTGCAAAGACATTTTGATGAACGACCATATTTTACCACATCCCGATTTTTCCAAGCCTTTCGTCCTGACTACCGACGAAAGCCACTTCGCAATTGGTGCCGTTTTGTCACATGGCCAATAGGAAGCGATAAACCAGTGTGCTACGCTAGCAGAACGCTAAGAGATACAGAAACAAACTGTTCAACAATAGAAAAGGAACTTTTGGCGATAGTATGGGCCACCAAATATTTTCGCCATTAACTTTTCGGGCCCAAATTTAAAATTGTTACAGACCACAAGCCACTACTTTGGTTAATGAACCTTAAAGACCCAAACTCCAAACTAGTACGTTGGCGTTTAAAATTAGAAGAGTACGATTACGAAGTAGTCTTTAAGAAAGGAACTCAAATTTCCAACGCCGACGCACTCAGTCGTATACGACTTCCCGAACAACCAAATAATGAAATAGAAATAAATGTATGTAAATAACGTAGTATCAGATCAGGCGGAGCAGGGAACTAATTATTTAACCATACACTCTGCATCAGAAAACTTAAAGACAGGTATCCCGATCTCTGAGCGTCCGTTGAACGAATTCAATCTTCAAATTATCTTGGATAGAAGTAATAAAACACCCAAAATTTTTCGAAGTACCATATTTAGAAATAAAAAATGTACCACCTTCCGATCGATAAATTTTACAGAAAACGATATCACCAAAATGCTGAAAGAATACATAGCTCCAAAAAAACTAACAGCAATCTTTACTGATAATGACACCTTTAGAACAATCCAAACTGTATACTCTAACCATTTTTCTGGAAATAAAATTTTTTAACTACTTAGAGGCACCGAATTTTTAACAGACGTTATTTAAACAACGACGAACAGGACCGATAAATTCAAGACTACCACGTAAAAACATAGAGGTATAAATGAAATCTTACAACTCTTAAAACGACGATATTTTTTCCCATATATGTAGGTATGTCAAGTAAAATTTCCGCTTCCATCAACAATTGTGTAGGTAGGTAGGTAGGTACACGTGGCTGTCCGTGAGAACACGGACACACTTAGACCTAAAAGGTCCGTTGTGATACCACAGGATCATCGACTCCGGTCCTACTCGTCGAACCATTTAGAGCTTATAATAAAGCGTTGGATTCTCGCGACCTCCATTGTGGCAAGTTCACCAAGACAGTTGAAGAAGTACGCTCCGAGGTGAGCTTTCCTTCTGACGGACAGAGCTGGACAAGTACAGAGAAGGTGAAGGACTGTCTCCTCCTCCTCCTCGTCCTGGCAGCTTCTACAGAAGTCGTTTGAGAAAAGTCCAAGCCTTTCTGCATGCCGACCTATAAGACAGTGTCCGGTTAGGACACCGACTATTTTGCGGACTCTTCCTTCGCTCGTACCAAGTCCCTTTCCCACTCTAGGCGGGTTGGGATGGCTGTTGAGAAATTTTTATCGAAGTCCTAACTGGGACGGGTGTAGTCGGTGTTTTCAGGAATGTTATAGTGACTCAAAATTGTTGAGTGGCCTGCACATATGTCAGTCCACAGTGTGGAGGCCTTTAGCCGAATGGCTGCACTGGCTGCCATTTGCTTGCCAAAGATGTCTAAGGGTGGCAGACTGAACAGCTACAGAGGGAGTTGTTCTCAGAGCTCCGCTGATGCATATGCGTGCTGTTCTTTGTACCTTTCCCAGTGTGGTGCGGTTAGCCGCTTTGTCTAAGGCCGTCCACCAGACAACAACACCGTACATGAGTATTGGTCTGATGACGGACACGTAGAGCCAATGAACTATCCGGGGTTGCATACCCCATTTATTGCCAATGGCCTTTTTGCATGAGTAGAGCGCAACTGTTGCTTTCCTTACTCGTTGCTGAATGTTAGGTTTCCAGTGAAGTTTCCTATCCAAAATAAGACCCAAGTATTTTGCACTATCGGTGAAAACTAGACTGGTACCATTCAGAGAAGGATGGTCTAGGTGAGGAATTTTGTATTTCCTGGTGAAGAGGACTAATTCTGTTTTGCATGGGTTCACGCCCAGTCCGCATTCAGAAGTCCAATTAAAAAGAATAGAGAGAGCATTCTGCAATATCTCACTCAGTGTGTTTGGGTGCTTCCCCGAGACGGTAATTGTAACATCGTCGGCATAAGCAATCACTTTGCAGCCCGCCCCTTCCACTCTCAATAGTAGTTTGTTGACCACTAAATTCCACAGGAGAGGGGAGAGTACGTCACCTTGTGGTGTACCTTTGCTGACAAACCTTCGAGAGGAGGACTCGCCCAGCTTTGTGTTCACAATCCTGGATGTTAACATCAGATTGATCAGCGCGCCAAGCGAGGACTCCACTTTCAGGATAGAAAGTGCGTCAGTGATTGCCTCTGGTCTGACGTTGTTGAAAGCCCCCTCGATATCAAGAAAGGCAACCATGGTGTATTCTTTAATGCTAAGAGATTTCTCAATGGAGCGCACGAGCGAGTGTAAGGCCGTTTCAACATACCTCCCCTTCCAGTACGCGTGTTGTGATGTTGAAAGCAATCGCTTGTCCAGATTGTCGCGGATGTATACATCCATTAGTCTTTCCAATGTTTTCAGAAGAAAGGATGATAGACTGATAGGTCGGAGATCCTTAGGACATACATGAGAGCTTTTTCCTGCTTTAGGTATGAAAACCACCCTAACTTCCATCCATGTTGTAGGGATGTAGGTTAGATCCAGACAGACAGCAACAATTGTGTAGCTTGTCTAACATTGAAGTACGATCGCAAACCCCAAAACTCGCATACGAAAAACCCGAAACACCTGTAAAAACCCTCGTTATCCTTCACCGCAAATATTTTTAAAGATTTCTGCAAACAGTACGACATAAAGGTTCATACCACCTCTTTCCAGCAGACTAGCAGTAGCTCCCTTGTAGAGAGACTTCACTCAACGTTGACCGAAATATACAGAATTATTTTTCAAAATCAAAAAGACAAGAGCATTGACCCTGGCCACGACAACATCCTAAACGAATCAATAATAACATACAATAACGCCATTCATTCAACCACTAAATTGACCCCTTATGAACTCTATTGCGGTAAAACTTATAAATACAATGAAAACAAAAAATTTAATTACACCCATGAATACCTCAACAAACTTAACCAATTTCAAGAAGAATTATATCCTGCAATTAAAATCCAAGTAGAGGAAGTAGTAAACAAATATATTAACAAACGAAATGAAGAAAGGGAAGAACCAACGGAATATAAGCAAAAATCAATATAATATCCAAACAAATACTAAGTCCCATTGAACTTAAAGAAATTTATCTTATTCTAAATAATCGATCGATTAATATAAAATCTGACGAACACATTTATGAGATGCTCGGACTCAAAGCATATTACAATCAATCAAATATAATTTTCAATATCCGCATACCTATCCTTACTAACGAAACCTATAACATGTTCCATGTAATACCCTTACCCATCCAAGATAAGAAAAATATCCACCTAAAACCCTTTGTTATCCTTAACCATAAAACCGTTCAAGCTTTTGACAAAAAATGCCCAAAGATCGAACAAGAATTCTACTACGAGGAATCAATCATCCGTGAGGAAGTTATCAGTTCAGATTGCATCGCCACTGGACAGCCTGCGTACTGCAAACTCACCGAAGTTACTAAATACTGCGAGATCCTCCAAACAGAACCAAACCACATCCTTTTAATAAACGTACCGGAAACAGTCATACGATTAGCCTGCGGAATTGATAACCGAATGATAAATGGTACAGCTCTCATCCACTACGAGAACTGTAACATTGAAATAAATAACATCATCTACGAGGACTCGAGAAACATCTATTGGGACGAGATCCATATTTTTCCGTCAATTTTTAATAACACCATTAATTTTTCATATATATCAAAAAATCTCAACCTAGAAAAATTCAACGCCTACCATTTCGAGAAGAAAGAAAAAGTAAATCTGTTTGAAGTCGAGACAACGGAAAAAATACTAAACTACAGCTTCGTGAGCATCATCAGCAACTTCATCTGCATCGTTGTATTTATCCTTATGCTGAAAAGAGGTATACTCACCAAAAAACAACATCGTAGTAATTTATCACCAGGAGATGTAACCCCTACAAGCTATGTCGTGACTCCTGCCAACGAAACTACAGGAGAGCAGTTCCTTTGGCCGTCACTCCACTCAAAGGGGGGAGGAGTTATATAACCACATACAATACAATATACATTACTTACTTACTTACGATGGCGCTACAGTCCAAATCGGACCTTGGCCTCCTGGATGTGCCGCCTCCAGCCTTCTCGGTTCAGTGACCGCGTCCTCCAGTTTCTACATCTTAGAAGAGATTTGCTGTCTGAGTCAATAGAGTCCTCCCAGCGCTTTCGTGGTTTCCCAACTGGTCTTTGTCCATAGACTTTTCCCTTTAGTGTGCGTTTGGGGATTCTTCCGTCATCCATACGCTCCACATGACCAGCCCATTGTAGCTTTTTAAATTTGATGAGGATCGATACTTCTGGATTGTCGAAGATGGCATACAATTCTCTATTGTATCGTATTCTCCAGATCGAGTCTTCCCTCACAGGTCCGAGGATTCTTCTGAGGACTTTTCTTTCAAAGGCGTTAACTAATTTTTCGGACGCCTGAGTCAATGTCCACGTTTCGCTGCCATAGCATAGCACAGGTCTTATTATTGTTTTGTACAGTTTAAGCTTTGTTTTTCTGTGCACATTTTTGTTTTTAATTATTGGAAGTACCGAATAATACGTCTTGTTTGCCATCATTATTCTTCTTTTAATTTCGATGGGTTCGCTTCCATCCTTCGATATGTTTGCCCCGAGATATACAAAGTTGTCTACGTTTTCTAGGTTGTAGTCTCCTATTGTAATATTTTGTCTGATTGGCATGTTTTTCCTAGTTTGTGTCATAACTTTGGTTTTGTTTTCGTTAATACGTAGTCCAACTTCCCTTGCTACCGAATCAAGGTTAACAAATATTTCTTTGGCACTCTCCAGGGATCTTGCAAGTATATTTATGTCGTCGGCATATGCTACTAGTTGTGTGGATTTAAAGCATAGTGTTCCGTTGGTGTCAACGGGCAGTTTCCGAACAACATATTCGAGTGTCAAATTGAAAAGCATTGGTGCCAGGCCATCACCTTGTTTAAGCCCGTTGTCAGTTCTAAAGCTGGAAGTCAGATCATTTTCCACCCTGACTTGTGACAGAGAATCGGTCATTGTCATTTTTGTAAACCGAACTAGTTTCGGTGGAACTCCAAAATCTATCATTATTTTATACAGTACGCGCCTGTCGATACTGTCGTATGCCTGCTTGAAGTCCACAAATATCTGGTGCACATCAATGTTAAATTTCCAGCACTTTTCAAGCACCTGTCTAACTGAGTATATTTGGTCTGTGGTCGATCGCCCAGCTCTAAATCCGCCCTGGTATTCACCAATTTTCGTCAAGATCTTATAAGACGTACACAACAGGGATATTCCTCGGTAGTTTTCACAGCAGAGTTTGTCACCTTTTTTATAAATTGGGTATATGATACTCCTGCGCCAATCTTCAGGAAGTGTTTCTTGCATCCATATGTCCGAGATCAATCTGTGTAGGAGATGTGGTATGCAGGTGTCGCCTGTTTTCATGAGTTCAGCTAGAATTTGATCAGTGCCCGGCGCTTTGTGGTTTGGGTGGTTCCTCAGGGCTGTTTGTACTTCTTCGAGTGTGGGAGGACTCGAAGAGGATCCTTCCTCAGCTGTTACCTCGGCTGTTGTTATGTCTGCTGCTGCTGTTCGTGCGGATGATGGGCTCGGGTTGAGAAGGTGTTCAAAATATTGTGCTCATCTTAGTTTTATCTCTTCCGAATTACTTATAATGTTGCCTTCTGCATCCTTGCAGAGGCTCGTTTTCGGTTTGTATCCCTCTTTCATCCTTTTAACTAGGGAGTATGCGGCTCTTGTGTTGTATAATTTAAATTGTTCGTCCATGTTTTTAATTTCGTCATTATTGTACTTCCGTTTTTTCTGTCTGCAGATTTTGTTTGCAAATCGTCTAAGATCATTATATTTGTCCTGTTTGGCTCGTGTCGGCCGTTCCGTTAATATTTTGTAAGCTTCGTCTTTTCTCTTTAATGCATCTTGGCATTCGTTGTCGAACCACTCATTTCTTTTGCGCCGGGGTTGTTGTCCTATCACCTCCTCTGCGACGGATGCTATGCCATCTTTGATGTTTTGCCACATTTCACCGATTGGTATGCTGGTGTTGTTTAGCATTGTCGCGAAATGCCTCTCCAAGGCTGAAGTGTATTTCGCAACTATTTTCTCATCTTTGAGCTTTCCAATATCGAATTTAGGGACCGGTTGTGTTCTTGGGTGTCCTCGATTTGCTATTCGACATCGGAACTTGGTCTTGACTAAGTAGTGGTCTGTGTCACAATTAGCACCTCGAAAGGTACGTACGTCGAGAATGCTGGAGGCCGCCCTTTTTTCTATTAGAACGTGGTCTATTTGGTTGAATGTTCGTCCGTCGGGAGACGCCCACGTTCTCTTATGAATGTTACGATGCGGGAAGCATGTCGAGCTTACAATTAGGTTTTTGCTGCTGGCGAAATCAGTCAGCCGTTGGCCGTTGTCGTTACTTATATCATGAAGACTGTGCCTTCCAATTGTCCCTATATAGGTTTCCTCTTTGACCACTTTCGCGTTAAAGTCACCTAATACTATTTTTATATCGTTCGACGGGAAGGAGTCGAATGTTGATTCTAAGGTGCTGTAGAAATCATCTTTAACTTCGTCGTCTTTGTCTTCCGTTGGGGCGTGGACATTAATAAGCCAAACATTAAAGAATTTTGTCTTAATGCGGATTGCACACAATCGTTCATTAACGGGTTTGAAGTTGGTAACTTGATGTTTAAATTTGTTGTCGACGATGAACGCAACTCCAAACTCGCGGCTTCCCGAAGATTTCCCACTTTTGAAAATTGTGTGCGATCTAATGTCGGTAATCTCGCTACCTAACAATTTAGTTTCTTGGAGTGCGATGATGTTTATCTTGTATTTGTTCGCCTGTTCCAGGAGCGCTCTCACTGCTCCAGTTCTGTACAGGGAACGCACGTTCCAAGTTCCGAAAGAATAGTCAGTTTTTCGTTTGCGTGGTCGTTGCCGTTGAAACAATTCAGTCCGAGGCGGTGGATCAGGTTTCGAAACTAAATTGTTTTTCCAAGGATGAGTAGTTAACACATCGCTCAACCCCCTAGCCTGGAGGGCCGGTCCTACTTCTTTATTACACCCTGGTAGGCAAAGGGCGGGAGTTTTCAGCTGGATATGGTATGCTGGAGTTCTCGCAGCTATGCTGCGAGTCCAACTATATCATACATACTTATGCCTACTTCCTGAGACGCACTGGTGTTCCTGGCCATTCGGGATAACTCCATACCCCTCCTCCTTTCTCAACCGGGCTTGGGACCGTCTATGGCGGAGTACAATATACATTGCACATCCCTAAACATATTCCCAAAATACTCCGATTACATGAAACACACATTTTTTCCACATCAACACTTTCCCAGCAATATACCCATGTCAACCACCTTCTCAGAAATAGATAACGTTGCACCTACATTTTTCTCATGATCACCTTTGAACATCTGAAACTCAGACACCACCTCAGCACAATTTGTAATAAAGAATATTTCATTTTTAATAAAAACATAATTGTAATTCAGTCCAATTTGATGACCAGACGAATAAAGAATTATTGTTAATCTCAGCCCTCTCGTTAATATCCGAGCTGCCGCACTGGGTATGGTGAGCGTTGACGTACTGTGAAAGTGTCTTCAGCTCGTCTGGCGTGCCATGAGAGCCGAGGCCACTAGAAACGGGGGAAGGCCCCCCTCTCTCGCATCTGGCTAAGGTCCTCTGAGCTGTGGGAAGAAAGTAGAAACAGGTTAGTATTACGATTGGCGAGGATAACGCTCTTGGCCTATTATGGCCATGGGCGTGGAATAACACGAAGCTTTTCAACTTTAAGCCTTGGATCTTACCTCTGTTTATCCATGGCTCCTGGATCAAGGCAACGTCGATGCGTTCCTCGTTGAGAAACGCACCCAAGTTGGCAGTGGCTGCCTTATGCAGATTTATTGCAGAGTGCATTCAACCTCCGCACCCTGCGCCTGCGTTGGCATATGGTGACACCACTTCCGGCATATCGCGAGTGCCTGGGTTGGCGCTTACCGATCCCACTTCCGAGGTGTGAACCATATTCTTGTCAAAGAACTTGATGATCACTACCGCTATTCCAATGACCAGTCGCCTACCGTTATCCTTTGTGACGATGGAAATTTACGGGATAAATTTCCACACATAAACACATAAACAGCACGGTAACACGGAATTCCAAGCTTAAAGACATACAAACAGCACGGGAACACTGTATACAAAGCTACAGAAACGGCGCGGTAACATTCAATCACAATATAGAAACAACAACAACATGAAACAATTATGACATACATGGGAAAACACAACAAGGAAACATAAAACCTGTAAAGGAGAAGTCGCACATTGGCGGAATAACCTGAAAAGTCGGTGGGACCGTAACAATGCCTCAGGTGACACAGTACGGCTGGGTAAACGCACCGACAAAGGTACGAAACCCAGAAAAAACTATATACTGACGACTACATGCACCAGCCGCGAATTATAAAATAGTGAAAACCCAAAGTTATCAGAAAAACCGGTTATGGCGAGCACCTATAAAAGGAACACCGAACAAGCATCATGAGGTCAGTTGGCAGTAGACAGTCTGCGTTCCAACGTATTGTGGACTAACCAGTTCCTCTTGGACGTAACGTGGTCTACTAAGCCGGCAGGGGTTATCACCTTTAATTAGCCCATAAACTGGAGAAGGTATTGTGGACTTACCAGTTCGTCTTCGAAGATTTATAGCTATCAGTTCGTGCCCCGACCTCAAGTGCCAAGTCGTCCTAGAACCGAAGACAAAGACGACAGCGAGCGGAACAGAGCTAAGCCAAACAGAAGATGAGCCTAGCAGAACGAAGACCAACGACATCAAGCAGAGCAGCACTGAGCAACGCAACGAAGACGCTCAGAGCAACGCCACCACGACGCACAAAGCCACGCAGCCACGACACGAAAAGCAACGCAATGCACAGAGCAACAACACAGAGCAACGCACGCACACAGCAACGCAACGCACAGAGCAACGCACGCAACAATACAGGGCAACGCACGCACAGAGCAACGTAATGCACAGAGCAACGTATGCAAAGAAAAGAACTATATGACGAAATATAGTTCGTTTTAGTTCGCGAACTATGAGGAACTATACTAGAAGCTGGAGGCTGGAGGATGGTGGATAGTGGATGGAGGGTGAAGGATGGAGGATGATGCACAGAGGCATATAGGACAGTGGATGAAAAATAAGAGATTCAGGACGGATATGGAGAATGGAGAATGGAATACTGAGAATGGAGAATGGATGATTGAGGACGATTGATAGAGCATGGAGGATTGAAGATTGAGGATTGAGGATTAGAGATTGAGGATTGAAGATTGGGTATTGAATATTGAGGATTGAGGATTGAGAATTGAGGATTGAGAATTGAAGATTGAGAATTGAAGATTGAGGATTGACGGATAGAGGAGCTCCTCATAGTTCGCGAACTGTATGGAACTATAGCTGGACGGTGGAGAATGGTGGATGGATAATGATGGATGGGGGATGGTAGATGGAGGATGGAGGATTGAGGATTGAGTATTGAGGATGGATGATGGTGGTGGGAGGATGGAAGATGGTTGATGGAGGATGTGGATGGATGATGGTGGATGGAGAATGCAGGATGCAGGATGGAGGATGGTGGATGGAGGTTGGAGAATTTAGGATTGAGGATTTGGAAAATTTAGATTGAAGATTGCAGATTGAAGACAAAAGATAGAAAATTCTAAGAAACTAGAAAAAATTAGAAAAAAATTTAGAAAAATGATAAAAAATTATGAAAAATTATAAAAAATGATAAAAAACGATAAGAAATGATAAAAAGTTTAAAAAAATGATAGCAAATTATAAAACATAATAACAAATGATTAAGAAATGATAAAAAAATGATAAAAAATGATAAGGAATAATAAGAAATGATAAAATTTGATAAAAAATAATAAAAAATGATAAAAAATTATTAAAGTATGATAAAAAATGATAGCAATTGATAAAAAATGATAAAAAGTAATAAAAAAAATGATCAAAAATGATAAAGATTGATAAAAAAATGATACAAAATAATAAGAAATGGTAAGAGATTAAATACTAAATATTAAATATTGAAGAATAAAGATTAAGGATTAAAGATTTAAGATTAAAGATTAAAGACTAAAGATTAAAGATTTAAGACTAAAGATTAAACATTGAAGATTAAAAAATTAAAGATTAAATATTATTGATTAAAGATTATAAATTGAAAATAGGGGATAGAAGATAAATTTAAGAAAGGCCCGAAATTTTAAATTTTCTGTTTTATCGATTTGTAGCCGTATTTCGCATTTCTGGTTAAAAATTGTAGGAACCAAATTTATGGAGAATAAAATTCTCTATCTTTTTTATGCACCTTTCTTATTTAAGATAGGTGACATATTTAAATGGCAAAGTTGTACAGGACTAAACTCCCTAAAAATTTCGTACTGCGGTTGGGACAATATAAGGAATTAATCAATATGAGAAGAACTGATCTTTTCTCAATTTGTTAAGCAAAAATAGAAACGAACTAGGAGCGTGACACACCGTGAACTAGTTCGTTCATTTCATTTCTGGGAACGCTCTTCTGAACTAGTTCGTTCGCGAACTACACAAGCCTACTGCCAATCGGACGCTCATTTTTTTGAAGTTTGTTGGGTTAATGTGCATATATGTTAATTTGAGACACAATTTAGTCACATTATTTTTTTCAATACTACACACTTCTCCTACAACATCCATACTAACAATACCATCTTCTGTCTGAAGGTCCTTGTGTAACATATCATTTCTTACTGTTTTAAAAAGATGGAGCACATCAAATGAACAATATATTTTCTTCTCATTATATTCAAAATAATTTTTGTCGATTGTAATATCTAACTTTTTGTAAAGAGATCTATTTGTAGAACCCTGATCACAAGTTATTAACTTTACATTTAAGCCTAAATTAGAACAAATATCTATACTTTGGTAAATATAATATTTCAGAGTTTCGGAGGGAATAGAAGCACCACATACTGCGTAACTCAAAACTTGCTTAAATTTACCACATATAGCACGAATCAAAAAGACACATACATGCTTCGCTTTCTCATTTTTTCGGTTGCCATTTCCATAATCGACAAAACCATCAATTCGATCGTGGACAATATTATATGTTAAATTTTCTTGAATGGCCATTTCATCAAAAATAAGAACAACTTCCTTACTTTTATTATCTAATTTACCAACTTGAATTTTCATTTGGGCCAAAATGTTTTCATTATATGCAGGTGATTAACTCTTTATAATTGACCATTTATGGATAGAACTTGGATGGGGCATTCGAAATCCCAATACATCACGCATAAATAGATATAGTGCTGTATTTGGAAAATATAGAGATTGTGAAACCTATTTCTCATCAGGAGAGTAAGTACTACCACTTTGAAGGATTTTTTTTATCAGAATTACTTTTCTAGTTGATTTACATATACGTACCAAGTTTCAACTTTCTAGCATAAGCCTTTCTAAAGTTAGGAAAAACACCCCCCACCCTCGTACCATGCTACCCCTAAAAAAAAAAAAATATTTGTTTACCATGCCACTATTATAGTTCTATCTAAATACGAAGTTTGAGGTTTATATCATTACAGGTTTTTAAGATATAAGCATATGAACTTTTTCCTTCTCACCCTTCCCCGTCCTCACCCTCTACACCCACACCCCCAATTTTCTCTCTCTAACCAAAATTTTTCGTCTAAAACGCTTCCCCCACCTTCCCCCTCACACCCTCACCCCTCAAAAAAATATCACTTCTAGAAGTCCACCATGTCTATTCAGAAAAAAAAAATCAATTTAATAGCTTATAGGGTTTGGCAACTATAATTCCTCAAATGAGTTTAAGTACGGCGGACGGCGCACAGACGGAGTGAATTTTTTTTTTTTTTGCGTTTATTAGTCGTAAAACGTGTAAAAATATGCTACCCTCAAAATTTTTATTTACACGTTTTACGACTAATAAACTCCAAAAAAGCAAAAAAAATTTCACTCCGTCTGTGCGCCGTCCGCCGTTTCATAACTAGCAGACGCGAAAAAAGCAATAAAATTTTTCAGTCCGTCTGTCCGCCGTACGCAAAATCGTTTGGAGGCTCGTAGCCCCCAAACGCTTTGAGATATTAAATTGTATCTTACTTTATTAGTAATAGTAATTGGGCAGGCACCGCCATGTTTAACCAAACGAATTAAATTAAATAACGAAAACCTAATTAGAACGCATAGAAACGCCAATGAAATTAGTTTACCGAATTTAACAAAGGCGTGCAGTCAAAATTCCCTATTTTGTAGAGGTATAAAATTGTATAACTCATTGCCGGGTGAGATTAAAAACCAAGAGTCTGTATTCAAATTCATTAACTTACTGAAAGTCTATGTCAAACAAATATTTTAAGAAACTGCTTTATTATGAAAAATATCTAAATAAAAAGAATTATTATTATAACCCCTTGAGTACACGCGCAGCGGAATGTTACGCCGGTACACGCGCGCGGCACTCAGTGCCGCAACTATATTTCTACTATAAATCGACTGATTTTCGGGTCCTGGACCTTCAGTTGGTTATTATACTGATTATTAATATGTTAATTAATTAATTAATTAATTAATTAGTTAATGAATTACTGAAATTCTTGTTGGATAATTTAATTATTTTATTTATTATTTATCTATTATTATTATTTATTTATTATTTTAACACTTTTATGGAAAATATATAAGACCAGTTCAGTTTGACTCCCTGATGTAGACTGATAAAATGTTAGATAAATCTGAAATCTTTTGTGGTGGTTCCTAGACATGTCCTTGAAAGATACTAGAGCGCTCAGTCATTGATCATTAATAACAGACAAGAAAATTCATGTTTAGTAAATTTGCGGCACGGAGTGCCGCTGCGCGGGCACTCAAGGGTTAATACTGTATTGTTATTGATTTTAAAAAAAAAAAATTTGCTGCCCTCAAAATTTTTTTGTCCACGTTTCATGACTAGTACACACAAAAAAGCAATAAAAATTTTCACTCCGTCTGTCCGCCGTACGCCATACGTCGACTGCCAAAATCCTTTGAAGGCTCGTAGCTCTCAAACCAGTGGAGCTATTAAATTTTAAAATTTTTCTAGGAATAGACTGGGTAGACCCCTTGAATTGACATTATTTTCAGGGGTAAGGGTGTGAGTTGGAAGGTGGGGGAAGCGTTTTAGACGAAAAATTTTGGTTTCTAAATCTCAGCAACCACTCATGTTAGGAGACTGAAACTTGGAATTTCTATAAAGCTTTGATAGTGGACCCATTTGCAAAAAAAATGATGATATGAGTGAAGGGGTGTGGGAGTGGAGGGGGAAGCAATGCGTCCGAAACGCAAAAAAGTCGAGATCGACACATTCTAAAATCCATATCTCCTAAACCGTTAATAGCAAGCAATTAAAACTTAACAAATATCGGTAGTTATACTAGGAGAATAGATTGAAACAAAATTTTTGGGTGGGGTAGTGACGTACGGGGGTCGGGGTTGAAATACTTAACATTACGATATCTCCCAAACCAGTGGCACCAGAAAAACAAAATTCGGTTTGGATATAAATCTTGATAAATAAAGATTGCTCAAAGTTAAATCTTTAAAGGGGGCGGGGTAGTACGTAAGTGGATGGGATAAGAATTTTTCAAAAATAACACGTTTCATATCTCAATAGCAGTGTAAGATGGATGCTTCAAATTTTTACCAGAAGTAGGCCTAATAGAACCCCAGTAGGGAAAAAAAATTGGGGGTGTGGGTGTGGGTGTAGAGGGTGAGGGTGGGGAAGGGTGAGAAAGAAAAAGTTCCGATGCTTATATCTTAAGAATCTATAGTGATAGGAAGCTGAAACTTGGTATTTAGTGGCATGGTGGAAAAATAGAATTTTTTTTAGGGGTATGTGGTAAGTATGGTACGAGGGGGGGGGGGGGTTTTCCCAACTTTAGAACTTCGTATGCTAAGAAGTTGAAACTCGGTTCGTATATGGATATTAACTAGAAAAGTAATTCTGAAAAAAAATTCCAATATTCATTGGCGTTCAGAAGGGGGGGCAAAAAAAAATATCAGTTAATATAAAATGCATATATTATCACGATTTTCGTCATAGCTACTAGGTCTTTCGAAATATTGAATTCATTTTTATTTTACGGATTTTTTATATGAATACCTAGAATGTGTTTTCAAGATTTTTTGAAATTCGACCCCTAAGAGGGTGTAAACTGGTTGTAAACTTTTTCATGAATTACACCATGTTTCTCAGGTCTGATCAGATATCGAATATCTTTTCACTTCCCCAGGCTTGTTTAATAATCACCTCTTTTTAATTTTTGTTTTTTTCAACCTCTAGACCGCATCCCGGAATATAACCCAATTATTTAATTCATATGTTACACACTTTTCTAACCGCTTCCCGAACTTTTGGTTAGGTTTTCAGTCACATAGTAACATACACCGCATCCCCGAACTGAACGCGTTCTGAACTTCTGCCGGAAAAACAATAAAGTTGCGCCCAGACTGTTGGCATATTTTTTTTTACGGATAGACGGGGTAGGCTCCTTGAAGTGATCAAATTTTTAGGGGTAGGGGTGTGAGGGGGAGGAGGGGAAAGTGTTTTAGACCGAAAATTTTGGTTTCTAAATCTCAGTAACCGCTTATGATAGGAAGCTGAAACTTGGAATTTCTATAGAGCTCTGATAGTAGACCCATTTCCATAAAAATTGTCAATATTGATCAAGGGATATGGGAGTGGGGGGAAATATATTGCGTCCGAAACCCAAAGAGGCGAGATAGACACATTCTAAAATCCATATCTCCGAAACCGTTAATGGCACACTATTCAAACTTGAGAAATATTTGAAGTTATACTAGGAGAACAGATTGGTGGGGGAAGTTGTGTATGGGGGTGGGGGGTGAAAAACTTTAAATTACGATATCTCATGAACCAATTGCTCTAGAAAAATAAAATTCGGTTTGGTTATTAAGGTCGAGAAATAAAGTTTGATCAAAGTAAAATTTTTTAAGTGGGAGGTGGAGCATTGAAGTGGAGGGGATAAGAATTTTTCAAATGAAACACATTTCATATCTCAAGATCAGTGTAACATAGACGCTTAGAATTTTTATCAGAAGTAGCGCTACTTAAACCCTAGTAGGGAAAAAAGTTTTGTGGTTGTGGGTGTAGAGAGTGATTGTGGAGGAGGGTGAAATGGAAAAAGTTCCAATGCTTATATCTTAAGAACCTGTAATGATATAAACCTTAAACTTGGTATTTAGGTAGAGCTATAGTAGCGGCATGTTGGAAAAATATAATTTTTTTTAGGGGTAGTATGGTACGGGGTTAGGGGTTTTTTCCTAATTATAAAACGGTTCATGTTTGAAAGTTGAAACTCGGTATGTATATGTAAATCAACTAGAAAAGCAATTTTGATTAAAAAAAAATTCAAATGTGTATTGGGGCTCAGAAGGGGGAAAAAAATATTTGTGAAAATAGAATGCATATTTTTCCACGATTGTCGTCATATCCACTAGCTCGTCCCAAATATTGAATATAATTTTATTCTGCGGATTCTTCGTATGAATACCTAGAAAGTGTTTTCCAGGTTTTTTGAAATTCGATCCCTAATGGTATTGTGGTACGGGTGTGGGGGTTGTTTTTCCTTTATATATAGATCGGCTTAAGCTACAATGTTGAAACTTGGTGTGTGTATGTAAAATAACTAGAAAAGAAATTTTGTTAAAAAAAATTTAAATATGTGTTGGCATTCAGAAGGGGGGCAAAAAAAAATATCTGTGAAAATAGAATGCATATTTTTCCACGATTTTCTTCATAAATACTAGCTCGTCACAAATATTGAATTTAATTTTATTGTGCGGATTCTTCGTATGAATACCTAGAACTTGTGCCAGAAAAATAATAAAGTTACGTCCAGACTGTTGGCAGATTTTTTTTTATGTTTTGAAAAACAGTATAATACACAGAGATTAAGAAAATAAAAAAATAAACAAAATTGGTATTTTGAGATATTCAAGGATAAAGGACAATGTCGTTATTCTTGAAAAAAAAATTAGGGATAAATTTATTTGTATTACTGTATTATTTATAATACAGTATTGTTATCGATTTTTAAAAAAAAAAAATTTGCTGACCTCAAAATTTTTTTGTCCACGTTTCATGACTAGTAGACGCGAAAAAAGCAATAAAAATTTTCACTCCGTCTGTACGCCGTACCCCGTACGCCGTACGTCGACCACCCCAAAATCTTTGAAGGCTCGTAGCTCTCAAACCAGTGGAGCTATTAAATTAAAATTTTTTCTAAGAATAGACTTGGTGGACCCCTTGAATTGACATTATTTTCAGGGGAGGAGGTGTAAGGGGGAAGGCGGGGTAAGCGTTTTAGACGAAAAATTTAGGTTTCTAGATCTCAGGAACCGCTTGTGTTAGGAGGCTGAAACTTAGAATTTCTATAGAGCTTTGATAATGGACCCATTTGCAAAAAAAAAACAGATATGGGTGAAGGGGTGTGGGAGTGGAGGGGGAAGCAATGCGTCCGAAACGCAAAAAAGTCGAGATCGACACATTCTAAAATCTATATCTCCTAAACCGTTAATAGCAAGCAATTAAAACTTAACAAATATCTGTAGTTATACAAAGAGAGTAGATTGAAATAAAATTTTTGGGTGGGGGTAGTGACGTACGGGGGTGGGGGTTGAAATACTTAACATTACAATATCTCCCAAACCAGTGGCACCAGAAAAACAAAATTCGGTTTGGATACAAAACTTGATAAATAAAGATTGCTCAAAGTAAAATCTTTGAAGGGGGCGGGGGAGTACGTAAGTGGAGGGGATAAGAATTTTTCAAAAATAACACGTTTCATATCTTAATAACAGTGTAAGATGGTTGCTTCAAATTTTTACCAGAAGTAGGCCCAATAGAACCCCAGTAGGGAAAAAAAGTTTGGGGGTGAGGGTGTAGAGGGTGAGGGTGGGGAAGGGTGAGAAAGAAAAAGTTCCGATGCTTATATCTTAAGAATCTATAATGATAGGAAGCTGAAACTTGGTATTTAGATAGAGCTATAGTAGTGGCATGGTGGAAAAATAAAATTTTTTTTAGGGGTAGTATGGTACGGTGGTGGGGGGTGTTTTTCCTAACTTTAGAACGGCTTATGCTGTTAAGTTGAAACTCGGTACGTATATGTAAATTAACTAGAAAAGTAATTCTGATAAAAAAAAATTCAGATATTCATAGGCGTTCAGAAGGGGGGGGCAAAAAAAATATCGGTTAGTATAAAATGCATATATTTTCACGAATTTCGTCATATCTACTAGGTCTTTCGAAGTATTGAGTTCATTTTTTTTCTACGAATTCTTCAAGTGAATACCTAGAAAGTGTTTTCAAGATTTTTTGAAATCCGACCCCTAAAAGGGTGTAAACTGGTTGTATACTTTTTCATGAATTCCACCATGTTTCTCAGGTCTGATCAGATATCGAATATCTTTTCACTTCCCCAGGTTTGTTTAATAATCACCTATTTTTAAGTTTTGTTTTTTTCAACCTCTAGACCGCATCCGGGAATATGACCCAATTATTTAATTCATATGTTACACCCTTTTCTAACCGCTTCCCGAACTTTTTGTTAGGTTTTCAGTCACATAGTAACATACACCGCATCCCCGAATTGAACGCGTTCTGAACTTCTGCCGGAAAAATAATACAGTTGCGCCCAGACTGTTGGCAGATTTTTTTTCTTATTTTGCGACAATTTTTCGCTTTAAAAAAAGTTTAAATTTAGTATAGTAAACACACACTTCGTAAAGAAAAAAATATTGAATAACGCATTCCAACAATATTATATTAAAATATTTTCGTTATAATTATATTTTTAATTAAAATTGCATTTTTAAGTAAATTATCTTATAATTCGAAGGAGACTCAAAACTTGGGGCACGTAACTGGGTCGATGAAAAACATACATAAATGCCAGTTGCGAGCCCCCCGGCTCGGAAATGGAAATTATCAGAAATACAACGCCAGTTTCGAGCCTCCTTATTATTCTAGTTAAATTTAAAATTTTCAGTGTTTAATAAATTCCATAATAATCTTTATGAAATACATATTATATTTTATTGTCACAATACTTTCATCAATTATATCAAACTAATGTTTTAAGCACTATTTTGTGACTGAACTTTTTTATCGAAAAATGTAAGGAACTTGCCGTTTTGTAGAACACGTCTGTTCTTTACGAATTCTGACCACAATTAAAAATATTTCACACGATTCCTACGGCTGAACCACTAAAAACAGTTGAAAGTAATTGCTAAACATAACGCAGTCACGATCGGCTGCAAGCCAACCGTATGATACTCTAGATGAAATACTGAACTCCGATTTATATTTAAGTTGGAAATATATCAAAAGAATGAGGAGTGCACAAGCAATTATTACATGACCTTTTACTTACAGGTAGAAACTTTCCATAAAGTAAGTTAGGACATTTTACAGAATTTTTGTATGGCAACTACATGAGTGGCTCATGGGATATTTTTCATATTAATAGTTTCAGCTGCGACTATTATAAAATTAATGTGTATAAAATTTCAAAGTCGTAAATTAAAGCGTTCTAAACTTATCGTGCAATATTGGTGAATATGTTTATTAAGGACTTTTGTATGACAGCTACCCGAAGGAGTCAACGGATGGCGCTAATTAATGAACTCCGTCTTGGTCTTGGTACAAAACTTATTTCTGTAAAATTTTAAATTCCTGCTTTAACTCGTTCTGGAGTTATAGTGAAATCAGTAAAAAGCGTACATTTTTGAAGGACTTTTCTAGGCTGCTACACGAAGGACTCACTCGATTTGCATCATATTCAGAAAATTCAATTCAAACATTTTAAACCTTACGTATGCAAAATTTCAAGTTCCTAACTTGAAGCATTCGAGCAATAACTGGGAAAACGTGTTTCAAGGACTCTTGTATGGGAGGTACCCGAAGGAGTGGAAGGATATCGCCCATTAACGAACTTAGCCTTACTTTTTCCATTTTACAAGCTGTGACAAAATTTCAACTTCCTAGGTCAACGCGTTCTTGAGTTATCGTGCTAACGGACGGACGGACGGACGGACGGACGGACGGACAGCAAACGGATTTGGGGGTTTTGGCCAAATATAAACACAAAATAATATAAAACTTTTTTTCGTCCGAGGCTCGGTTCTATGCGTTACAAACTTTTCGGGCTGGATTAAACTTATAATACTCTATATGTTCATCTAGAGTATAAAAATTATAGTAAAGGATAAAATGTTATAAATCCTTAGCTATTCGTGAAATAACCAAGGGGGCTCGGAACTGGTGTAGGGCTCGTAACTGGGTACCTTACCCTACGTGCTCGAGCGTCATGAGTCGGTGACGGCACGGATAGGTTACTAACGAGTGTGAGACCGGGACGAAATTGAAGTTATAATCGGCGGAACGAGAATCATGAAGGAAGCACCACAAATTCGCGGGAAAATCGAGTAGCAAAATAACATTCACCTTGGGAAACGTCGAGGAAAGAAAAACACACCAGAGGTTTCCTAGATTATACGTATTTCGTAAGTAAGGTTTTGAATCGCAGACCCCCTAAGGGCAAAATAGCAAAAGTTTCGAATATATAGATGGCGAGTTACTTGTAATTAATTAGTTCGATTTTTAGAATTTGAATTAAATTGTCACTGCAGGAACTTAACGAGGTAACGCCATTTTACTTTATTATTTATAATACAGTATTGATATTGATTTTAAAAAAAAAAAAATTTGCTGCCCTCAAAATTTTCTTGTGTACATTTCATGACTAGTAGACACGAAAAAAGCAATAAAAATTTTCACTCCGTCTGTCCGCCGTACGCCGTACGCCGTACGTCGACCGCAAAAATCCTTTGAAGGCTCGTAGCTCTATTAAATTAAATTTTTTTCAAGGAATAGACTGGGTAGACCCCATGAATTGACATTATTTTCAGGGGTAAGGGTGTGAGGGGGAAGGTGGGGGAAGCGTTTTAGACGAAAAATTTTGGTTTCTAGATCTCAGCAACCGCTTATGTTAGGAGACTGAAACTTGAAATTTCTATAAAGCTTTGATAGTGGACTCATTTGCAAGAAAATTGAAGACATAGGTGAAGGGGTGTGGGAGTAGAAAAGAAAGCAATGCGTCCGAAACGCAAAAAAGTCGAGATCGACACATTCTAAAATCCATATCTCCTAAACCGTTAATAGCAACCAATTAAAACTTAACAAATATCGGTAGTTATACTAGGAGAGTAGATTGAAACAAAATTTTTGGGTGGGGTAGTGGCGTACGGGGGTGGGGGTTGAAATACTGAACATTACAATATCTCCCAAACCAGTGGCACCAGAAAAACAAAATTCGGTTTGGATATAAAACTTGATAAATAAAGATTGCTAAAAGTAAAATCTTTGAAGGGGGGAGTACGTAGGTGGAGGGGATAAGAGTTTTTAAATAATAATCATTTTTAATCATATCTCGATAACAGTGTAAGATGAAAGCTTCAAATTTTTATCAGAAGTAGGCTTAATAGAACCCTAGTAGGGGAAAAAAGTTTGGGGGTGTGGGTGTAGAGGGTGAGGGTGGGGAAGGGTGAGAAAGAAAAAGTTCCGATGCTTATATCTTAAGAATCTATAATGATCGGAAGCTGAAACTTGGTATTTAGATAGAGCTATAGTAGTGGCATGGTGGAAAAATAAATTTTTTTAGGGGTGGTATGGTACGGTGGTGGGGGGTGTTTTTCCTAACTTTAGAACGGCTAATGCTTGGAAGTTGAAACTCGTTACGTATATGTAAATTAACTAGAAAAGTAATTCCGATAAAAAAATTTGAGTATTCATTGGCGTTCAGATGGGGGGCAAAAAAAAAATATCAGTTAATATAAAATGCATATATTTTCACGATTTTCGTCATATCTACTAGGTCTTTCGAAATATTGAATTCATTTTTATTCTAGGGATTCTTCACATGAATACCTTAAATGGGTTTTCAAGATTTTTTGATATTCGACCCCTAAGAAGGTGTAAAGTGGTTGTATACTTTTTCATGAACTATACCATGTTTCTCAGGTCTGATCAGATATCGAATATCTTTTCACTTCCCCAGGCTTGTTTAATAATCCCCTATTTTTAAGTTTGGTTTTTTTCAACCTCTAGACCGCATCCCAGAATATGACCCTTTTATTTAATTTTTCTAACCGCTTCCCGAACTTTTTGTTAGGTTTTCAGTCACATAGTAACATACACCGCATCCCCAAATTGAACGCGTTCTGAACTTCTGCCGGAAAAATAATGAAGTTGCGCCCAGACTGTTGGCAGATTTTTTTCAATTTAATTCGTGTCTTTGAATTTGTGTCGCGCGATAAGATTTTTTTCCGCAATTAGTGATCCGGTTGGGAAAGGTGTTTGAAAAAGGGATCTAAAGAAGAGATCACTTGCGCTCACGACCCTTCTCTGGGTTGGGCGGACAGGCCCCGTTCGCCCCCATTTGTGCTGGGTTTTTTAAAGGTTTATCTACGGGGAAAAACCGTAACAGTGTTAAATGCTGAGATGCGGTGTGGGTGGCTGTGTAACTGAAAGCCAAAGGCTATTTGGAACAATATTTTTTAAGTTGTCAGTCACATAGTAACCTTGCATTGCACCATTAAGCACGTTTTGGACACCCATGAAATAATAAAGTCCCAGTTGTAAATTATAAGTTGTGCCAATATCCATGTGACTGTATAGTGCTGGTATTGAATTTCTACCACATAAGAAAAATGCCACGAAATTGAAATAAAATCAAATCTTATTAGATTGAAAGCAACTTATCGAATTAGATATGTGTTATCCTCGAGAGCATTTCCTCATTCGAATTCTTCGCTCTGAAGAAACGAGAAAAAATCTACAAAAGTTTTTGTTTGGCTTTGAAATTAGATCCAAATTAAATAGACCAGTGCACATTATATCTATGCTTAGTATCATCATAATTCAATTGTCAAGATATCGGAATGCCCTAATGCCAGAAATCTGAGAATGGACAAACACATTTCCTGCCTGAATGAATATTAGTAGTTTGTATCCTGAATAGAATTATCTCGACCCTTTATTTATCTAATATCAACTTGGCTTTGATGATTCACACTTGCGCAAACATTGCTTTTTCACTTTTATTCGCCTTAAATAAATGAAACTGGATAGCGAGAAAACATCATGCACACAAATAACAAATGTTTGCAGTAGCGATAGCATTTCTTACGAGTAAAGGTACATTGCTATACAGATAACGTGCAGTTTCAATCTCTATCTATAAACTCTTTAGACATCTTTGGAATTAATAAATTCTAGTATAAAGGTGCTCTGACGATCAATTAAAATTGCTCAATTTGCATAAATTTCAGTCAATTTTGACGTCACGAAAATATACTGATCTTTGCTGATGTTACTGAGTATTGTAGCTACCCGGTAGCTACCCGGTAGCTAGCCGGTAAGTTTACTTAATCCCATACTGTAAATTACTAGACGAAGCCAGTACGATTTAACGGATAACCCTGCACCCTGCAGTTGCAAAATAAACTACCTATATGAATGCCTGGAAGTTTGGAAGCGAAGTCAGTACAATTTAACGGGTTTTTAGGGTTTTAAGAAGTGCTTTATTTGCCTAAGTTCTTAATGCTAATAGATTTTCTATCTTAATCCTAAAGCTGAAATTAGTCTATATCTAAGCTGCTACCGTTCTTAATGGCCTCAATGGGCACTCTAAGATATAAATTTTATCGGGGGGATGTTTTTTGGGGTGGATCAGAGACTATTTATTAAATTACTTTCTTAATGTATACTTATCATTAAAATAATCTATTGGAAAAATGGCAAAAAACCCAATATTACATCTATTTCACTCTACCCTACTTAAACTATATACAATTCATACATACTAACTTAAAACTAGGGTTTGAGCCGAACTCTCTGCCGCCGGGGCCAGCAGCATCATGCTCCACTATTCGAGAATAGTAGGGAAACCACCGTTCCCGGCCGTGGACAGCTCAGTCCAGCATAAAATGATTGCATTTAAGAATGCATCGAGATGGGAATATTTAGGAAGGGTACGAATCACTTTATTTAATTTATTACAATGTTCCTTAAATATAACGAGCCATTCGTCACCTGGACCGATAGCTGAAAGCCATCTTGTAGCGATTGTCTCAGTCCGGCATGCCTTATAACTAGAGAAGCTGTTAACAAGGTAATTTTTTTTTGGTTGGCTTAATTACTTAATTAACTTTTTCTAGAAAAACTAACTAAATGTCTTGTTGATTAAGCCACCAGTATCTCGTGCCTCACGCTCATGTCTGTCAATGTCAACATAGTTCGCGGTGGAGTACCGCCATAAGGGCAGGAAGTCGCTGGTTCCGAGATTGATGTCGTATTCTATTTTTTTAACGGTCGCGCGCCTATATGCGTGATAGATGATTGGTACGTAGTCGGAATCTAAGATGTAGCCGTTTTCGTCATGGTTGACGAGGGCTTCAGGTGGAATAAAACCAGTTCACATTAGTGATGTGCAAAGTGATTATTTTGGAGTAACAAATAATTACTGAATACTTTCAGTTTGGTATTCGTTACTCGTATTCGTTACTGTATTGAGTAATTCGTGTGAGCAAAAAAAAAAAAGAGAAAAGGTCATCCGGTCAGAATTTTTGCGATTTCAGTACCGAACACAATGTGAGAAGCTAAAAAAAAAAATAAAAGCTTATCCAATGAGGCGAGGAAATTTTTGGGTTTGAGTACCAAACACAATGTGAGAAGCTAAAAAAAAAAAAAACGGTCATCCCCTCATAAGAATTTTTAGGACTTAAGTACTAAACACAATGTGAGAAGCTAAAAAAAAAATCTGCCAACATTCTGGGCGCAACTATATTCTTTTTCCGGCAGAAGTTCAGAACGCGTTCAATTCGGGGATGCGGTGTATGTTACTATGTGACTGAAAACCTAACAAAAAGTTCGTTAAGCGGTTAGAAAAGGGTGTAACATATGAATTAAATAATTGGGTCATATTCCGGGATGCAGTCTAGAGGTTGAAAAAAACAAAAATTAAAAAGAGGTGATTATTAAACAAGCCTGGGGAAGTGAAAAGATATTCGATATCTGATCAGACCTGAGAAACATGGTGGAATTCATGAAAAAGTATGCAACCAGTTTACACCCTCTTAGGGGTCGAATTTCAAAAAATCTTGAAAACACATTCTAGGTATTTATATGAAGAATCCGTACAATAAAAATGAACTCAATATTTGGAAAGACCTAGTAGATATGACGAAAATCGTGAAAATATATGCATTTTATACTAACCGATATTTTTTTTTGCCCCCCCCCCTTCTGAACGCCAATGAATATTCAAATTTTTTTTTATCAGAATTACTTTTCTAGTTAATTTAGATATACGTACCGAGTTTCAACTTAACAGCATAAGCCGTTCTAAAGTTAGGAAAAACACCTCCCACCACCGTACCATACTACCACTAAAAAAAATTTTATTTTTCCACCATGCCACTACTATAGCTCTATCTAAATACCAAGTTTCGCTTCCTTTCATTATAGATTCTTAAGATATAAGCATCGGAACTTTTTCTTTCTCACCCTTCCCCACCCTCACCCTCTACACCCACACCCCCAATTTTTTTTCCCTACTAGGGTTCTATTAGGCCTACTTCTGGTAAAAATTTGAAGCAACCATCTTACACTGTTATTGAGATATGAAACGTGTTGTTTTTGAAAAATTCTTATCCCCTCCACTTACGTACTCCCCCGCCCCCTTCAAAGATTTTACTTTGAGCAATCTTCATTTATCAAGCTTTGTATCCAAACCGAGTTTTGTTTTTCTGGTGCCACTGGTTTGGGAAATATTGTAATGTTAAGTATTTCAACCCCCACCCCCGTACCCAAAAATTTTGTTTCAATCTATTCTCCTAGTATAACTACAGATATTTGTTAAGTTTTAATTGCTTGCTATTAATGGTTTAGGAGATATGGATTTTAGAATGTGTCGATCTCGACTTTTTTGCGTTTCGGACGCATTGCTTCCCCCTCCACTCCCACACCCCTTCACCCATATCTGTTTTTTTTTTTGCAAATGGGTCCATTATCAAAGCTCTATAGAAATTCTAAGTTTCAGCCTCCTAACACAAGCGGTTCCTGAGATCTAGAAACCTAAATTTTTCGTCTAAAACGCTTACCCCGCCTTCCCCCTTACACCTCCTCCCCTGAAAATAATGTCAATTCAAGGGGTCCACCAAGTCTATTCTTTGAAAAAATTTTAATTTAATAGCTCCACTGGTTTGAGAGCTACGAGCCTTCAAAGATTTTGGGGCGGTCGACGTACGGCGTATGGCGTACGGGGTACGGCGTACAGACGGAGTGAAAATTTTTATTGAAGTACTAGTCATGAAACGTGGACAAAAAAATTTTGAGGGCAGCAAATTTTTTTTTTTAAAAATCGATAACAATACTGTATTATAAATAATACAGTAAATGGTCATCCGCTCAGAAGCGGGAATTTTTTTTAGTGGGGTTATTTACGAATACTTTTGTAAAGTAGTATTCGGTACTCGGTACCCGTTTCAAGAAACGAATACTTAATAACGAATAATTACTTTTTGCACACCACTAGTTCACTTGGTTTTTTCGATATATTGTGGGTTTGGGAAGAAGGGTTGGGGGATCCAGGGGTTAAGGTCTTGATCTGAGGTGGTTCTAGCTATATGGTTCCTAATTAATTTTATGATTGTCATTTCAAATCGGGAGACTTCTGCCGCTCCATGTATTTCCTTGTTCGATATGTAATGCTGAAAATCTGTGTCTGCCTTTCTATAAATGCCAGTACACGCGCGTAGACATTTTCTTTCGAAAAGTCTAAATTCTTCCATATAAGATGGGCTAATATTGAACCAGATGGGGCAGCCATAAGTGAGAATAGGTCTCACCAATGAAATGATTTTAACGCGAGGGTATAAATATTTCTCGTAAAAAAGCCGTTTTAGAGACATGAATGCGTTACGCGCCTTTGCAATCTTTATTATTTTATTATAATATTAGAGTGTTAGTTGAAGTACAAGTGTTGACCGAAGTTTGCTCCTAGATATTTAACACAAGCTTTGTGCGAAATTTTTTCGTGGCTTCCCTACCCAGCTACAATATGTAATTTCTTCCAATTGCTCTTCAACTCTCTATGGGCATGGGCCAAAGTGGTGCGGAATAGGATAGTCTCACATTTCCGTGAATTAATTTTCATCTACAAAGAGTTCGTTTATCGAATTTTACGTCGTTAAACCTTTTCTGCAGTTTCTGTTGGGCTTTGGTCGCTTTAGAATGGGGTGTGTATATTATAAGGTCGTCTGCGAAGGCTACAATAGATCTCTTGGGTGATTTATTAAAAGTAAATGTTTCCAAAAGATCGCTAATGTAGATCGCGAATAAAGTGGGTGCAGTTACTGTTCCCTGTTGGAGCTCTTCCCTAACATTAATGGTCTATGTGGTAACAATTTTCCCGTTTGTTAGCACATAGTTTTTGTTGTATATCATGTGTTATACACATATCAAGTGTTTATCAAGTGTTTGGGGAATTTTTTTTTGATTAATTGAAAGATCAGACCGTCAAGCCAAACTGTGTCGAAGGCCTTCTCCATGTCTATCAGACAGGCACCTACGCATTCTTTATTATTCAAAAGCCAGCAGATGTTGGTTGTGGCTTTCGTTATGGCGTGTATGTAGAATGTCTTTTTCGAAAGCCAAATTGGCAATTCGGTATCAGATCATTCTGCCGAATCTGAGAATTCAGGGAGTCATTGAGGATGGATTCAAAGACTTTGGTTATGTTGGGTAGAAGACTAATGGGTTTGTAGCTTTTTGGATCTGAAGGATCTTTCCCTTTCTTTAGGACACGGCATGTTTTCGCGCGTTTACATTTTCCGGGGTAGTGAGAGGTTTTTTAATAGGTTATTAAAAAGGGTGCAATATTCCTGAATAATTACATCCGGCAGATTCTTTAATACTAAATTTGGAATTTCATCCAAGCCGGATAACTTTTAAAGTTTGTTACGAATGCAGCCTTGGCTAAGGAAAAAAAAAAAATTTTTTTTTCTTTATAAAATTTTAATTTCTGTCTTTGCGAATGGTCTCAAACCCACAATGTGTTGTGGTCTTGCAGTGGTCGTTTCGATGGAATATTGCCTCCGGCCTTCGTGACGCGACCACTCCACAAGGCATGCTACCTTTGTTTCAGTAAAAATATTTATATATGTAACCATAATAATAAACTATAACTATAGTAACAATAAAATAAAAATAACATCGTCAATTCCAAAAATCATCGAGCGAGAATTTGGATTCGAAACTTGGATACTCTACTGGCGGTATCTGGGTGTACGAGGAGAAAACGAAGAGTACATTGCTTCCCGCGCAAATGCTACATCGCATTCGTCGTTAAGGACCGTTTTTTTCACGGCGATGGCAAGGAAAAAATGAAGAATTTTTTTTTGTGGGTTGTGAAGTGTGAGAGCTCGAGCACGAAGGTCATTTTCAAGGGAGAAAAGTCCACCTTCAGATAATTTTTGGAATAATAGTTTCATTTTGAAAAAGTGGAAAAACTCTTTTTCCTCAAAGTAAACTTTTAAGCGCTAGTGCACTGCAGTGAAAAAAAAACAGTTTAAATTGACCTAAGGGGAAACACAGAAACAGGTCAATTAAGAACCTTGAACTCAAAAACACGATTTAGTTGTGCGGCAGGTAATTTTTTTTATATGTACCAGACGTAATAATATACGGAAGGGGCCCCCAACGACTCAGCGCTCGCCAAGAAATAAATTTCGGAACCAATATAAACGTACCAATATAAATAAACGTAGTTATTGAATTAAACCATGCACGAATCTACTATTTATAATACATAACTGAATTACACATCGTACAATTTATCATTTGAAAAATTTTCTTTCATTTGTATGCATTTACCAATATTTTCTTTCCCAATTACTCTTTGTGTACAGGTATCCTGTCTAGTGGAGAATCAAAGACGACATCGAGGTGTGAAATTCTTAATTTTTTTTCTCTCACAGTTTACTAGTGGTATAATGGAGTAGATTCTCCACAGAAAGGGGCCCTGGGGCTCCATCGGATAATGACTTTACGCTTAACTTTATTAACTTTCGCTATTAAAGTTTTTGTTGTTGTTGCAATCGGGTTTGCTTTCTATTTTGCATGTTTTCCTTTATAGCACCAGCGACATCATTGCATATTTTGGAAACTTTTGAATAAAAATTATTTGGTCCACTCGAGGATTCGATCCGGGTTCACCCGCGTGATGGTCGCAGTGAGATGACTTGGAGCTAACGTTGATTTAACTAAGTACGCTGCTGAGCAGTCAATATAAAATTAGAATACCCTAGAAATAGGCAATTTAACACTTTCAACCTTCTCACAGCTGTTTGTTTTTGTTGTGTCTATGGGTATTTATCATACAATGTGCAATGCTTCGTTTGCAACAACACTTTTGGAGTTTAATTGGTAAAATTATTGCGATTCTTACTGAGGAACTTCGTGTTAAATTTTTTATCTATTCTTTGGAAAAAGTTTTTGTAATTGTCTGGAGTTATGGTTGGGTATTTTAAATTGGTATCTCGCGTTTCTTTCTTCAATCTGGGGATACAAGTGCACCTTAAGTGCCGAGCTATTTTGAAGCCGAATATACTTGGTTTTATTTACATACCTTCTGTTAAAATCACACTGTTTAATGGTGAGCGCATAAGTTATCCGCATTCGCGTCGGTTCCGAATAACCTATCGAATAATTTTTGATGAATGTTTTCACAGTACATTTTGAATTGAAAATACAAGGTTTTCCGGTAAATACTGTTAAATTTATTTTGTGTGACGTTTCGGACTCGACTAAGTCCTTTATCAAACAGTTTGATAAAGGACTCAGTCGAGTCCGAAACGTCACAGAAAATAAATTTAACAGTATTTACCGGAAAACCTTGTATTTTCAACCTATCGAATACTTATGTAAGTATTAAACCATTATTCAGTGACGCGAATTAAGACTCGATTTGGTTTCTCGCGGAATTTAATCCGGGCGGTCCCGTCGGTTGCAGCAACTGTTGTGCAGCTAAACGAATAATTTCGTTTGTTGAAACAGAAATCACATCGATGAGCTTGGAGTATGGTCACCTATGGCACCTTACATCCTTTATCCTCAGTCTAGTGTTATGGTTGGGCATTCTCCATTATTGTCGCGCGGGTCTTTTTTTTCTTCAATCAGGGATACAAGTGCACTTTAAGTGCTGAGCTATTTTGAGCAAATATACTTGTTTTTATTTAACCCTTGTTAAAATCACATTGCTTAGTGGTGTGCGCACAAGTTATCCGCATTGTTGCGTCGGTTTCGAATGACCTATCGAATACTTGTGTAAGTACTTAATCATTATCCAGTGTCGCGAAATAAGACTCGATTTGGTTTCTCGCGGAATTTAATCCGGGACGGTCCCGTCGGTTGCAGCGATTATTGTGCAGCTTAACGAATAATTTCGTTTGCTTGTAAAGAAATCACATTGATGAACTTCTCGAAAATTTTTATCATTCTGAAATAATTTAGTATGGACAACTATAGCTCGTCGTACCCTCTACCGTCCGTGTCGTTTCGGAGCGAATTTTTATTTGGGGTTTTTTTCCCTAATTTCATGTATACAAAAAGAAAGAGAGAGAAAGTAGTTTACATTCCGAAGTTTGATGGATCTCAGGACCCCTTTGATTTTTTTTCAATCACACAACACACTTGGTTATCGATTATTCGCATGTACATAATTTAGGAAATGTACGGTTTAGGATTTTGTACTTTATTTTTTTTTGGATGCATCTTTATTGCGCATATTATTTTTTTTTTGATTTTTTTTCTTAATTTCTTTCTTTATATATTTTTATTCGGTACAATGAATTTTACCGTTGATTATTTGGAACCCGATGAGTTCCAGATGGAATGTATCATTCGTGGCATCAGTGGGACGGGTCTCGCCCAGTTGGAAAGTCTTGAGTCGCAGCTCAAGTTAGAGAAGGAAAGACAGGTCTTGAGACCTAGCTCAAGTCTATCGGAAAGCGTTGTTCAAGATTTACAAAGGGAACTCGAAAATTGTCAAGAGGGACTAGACGACATTTCTAGTATTTTAAGGAAGTGTAAGGCGGGAAGATCTGATGAGTTGGATAGGTGTCTCTCTCGCCTCAATCACTATACGGGTCGGTTATCGCGGTTAGTTAAATGCTCGTCGGGGACAATTCAAGCTACGGGTCAAGAACATTTAGTAAATATCAGAGAGCTGAATTCCGTGATCGATGATCTTCTAGCTAAACCTGATGAGGCAGCTCTGGAAACTTTTTATCAAAAGCTTTCGGAGATAAATTTTAGTACCATTTCTTAAGCCTCAAGGAGAGGCTCCTAGAGTAGAAGCACCAAACTGTACCGGCGAGTGTGAGAGTCTGGATAGAGAGAAGGCTTATGAGGACATTCTTCCAGCTCAAGTACAGGAACGCGAACAGGCACCGCTAAATGGCCAAGCACCTGTTTGGTCGTTCTCAAACACTCGTCAGGAATGTATTCCCGTTTCGCACAATAGGAACGCTGTAATTATTAATCAAAAGCGCTTCATTCCGATGTCAAAGTGGGGAGTCACTTTTGACGGATCTAGTACGAGCATGAATGTCAACAGGTTTCTTTTCAGGGTCGAGACTTTGGGCAGAGCGAATGGGATTTCTGAGTTGGAATTAATGTTGGAGATTTTTGTTTTATTGAGAGGTTCAGCCGCTGAATGGTATTGGATTCTGCGAGAAACGACACCTGATATTATATGCTCTGAATTTTACCATTCTCTACGAGAGCGATTTGACACACAAGACATTGATTTAGATGTCCGTAGGTTGATAGATAGTCGCTTTCAAAAAGTTAAGGAACCATTTCGGGATTTCGTGGATGCAATTGATAACCTTACTCTTCAGCTGCGTTCGCCTTTGTCAAACGGGAAACGGTCAGAGGAGTGCGAATCAACCAGGGACGAGTCGCATTCAACCTACGGTGAGTCCCAATCAGAATCTGGCTACCAATACGGATCCGCCACCCAAACCCTCAATATAGACCAGCTTTCAATCCCAATAAAATTTAAAACTCAGGTAGGTCAGATTAGTTCACCAATTCGTAGGCGCTCCCGCTTATCACGTTCCATCCGTTACTGGCAAATTCGACGACATCGAAAACAAGCCGATGTGTCATCAATTCTTCAAATAAATGGCGACAACCGTCCGTATGCTGAAATATTTATAAAGGGGCATCGTTTTCAGGGGTTACTTGATAGTGGTGCGTACATGGGGCTGAGGGGTCTAAGCTCATCACAGATCTCTCACTACCAGTTCATTCTCTGCATTCACATCTATCTACGGCATATGGTCAAAAGTGCGAAGTGTTGGGCTATGTTCGCGTTTTGGTGTCATTCGCAGGAAAGAGTCGAATGATGCGATTTCTAGTCGCTCCAGCACTGAAAAACCCTCTGTACTAAGGCATAGATTTCTGGGATCTTTTTAGGCAGGCTCCAACACAGGTTGAAGAAATAGTGTGTCAAGCACCCCCTACAAATTCTTTACAACACAATTTGAGTGAAGAAGACAGACTAAAACTAAGAGAGGTCGCAGATTCGATTCCATCATTTAACCGTATGGGCTTGGGAAAAAACCTCTTTACTCTCCCATGTAATTGATGTGGGTTCCGCAGCACCAGTTACGCAGCGTCACTATTCCGTATCTCCGGTCGTTCAAAAGCAATTTTACGATGAACTGGACCGGATGCTGGAGCTGGGCGTAATTGAAGAGAGCTCAAGATCTTGGTGTTCTCCAGTGACTTTGAAGGGTAAGGCAAATAGGAAAGTTAGACTATGTTTGGATGCACGGCGGATAAATGAAGTTACGTATAAGGACGCGTACCCCCTTCCGTTAATTGACGGTCTTCTCTCTCGGTTGCAAGCCACTACATTCATCTCGAGTCTGGATTTAAAGGATGCTTTTTGGCAAATTCCGTTGCATCCATCTTCGCGCGATAAAACGGCGTTTGCCGTACCTGGGCGACCGCTCTATCAATTTACGGTCATGCCTTTTGGTTTGTGCAACGCGCCACAAACAATGTGTCGGCTGATGCACAAAGTTATTCCCTATCAATTACACGATAAGGTATTTGTACATCTGGATGATTTGCTTATTACTTCCAGTACGTTGGAAGAACACTTTGATCTTCTTCATCATATTTCTCAGCTCCTGCGAACTGCGAATCTCACGATAAATGTGGAAAAGAGAAAATTTCTCATGAAGGAAATCAAATACTTAGGGTATGTCGTTAGTGATGGCATACTTAAGACGGACCCGGAAAAGATCTCTGGTATTACAGCATACCCGATTCCCAAAAGCACACGTGAAGTGCGTAGATTTATGGGCATAGCGGGCTGGTATAGAAGATTCATACCACACTTTGCCTCATTGACTTCTCCGCTAACTGACCTACTCAAGGGAAAGAAAGCTTTTATGTGGAAGGGTTTTGCAAATCAGGCTTTTGAAGAAACCAAGAAACTCCTTACAACAGCGCCGGTTTTGATAAATCCGGACTTTTCGAGTACACTTTTCATGCAATGCGATGCGAGTGCCACAGGCATCGGAAGTGTCTTGTTCCAAAAGACGGACTTAGGTGAAGAACATCCGATAGCATTCATGTCTGCGAAACTCAACGCTGCACAACAGAATTACAGTGTGACGGAGCTAGAATGTTTGGCTGCAGTCCAGAGTGTGAAGAGGTTTCGGGCTTACGTCGAAGGACTTGAGTTCACGATAATAACGGATCATGCAAGCTTAAAGTTGCTCATGCAACAACAGGATTTGTCTGGGCGTTTAGCTTGATGGAGCCTGAAACTGCAGGGGTTCAAGTTTCAAATTGAGCATAGGAAAGGCACGTTGAATGTTGTTCCTGATGCACTGTCGCGAGTGTTCTGTAGCGAATTAGAGTTGGGGGAAGATTTTCCGCTCTATGTCGACGAAGTCATACCAACGACAGGTTTTGATGACGTGTCATACACGGAATTGATCTCTCAGATATTAGAATCCCCGGACCAATATTCGAATCTCAAGGTTCTTGACGGCTGAATCTATATATGCACTAACACCAAAATTGTGGCAAACACTGACATCCCGAAGCATAAACTGTGGGTTCCATATCCAGCAACTGCAGATCTTATTGCGAAGGCGCATGATGACCCAATCTCGTCCCATTGCGGGGTACACAAAACGGTAGAACTCCTCCAGAGGTACTATTATTGGCCGAAGCTTCGAATGGACGTTGCTGACTATGTCGCATCGTGTGCAGTCTGCAAACAAAGCAAGCCTGCGAATCATACCATGCGTCCTCCAATGGGTGAAAGAGTTTAAGTCGTTCGTCCCATGCAACGTTTGTACATTGATTTTTTAGGTTCCTATCCTCACACTTCCTGATGTTTGGTTATCATGCAATACGTCATGGATCAGATTATGAGCTCCTCAAAGCCCTAAACTCGCTGGGAGAAGGAGATATATCCATAACGCCCCATATCGAACGTCTCCGAATGTTACAGGAAAAAATAATACAAAATTTAGAACTTGCGTCAAAAAAGAGTGCGCATACATACAACCTGCGTAGCACATCCAAATCCTTTGTGCCAGGGCAAACAGTATATGTGAGGAATTTCGTACAAAGTAGTGCTGTCAACCGCTTTGCTGCCAAGTTTGCTCCGAAATTTATTGAGGCCAAGGTAAAAGAAAAGATCGGAAATGTCTCCTATCAACTTGAGGACAAAGCCTGTTATAGGCATATATCACAGCAAGGATATTAAGCCCTAATTATGAACAGTTATCTATTTGAGTTGGCTTTACGTACGAAGCCCGGCTTAATTTATGAGACGGTTCTCCTGGGACTGGGTCGTCCCCACGATTGTTACAAATGCAGCCTTGGCTAAAAGAAAAAAAAAAAAAAAAATTTTTTTTTCCTTTATAAATTTTAATTTCTTTCTTTGCGCATGGTCTCAAACCCACAATGTGTTGTGGTCTTGCAGTGATCGTTTCGATAGGATATTGCCTCCGACAAGGCATGCTACCTTTGTTTCAGTAAAAATATTTATATATGAGCCGTTGATTTTGAAAGTGGAATAAGTCCATCTCGTTTTTAAATCGACATTCTTAACGGTTTACGTTTTAACATGTTTAAAAATATTTATGCCATCTTTTAGAAAAATTTACTGGTATTTGTTAAAAGTGTGATGAAACAATTGCATCAACAGATTCTCAGAAAGTTGCTTCGTGTTGTATAGAATAATGTTACAGTGTCACAAGAAATATTTTTTTCAAAATGGACTTATTCCACTTTCAAATACAACGGCTCATATGTAACCATAATAATAAACTATAACTATAGTAACAATAAAATAAAAATAACATCGTCAATTCCAAAAATCATCGAGCGAGAATTTGGATTCGAAACTTAGATACTCTACTGGCGGCATCAGGGTGTACGAGGAGAAAACGAAGAGTACATTGCTTCCCGCGCAAATGCTACATCGCATTCGTCATTAAGGACCGTTTTTTTCACGGCGATGGCGAGGAAAATATGAAGAATTTTTTTTTGGGGTTGTGAAGCGTGAGAGCTCGAGCACGAAGGTCATTTTCAAGAGACAAAAGTCCACCTTCAGATAATTTTTGGAATAATAGTTTCACTTTGAAAAAGTGGAAAAACTCTTTCTCCCCAAAGTAAACTTTTAAGCGCTAGTGCCCTGCAGTGAAAAAAAAAACAGTTTAAATTGACCTAAGTGGAAAGAAATCAGTGACTAAACCATTGAGTTGTGTGAACGTCGGAACAAACTTGGTGAACTCAGTGAACAGGTCAATTAAGAACCTTGAACTCAAAAAGACGATTTAGTTGTGCGGCAGGTAAATTTTTCTTATATGTACCAGACGTAATAATATACGGAAGGGGCCCCCAACGACTCAGCGCTCGCCAAGAAATAAATTTCGGAACCAATATAAACGTACCAATATAAATAAACGTAGTTATTGAATTAAACCATGCACGAATCTACTATTTACAATACATAATTGAATTACACATCGTACAATTTGTCATTTGAAAATTTTTTTTCATTTGCATGCATTTACCAATATTTTCTTTCTCAATTACTCCTTGTGTACAGGTATCCTGTCTAGTGGAGAATCAAAGACGACATCGAGGTGTGAAATTCTTAATTTTTTTTTTCTCACAGTTTACTAGTGGTATAATGGAGTAGATTCTCCACAGAAAGGGGCCCTGGGGCTCCATCGGATAAGAATGACCTTTCGCTCGGCGGTTTCCGCGTTACCTCTCTTTCGCGCGTCGTGATCCTCGCGTATGTGTTAAGTAATTTAAGATGGCAGTGGTGCGGTTAGATTTCTGTCTTTCCCTGCATTTTGTTTCCCTTTGTTTCTATCGGTTTTTCTTAGTTTCTCTTTCTTGACAGCATCTTCAAGGATGGTGCTCCTGGGACAGATTTTTTTCGAACGCCTCCCCCCCCCCCTCCCCATCCGGCTCCTGAGCAGTCGGCAGATTTTGCTGTCCAGGTGCAAAGGGGCCAATATTCTGGAAGCGAACTTTAGGCTGCTTATGTAGCTGATAACAGTTCTGTAACAAGTTGTTTCAAATGAAACGAAGAAGTCTGTTAGTAGGTAGCCTGGAATGTGATTAGCCATCACATTGTCGCTAAAAATTAGTAAAGGCTTGTTCAAATTCAAACTCTTAATTTCAGACGCAACAATTCTGTGTGTAATTGAAATTTATTGAGGCCAAGGTAAAAGAAAAGATCGGAAATGTCTCCTATCAACTTGAGGACAAAGCCTGTTATAGGCATATATCACAGCAAGGATATTAAGCCCTAATTATGAACAGTTATCTATTTGAGTTGGCTTTACGTACGAAGCCCGGCTTAATTTATGAGACGGTTCTCCTGGGACTGGGTCGTCCCCACGATTGTTACAAATGCAGCCTTGGCTAAAAGAAAAAAAAAAAAAAAAAATTTTTTTTTCCTTTATAAATTTTAATTTCTTTCTTTGCGCATGGTCTCAAACCCACAATGTGTTGTGGTCTTGCAGTGATCGTTTCGATAGGATATTGCCTCCGACAAGGCATGCTACCTTTGTTTCAGTAAAAATATTTATATATGAGCCGTTGATTTTGAAAGTGGAATAAGTCCATCTCGTTTTTAAATCGACATTCTTAACGGTTTACGTTTTAACATGTTTAAAAATATTTATGCCATCTTTTAGAAAAATTTACTGGTATTTGTTAAAAGTGTGATGAAACAATTGCATCAACAGATTCTCAGAAAGTTGCTTCGTGTTGTATAGAATAATGTTACAGTGTCACAAGAAATATTTTTTTCAAAATGGACTTATTCCACTTTCAAATACAACGGCTCATATGTAACCATAATAATAAACTATAACTATAGTAACAATAAAATAAAAATAACATCGTCAATTCCAAAAATCATCGAGCGAGAATTTGGATTCGAAACTTAGATACTCTACTGGCGGCATCAGGGTGTACGAGGAGAAAACGAAGAGTACATTGCTTCCCGCGCAAATGCTACATCGCATTCGTCATTAAGGACCGTTTTTTTCACGGCGATGGCGAGGAAAATATGAAGAATTTTTTTTTGGGGTTGTGAAGCGTGAGAGCTCGAGCACGAAGGTCATTTTCAAGAGACAAAAGTCCACCTTCAGATAATTTTTGGAATAATAGTTTCACTTTGAAAAAGTGGAAAAACTCTTTCTCCCCAAAGTAAACTTTTAAGCGCTAGTGCCCTGCAGTGAAAAAAAAAACAGTTTAAATTGACCTAAGTGGAAAGAAATCAGTGACTAAACTATTGAGTTGTGTGAACGTCGGAACAAACTTGGTGAACTCAGTGAACAGGTCAATTAAGAACCTTGAACTCAAAAAGACGATTTAGTTGTGCGGCAGGTAAATTTTTCTTATATGTACCAGACGTAATAATATACGGAAGGGGCCCCCAACGACTCAGCGCTCGCCAAGAAATAAATTTCGGAACCAATATAAACGTACCAATATAAATAAACGTAGTTATTGAATTAAACCATGCACGAATCTACTATTTACAATACATAATTGAATTACACATCGTACAATTTGTCATTTGAAAATTTTTTTTCATTTGCATGCATTTACCAATATTTTCTTTCTCAATTACTCCTTGTGTACAGGTATCCTGTCTAGTGGAGAATCAAAGACGACATCGAGGTGTGAAATTCTTAATTTTTTTTTTCTCACAGTTTACTAGTGGTATAATGGAGTAGATTCTCCACAGAAAGGGGCCCTGGGGCTCCATCGGATAAGAATGACCTTTCGCTCGGCGGTTTCCGCGTTACCTCTCTTTCGCGCGTCGTGATCCTCGCGTATGTGTTAAGTAATTTAAGATGGCAGTGGTGCGGTTAGATTTCTGTCTTTCCCTGCATTTTGTTTCCCTTTGTTTCTATCGGTTTTTCTTAGTTTCTCTTTCTTGACAGCATCTTCAAGGATGGTGCTCCTGGGACAGATTTTTTTCGAACGCCTCCCCCCCCCCTCCCCATCCGGCTCCTGAGCAGTCGGCAGATTTTGCTGTCCAGGTGCAAAGGGGCCAATATTCTGGAAGCGAACTTTAGGCTGCTTATGTAGCTGATAACAGTTCTGTAACAAGTTGTTTCAAATGAAACGAAGAAGTCTGTTAGTAGGTAGCCTGGAATGTGATTAGCCATCACATTGTCGCTAAAAATTAGTAAAGGCTTGTTCAAATTCAAACTCTTAATTTCAGACGCAACAATTCTGTGTGTAATTGGATGCATGAATGCATCACACAGAATTTTTGAATTCTTACGATTTGCGCTTGCCTTCTGCAATTTTCAGATCATAAGACACCAGAGGAATGTGCATGAAGGCAGGTGCAAACGTGGGAATCATTTCGTCACGTTTTTTTGCACAATTGCACTGTATACTTTTTTGTCGCGTTGTTAAATTGTTAAATACCTTGTCATTAAGTTTTTTTTGTTGGGAGAATAAATTAGTTGCATTTTAAAATTGGAAGCAAGCGTATGGAATCATTCAAGATTCGAAGAGCAACTCAAGTTTGGAATCGAGCGTAGTGAAACGTAAAATAGTGATGGGAATGTGTGATCAGTGCAAGACAAAAAAAGTCTTAAAAATTTGTGAAGCACACAATAGTGAAGTTAGTGTGTGATTAGTGCAAGACAAAAGAGTCTTAAGCATTTGTGATGCGCACAATAGTGAATTGAGTGTGTGATCAGTGCAAGGCAAAAGAGTCTTTTATTTATTTTATTCACATTCGCGCGCTAAACGTCAGTGAGAATTGACGTGCCCGAGATCTGGCTCCGGGAAATTAGCATTCCGAGCCCCTATAAAGTGTTTGTTTCTCGGCAACATTGTGCCGGTTTTGCCCCCTCCCCCCAGTGAGTGTTCGCACCCCTGGTGGGCTCCCTCTTTTTCGACCCCTCAGCATTTCAGAACAGAACCTAGTGAAATAGTGAGTGAGGTTAGGGCCGTCGGCCCAAGTTTTGTGCCGGACTTTGCGGCTATTGACTGAAAAAGCGCCCCGCGCGCTCTAATAGCACCGCGTCGGTGCTCCCATAGAAATTACGAACAATAAATCAATTAAGAGACAAACCAGGTAAGTCTTACTGCACCTTACTTGAACGACGTATAGACAGTGCTAATTGGCGGTTGGCATGGCCAACAAGAACAAATACGGCCTGCTGGCGAATGTCAAAGAGACCGATCCTTCCCCCCCCAAACTCCCCCAAGAGCAAACGAATCCGTGCCCAAAGAAGTCAGACTACAGCATCTAATGAATACGAGACTGTATACCCAGACACTCTCCTACCTCCCCAAAAACCTTCCGCACCATCTCCAAAATTCGTCGTAATCCAAACAATTGAGGGATCTAAGAAAAGCTTGCAACAACACAACGTGTTTGCAGTGAAGAAAGGCGTGGACCAAATCTCCACTAGGTACTCGAATTCCTCCTTTCTGCGTGACGGTAGCTTATTGATCTTATGTGAAAACCAAACTGTTGCCCAAAGGTTCCTAAATACCACTCAAATTCATGACATCGAGGTTAAGTGTAACTTACATGGTAAACTAAACACATGCAAGGGTCTCATTTACGCCTCATCACTTATCTACTTGAGCCAAGATGAAATTCTGGCGGGCCTAAAAGACCAGAAAGTTGTTGAGGTTGTCCAACTTAAGAAGCCACTCTCCAATACAGCTTCCGGTCTCCTTATAGATACATTTGAGCTCTACTCCTTGCCCAGTCATGTAAATGTTGGCTTCGAGCGGGTGGAGGCTAGGGAGTACTTTCCCAATCCTCTACGCTGTAGAAAATGCCAACGTCTGGGGCACACCAAAAATTGGTGTAACCAACCTGAACTATGTGGCAACTGTTCCACGCCCGTCCCACACGCTATCCCTTGCACCACCAAATTTTGCATCAACTGCAACGTTGAGGGCCATGAGCCTAGCAGCAAGTCCTGCCCTATGTTTGTCGAACATAAAGAAATCATCAAAATTCGCACTCAAAGGAAGTGTACACAATATGAGGCGAAAAAATTGTATTTCAAAAATAAACCTTCATCGTTCACTCTCTCATATGCCCAGTCAGCAAAAACAGCTACTAATATAAATCCATCCCCCAAAAATCCAGACTCCACCTCCACTCAAAAAACCAGCTCTATCCAAGCCCCCCCCACCAACATCGCAGCCCCCACCACAAACTCCCCCCATCCATCCAATAACCCACCTACCATACCAAACAGCTCTACTAACCAACACAAACCGACTACTTCTCAATCAGCAACTTCGGCCACTAACACCCCCTCACCCTCCACTCAAACAACCAATGACTCTGGCCCTTCAAGAACTTCCGATCTTCTCCTCAACTATACCTTCGCCATCAACTCAACAGAAAAGCAACTGCTTGAAAGCATAAACTTCAACTCAATAAATAAGCAACAACACTCCAACAAACCTACAACCCCAGCAACAGCCTCAAATGACCATAAATCAATTGCAAACACCATGCAAACCCCGAAGAGGCAACAAGTCCTAGAGGAAGAACCCTCTGGACTGACGCCCAAGTCCAAATTAATTTACCAAACACTGGTTCAAGCGATTTCCGCAGATACCGTGTCCAGTCTCACGGAAACTGATGATTCCATGGACGATGCCGAAACGGAACTCGAACTATAATGCTCCCAATCGTGATACCATTGACACCACCTCCCTTTCACCCTTCCCGTAGCCTCTGTATTCTGCAGTGGAATATCAGAGGCCTGTATACCAATCGTCCCCACCTTGATATCCTCATCTCCCTATACTGACCCCACATAATTCTGTTGCAGGAAACCAATATTCTTCCGGGCGAAGAACCTCTCAGGTTCGGAGCCTACTCCTATATTGGCTATAACACACCCAGGGATACCAGACATGGCGGAGTAGCCATCCTGGTTCACAGCTCTATAGCCTTCGAACAGGTAGAGCTGAGTGTCAACTTTCTGGCTTGTGCCGTCACGGTCGGATCTGACCCTCGTATGACGGTGGTGTCGGCGTATCTTGAGTGCGGGCGGAGGATTACCAATGCTGACCTGGCCAGTTTGACTGATCAGCTTCCCGAGAACACCATTTACGGTGGCGATTTCAACGCTCACAGTCCTCTATGGGGAGGTGAGCGTTGGGATTGTAGGGGGAGGCTGGTGGCAGACTGGATTGAGGACGCCTCCCTCGCTCTCCTCAACGATGGCTCGCCCACGCTCATCTCGACTAGATCCACCATGACGGCCATCGATCTGACCCTCGCTCCCTCCAGGCTTGCTCCATTTCTGACATGGGAGCTCCATACTAACCCGGAAGGCAGTGACCACCTGCCAGTCATCATACGATCGATTCAAGGCTTGGCTAACTCTAGACCAACCACCAGGTTCGTCACTTCTCGCGCCCACTGGGTCAAGTATAGAGCTTCTATGGAAGAAACTGCAGAGAGTTACCCGATTTCGGCAAATGTGAACCAGGAGGCGGCCCGCCTCGTCAAGATCATACACTCTGCAGCAGCGACCTCTATCCCCGTCTCCTCCCCAACCCCCAGTTCTCAACCGCGATGGATGAACCGTGATATCCTCATATCGATCAAGACCAAGAATAAAGCATGGAAACTCTTCCATAGGCATCCGACAGATACAAACCTAGTAGCGTATCGTCGTGAGGCGGCTATCATTAAGAGAAAGATTAAAGCTGCAAAAAGAGAGAACGGAAACTCTTTTGCTCGTTCCATCGATCCCAGCTCAAATCTCGCCGATGCATGGAGAAAGGTTAAGTCTGTTTTCGGGGGCAGACCGCCTGGTCTGATTCCCAATTTAACAACTGATCTAGGTTCCATTACGAATTCTCTGCATATCGCTGAACACCTTGCTTTATCCTGGACAAACTATTCATCGGATTCGAATTTTTCTTCCGTACAACTCGCAGACAAACAGTCAGCCCTTCGAAACATCTCAGTCCACTCACCAGATCCAGACAGAAACATTAGTTACCTCATCTCCTTTGCGGAACTAAGCTCGGTGCTTAGTTCCTGCAAGGGGTCAGCCCCAGGACACGACAGGATCACTTACGAGATGATCAGACAATCTACAATCAGCCTGAAGCTTAGACTGATAGACTTGTTTAACCTGATCCTAGCGCAGGGCTCCTTTCCACACATGTGGAAGAGAGCTGTCCAAGTGCCAATCCGTAAGAGGTCCAATACAGCTTCATCTGCAATTACTTCCAAGGATCTACGTCCTATATCGCTGCTCCCTTGCTTGTCAAGGGTTTTTGAAAAGATTTTGGGACGGAGGCTTGGCTCCCTACTGGAGAATGTCTTGTCGGCCGAGCAGCACGGTTTTAGACCAGGGAGAGGTACAACCTCTCTCCTGCTCGAGTTCGAACACCAGGCCAGGCTTGCACTCTTCAACAAACAGGAGTGTCATGCTCTTTTCCTCGATCTGGAGAAGGCCTTTGACAGGGTAATCAAAACCGTGGTTGCTAATCAGATGTCTGTCTGGGGCATTGATACCAGGTTTATCCAAACAATTGATAACTTCCTTTCGGCTCGATCCATTATGGTGAGAGTCAATGGATACACTTCTAAGCATTATAGTATCGACAACGTCCTCCCTCAGGGGTCGCCCTTGTCTCCCGCGCTATTCAATACGTACACCCACTCGCTTTCGCAACTGCTGTACGATATTCCGCATATCAAACACTACACTTACGCCGACAACATCCGATTACCTCCTCCCACCCCCTCCTTAATGACACCTTCAGACGAGTAAGGACGACCATCGACGCTTGGTGCAGTAAGACCGGAGCAAAATTGCCATTTGGAAAGGGCGAACGTATTACGTTTACCAGGAAAAGAACTTGCTCTGCCGGTGCAGACCAAGGGAATTCAACTCCGCACTATGGTGCTCTCGCCTCACCCTCCTCAAACACTGTCCAAACATCCCTCCGCCGATCCCTATCTCCCCTCACTCACCACGCTCTACAAACTCCAACAGAAGCAGGATAAGCAGCACTTGGTACCCATCCAAAACACATACACCAGCCGCTCAGTATCAGCAACTACACCGGAGTCACCTTAATCAACTCCCTGGACGCACCCGGTACTATACCGATGGGTCTAAATCCGACTCACATACAACGGCTGCCATCATCACCATCAAGCCAGATGACACGACCCCAAGCGGCCAATTGTGCTGCAAACTCCACATTGATGCTAGCATATATGAGGCGGAAGTATACGCCATCCTGCAAGCCGCGAAGCTGGCCAGAACTGCTGCCCACCCGGCAGTTATATTTACTGACTGTAAGTCGGCGGTTGATGCCGTCAAGAATCAACGCCCAGGGGACCCGACCATTCAGTACCTACAAGAGGTTATCCGCGCCAACCTGGCTGGTACCTTCCTTTTCTGGATTCCAGGCCACGTTGGCATCAAAGGTAACGAAGAGGCGGACACGCTAGCCAATCGCCAAATCTCCCCGCATGTTGATGAAATTATTCCATCATTTATCAGCTTTATGAGACGAACGGCCAGGAATAAGCTCAAACAGCATGTAGCTAGCCTCTGGGAAAGTCAATCCACATTCTTGGCGAGCCACTGGAGTAGCATAGACCCGCCAAACTACAACTTCGATCAGAACAGAAGGGAGTCCGTTATCATCGCCAGGGTGCGTCTAGGACACACTAGACTTACCCACGAGTACAGGATGACTAAGACGCCGCAACCCGGTTGCCTAGAATGCCAGATGCCACTAACGATCGAGCACATCCTTATCCACTGTTGGAAATCCCGTCGCTTCTTCCGCTACGCCGTTCCCCCCCTGAGTTCCCTTCTATCCACTGCCAATCCTGAACTACTCCTCAAACTCCTTAACCATCATCGAATCACCCACCTCATCTAATATAAGTTAACAAATTGAATTATATAGCGTATAATCTTACGAAATTAATTTATAATATAAAATTGTAATGCGACGTGCCATGTGCCCCCCGGGCTTGGCCGAAATGATGATGGGCCCCATCATTTATGATGGTGCCACATTGAAATAAATAAATAAATAAATAAAATTTATTTTATTTACTGGTACCAGTCCCGCAAATGAAGTAAACAAACTTATAAATAAAAAATCTGCCAACAGTCTGGGCGCAACTGTATTATTTTTCCGGCAGAAGTTCAGAACGCGTTCAATTCGGGGATGCGGTGTATGTTACTATGTGACTGAAAACCTAACAAAAAGTTCGGGAAGCGGTTAGAAAAGGGTGTAACATATGAATTAAATAATTGGGTCATATTCCGGGATGCGCTCTAGAGATTGAAAAAAACAAAACTTAAAAATAGGTGATTATTAATGGGGAAGTGAAAAGATATTCGATATCAGATCAGACCTGAGAAACATGGTGGAATTCATGAAAAAGTATACAACCAGTTTACACTTAGGGGTCGAATTTCAAAAAATTTTGAAAACGCATTCTAGGTATTCATATGAAAAATCCGTAGAATAAAAATGAATTCAATATTTCGAAAGACCTAGTAGATATGACGAAAATCGTGAAAATATATCCATATTATATTAACTGATATTTTTTTTTGCCCCCCCCCCTTCTGAACGCCACTGAATATTCGAATTTTTTTTTATCAGAATTACTTTTCTGGTTAATTTACATATACGTACCGAGTTTCAACTTCCTAGCATAAGCCGTTCTGAAGTTAGGGAAAACACCCCCACCACCGTACCATACTACCCCTAAAAAAATGTATTTTTCCACCATGCCACTACTTTAGCTCTATCTAAATACCAAGTTTCAGCTTCCTATCATTATAGATTCTTAAGATATAAGCATCGGAACTTTTTCGGACTTAAGTGACATTTGTGCAAGGCCTTTACCAAGGATTGAGTCCTTTATCCTTGCTAAAGGAATATTCAAAATACAAATATTTCGAATTTCTGTTATCAACATAATCTGTTATAAAATCTCGCTGGGCAGATATTGGCTGGGCAGATATTGTGACTACTTAAGAATGAATATTTGACCTTCATATTGTCATATCAATTTTGACGGAGTCGTGCGGACTTATATAACTTTTTTAATTTTGAAAATGTAACTTTTCCAAAAAATAGATTTCAAATATTACCAAAATTTAAAACTATCTAGTTCAAAAACCATATATCCTTGAAAAACCATATATGGTAAAAATCAAGTAGGGTAAACTACATAGTGGTTGGCACCCATAAAACACCTTTCTCAGTACTTTTATTTTTATCTGTACCAAAATGGTAATTACAATTATTGGTGATATGTTATTAGATTCAGAAGAAGTTAACGATAAAGATAGGCCACTTGATAATTTTTTAATATTCCTTTTTTTAACCAAAAATAATAGCTGAGATTCAAAAGTCGCAAAAGTACAGTCATTGGCACTGTGGGGTATATTGATTGGCATGCCACACACACAGTTATTGGCATAGGGTGCCAAGCTATAAAAACACAAAAACTTTTAGTATTTGGCAATATCAATTTAACTTTATTATTTTTTAATAACAAAGTATTGTGATTGAACTGAAGTTTCCAAAAAATTTACTACCCTGAAATTATATATTTTCACGTTTTAGGACCCCAAACCCCAAAAAAGCCACAAAAAAAATGTCCGACTGTACACCGTTGTCGTGGGTCAGTTTGAACCCGATTTTCATGTAAGCATGCCTCGTATCGGAAGTTGTATTGAATATCAATAGTATGTAATAACTTCCAATACGAGGTATGCACTTTTACTAGAACAAAGGTCGGACACCTGTGCCCGACGGTCAGGAAGAAAAGTGCGAAATCGGCTATCGATCGACTAAAATCCAACTTGTGTCGATGGCCGAGAGTTGATCGATGGCCGATGAAGATCAGCAATTATCGACTCTGTGAACTTTTACGGTATTAGCGATAATTGCTGATCGGGATTTCCAAGTTCGAAGAAAGAGGAGTTTTGTGTGCGCTTTCAACGGGAGTAGATCGGTTAAGTCTAAATTGTGAGTTGTAGATAAGAATGAGTGATAAGAAATAAAAACTGTTTAGAAACTATACCAAGTGTTGTATCTGTGGACGTGAAGTGTTCGGAGCGAGCCCCTTGGAAGGAGAAACGGCCGAGGATTCTTGGCCACGAAAAATTGGCGCAGCCGGAAAAGGAACCTTTAAAAGGATTTAATTAAAGGTTAGTTACCCTAAATATTTCATAGCACTATGTAAAAAATGGTGAGATATTTACTGGTCAAATCATAATGGAATTAAGATAAAAAAAAATACATTAGTTTGTCGCGTACACCAGTAATTTATGAATTGGTCAGTAACATTCGAAATATAATACTCGTGTTAACGTAGGTTTATTGAGGCCGTTCGCTACAACTGAAAAGTAATCCGCTGGCTTACTGCTACGTTATTTTGTTTCGTTTTGCACAGGGCAAGTCATTTCGCGCATAAAAAAAAAATAAAATAACAGATCAAACCGACAAGGTCGACTGGGGAAAAAAAAAGGTATTTTATGTTGTGTTTATTTTCGGAAAATTCTGTTGTATGTGAATTTCTTCTCGGGTTACGAGTGACATAACAGCTAGTGTGTTTTTATGAAAGAAGATAGATCGCTACGTCGTTACGTTGTTGATAACATGAATGATGTTATAGAAGCGGACAGAGTGGAGATGGTAGGGTATCGGTGCTATTGCGTTTTCGAATGTTTTGAAAGCTAATTTGGGGAGAAAAGAGAAAAAAAACCCGGGTAGTTGGAATCCGAATGATAAATGTCAGTAAGGCGAAGGAATATCCTTACGAAAGAGGAACGGAAGCATATAAGTAACCTAGAACTGGAAAACGAAGAACTGAAAGAAAGGCTGGATCGCTCGGAGAAAGAAGTGAAAGGCAACATAGAGGATTGGCAATTTCTAGCGGAACGGTTACGAGCGGAGATAAAGAGTGAAAAAGCCGAGCAGATACAGCAAACTTTACAGGAAACAGCAAGTCGAACACATCGCTGGGGAGAAGTAGTGGAAGCGTTATTGAACGAATTTATTCGAACCACCAAGGAAGAGGGAGAACAGTTTATAAACGAGGCAGCAGTAAGAACGAGAGAACGGGACTACTTCAAGCAAAGAGCTGACGTCTTAAGACAACAACTGGAGGAAGCTGAAACGATTGAGTCAGAATCGAGAGACCAAATTCGGAACGAACAAATAAGAGTGGTTCGTAATAGAGAAGACCATAGCCTGAAAAAGCAGCTACAGAAGGGCATAGAACACTTGACGGAGTTAAAGGAGCAAACGGGAAAAATCGAGCCAGAAGACAGCACACAGACAAGACCGGGAGGTGCAACGAAGTTAACCGAAACAACCATGACAACAAACGAGATATGGGAAAAGGTCATGGACACAGTGACCAAATATGTATCTATATTCGCGGGCGCGAGAACTCCAAATCTAGGAAAAGAGCTAAGTCTGTTTTTAGACTGCAGTGGGGATACATACGAGCGGCTTGGAGAGAGTGAGAAAATGGTGTTCATGAAATGTATCAAGTATCGACTTGTGGACGATGCTTACTACCTAATGGCATCGGAAGTTTTAGACGATTTCAATGATTTAGAGAAAGCGTTGAACAAAGCATATCTACCAAAGACATCACTGAACCAATTGCGGACTGAGCTGTCGATGTGTAGACAACGGCCTGGGGAAGATATAGACGAATATGCCACACGAATGAACAACATCTGGCAACAGATACGGGAGGCGGTGACAGCGCGATATCCCGGAGGAGACAAAGGGTTGTTAGAAGAGTTGGGAAAGGATACGGTTGCCGCATTTAAATCTGGAGTCAGGGATAGGAACACACAGCTATATCTAGTAGGTCGGGCGATGGGCACCCTCGCAGACTGTATGAAGGCGTCAGCATTTTATGAAGGCGAAATGAAAAAACTGCATGTGGTAATGGAGGAAGAACAGAGCGACAAGGTAACTCTTCGAACCGAGTACAACCGACAAACGGCAATAAAACACCAAATGCTGGCTATGGGAATTCAGGTGTATCATCCAATCTGCAAGGGAAATTCACTTGTTACAGCTGTGGGAAAGTAGGACACTTTGCACGCGAGTGCAGACAGAGGCGCGATGATCAGTACTGCACCAAATGCAGTCGTTACGGACATACTACACACAACTGTAGGGGAAACCGAGGAAACACTCAAGATGGGGCAGGGGGGAACGTTAAATCGGAAAAAAATAATATACGGTTTGTGGATAGAAATGAGAGCAGGGGTGCTGAAGAGACAGCGAGCAGCGCATTCTGCGACTTCTATAAGGAAAATGACCACTATTCATCAAATTGTCTAAGGAAACACTTAGCTGAAGTACAGAATAACCAAGGTAACGAGGGGGTACTGGACAGCATGTATTGTGACTTCTGTAAGCAAAGAGACCACGCGCCATCGAATTGCCTAAGAAGTTACTTGGCAGAAATTGAGAAGCAGCAGCCGGGAAACTAATGGGGGCAGCCCGCGGGCACGAGGAGGTCTGTCTAGGGAAGCAGTGCCAGGAAATTTTATACCAAATTAAATTTAACACAGATTTTTCGATTACGGTGCGATCGGATATAAGTAGGGGTGGGTGGCTCTCACTGCTTATACATAGATACGGGAGTAACCTGTAGCTTATTAAAATCATCCAGTATAAAAGAAGACGTAATGTTGGATAAGACAAAAACGACAACCATAGTGGGTCTATTCGGTGAGGAGAGAGGGTCACTGGGCGCATGCACAGCAAAATTACAAGTAGAGCGAAGTGAGTTTGACTGTGAATTTACAGTGGTGGGAGAGACGAGTGCACTGCCGGGAGATGGAATACTAGGGAGGGATTTCTTGGAAGGACGGGCTATAATCAACTGTAAGAATAACCACATGGAAATGTTGTCAGAAAACGACAGTAAAAGTAAGGAACCAAGGGAAGAGACTATAACAGAAAATTCGATTAAATTAGCAGGGAACCCGAGGAAACGAGTTGGGTTCGCAAGCACCAAAACAAGGAAAGGAAAAGATAAACTACAAGAAAGTAGCATAACTAAACGAAGGTTAGTGGATACAGACAATGATATAAGTAAAGAAGCGCTAAAAAGGAATTCTGTTAAATTACAAGTGTATTAAGTACAGGAAGTGAGAAACCAAGATATGAGCCGTTGATTTTGAAAGTGGAATAAGTCCATTTCGTTTTTAAATCGACATGCTTAACGGTTTACGTTTTAACATGTTTAAATATATTTATGCCATCTTTCAAAAAAATTTACTTGTATTTGTTAAAAGTGTGATGAAACAATTGCATCAATAGATTCTCAGAAAGTTGCTTCGTGTTGTATAGAATAATGTAACAATGTCACAAAAAATATTTTTTTCAAAATGGACTTATTCAACTTTCAAATATACGGCTCATATAATACGTAGTGAACAAGAGGTGAAAACGAACAAAGTAGGAAAGTCGGGTAACGTAAAGGAAGGAGCAAAAGTGATTAAAGGAGAAGGAATGGAAATCGGCGGATTTAGGAATATTGTCAAAAAGTCACTAAAAGGAAGCGGTCTCCAAGACCGTCGCGTGGAGGGCGAGAATAAAGCAGAGATCGCCGCTCAGCGTAAAAATATTAGTATAGAAGCAAGGGATAAAATATTAGGATTTAAAAGGAAACTATATTAAAAAAAAAAACGTAAAGAATATTAAACTAAATATAAAAAATCTGCCAACAACCTGGGCGTAACTTTATTATTTTTCCCGTAGAAGTTAGGAACGCGTTCAATTCTGAAATGCGGTGGAGGCTACTATGTGACTAAAAACCTATCAAAAAGAACAAGATCGTGGAAGTGAAAAGCTGATTGGACCTGAGAGATATGGAATAATCTATGAAAAAGTCCACAATCACTTTACACCCCCTTTGGGGTCAATTATGGAGAATACATAGAATAAAATTAACTTCAATATTTGGGACGAGGTAGTAGATATGTCGAAAATCGTGGGAAAATATGCATTCTATTTTCACAGATATTTTTTTTGCCCCCCTTCTGAACGCCATAAGATATTCTTTTTTTTTTTTATTCAAAATTATTTTTCTATTTGATTTAGGTATACACACCGAGTTTCAACATTGTAGCTTAAGCCATTCTATATATAGGAAAAACACCCCCCACTTGTACCACACTACCCTTAGGGGTCGAATTTCAAAAAACCTTGAAAATCCTTTCTAGGTATTCATATGAAGAATCTGTAGAATAAAATTAAATTTAATATTTGGGACGAGCTAGTATATATGACGAAAATCGTGAAAAAATATGCATTCTATTTTCACAGATAATTTTTCTTGCCCCCCTTCTGAACGCCAATACATATTTGAATTTTTTTTAATCGAAAATGTTTTTCTAGTTGATTTACATATACACACCGAGTTTCAACATTGTAGCTTAAGCAATTCTATACATAGGAAAAACACCCCCCACTTGTAACACACTACCCTTAGGGGTCGAATTTCAAAAAACCTTGAAAACACTTTCTAGGTATTCATATGAAGAATCCGTAGAATAAAATTAAATTTAATATTTGGGACGAGCTAGTAGATATGACGAAAATCGTGAAAATATATGCATTTTATATTTATTATATTTACAAATAATTTTTTTTGCCCCCCTTTCTGAACGCCAATGAATATTCAAATTTTTGTTTATCACAAATACTTTTCTAGTTGTTTTACATACACACACTGAGTTTCAACTTTCTAGCATGAACCGTTTAATAGTTAGGAAAAACACCCCCTACCCCTGTAGCATACAACCCTTGAAAACAAAATTATATTTTTCCAACATTCCGCTACTATAGCTCTATCTAAATATAAAAAGTTTAAAAGTTTAAGGCTTTTATCATTACAGGTTCTCAAGATATAAATATCGGAACTTTTTCCTTTTCACCTTCCCCCACCCTCCCCCTCTACACCCTAAACCTCAACACTTTTTTCCCTACTAGAGTTTAAATAGCGCTACTTTTGGTAAAAATTCTAAGCATCTATCTTACACTGTTCTTGAGATATGAAATGTGTTTGATTTGAAAAATTCTCATCCCCTCCACTTCTATGCTCCACCTCCCACTTAAAAAATTTTACTTTGATCAATCTTTATTTGTCGACCTTTATACCCGAACCGAATTTTATTTTTCCAGAGCAATTGGTTCATGAGATATCGTAATCTAAAGTTTTTCACCCCCCACCCCCATTCACAACTTCCCACACCCAAAATTTTTCTTGATTCTGTTCTCCTAGTATAACTACAAATATTTTTTAAGTTTGAATAGTGTGCCATTAACGGTTTAGGAGATATGGATTTTAGAATGTGTCTATCTCGCCTTTTTTGGGTTTCGGACGCATTACATTTATCCCCACTCCCACACCCCTTGATCAATATTGACAATTTTTCTGCAAATGGGTCTACTATCAGAGCTCTATAGAAATTCCAAGTTTCAGCTTCCTATCATTAGGGGTTACTGAGATCTAGAAACCAAAATTTTTGGTCTAAAACACTTCCCCCCTCCTTCCCCCTCACACCCCCACCCCTAAAAATTTGGTCACTTCAAGGAGCCTACCCCGTCTATTCGTTAAAAAAATTTCAATTTAATATCTCAAATCGTTTGGCAGCTACGAGCGTCCAAACGATCTTGCGTACGGCGGACAGACGGACTGAAAATTTTTATTGCTTTTTTCGCGTCTACTAGTTATGAAACGTGAAAATAAAAATTTTGAGGATAGCAAATTTTTTTTTTTTTAAAATCAATCACAATACTTAATTATTAAAATGATAAAGTAAAAGGGGATTAAATAAATAAAAGTATGAAATACATAGTATATATGTATGACAAAAAAAAAAAAATCGCATAAAAAAAAGCGAAAACTTGGAATTTACGTAATAGTACGGCCATCTGCAAAAATAATATAAAAAATAAAATAATATGTTCGAACTTCCTAGACCGCCGGGCATAGATTTTTTCAAGGGGCGAGGAATGTCGTGGGTCGGTTTGAACCCGATTTTCATGTAAGCATGCCTCGTATCGGAAGTTGTATTGAATATCAATAGTATGTAATAACTTCCAATACGAGGTATGCACTTTTACTAGAACAAAGGTCGGACACCTGTGCCCGACGGTCAGGAAGAAAAGTGCGAAATCGGCTATCGATCGACTAAAATCCAACTTGTGTCGATGGCCGAGAGTTGATCGATGGCCGATGAAGATCAGCAATTATCGACTCTGTGAACTTTTACGGTATTAGCGATAATTGCTGATCGGGATTTCCAAGTTCGAAGAAAGAGGAGTTTTGTGTGCGCTTTCAACGGGAGTAGATCGGTTAAGTCTAAATTGTGAGTTGTAGATAAGAATGAGTGATAAGAAATAAAAACTGTTTAGAAACTATACCAAGTGTTGTATCTGTGGACGTGAAGTGTTCGGAGCGAGCCCCTTGGAAGGAGAAACGGCCGAGGATTCTTGGCCACGAAAAATTGGCGCAGCCGGAAAAGGAACCTTTAAAAGGATTTAATTAAAGGTTAGTTACCCTAAATATTTCATAGCACTATGTAAAAAATGGTGAGATATTTACTGGTCAAATCATAATGGAATTAAGATAAAAAAAAATACATTAGTTTGTCGCGTACACCAGTAATTTATGAATTGGTCAGTAACATTCGTAATATAATACTCGTGTTAACGTAGGTTTATTGAGGCCGTTCGCTACAACTGAAAAGTGATCCGCTGGCTTACTGCTACGTTATTTTGTTTCGGTTTGCACAGGGCAAGTCATTTCGCGCATAAAAAAAAATAAAATACCAGATCAAACCGACAAGGTCGACTGGGGAAAAAAAAGGTATTTTATGTTGTGTTTATTTTCGGAAAATTCTGTTGTATGTGAATTTCTTCTCGGGTTACGAGTGACATAACAGCTAGTGTGTTTTTATGAAAGAAGATAGATCGCTACGTCGTTACGTTGTTGATAACATGAATGATGTTATAGAAGCGGACAGAGTGGAGATGGTAGGGTATCGGTGCTATTGCGTTTTCGAATGTTTTGAAAGCTAATTTGGGGAGAAAAGAGAAAAAAAAACCCGGGTAGTTGGAATCCGAATGATAAATGTCAGTAAGGCGAAGGAATATCCTTACGAAAGAGGAACGGAAGCATATAAGTAACCTAGAACTTGAAAACGAAGAACTGAAAGAAAGGCTGGATCGCTCGGAGAAAGAAGTGAAAGGCAACATAGAGGATTGGCAATTTCTAGCGGAACGGTTACGAGCGGAGATAAAGAGTGAAAAAGCCGAGCAGATACAGCAAACTTTACAGGAAACAGCAAGTCGAACACATCGCTGGGGAGAAGTAGTGGAAGCGTTATTGAACGAATTTATTCGAACCACCAAGGAAGAGGGAGAACAGTTTATAAACGAGGCAGCAGTAAGAACGAGAGAACGGGACTACTTCAAGCAAAGAGCTGACGTCTTAAGACAACAACTGGAGGAAGCTGAAACGATTGAGTCAGAATCGAGAGACCAAATTCGGAACGAACAAATAAGAGTGGTTCGTAATAGAGAAGACCATAGCCTGAAAAAGCAGCTACAGAAGGGCATAGAACACTTGACGGAGTTAAAGGAGCAAACGGGAAAAATCGAGCCAGAAGACAGCACACAGACAAGACCGGGAGGTGCAACGAAGTTAACCGAAACAACCATGACAACAAACGAGATATGGGAAAAGGTCATGGACACAGTGACCAAATATGTATCTATATTCGCGGGCGCGAGAACTCCAAATCTAGGAAAAGAGCTAAGTCTGTTTTTAGACTGCAGTGGGGATACATACGAGCGGCTTGGAGAGAGTGAGAAAATGGTGTTCATGAAATGTTTTTCCATAATTTTTTTGTTCACCTGATCAGGTCGGACTAAGTCGAGTCGTGTGCGTATACCGCGATTCAAAAAGAGCTGTGCTGGTGTCTGTCCGGTTGTGCTGTGTGGAGACTTCCTATATTGTCGTAGAAATTCGTTTAAATTTTGTCTCAGCGAATTTTGCGTGGTTGACATCTGGACGTATCGCTCGGCTTGTCCATTTGTCGCCGGGTGATATGGTGCTGTAGTCTTATGATATTTAACTCCACTAGCTTGCAAGAATGATTTAAATTCAGCAGCCGTAAACTGTGTTCCGTTATCCGAAACTATAGTGATCGGGACACCATACGTTGCAAACAATTCATCTTAGATGTTGATTGTTGCGATAGTTGTCGTTGAACTGGTTACTTTGACCTCTAGCCATTTACTGTAGGCGTCGACAACAATAAGTAGCATCATACCAGTGACAGGTCCCGCGTAGTCGATGCGGACTCGTTCCCACGGCCCTTTTGGGTACTCCCAGTGATGTTCGCGGAACTTAGAAGGAGCGTGTGCGTATTTGGCACACTCTGTGCATGATTTTGCGATGCGTTCAATATCTGCATCAATTTTCGGCCAGTAAACGAATGAACGTGCCATCCCCTTCATTTTTACGATAGCTACGTGTGCTGCGTGTAGGTCGTTAAGGATTGGTTGATGCAGTATTGGTGGTATGACGACTCGATGCTCCAATAGTAGACAACCAGCGACAAGAGTATAGTTGACTTCCGGGGCCTTGTATCCAGCACGGGATAAGTTCTGACCCGACTCCAAGAGTTGTACAATCTTGCCCAGATGCTGATCTTTCCGCGTCTCACGAGCGATGTGTTCAGCTCGAACCGAAAGCTGCTTGACTTGGTGCAAGATGAACTGATCAAATTAATCATAAACTTCTTCCTCTTTAGGTACGAGTTTGTTGATAGAATCCACTATTCCAGGTAATGGTGCACGAGAGCAGTAATCAGCATTTGCATTCAACTTCGTTGGTTTAAATACCACGTCGTAGTTCAAATGTACGAGGTAATCTGCATAGTTTGCCATGCGGCTGATGCAGAGCGTAGGCAGCGACTTTCCTGGATGTATAATTTGCGCTAGAGGCTTATTATCCGTAATAAGTGTGAAGTGTCGCGCATATACATAGTGGAAGAACTTTTGCACTCCCCAAACTATTGCTAGCGCTTCCTTATCTATTTGTGGATATCGCTGTTCCGTACTGCTTAGTGTACGGCTAGCATATGCTATTGGTCGTTCTTGTCCGTTATTTAATCGGTGTGATAAAACGGCGCCTAATCCAGTTTTGCTGGCATCTGTTGCTAATAACAACGGAAGTGATGGGTCGTACGGCATGAGCACTTGCGGTGATATCAACGCTCTCTTGATATCAATATACGCTGCTTCAGCTGCCGGTGTCCACACAAATTTTTCTGTGAGGAGTACGTCTCGAAGTGCACGGGTCCTCGTTGACAGATTCGGTATGAAGGCATTATAATAGGTTGCCTTTCCCAGAAATAATTGAAGTTCTTCCGACGTTGACGGTTTTGGTGCATCTCGTACCGCCGCTATGTGCTTATCTGATTTATGCACACCCTGGAAATCCACTTTATGGCCCAAAAACTCGACAGTAGGTGCGCCAAATACACATTTTCCGCGATTGAGCCGGAGTCCACTAGATTTTATACGTTCCAGTGTTGTACTAAGAGCTGACATAAGACTTTCAAAGTTCTCTGCAAAAACTAGTATGTCATCAAAGAAGTTCAGAACGTTGGGAAGGTCTTGTAGTACTATTTCCATACGGCGTTGCCAGATTGCTGGAATATTCGCTGCTCCATATACTGCTCGAGTTGGTCGAATCAATCCATGCGTTGGCGTATTAAGCGTTAATGCCTGACGAAATTCTTCATCCACTGGTAGATGTGTATATGCATCTGTAATATCCAAATGACAAAACAATTTAGCACCTTTCATCCGGTTAAAAAGATACTCAGCTTTCGGTATTGGATGTTCATCTATGACCATGCACGGATTTAGTGTTGGTTTATAGTTGCCAGTGATTCGTAACTTCCCGTTCTTCTTTGCGACGATATGAGTTGTTGAAGCCCATTCAGAGTGTTTGACTTTCTCATATACACCTGATGCTATTTTCGCGTCGATCTCTTTTGCATATATGTCGCGTAACGCTAAGGGTACTTCTCGAGCTTTAGAGAAGACCGGCGTTGTTCCTGGTTTCAAACGAACTGTTGCAGGCGGTCCCGTAAGTGTACCAGCCATATCACTAAATATGTTATCATATTGAGTCAGCAGTTGATCAATCTGCATTTTATGCTCTGTAGATAATTGTAGTTGTCCACTGGTCACGATATTAACTGGATTTGGAGCAGATAGGAGTTCCGTGAAATTTATTTCATCGACAAATTGTGAAATCCATTCTCGACCAAAGAGGGTGTCGTAGTCACCATCAACTACATACAGATCAAGTTTCTGTGTTTTTGTACCCAATGTAACGTCGACTGGAATTAGGCCGATACAATCTATGCGGTGGCCTGTGTAGGCTGCAAATTGCCTGGTAGTCTTGGAGAGATGAAAATCCGGTTTAATTGCATTTAATTTTCTCTTACTTATTATGCTGCACGGTGCTCCGGTATCAAACTCCATGATAATGTTGTAGCCGTCAATTATCACTTCCAACATTGCCTTTGCATTCTTTGTCAGGTTAAAAACGTCTTCAACTTTATTGAAGTTTAGCAGGGTGTCAATTTGTTCTACAGGTTGTGCTGCCGTCACTTGGTTGGCAGTTTGCGGTACTGACTTTTTAAAACACACTCTGCTAACGTGTCCTCTTTTTTGGTACGTGTAACACTTCGCATCTCGAAATCGGCATTCTTTGCGTAGGTGCTGTCCACCACAGCCGGCGCACGATTGGTGTGAAACATCCGTCGTGTTTTTCTTGTGAGCTTGCTGCTCCCTGCTGTATGACGTCGCTCCACGTCTTCCAAATTCCTTGGCTTGCTTAATTTGCGACGGACCATATCCCAGTTGATTGGTCGCTTCCGCCGGTACTGTGGCTGACTGATCCTTAGCTTCGTCCGTTGTACTTCGTGTTGCTTCCAATGTATGCGCGATTTCGTACGCTTCCTTGAATGTAGTCGGCTTTTTCGCAATAATTTCGTCGCATCTTTCACGAGATTCGATACCGTGCAGAAGTTGCTCAATTAACATTCTATCTAAGAATTCATCGTATTCGCAATGAGCCGCGCCCTGTTTGAGTCTTAATGCAAAATTCGACATCGATTCGCCTTTTTGCTGCATAATCTTCCTAAATTTTATGCTTTCGACAAACTTATTTTTTGCTCTGTCAAAATGAGCAATTAGCGCTTCACGCATTTCGTCATACGAGAGCTCTTCCGGTAAACGAGGGTTTATCAGAAATTTTATGGCGTTATTTAATTCTGAACCCATATGCACTCGTGCGTAACTGGCATGTTGCGTTTTCGGTACTTCACTTAATTGCAGTGCCCAGTTAAAATGTTTAAAGTAGTCCTCGACAGACTCACCATCCACAGCTCGAAACGGACTCACCGCAAATCTCGGTACTTTCGCATTTGCCCCTGGCGCTTCCGCGGCCTGCGATGCCATGTCGGCGGTGATTCTTGCTGCTACGTTCGCGGTTACATTCGATGCTGATGCACTTAAAGCTTGCGTCAGCATGTTTGTGAATGCTTGCAATAATTCCGGTGAGAGTTCCATTTTTTCTTTTCAAATGAACCACTTCTGACACCACTTTTAGATTTTTATTACTTTATTTTCAAGAATTTACAGGAACTGTTTAATTGAAAGTGACGCGACGTTGTCTCTGACATGACACATTTTTATACAGACAAGATGGCGTGCGGGTAGCGTTCATTCTATACGCTGGGGTGCGTTCACATACACAACAGAAACTATACCAAGTGTTGTATCTGTAGACGTGAAGTGTTCGGAGCGAGCCCCTTGGAAGGAGAAACGGCCGAGGATTCTTGGCCACGAAAAATTGGCGCAGCCGGAAAAGGAACCTTTAAAAGGATTTAATTAAAGGTTAGTTACCCTAAATATTTCATAGCACTATGTAAAAAATGGTGAGATATTTACTGGTCAAATCATAATGGAATTAAGATAAAAAAAAATACATTAGTTTGTCGCGTACACCAGTAATTTATGAATTGGTCAGTAACATTCGTAATATAATACTCGTGTTAACGTAGGTTTATTGAGCCCGTTCGCTACAACTGAAAAGTGATCCGCTGGCTTACTGCTACGTTATTTTGTTTCGGTTTGCACAGGGCAAGTCATTTCGCGCATAAAAAAAAATAAAATACCAGATCAAACCGACAAGATCGACTGGGGAAAAAAAAGGTATTTTATGTTGTGTTTATTTTCGGAAAATTCTGTTGTATGTGAATTTCTTCTCGGATTACGAGTGACATAACAGCTAGTGTGTTTTTATGAAAGAAGATAGATCGCTACGTCGTTACGTTGTTGATAACATGAATGATGTTATAGAAGCGGACAGAGTGGAGATGGTAGGGTATCGGTGCTATTGCGTTTTCGAATGTTTTGAAAGCTAATTTGGGGAGAAAAGAGAAAAAAAAACCCGGGTAGTTGGAATCCGAATGATAAATGTCAGTAAGGCGAAGGAATATCCTTACGAAAGAGGAACGGAAGCATATAAGTAACCTAGAACTGGAAAACGAAGAACTGAAAGAAAGGCTGGATCGCTCGGAGAAAGAAGTGAAAGGCAACATAGAGGATTGGCAATTTCTAGCGGAACGGTTACGAGCGGAGATAAAGAGTGAAAAAGCCGAGCAGATACAGCAAACTTTACAGGAAACAGCAAGTCGAACACATCGCTGGGGAGAAGTAGTGGAAGCGTTATTGAACGAATTTATTCGAACCACCAAGGAAGAGGGAGAACAGTTTATAAACGAGGCAGCAGTAAGAACGAGAGAACGGGACTACTTCAAGCAAAGAGCTGACGTCTTAAGACAACAACTGGAGGAAGCTGAAACGATTGAGTCAGAATTGAGAGACCAAATTCGGAACGAACAAATAAGAGTGGTTCGTAATAGAGAAGACCATAGCCTGAAAAAGCAGCTACAGAAGGGCATAGAACACTTGACGGAGTTAAAGGAGTAAACGGGAAAAATCGAGCCAGAAGACAGCACACAGACAAGACCGGGAGGTGCAACGAAGTTAACCGAAACAACCATGACAACAAACGAGATATGGGAAAAGGTCATGGACACAGTGACCAAATATGTATCTAAATTCGCGGGCGCGAGAACTCCAAATCTAGGAAAAGAGCTAAGTCTGTTTTTAGACTGCAGTGGGGATACATACGAGCGGCTTGGAGAGAGTGAGAAAATGGTGTTCATGAAATGTATCAAGTATCGACTTGTGGACGATGCTTACTACCTAATGGCATCGGAAGTTTTAGACGATTTCAATGATTTAGAGAAAGCGTTGAACAAAGCATATCTACCAAAGACATCACTGAACCAATTGCGGACTGAGCTGTCGATCTGTAGACAACGGCCTGGGGAAGATATAGACGAATATGCCACACGAATGAACAACATCTGGCAACAGATACGGGAGGCGGTGACAGCGCGATATCCCGGAGGAGACAAAGGGTTGTTAGAAGAGTTGGGAAAGGATACGGTTGCCGCATTTAAATCTGGAGTCAGGGATAGGAACACACAGCTATATCTAGTAGGTCGGGCGATGGGCACCCTCGCAGACTGTATGGAGGCGTCAGCATTTTATGAAGGCGAAATGAAAAAACTGCATGTGGTAATGGAGGAAGAACAGAGCGACAAGGTAACTCCTCGAACCGAGTACAACCGACAAACGGCAATAAAACACCAAATGCTGGCTATGGGAATTCAGGTGTATCATCCAATCTGCAAGGGAAATTCACTTGTTACAGCTGTGGGAAAGTAGGACACTTTGCACGCGAGTGCAGACAGAGGCGCGATGATCAGTACTGCACCAAATGCAGTCGTTACGGACATACTACACACAACTGTAGGGGAAACCGAGGAAACACTCAAGATGGGGCAGGGGGGAACGTTAAATCGGAAAAAAATAATATACGGTTTGTGGATAGAAATGAGAGCAGGGGTGCTGAAGAGACAGCAAGCAGCGCATTCTGCGACTTCTATAAGGAAAATGACCACTATTCATCAAATTGTCTAAGGAAACACTTAGCTGAAGTACAGAATAACCAAGGTAACGAGGGGGTACTGGACAGCATGTATTGTGACTTCTGTAAGAAAAGAGACCACGCGCCATCGAATTGCCTAAGAAGTTACTTGGCAGAAATTGAGAAGCAGCAGCCGGGAAACTAATGGGGGCAGCCCGCGGGCACGAGGAGGTCTGTCTAGGGAAGCAGTGCCAGGAAATTTTATACCAAATTAAATTTAACACAGATTCTTCAATTACAGTGCGATCGGATATAAGTAGGGGTGGGTGGCTCTCACTGCTTATACATAGATACGGGAGTAACCTGTAGCTTATTAAAATCATCCAGTATAAAAGAAGACGTAATGTTGAATAAGACAAAAACGACAACCATAGTGGGTCTATTCGGTGAGGAGAGAGGGTCACTGGGCGCATGCACAGCAAAATTACAAGTAGAGCGAAGTGAGTTTGACTGTGAATTTACAGTGGTGGGAGAGACGAGTGCACTGCCGGGAGATGGAATACTAGGGAGGGATTTCTTGGAAGGACGGGCTATAATCAACTGTAAGAATAACCACATGGAAATGTTGTCAGAAAACGACAGTAAAAGTAAGGAACCAAGGGAAGAGACTATAACAGAAAATTCGATTAAATTAGCAGGGAACCCGAGGAAACGAGTTGGGTTCGCAAGCACCAAAACAAGGAAAGGAAAAGATAAACTACAAGAAAGTAGCATAACTAAACGAAGGTTAGTGGATACAGACAATGATATAAGTAAAGAAGCGCTAAAAAGGAATTCTGTTAAATTACAAGTGTATTAAGTACAGGAAGTGAGAAACCAAGATATGAGCCGTTGATTTTGAAAGTGGAATAAGTCCATTTCGTTTTTAAATCGACATGCTTAACGGTTTACGTTTTAACATGTTTAAATATATTTATGCCATCTTTCAAAAAAATTTACTTGTATTTGTTAAAAGTGTGATGAAACAATTGCATCAATAGATTCTCAGAAAGTTGCTTCGTGTTGTATAGAATAATGTAACAATGTCACAAAAAATATTTTTTTCAAAATGGACTTATTCAACTTTCAAATATACGGCTCATATAATACGTAGTGAACAAGAGGTGAAAACGAACAAAGTAGGAAAGTCGGGTAACGTAAAGGAAGGAGCAAAAGTGATTAAAGGAGAAGGAATGGAAATCGGCGGATTTAGGAATATTGTCAAAAAGTCACTAAAAGGAAGCGGTCTCCAAGACCGTCGCGTGGAGGGCGAGAATAAAGCAGAGATCGCCGCTCAGCGTAAAAATATTAGTATAGAAGCAAGGGATAAAATATTAGGATTTAAAAGGAAACTATATTAAAAAAAAAAACGTAAAGAATATTAAACTAAATATAAAAAATCTGCCAACAACCTGGGCGTAACTTTGTTATTTTTCCCGTAGAAGTTAGGAACGCGTTCAATTCTGAAATGCGGTGGAGGCTACTATGTGACTGAAAACCTATCAAAAAGAACAAGATCGTGGAAGTGAAAAGCTGATTGGACCTGAGAGATATGGAATAATCTATGAAAAAGTCCACAATCACTTTACACCCCCTTTGGGGTCAATTATGGAGAATACATAGAATAAAATTAACTTCAATATTTGGGACGAGGTAGTAGATATGTCGAAAATCGTGGGAAAATATGCATTCTATTTTCACAGATATTTTTTTTGCCCCCCTTCTGAACGCCATAAGATATTCTTTTTTTTTTTTTATTCAAAATTATTTTTCTAGTTGATTTAGGTATACACACCGAGTTTCAACATTGTAGCTTAAGCCATTCTATATATAGGAAAAACACCCCCCACTTGTACCACACTACCCTTAGGGGTCGAATTTCAAAAAACCTTGAAAATCCTTTCTAGGTATTCATATGAAGAATCTGTAGAATAAAATTAAATTTAATATTTGGGACGAGCTAGTATATATGACGAAAATCGTGAAAAAATATGCATTCTATTTTCACAGATAATTTTTTTTGCCCCCCTTCTGAACGCCAATACATATTTGAATTTTTTTTAATCGAAAATGTTTTTCTAGTTGATTTACATATACACACCGAGTTTCAACATTGTAGCTTAAGCAATTCTATACATAGGAAAAACACCCCCCACTTGTAACACACTACCCTTAGGGGTCGAATTTCAAAAAACCTTGAAAACACTTTCTAGGTATTCATATGAAGAATCCGTAGAATAAAATTAAATTTAATATTTGGGACGAGCTAGTAGATATGACGAAAATCGTGAAAATATATGCATTTTATATTTATTATATTTACAAATAATTTTTTTTGCCCCCCTTTCTGAACGCCAATGAATATTCAAATTTTTGTTTATCACAAATACTTTTCTAGTTGCTTTACATACACACACTGAGTTTCAACTTTCTAGCATGAACCGTTTAATAGTTAGGAAAAACACCCCCTACCCCTGTAGCATACAACCCTTGAAAACAAAATTATATTTTTCCAACATTCCGCTACTATAGCTCTATCTAAATACAAAGTTTAAGGCTTTTATCATTACAGGTTCTCAAGATATAAATATCGGAACTTTTTCCTTTTCACCTTCCCCCACCCTCCCCCTCTACACCCTAAACCTCAACACTTTTTTCCCTACTAGAGTTTAAATAGCGCTACTTTTGGTAAAAATTCTAAGCATCTATCTTACACTGTTCTTGAGATATGAAATGTGTTTGATTTGAAAAATTCTCATCCCCTCCACTTCTATGCTCCACCTCCCACTTAAAAAATTTTACTTTGATCAATCTTTATTTGTCGACCTTTATACCCGAACCGAATTTTATTTTTCCAGAGCAATTGGTTCATGAGATATCGTAATCTAAAGTTTTTCACCCCCCACCCCCATACACAACTTCCCACACCCAAAATTTTTCTTGATTCTGTTCTCCTAGTATAACTACAAATATTTTTTAAGTTTGAATAGTGTGCCATTAACGGTTTAGGAGATATCGATTTTAGAATGTGTCTATCTCGCCTTTTTTGGGTTTCTGACGCATTACATTTATCCCCACTCCCACACCCCTTGATCAATATTGACAATTTTTCTGCAAATGGGTCTACTATCAGAGCTCTATAGAAATTCCAAGTTTCAGCTTCCTATCATTAGGGGTTACTGAGATCTAGAAACCAAAATTTTCGGTCTTAAACACTTCCCCCTCCTTCCCCCTCACACCCCCACCCCTAAAAATTTGGTCACTTCAAGGAGCCTACCCCGTCTATTCGTTAAAAAAATTTCAATTTAATATCTCAAATCGTTTGGCAGCTACGAGCCTCCAAACGATCTTGCGTTCGACGTACGGCGAACAGACGGACTGAAAATTTTTATTGCTTTTTTCGCGTCTGTTATGAAACGTGAAAATAAAAATTTTGAGGGTAGCAAATTTTTTTTTTTTTTAAATCAATCACAATACTTAATTATTAAAATAATAAAGTAAAATCTGCCAACAGTCTGGGCGCAACTTTTTTATTTTTCCGGCAGAAGTTCAAAACGCGTTCAGTTCGGGGATGCGGTGTATGTTACTATGTGACTGAAAACCTAACAAAAAGTTCGGGAAGCGGTTAGAAAAGGGTGTAACATATGAATTAAATAATTGGGTCATATTCCGGGATGCGGTCAAGAGGTTGAAAAAAACAAAACTTAATAAAAGGTGATTATCAAACAAGCCTGGGGAAGTGAACAGATATTCGATATCTGATCAGACCTGAGAAACATGGTGGAATTCATGAAAAAGTATACAACCAGTTTACACCCTCTTAGGGTCGAATTTCAAAAAATCTTGAAAACCCATTTAAGGTATTCATGTGAAGAATCCCTAGAATAAAAATGAATTCAATATTTCGAAAGACCTAGTAGATATGACGAAAATCGTGAAAATATATCCATTTTATATTAACTGATATTTTTTTTACCCCCCCTTCTGAACGCCACTGAATATTCGAATTTTTTTTGATTTGAATTACTTTTCTAGTTAATTTACATATATGTACCGAGTTTCAACTTAACAGCATAAGCCTATCTAAAGTTAGGAAAAACACCCCCCACCACCGTACCATACTACCCCTAAAAAAAATTCTATTTTTCCACCATGCCACTACTATAGCTCTATCTAAATACCAAGTTTCAGCTTGCTATTGTTATATATTCTTAAGATATAAGCATCGGAACTTTTTCTTTCTCACCCTTCCCCACCCTCATTCTCTACACCCACACCACCAAACTTTTTTTCCCTACTAGGGTTCTATTAGGCCTACTTCTGGTAAAAACTTGAAGCATCCATCTTACACTGTTATTGAGATATGAAACGTGTTATTTTTGAAAAATTCTTATCCCCTCCACTTACGTACTCCTCCACCCCCTACAAAGTTTTTACTTTGAGCAATCTTTATTTATCAAGCTTTGTTTCCAAACCGAATTTTGTTTTTCTGGTGCCACTGGTTTGCAAGATATCGTAATGTTAAGTATTTCAACCCCCATCCCCGTACGTCACTACCCATACCCAAAAATTTTGTTTCAATCTACTCTCCTAGTATAACTACAGATATTTGTTAAGTTTTAATTGCTTGCTATTAACGGTTTAGGAGATATGGATTTTAGAATGTTTCGATCTCGACTTTTTTGCGTTTCGGACGCATTGCTTCCTCCTCCACTCCCACAACCCTTCACCAATATCATCAATTTTTTTGCAAATGGGTCCACTATCAAAGCTTTATAGAAATTCCAAGTTTCAGTCTCCTAACATAGGTGGTTGCTGAGATCTAGAAACCAAAATTTTTCGTCTAAAACGCTTCCCCCACCTTCCGCCACCTTCCCCCTCACACCCTTACCCCTGAAAATAATGTCAATTCAAGGGGTCTACCCAGTCTGTTCCTAGAAAAAATTTTAATTTAATAGCTCCACTGGTTTGAGAGCTACGAGCCGTCAAAGGATTTTGGGGCGGTCGACGTACGGCGTACGGCGGACAGATGGAGTGAAAATTTTTATTGTTTTTTTCGTGTCTACTAGTCATGAAACGTGGACAAAAAAATTTTGAGGGCAGCAAATTTTTTTTTTTTTGAAAATCTTTAACAATACTGTATTATTACTAATAAAGTAAAATCATAACCAAGCTCGAGCTACTCGTTGCGCCGTGCAGAACTGTGTAAATATATATATATATATATGCTGATGAATAAAGCTTACTTATAAAAGAAAACAGAAATATGTAGCTTAGACAAATTTTTTTATTAGCAAATCGTTATATTAAAAATAATTCTTGCACTACAAAACCACGGAATTTCATAAAAAAGTCGAGAATAATTAATATGCACATATGAAGTGCGTGATGGTATGAAAAAGTCTTCACTCGTTAGCTGTAATACATCTTTTTCCTTGCATTTAGTTGTGTATTGATTGAAATAATTCCTCACACTTTCAGAAGCGTTGTTGTTATGAAACATGACGATATTGAAGAAATCCATCCATTCAAACAAATTTAAAAGGTTCTGGGATGATAGTCGAATACTACCTTCATCGACCGGTATCACGAGTTCCTTTTTTAAGCCAGCTTGGACCGCTTGAGTAGCTTCGTCATTTTTATGTTTTAGCTTGATCAGATAATTGTACAACGAAGTCCATCCGGAGTAGTTCGTTGACGCAGGGAAACGTCCAGGGTAACAATCCAGGCGACCAACTACCAGCAGATGTCACCACGAAGATAAAGAGACTCATTTGACGCCAGCGATCAGCAGCTCAGGCCATCACTCACTTAATCGATGGCATAGACAGTGTACAAGAAGGCCAACCAAGGCAGTTTTTTAAAGTGAAGTTGTCAACGCTGAAGCAATGCTGGGATGATATACGTCAAATCAACCAGTCAATTGGTGAATGCGCCGATAGTGTAACAGCATTTCGATACAATCCAACCTATTATTTTCGTGTCGAAGATGCTATCCAGGAAACGATGATCTTCTAGTCACAGTGTTTGGAAAAATGCAGTCTACCGCCAAGTTCGACATCTTCAGCGCGCACCACGTTATCCCTCCCCAAGGTAACACTTCCAAAATTTTATGGGGATTACATGAAATGGCAACAATTTCATGATCTCTTTCAACAAATGGTACACGAGCAGCCATTGGGAAACACGCAAAAAATGTGGTATCTTAAAAACAACTTTTCGGGGGAAGCTGAACGGCTTATTCGACACCTCCAGCTATCGGATGCCAACTACACGACAGCATGGAGCATATTAAGAAGCCAATACAACAATCAACGCTTATTGATTTTCACGCTGTTAGACAAATTGATGTCACAATCTACCATAACAGTCGAATCAGCTAGCGCCATTAAGAAGTTGCATGACACATCAAAGGAATGTCTATTAGGATTGGCCAATCTTAACATCAGCACAGAGACTTGGGAACCAAATCTGCTTCACACGCTCGTGAAGAAAATAGACAAAACAACACACGGGCTCTATGAGCAGTCCCTCAAAGAACGACGTGATTGTCAATGCATCAACGCGTTTCTGCAGTTTCTGGAACTTCGATTCCTGTCATTGGAAGCCCTAGGCAACGAGATACGTCAACCGAGTCAAGACAAAGTTCAAAATCTCAAAAACGCATTCCTGATTACGTCAACTACAAATGAGGATTGCAAGAACTGCACGGGAAAACACAAAATATTCACCTGTGACAGTTTTTTTTTTTAAACTAAAGCCCTCCGGACGGTTTAAACAAGTGAAGACATTAAAACTCTGCATCAACTGTCTGAAAGATGACCACACAGTTAGCCAATGCAAATCAAGGAGCTGCTCTAAGTGTCAGGGTAGACACAACACCTTGTTACACTTAGATACCGCTAAGCCAGCCAGGATGCAGCCGACAGAGAACGAGACTGAATCGTCCTACAAGGTGTGCGACACTTCGCTAGCAGCGCAAGGTACGCAGAAATCACACGATAACTACGTACTGTTAGGAACCGCCATGATCGTGATCGACACTCAACAGGGTAGCACCGAAGCGTGTAGAGCCATCTTGGACTCAGACTCTCAGCCGAACTTCATCAGTGAACGCATGTGCAGGAAATTGAAGATTTCAGGGATAAATACCAACATCAACATTTCGTACATAGGATCCGCTAAAACGCAAGCGACAAAGAAGGTGAGCATCAACATATCCTCGAATAACTCCGGATATTCCGCTACATTAGAAGCCTACGTCATTCCGGATATATCGACAATACAGCCGCAGGTACATCTGGAAATTTTGTCTTGGCCAATTTCTAAAAACTTAACTTTGGCAGACGAGTGGACCTCTTAATAGGTGCCGAGTTCTTTTGTGATGTCAATCGGCCAAATCAAACTGGATCACAACCTACCTACCATTCAAAATACTGTATTTGGTTGGATGGTGCTGGGAAAAACAACCACAAAACCTACTATCAATGCTTTCTGTGGCGTAAGTAATTTCGATCTGGATCGTCAATTGGAAGCATTTTGCACTCTCGAAGAAAAATCAACAAGTACTACACTGAAGCGAGAGCTTCCCATCGAACTTCAACGCAGCGACAACGGTATATTCGAAGTGAAACTTCCTCTTTGCCAGAATCCATCAGTACTCGGAAACTCAGAAGACTTAGCTGTTATACGCTTCCTGGCACTGGAAAGAAAACTTAGCAAACAGCCACAATTAAAACAACAATATGCAGCATTCATCGACGAGTACATCCAGCTGAACCACATGGAGGAGATAGCTTGGTAAGCAATTCCTAGCATAAACTACTTTCTCCCACATCACTGCGTGCTAGAACCAACAAGTACTACGACAAAACTGCGGGTAGTATTCGACGCGCCAGCGAAGACATCTACAAACCTGTCGCTCAATGACATCACGATGAAGGGTCCAACCATTCAAGATAAACTCTGTACCTCAGAGGTAAACTGTCGTTACTAGCAAATTTTCGATTTTGGGATTATTAGTGTAATTGCATTGTGGGGATGTATATTTTTAAGTGGTAAATCTTCGCATCCGCAGAGCTAAAGGAAGCCAAAATAATCAATGAGTTTTAATCGTATCTGCCTTGTATTGATAGAGGAAATGTATAGTTGTAAAATGGTCTACTGAACATTTTACGAAATGTTACTCACGACAGTTTACCTCTGAGGTACAGAACCTTTCTCGATTTTATTGCGGTTTCCTACACATAAGTTCGTGTTCTCTGCTGACATCGAGAAGATGTACCGTCAGGTAAGCATCAGAATAAAGTAAAATCGATTTCAAAAGACGGTTCCGTTTGACGTTTCTCGTCACACATAAACGCGAATGTATCACACTACACACAATCTAGTATAATTAAATACATAAATTTACTTTGTTGTTGAGCTCGAAAAGCCGTTTGCTTGAAATAAATAACGTTTAGTTGCTGAGACGATACATTTAGTAGAGCCGTGGAGAATGACATAGTGGAGAATGCAACCATTATAGTCGAACGCTCTTAGTGACGTCACAACAGGTGTGTGTGTCGCAATCCATTTTTTTTTTATTCATGTACTCGAATATACTTACTTACTTACGATGGCGCTACAATCAAAATCGGACCTTGGCCTCCTGAATGTGCCGCCTCCATTCTTCTCGGTTCAGTGACCGCGTCCTCCAGTTTCTACATCTTGGAAGTGATTTGCTGTCTGTGTCAATAGAGTCCTCCCAGCGCTTTCGTGGTTTTCCAACTGGTCTTTGTCCGTAGACTTTTCCCTTTAGTGTGTGTTTGGGGATTCTTCTGTCATCCATCTGCTTCACATGACCACCCCATTGTAGCTTTTTAAATTTTATGAAGATCGATACTTCTGGATTGTCGAAGATGGCATTCAATTCTTTGTTGTATCATATTCTCCAGATATAGTTTTCCCTTACAGGTCCGAGGATTCTACTGAGGACTTTTCTTTTAAAGGCATTAACAAATTTTTCGGACGCCTGAGTCAATATACACGTTTCGCTGCCATAGCATAGCAAAGGTCTTATTATTGTTTTGTACAGTTTAAGCTTTGTTTTTCTGTGCACATTTTTGTTTTTAATTATTGGAAGTACTCAAATATGCACAGCTGAAAACCAATATTTTACCGGTTTTGTGACATCTTTTCATAGATTTGTTATATGTAGGCCCGTACGCACGGGCCCCATAGGCCCATTTTCATTGGGAAGTGAGGATTTTTTAGGTCATCACATTCACTATGGTTAGAACTTCATAATTTATTATGAAACCCTCCCCCCCTTCATTTAATCCTGCGCACGGGCCTGGTTATATGTATGGACTTAATGCACATATATTTTTAATGTCTATTACTTATTTTTTTTAATTACATATATATTATGAATTTTTACATTTATCGCAGGTTGCCCTGAAAAGACAACAAGCTGTTGAAGATGCCATAGCGCTTCGCCTTGCGTCAAATGAAAGCGGAACCTCTCTTAAAGTACTTCCTCCTGGAAAAATATTTGGAATGAACATAAGTGAGCCATGCAATTCGCCACCACCTTCATCTCCAACAACGTCAGATAAAGAATCAATAAAATCAAGTAAAAATAAATTATACTATTTTTTTTAATGTAATGGATATATATAATAATAATACATATATTTAATATATTTTTTTTTCTATATATACCATACATATATAATAATTCAAAATAGACAGTAAAAAAAATTTTAAATAATTTGATTGGAACAATGTCACCACTATCTGTTTAGGTACACTCACAAATAATGTAACTGAGTAGGTTTGAAACAAAACGTGTTTGATCTGCATTTTTATAAAAATGATTCTTTATATAATTTTTCTTGCTTCAATTGAATGAAACGACCTTGAAACATTAAAATTAATAACCGAAATCTTGAAACCGTTTTAAAATTATATACAATAGTTTTCTGTATTATTTGCTTTTACTCTCAATAAAAACAAATGCTTTTATCGTATCAGAACGCGTCAGTTTTCTACATAGTTGGATTAAACTCTGTTTAATTTAATTTTGTCTGACAAAAATGTATTTATTAGACCATATAAATTCGAAAAGGTAAATACCATCTTCGAAATAATAGATTCAACTTTATTTATTTATTTTACTAGTTATGGATAGCATATATGTATGAACGAGATCATACAACAAAATTTTTTTCTCATTCTTCCACAAAAAAGGCATGTTTGATTTTTAACCTTTTCACTTATAAATATTATTTTAAGCCAAGACTCATAGTAAAGAGCTTCACAATATTGATAATTCGTTGTTTTCGATGCTCTCAGATTATATTATAGGTAGATCAATATTAAGTAACGAAACTCTTACCGCGAAAATTGTTTTTAAAGTAAATCCTTTTACTTTATTATTTTACAATAATACAGAATTTAAATTATATTTTTAGACTCATCAAACTCATCATCGACTGCAGTCTCGCAAAGTGCAATTGACATGCTGGCACAATTGTTTCCGCATCGGAAAAGATCTGTCCTAGAGCTCGTCCTGAAGCGATGCGATCTCGATCTCTTGCGTGCCATAGAACAATGTGGACCACAGCCCAGCGCCTTTAGGCCACCAACCGCGCAGGTAAATAAACACAAATCCAGACTACCAAAATAAAACCGATACGTTTGGAGGTCCGTTAATGCTTGCTGGATCATAGCTTGAAACTAATAGCAGCTAGTGAGCTAATTGCTTTTGTTTCCGAAAAGAAATCCGTTTTGGTGTAGAACTTGTGTTTATTATCATCGAGTGACACAATAATAACATTGCCCCTAATGTTCCATTAGCTTTGATATATGATACTTTCGAAAAAAACACATCGGCAGATACATATTATGTGGGTACCTATACGTATCGCTAAATACGAGTGTATATGTGTAGTTACAATAAGCTCTGGTTTATATTAACTGTATAATTTGATCAAAGATACTAATCTGAATGCCAGATTGTACGATCTACCTTCCGTCGCGAATCTAGATATTTAAAATTATAATAAAATTGAATATTCTTAGTTATATGGTACTTAGTTGTTTGTGAAATGAGGACAGAAATAATGGTTTTCTTTCTGTTGTTTCTTTAACACAAAACTTGATATTTTTATACTCTAGACGTACATATAGAGCAGTGGTCTTCAACCTTATTTTAATGAAGGACCAAATTTTTGTTATGGAAGTTCTTGAGGGCCGCATTAATCTAATTATATATACATATTGTAACGACTTGATTCCAGGGTAGGCTCATCGGGCACCAGGGGTTCGTTACAAATATTTATTTAATGTGACTTCAACTTCTTTATTCAGGTTTTTGTGTTTAATTCTAATTATAATGCTTTTTTAAATTCATAAATTGTATATCTAACTCCTTAGTATTTCTCCAAAGCCTTGTAATCGTCATAGAGGCTCGCTCCGTGCGTCTCCTATGTCGTTGCTTGGTCTTTGTTAAGGCCACTGCTCGTATCTCTTGTGTTGTCCTCACGTTCTCTGAGCTCCTAGTGACTTCGGCGTCGCTACTTGAGTTGTTGCTTCGCTCTCTGTGTCGCTGTTTGCTTCTTCTGAGTTGCTCCTATGATCCTTGCGTGCTACTGCTGTCTTCTCTGTCTTGCTATCGTCATCTCTGTCTTGCGGTCTTCTCTGTGGATGCTCACGCCTGTTGCGTTGCTGTCCGCGTTCTCTGTGTCGCCACTGGTGTCTTCTACGTCGCTCGGTCTCCTGGGTTATCGTCTTCGGGACGGCCACTTGTGTTGCGCCGTATACTGCCTTCTGCGTCTCGCCTTGGATTCTCGGTCTCGCTGCCTGCACCTCATGCGTCTCTGCCGGCGTCTTGGCCTTGGTTGAACATGGCTCCGTGGGTATGCTCACGGTAACTGGTTGGCTGTTCTAAGCGGACTTTTATAAGCCACAGATCTTAGAGTAATTCAGCATGGCCAGGGGTAGCCGTTGCGTCGTAGCTCTTCTCGTTCCGTCGTGGTCAGCTTGGCTCCGTGCGTACACGTTACCCGGTTGGTCGTTCTAGGTTTAGGTGGACTTTTATAAGCCGCAGCCCTAAAACCAGTTTGGCATGGCCGGTTTTAGCCGTCTTCGAAGTACTTTGAGTCTATGAATGTGGTGGACTTTTATAAGCCGCAGGCCCAAAACATAGGTCGTTTCGTTCGAATTTCAGCGTCAGATTGCTTTGGGGGAAAGGTTAGTTAAACCCGCGACTGCTACTGAACGTTGTTGACCGCTTGCTTTCTGGTCGATCGTTTTGGAGCTATATACTGGCCAGAACATGCACTGGATGCGAATTATATCGGATATATAAAAAAATACATGAAGTTTATATTACAGCTCTTTTTGGTTCTTTAGCACAGTCATTGTTGTAAGCGGAAATTTAACGTAAGATTTCCGTCCTTACAATATATATATTGTCTTTCAACTTGGAAGAAAAACACATAATTTTTTGATATAAGTTTTTTGAAGTTTCAAAATTACAGTGAAATCAATTTAGGAAAATGAAATGAAATATGTAGCACAAAACTAAATTAAAAATATCAAAATAGTCATTTTTTTTAGTTCAATGAGAAATCTGCCACAGTTTCTCTTTCTTTAATCTGTGAACATTGGCTGTTACATAGCCCTCTGAACTATAGCCGCGCAGCTGAATTCAACATAAAAAATCAGAGTCGTAACAAACATGACAGCTCCATACGATTCGCAACAATTTCGTATGGGGAATGTGTGACTTGGATGATAAAAACCAAGTTTTCTATTAAAGTACAAGATTTTGTTAGGCACAGCAAAGTGAAATAGTTTACAAACATATTCAAATATGAGAATTAGACTTCTTTTCTTATCTGGAATTGAGTTTTCATAGAAAAAATTAGGAATACAAAAATATCGCAATTTTCAGCAATGTCGACATTCCACCATTTAAAAAATGTGCAGTTATTTCGCTTATTTTTTTAAAGGTAGTTTTTGTTATGTGAAACAAATCGCATATTGCAGTGATTCTGAACATTTGTTTTCCAGTATCGAGTCTAGAGGATTCGTCAATTCTAAAGTTTTCTATCGAAACATCGCGCTCTGGGATAATAAAATATTGTTACGAATCCGTTCCAAAAAAGACTTTCCATTGAACTGGTATATTTTCTCGTTCCGATCCGTGACGTCACTCATAGAGGCGAAATCAAGGCATTTCTTACGACGAACTGTCATATGTGCTCGGCTTGAGTCTAAGTCGGTGGTGGCTGTTATGATGGATGAAGCAATTCGAACAGACGTCTAAAAATATTTTATAAATAATAAAATGAGCCAGAAAAACGCTTCCTCAATTTTGACTTCACATTCTTCATATTGGAAAATCTGCTCACAAAAAATTTAAGTGCTGCCAAAAAGGGATGCTGTCAACAGAGCATAAGATCTTATTGCTGGAAATTGATCTTTTTCCATATACTATGAGCAAAACTCCAAAAGTCCATAATATTTAAGTTGCTCCTTTAAATCGCGAAAGCTGAAATAAGAACGAATTTTTTCGTCGATATGTAACAATGGATGAAACCTGGGCTTCATTACTACACTCCAGAGTCCAATCGAAAGTCAGCCGAGAGTACTACCTCTGTGAACTTAGCGCCCCACTTTAACCAAATTGAATAAAAACATAACGCAGTCACGATCGGCTGCAAGCCAATCGTTTGATACTCTAGATGAAATACTGAACTCCGATTTATATTTTAGTTCAAAATACATCAAAACAATGAGGAGTGCAAAAGCAATTATTACATGACCTTTTACTTACAGGTACAAACTATTGTATAGTGGCTACTCGATTTTTTCATTTATAGGGAGTTCCATAAAGTAAGTTAGGACATTTTACAGAATTTTTGTATGGCAACTACATGAAGGACTCATGGGATATTTTTCATATTAATAGTTTCAGCTGCGACTATTATAAAAATATTGTGTATAAAATTTTAAAGTCGTAACTTAAAGCATTCTAAAGTTATCGTTCAATATTGGCGAACAGGTTTATTAAGGACTTTTGTATGACAGCTACCCGAAGGAGTCAACGGATGGCTCTAACTAATGAACTCCGTCTTGGTTTTGGTTTAAAACTAATTCCTGTAAAATTTAAAATTCCTGCTTCAACTCGTTCTGGAGTTATAGTGGATTCAGTAACAAGCATACATTTTTGAAGGACTTTTCTAGGCTGCTACACGAAGGACTCATTCGATTTGCATCATATTCAAAGCGTTCGATTTAAACATTGTAAACCTTAAGTATGCAAAATTTGAAGTTGCTAACTTGAAGCATTCGAGCAATAATTGTGAAAACGTGTTTTAACGACTCTTGTATGGGAGGTACCCGAAGGAGTGGAAGGATATCGCCCATTAACGAACTTAGCCTTACTTTTTCCATTTAACAAGTTGTGACAAAATTTCAACTTCCTAGGTCAACGCGTTCTTGAGTTATCGTGCTAACGGACGGACGGACGGACGGACGGACAGCAAACGGATTTGGGGGTTTTAGCCAAAAATAAACACAAAATATTATACAACTTTTTTTCGTCCGAGGCTCGGTTCTATGCGTTACAAACTTTTCGGGCTGGATTAAATTTATAATACTCTGGAAAATTTTTCCTTTATTAGCCCGTACCCGAAAAAAAAAAAAGTTATCACTAAATCTGGAGATATTTTGAAACATATTGCGCTATTTTTCAACTCTGGGAAACCCTGAAATAAAAAGTTATAGCGTTTTGAAATTTCCATTTTTCCTTACCTTTTTGCAGTACAAAATTGCCTCCAAACTGTCATTGCGGTACAAAATTTACCTTCAAAGTGACATTTCCCTGAGACCAGTGCTGCCATATTCAAACTTTTGTGGAATGAGTTCCACATCAAATTTCTATTTGAAAAGTTCAAATTTACGTACCTTTTCGTGCTATTTTTGTGTCACCTGGACTTCACTTATGACATTTCACGGCACCAGTGCTGCCATATCAAAGTTTTTGTGGAATGTTTTGCACATCAACATTACCGAACCCAAAAATTAAAGGGGACAAATGCTCCGAGATAACTGCGAGGCTAAAGGGATTAAAACTCCCTTCTCGCGTTCATGTTTGGCTAACGCGCGCTTCTCTCCAACTTCTTTTTGCGCGCACCAGTGTTGCCATATCAAAATTTGCGGCAAATTGCACAATCAACATTACCGAACCCAAAAATTAAAGGGGACAAATGCTCCGAGATAACTGCGAGGCTAAAGGGATTAAAACTCCCTTCTCACGTTCATGTTTGGCTAACGCGCGCTTCGCTCCGCAAATTTTGATATGGCAACACTGGTGCGCGCGCAAAAAGAAGTTGGAGCGAAGCGCGCGTTAGCCAAACATGAACGCGAGAAGGGAGTTTTAATCCCTTTAGCCTCGCAGTTATCTCGGAGCATTTGTCCCCTTTAATTTTTGGGTTCGGTAATGTTGATGTGCAAAACATTCCACAAAAACTTTGATATGGCAGCACTGGTGCCGTGAAATGTCATAAGTGAAGTCCAGGTGACACAAAAATAGCACGAGAAGGTACGTAAATTTGAACTTTTCAAATGGAAATTTGATGTGGAACTCATTCCACAAAAGTTTGAATATGGCAGCACTGGTCTCAGGGAAATGTCACTTTAAAGGCAAATTTTGTACCGCAATGACAGTTTGGAGGCAATTTTGTACTGCAAAAAGGTAAGGAAAAATTAAAATTTCAAAACGCTATAACTTTTTATTTCAGGGTTTCCCAGAGTTGAAACATAGCGCAATATGTTTCTAAATACCGAAATAATAAATGAAAAATATTTTTTTTTTTCAGGTTCGGGCTCATAAAGTCCAATATTACCAATACTCTATATGTTCATCTAGAGTATAAAAATTGTTTTCGGGTAGAGCTTTGTTTGTACTTGATTGTACCGAAAAAATTTTGTTTGTACCTCCAAGGGAACGGAGAAAAAATTGGTCCTTGTGAACTTAGCACCCGATTTGCACCAAATTAACTGAAATTTTTTATTCAGATGGTACCCTGTCTGTAAATGATTGTACCGAAAATGATTTTTTTTTAATTCATTAAAAACAAAAAAACAATTATTGAAAAAAAAATTTTAAAAAAAAGGACGGCAAACTATTGTAAATTGGTTCTGTTTGATTGTACCTTCAATCGTTTTTCAAAAACTTTAAAATTTTCATCAAATACTAGCTATCTAAACCAACCAATCCTTCACACAAAGAGAAAGATAATAAGAACGACAACACTTTAAAAATCGATGACCGGGGTATGATCGATTTTCAAAATTCGAAAAACCAAAGAGGCTTACATATGCTATAGATACTGCAATTGATTGTACATCCTAAAAATTTTAAGAATTATAAATTTTTTTTAAGAATTATAAGTTTTTCCATCAAAAAATAACAATCTAATTCAGCCAATAATTCACTCTCAGAGAAAAATAACTCGAAAGATGATCCTCCGACAACACATTATTAATCGATAAGCGAAGTACATGCGATTTCAAAATTCGAAAAACCAAAGATGCAAATATATGCTATAGATACCGTAATTGATTGTACCTCCAAGAAATTTAAAGAAATATTAATTTTTCCATCAAAAAATAACAATCTAAATCAGCCAATAATTCACACTCAGAGAAAAATAATTCGAAAGCCGATCCTCCGACAACACATTATTAATCGATAAGCGGAGTACATGCGATTTCAAAATTCGAAAAACCAAAGATGCAAATATATGCTATGGATACCGTAATTGATTGTACCTCCAAGAAATTTTAAGATATATTAATTTTTGCATCAAAAAGTAACAATCTAAATCTGGCAATAATTCACACTTAGAGAAAAATAATTCGAAAGCCGATCCTCTGACAACACATTATTAATCGATAAGCGGAATAAATGCGATTTCAAAATTCGAAAAACTAAAGATGCTGACATATTCTATAGGAACCGAAATTGATGGTACCTCCAAGAAATTTTAGGGAACATTAATTTTCCCATCAAAAAATAAGAATCTTATTCAGCCAATAATTCACTCTCAGAGAAAAATAATTCGAAAGCCGATCCTTCGACAACACATTATAAATCGATAAGCGGAGTATTGGCGATTTCAAAATTCGAAAAACTAAAGATGCTGACATATTCTATAGGAACCGACATTGATTGTAACTCCAAGAAATTTTAAGAAATATGAATTTTTTCATCAAAACATAACAATATAAATCAGCCAATAATTCACACTCAGAGAAAAATAATTCGAAAGACGATCCTTTGACAACACATTATAAATCGATAAGCGAAGTATTGGCGATTTCAAAATTCGAAAAACCAGAGATGCTGACATATTCTAAAGGAACTGACATTGATTGTACCTCCAAGAAATTTTAAGAAATATTAATTTTTCCATCAAAACATAACAATACAAATCAGCCAATAATTCACACTCAGATAAAAATAATTCGAAAGACGATCCTTTGACAACACATTATAAATCGATAAGCGAAGTATTGGCGATTTCAAAATTCGAAAAACCAGAGATGCAAATATATTCTTTAGGAACCGACATTGATTGTACCTCCAAGAAATTTCAAGAAATATTAATTTTTCTATCAAAACAAAACAATCTTAATCAGCTAATAATTCACACTCAGAGAAAAATTATTCGAAAGACGATCCTCCGACAACAATTTGTAAATCGATGACCGGAGTAGAGATCGATTTTCAAAATTCGAAAAACCAAAGATGCTAACATATTCTAAAGATACCGAAATTGATTGTACCTCCAAGAAATTTTAAGAAATATTAATTTTTCCATCAAAACAAAACAATCTAAATCAGCCATTAATTCACACTCAGAGAAAAATTGTTCGAAAGACGATCCTTCGACTACACATTATAAATCGATAAGCATAGTATAGACCGATTTTCAAAATTCGAAAAATCCCTGAAATACTCCTGGCTGCCGATAAAATAAAATACGTGTTATAGCACGACTACTACAAAACAATAAAACTATAGCACGGCAACACTGAACTCATCATAATAGACCATCATGGTAACACTAAACCCATCAAGTACGCACATATTCACCACACTACATGCGCACACAACATCTGCACCTGTTCACCACAGCGTGGGAACCCATTGCAAGAAGGGCACTATACAAGCTGCGGCCGATCTTCTTGGAACTCAGACGGTCACAAGCACCCTAGGGCAATGTATCGTCGCACTTAATGCAAACCTTGTATTTTACAGTCAAATAAGAATTATACTTGTTATAATTGGCGCCCAACTAGAGGCTGGAACCACATCACCACTGTCGCAGCCATCATCATCACGGGAAAGAAAGGAAGCTCAACATCTGAAGGACCATCCAGGAAAAGTACCAGATCCAGGACGACGGACCAGCAGCTCCAGCAACTATTAGCTGCACTACGACCAGCTGAATCACCTTCCAACGTGATGTCCGGTGGGAGCCTTGCCTATTGTCAAGTCCAATTTGACGGCAGCCTTTCCCACGATCAACTAGAGGAGTTCATTGCAGCCGTCTCCATCTACAAGGAAGTGGAGAATATCTCCGATGTCAACGCCATCAAGGGACTAACGTTGCTTTTAAAAGACATCGCAGCAACCTGGTGGCAAGGCGTCAAAGCGCAGGTCTCTACATGGGAAGGAGCAACGAATCTTTTACGCAGCGCTTTCTCTCCAGCGAAGCTCCCGTATCAAATCTACATGGAGATCTTCGACACTCGCCAAGATGAAGCAATGCCAAGGGATCTCTTCATTTGCCAGAAACGAGCCCTGCTTGCTCAGCTCCTGGCAAACTCTCATTCCGAGAAACAACAAATCGACCTTATATTCGGACTGCTCAATCTCAACAGAAGGAAGCATGTGACTCGCTCCAACATAGCAACCTTTGCTCAACTTCTTCAGAAGGCCAGAGCTGTGGAGGAAGTCAACAGAGAGCGAATGCTACAGCACCCACAGCGTAAACCACAGCAGCTAAAACTGGAAGCCACAAACGACAACAGGAAGAAGGCAAGGTGTGACTTCTGCCGTGGTTTCGGGCATACTATGGACGTGTGCTGCAAGAAACAACGATCGGAACTGGTTACCGCTGAAAGCAATGCACAGCATAGTACAGTCTCCTGCTATGGATGTGGAAAACCAGGAACTGTACGAAGCCGTTGCCCGAATTGCAGCAAACCGAAGGAACCACCAGCCGCAAACTTCTGCTCCATCGAAGCCAGCAAAACTTTGAACCTGAGAAGCAGACCCGTTGTAGGGATAACGATAAACGGTATCACTGAATACGGTTTCATCGACACAGCTGCCAGAGTAAGCGTTGCCAGCTTTCAACTGTATCAGCAGCTAAAGGACACTGAATGCAGCTTTTATCCCCAGAAGACAAATATAGTCTTAGCAGACGGAATTTGAAGAGAGAAGGACGTCCTTCTAACAACAGTCGAAGTCAATCTGCAAGGCCGATCACTAATGCTAACATTTTTAATTCTCCCAGATTGCGTAGACAACCGGACCTTATTGGGTGAAAACTTCATCGAGCTAGCCAACATCGTTCTCAATGTTCCACAACGATCCTGGCACTTCGATAACAAACCCAAACAGAAGTTCAACCTTCTGCAAAAGGAGAACCAAGGACCGACAACAATCCAGACACTGGGTCTGCTGCCAAGGCAAGCCACTCCAGAGAGACCTTCCTCTCAGGAGAATCTGGACTCCCCACGTACGCAACTTGGAATTCAAGGAATAATTCCGATAAGTCCTCTTCCCGACACGCCAAAACGCAGACGATGTTCATCAGATGAGCTCGACTACCTAGAAATTATAGGTTTACCTTAGGATCGTTTTCGAGTCAACATTCCGCAACCCGTCAGCCTACTTGCTGTTACACCAAAGCGTTGGAACAATGCGAGAATAAGTATGGCCCGTTCTTTCGACGATGTCGATTTATCCGCAATCAACATAACAACAGGCCTTAGCAAAGATGAATCATCAGAAATCACCGTCTACAAGAAGACACTGCAGCTTCCGCCACAGACTACAAGAAGCCTTCCGCAGCTTCCGTCACCGACTAGAAGAAGACACTGCAACTTCCATCACCGACTACAAGAAGACACTGCAACTTCCGTCACTGCCTACACGAAGTCATCTGCAGCTTCCGTCACGACAACAAGAAGACACTACAACTACAACCGTCACCGATTAGAAGATGACACTACAGTTTCCGTTACGACTACACGAGGTTATACACACAACCGTCACGATTATACGAGGTTACAACCATATCCGTCACGACTACACGAGATTACAACAGCCTCCGTCAAAACACGAAGCCACTCATACTTCCGGTCCGACAGACAGCAAAACAGTTTCGAAGAATTAAATGACCAGCAGCAGCTATATTGCATCAAGCTGATGAAAGCCCTTTACACTACGAACAAACAAAAGCGCTTACGCCGGTCAAAATGAAAAACCCATCGAGTACGACAATTCGCAAGAGAGGATGACCAAAGAAAACTGTCTCCTCGTCGGGACGCCTATCGTAGACAGAAGGGGAGACTATAGCACGACTACTACAAAACAATAACACTACAGCACGGCAACACTGAACTCATCACAATAGACCATCACGGTAACACTAAACCCATCAAGTACGCACATATTCACCACACTGCATGCGCACACAACATCTGCACCTGTTCACCACAGCGTGGGAACCCATTGCAAGAAGGGCACTATAAAAGCTGCGGCCGATCTTCTTGGAAATCAGACGATCACAAGCACCCTAGGGCAATGTATCGTCGCACTTAACGCAAACCTTGTATTTTACAGTCAAATAAGAATTTTACTTGTTATAGTATCCTTTAGATTTTCGTATTCTACAATATATATGACTAAATTGGCGTGCGGCACTTGGCAAAGATCCCGTAAGTGAAACCGAAATATCTTTTCGTCAAAATCGGTTTGTTTTTGGTTTTTCCCTTTTTTGTTACCTATGAATGAATATACTTAAATTCTTCCTGGAATCAATCCCGAGTTTCATGAATGGAATCTGTACCTGACGTATCTATTTACTTTAATTAGTCCCCTTTTTAAAAAGGATACCTCTCATTTCTTATATATGAGTTTCTTTCCAAGAAACTTGGTTGGTTCCACTGTTCAGCTCTCGGTAATAAGTTAGGTAAATATCGGATCTGAAAATCGAATCCAATTCAGAAAATTTGTACCTCGTACTTTCATAAAAGCTTAGAGGCAAATATTTGAGACGGTACCTGTGTTGAATACATTTTTGATATTTCGTCCCGTCTACACTTGTTTTATTGGGTGTCGAAAAGATGCAGAGTATATTTGGATATTTCGCGAGAAATTATGCTGAAGTGAAATTGCAGCCTAACTCTTATAGAATAGGGGCTTACATTTCGATTGCATAAAAATACGACACAAATTTCCTTCAAATATGACATAAGTACTTCAGCCTGGTTCGCATAATTGAAAGTACAAGAGAGTAGATAATGATTTTATGGCTTGCTATGCTATTTCTACTGATCTTATCACTTTTCCTGGAATGGGTATATCTTCTTTTCAATTTTCCAACAGTGCTTATTATTCATTTACAAAGTGTTGTCTGAGGACCGTCTTTCGAATTATTTTTCTCTGAGGGTGAATTATTGGCTGATTTAGATTGTTTTGTCTTAACGGAAAAATTTAAATTTCTTAAAATTTCTTGGAGGTACAATCAATATCGGTATCCATAGCATATGTTAGCATCTTCGGTTTTTCGAATTTTGAAAATCGATCTATACTCCGGTCATCGATTTACAAATTGTTGTCGGAGGATCGTCTTTCGAATTATTTTTTTCTGAGTGTGAATTATTGGCTGATTTATATTGTTTTGTTTTGAAGGAAAAATTAATATTTCTTAAAATTTCTTGGAGGTACAGTCAATGTCGGTTCCTAAAGAATATATTTGCATCTCTGGTTTTTCGAATTTTGAAATCGCATGTACTCCGCTTATCGATTAATAATGTGTTGTCGAAGGATCGGCTTTCAAATTATTTTTCTCTGAGTGTGAATTATTGGCTGATTTAGATTGTTATTTTTTGATGGAAAAATTAATATTTCTTAGAGTTTCTAAGAGGAACAATCAATTACGGTATCTATAGCATATATTTGCATCTTTGGTTTTTCGAATTTTGAAATCGCATGTACTCCGCTTATCGATTAATAATGTGTTGTCGGAGGATCGGCCTTCGAATAATTTTTCTCTGAGAGTGAATTATTGGCTGAATTAGATTGTTATTTTTTGATGGAAAAATTAATATTTCTTAAAATTTCTTAGAGGTACAATCAATTACGGTATCTATAGCATATGTTAGCATCTTTGGTTTTTCGAATTTCGAAAATCGATCAGACTCCGGTCATCGATTTATAAAGTGTTGTCGTTCTAATTATTTTACTCTTTGTGTGAAGGATTGGTTGGTTGAGATAGCTAGTATTTGATGAAAATTTTAAAGTATTTGAAAAACAATTGAAGGTACAATCAAATAGAACCAATTTACAATAGTTTGCCGTCCTTTTTTTTATTGAATTAAAAAAAAAATCATATTCGGTACAATCATTTACAGACGGGGTACTATCTGAATTAAAAATTTCAGTTAATTTGGTGCAAGTCGGGTGCTAAAATCACACGGACCAATTTTTTCTCCGTTCCATGGAGGTACAAACAAAATTTTTTTTCGGTACAATCAAGTACAAACAAATCTCCACCCGAAAACAATTTTTTTATTCAATTTGGTTAAGATGGGGTGCTAAGTTCACAGAGGTGAGAGTACTGCGCATGATGAACCGAATCCAAACCGTGGAATGACGCAACAGTCGGCTGTCAAGGTTATTGCATATTGCATTCTGGGATGCGCAAGATATAATATTCATTGACTACCTTGCAAAGGGCCAGACCATCAACAACGATTACTACATAGCGTTGTTACTGCGTTTGAAGGGCGAAATCACGAAAAAACGGCCCCATTTGAAGAAGGAAAAATAGCTGTTTCAACTAGACAATGAAAATGATGGCAAAAGTTCATGAATTAGGGCACGAATTGCTTCCCCATCCGCCGTATTCTCCAGATCTGGCTCCCAGCGACTTTTTCTTGTTTGCAGACCTTAAAAGAATGCTGGATGGAAAGAAATTCAGGACTTATGAAGAAGTAATCGCTGAAACAGAGGCCTATTTGGAGACTAAAGAGAAATCGTACTACAAACATGTTATCACAAAATTGTCTGACCGCTACAATGGTTGTATCACTCTCGAAGGCAACTAGGTATGTTGAATAATGAAAACGAGTTTTATCAATTTTTTTTTTAACTATATAGGGTGTTTGGCACTCCGTGTGCCACCTTGTAAGGGGTTATTCCTTGACATATTAGGAGAAAAAATCGTTTTACAGGGTGGCTCTATTTTCAATATTAGTGGAAATACAGGGTGGTTAAGAAAAGTGATTTTGACCGGTACCCTCATGCACTTAAAAGGTTACATCTTTAAAACGAATAATCATAAGGCAAAGCGTTAAAGCTCGTTTTTTTGGCAATCGAACTACCTTTCATTTGGTGTAACAGTATAAATTGTTACTGTACCCAATGTTGAAATATGTAGTCGAAAACACAGATTTTTGTTTCGTCAATCCTAAAAATTCAGTGATCAATGTAGTTTTTCTCAGAAAAACCCATTATAAAAAGCTTTTGATTTTTTAAGGTACCCCATTAAAAAAAGCAAAGTACCGCACCCTGTATTACCCACAACATCTAACATCAATTATGTTGAAACTCACTTATAAAGGGCTTTCCAATAAGGACTTGACAACTTTGAACTCAATTTGTGAACGCACCCTTTCACTAATCATCGAACTGTCACTGTCAATTTATTCAGTAAACTTAACATTTTTATCATGGTAAAGAACACGAAGGAACAACGTCTGCAAATTATATTATATTATTTTGAAAAAAAGTTGTCAAGTCCTTATTGGAAAACCCTTTATTTCATTGATTTCTTCCATACTTCAAACAATAATAAATGGACATGAAAATACTTCAGTACTACCGACAATTTTTTTTTAAACGTGGTTCACTTTATGACACAGATTTTTTAAACATTTAATGTATGTATTTTTACCTATTACTTCCAAAATGTTATTCGTAGCTCAAACATATGTATGCAGCTTTTGTAGGTAATAATAGGGTTAATAAAAAAATAAAATTAAAATGACATTTTTATAATGGGTTTTCCTGAGAAAAACTACATTGATCATTTTCAAGATTGGGTACAGTTACAATTTATACTGTTATACCAAATGAAAGGTAATTTGATTGCCTAAAAAACGAGCTTTAACGCTTTGCCTTATGATTATTCGTTTTGAAGATATAACGTTTTAAGTGCATACGGGTACCAGTCAAAAACAATTTTCTTAACCACCCTGTTCTTCCACTAATATTGACCCTGTACAACGATTTTTTTCTCCTAATATATCAAGGAAGAATCCCTTACAAGGTAGCACACGGAGTGCCAAACACCCTGTATATTAGCGTACGAACTTTTCAGCCCACTTGTTACGGCCTACGTTTAGTGGCCAAATCAACACCCTCTTATACCGTTGTTTGTAAGTGAAGTACATATGATAACATTTAAAAATCAACAAAATGGTGTAATCTTCTGAACTCTTTGTTCTCTTTATCGTCGATACAACATAACACTGCTGTGGCTATCGAAATAGCATCATATTTATATGAATTATTGAAAGTAAATCGTTTGGTGGGCCGCAGATATAAGCAGAGCGGGCCTCAAGCGGCCCGCGGGTCGCGGGTGGAAGATCACTGATATAGAGTATTATAAGTTTAATCCAGCCCGAAAAGTTTGTAACGCATAGAACCGAGCCTCGGACGAAAAAAAGTTTTGTATTATTTTGTGTTTATTTGGGGCCAAAACCCCCAAATCCGTTAGCTGTCCGCTCGTCCGTTTGCACGATAACTCAAGAACGTAATGACCTATGTAGGAAGTTGAAAGTTTGTCACAACTTGTAAAATGAAAAAAGTTAGGCTAAATTCGTAAATGGGCGATATCCTTCTACTCCTTCGGGTACCTCCCATACAAGAGTCCTTGAAACACGTTTTCACAATTATTGCTCGAATGCTTCAAGTTAGGACATGGAAATTTTGCACACTTACAGTTTACAATGTTTGAAGCGAAAGTTCTGAATATGATGCAAACCGAATGAGTCCTTCGTGTAGCAGCCTAGAAAAAACCTTCATAAATGTATGCTTGTTACTGAATCCACTATAACTCCAGAACGAGTTAAAGCAGGGATTTAAAATCTTATAGAAATTTTCCTTATACCAAAACCAAGACTAAGTTCATTAATTAGTGCCATTCGTTGACTCCTTCGGGTAGCTGTCATACAAAAGTTCTTAAAACACATGTTCACCAATATTGAACGATAGCTTTATAACGCTTTAAGTTAAGACTTTTGTACACCTTAATTTTATAATAGTCGCAGCTGAAACTATTAATACGAAAAATAACTCATAAGTCCTTCATGTAGTTGCCATACAAAAATTCTGTAAAATGTCCTAACTTACTTTTTGGAACTCACTTTAAATCAAAAAATCGTGTAACCATTATAAATACAATAGTTTCTACCTGTAAGTGAAAGGTCATGTAATAATTGTTTGTGCACTCTTCATTCTTTTAATGAATTTCCAACTAAAATATAAGTCGAAGTTCAGTATTTCATCTAGAGTATCAAACGATTGGCTTGCAGCCGATCGTGACTGCGTTATGTTTATACCTAATTTGAGAATATTATAATATTGATCCAGCCTAAAAGTTTGCGACCTAGGAGAGGAGAGGCTTGGAGAAAGCAATATTAACTCAAGAATTCTGAAACTCGTAAATGTACTAATGTACATACTTATACATGGTACATCTAGAAACTTGAAATGTGAATATGTGATATATGATTTAATTATATTGTGCAAGATTTCAAATTTCTAGCTAGAAGTATTCAAAAATACTGAACAAAATTTAAGAATGTTTCACTTCAACCTAGAAATAGTTTTTCTTCTTTTTCTCCGAATTCAAATATTCCGTCCATTATTAGTTATTCTGTTAGAGGAAGAGATATGTATGTACCTAGCTATAGTTTTTAATAAACTTTCGAATGTAACCGTTTAATCCCTAAAAACTTTATAATTCTCTTATTGTGATTGACCACGGAAATATAAGTACAGCCGCTGGCGCTGTCACCGATAGCAGAAGTTGAGTTTTTCTTCGTAGAAACTGACATTTCTTCCAATTAATTTGAAGGCCATCGGATGCTGCTAATCAGGATACTCTTTTTAACTGGACTAGACCCTGTTGTTCATCGGCCGTTGAAGTTCCGTTTTCGCTAAAACGATTGAACTCTTGTAATTAGATTTACAGCTCCATTTTCCGGATATTCCTCGTCTACCGGTGCTATAGTAAGTAGTTGCTTCATTGCTGATTGGATTCAAATTTGGATAGTATTCAGATATCAGCTCTTTAATTTCTGGTGGAAGGTATTCAAAGGCTTCATCAATCTGAATAGACATAATTTCAGGCAGGGTTCCAGGTGTTGATTTCGGTATTTATTCTAGATCAGAACTTGTAACATTAGCCTGGTTTAACTTTTTTTCCCAAAAAATAAATTTAATAAATAGAGAACTGGTATTAACGACATAGAAAACACTTCAATACTGCTGCCTGTCAAGCAAAACTCTAAAAATTACATAGCCTTTCGGTAAAACTGTCTTATTACCCAATTCAATAAATGTCGCGATTCGGGTTGTGTACTGTGCGGCAATAGAAATGAGATGAATTTATTAGTATTCGCTATCATATTACTAATATTTGGATATATTAGATACAAGGAATATACCGATATCCGAATATCATGATGTTCATTTCCCATCGACTCTTTCTTATCCCATGGATTTATCGATATATTTAGTCTTTACTTACTTGTATCCATATTGCACTAATTTACCAATCTACTTTTCTTTTCCGGTTACCATAAATTGCATACATTTACATTATCATTCATATCTTCAAAGAAAACATTTAGGCCTAGCTCATATTTGAGACTAAGTAGTTGGGCAACTGTTTAATCATATCGAGCCGCGATCACTCCTATCTGTCCGACTAAAACATTAAGTCGTTGTTCATCCGCCTATTACTCAACTAACAGACGATTGTTACAGTCAATAAGTACTCATATCAATCTACCAACTCCGCTGGCAGAGTATGAAGGTTGTAATTTGCATGACAGATCTACTCCCAAGATATGAATGCAAAGAGAAAAGCGGACGTGTGAAATATTTAATTTGGTCCGTTTTTTACTTTTAAAAAGAGCTTTTATTTGCCGAAAATTTTTAATGCTAACAGTTTTTCAATTTAAATCCTAAAGCTAAGATTAGTCAATATCTAAGCTGCTACCATTCTTAATGGCCTCAATGGGCACTCTAAGATATAAATTCTATCGGGGGATGTTTTTGGGGAGGGGGGATCAGAGTCTCTTTTTTAAATTATAATGTTAATGTATACTTATCATTTAAATACACTACTGGGCAAAATGGCAAAAAAAAATTAATATTACATAAATTTCATTCTGCCCTACTTATGGTATACTATCTACAATTGTTACAAACTAACTTAAAACTAAGGCTTGTGACGCACTCTCCGCCGCCGGGGACAGCAGCATCATGCTCCACTATTCGAGAATATTAGAGCAGAAACCACCGCTCCCTGCCGCTGACAGCCCAGTCCAGTATACAATATTTGCATTTATCAATGCATCGAGAAGGAGTTATTTAGGTGGGATAAGAATCACTTTATTTAATTTTTTACAATGTTTCAAACTTAAAAATTTTTCATACATAAACTTTTCTTATAACTATTCCGGGCCGAGCCATCGTCACTTGCACCGATAGCTGAAGACTATCAGTTCCTGTAGTGAATGTCTCGGCTCAGCATGCCTTATAACTAGGGAAACTGCTAACAAGGTTAGTACTTATTCTAGTTTCATTAATTTTTTTGGGATTGCTTAATTATTTAACTAACTTCTGGATTTCTGCCGTTTCATATATTTCCTCATTCGATATATGATGTAGGAAATCAGTCTCTGCCTTTTTATAGATGCCAGTACACGCGCGTAAGCATTTTCTTTCGAAAAGTCTAAATTTTTCCATATAAGATGGACTAATACTGAAACAGATGGGGAAGCCATAAGTGAGAGTAGGTCTCACCAAAGCTTGGTAACAAAAGATTTTTACGCGAGGGTATAAGCCTTTCGCGCATAAAAGCCGTTTTAGAGACATGAATGCGTTACGCGCCTTTACAATTTGAATACTAGAGTGTTGGTTGAAGTACAAGTGTTGATCTTAGTTTACTTCTAGATATTTAACACAAGCTTTGTGCGTATTTTTTTTCGTAGCTTTCCTCCCCAGCTACAATATGGAATTTCTTCCCATTGCGCTTCAAATCTCTATTGGCATGGGCTAAAGTGGAGCGGAATAGGATAGTCTCACATTTCTGTGAATTAATTTTCATCTTCCAAGAGTTCGTGTAGAACTGAACATCGTTAAACATTTTCTGAAGTTCCTCTTAGGCTTTGATCGCTTTTGAATGGGGTGTGTATATAATAAGGTCGTCTGCGAAGGATACAATAGATCTCTTGGGTAATTTATTAAAATCAAATGCTTCCAAAAGATCGCTAATGTAGATCGTGAATAAAGTGGGTGCAGTTACTGTTCTCTGTTGGAGCTTTTCCCAAACATTAAAGGTCTGTGTGGTTACAATTTTCCCGTAGCACAAAGTTATTGTATAGCTAAACAGTTATCTTTATTAAAAGTTTTAAATTTTTCTCTAAAATCATTATTGAAAATTTTTGGACATTCTAGTACACTAAAGAATTCCAACCTCTGTAACAAAATTTATGAATTTATGAATACATAAAACTTTTCCGAATTAAGAATATAAATTTAAGTTTGCAAATTAAGAAAATAATTTTAAGTTAATTTACGTAAATATACAACACATTTATACAATTTTGTCTAAATTTAAAATCACAATTTAATAATATTAAGCTGATGGTCTTTGTAACTAGTGGTTAAGTATAACTGTGTATATTTATATGCCTGTTAATAAAATATAATAGCAATAATATTATTGTATATCATGTGTACAAGGATATTTATCAAGTGTTTGGTGAATTTTTTTTTGATTAATTTAAAGATCAGACTGTCAAACCAACTTGTGTCGAAGGCCTCCTCCATGTCTATTAGACAGTAGAATGTCTATTTCGAAAGCGAAATTGGCAATTCGGTATCAGATCATTCTGTCGAATGTGGGAATTCAGGGATTCATTGAGGATGGATTCAAAGACTTTGCTTATGTTGGGTAGACGACTAATGGGTCTGGAACTTTTTGGATTTGAAGGATCTTTCCATTTCTTAAGGATCGGGAATGTTTTCGCGCGTTTCTATTTGTCGGGGTAGTGAGAGTTGTTTAATAGGTTTTAAAAAAGGGTGCAATATTCCAGAATAATTACATCCGGCAGATTCTTTAATACTAAATTTGGAATTCCATTCAAGCCGGATGATTTTTTATTATTGAGGCGTTTGAATAAAAATTGAAGTGTTTCAAATGAAATGAAGTAGTCTGATAGTTGGTTGTTTGTAATTTGATTGGCCATTAGATTTTCGCTAAAAATGAGTAAAGGCTCATTGCCTTCGTTCTCATTTTTGAATTCTGTGGCCGTTTGCGTAACTAATTGATTTAGTCTTTCCCTACCTAAGTTGGAGTTTTGCGTATGAATTCCCTCTAAGTGGGTCCCTATTAGATCTAGCTTTTGGGGTTCGTCGGTAATCACGAAGTGGCCGTTTGTATCACGGCTTGCACTTGTGATATCGATATTCGCGTCATCCAGGAGTTTTTGGAAGTCGGCCGGTACCTTAATCGTGGTTACGCTTGCACTATTCGTTTTCCTGAATATAAAATTTATTTGGGCAAACATCCCTGGGGAGTCGCTGGGCCTAAAAGATTGAATTTTTTCCCTAAAAGATTGAATTTTTTTCATTCTACTGAGGCAGTTGTGAGACTTTCTACTATTTGGAGATAGTGTTCTATCTCCGAGTTTGTTAGGTTTCTATCAGTGGGGATCATAAAATCTTCTTCTTCTGTAATTGATTTTGAGTGGGCTTTCGCTATTCTCTTTCGAAACAATTTTCAGTTAGTTTTTTTTATAATTAATGATAATGTTTTCCGCTTGGGAATTAATGACGAAATGATCGTCTTTCTCATGACCAAATGTCATGAGTATGGCTTGGTGGTCGCTATCGTAGCTTATGGTTTCAAATTTATTTGGGCTTCCTGCAAACGTAAAGTTCAATCGGGCATCTGCTATGCCGATATCAAGGTATGAATTTGCTCTTAGTAGGGTCGTCAAGTCGGTGCCGTAGAGTACAGATTTGAATTCTATTTGGTTGTCTAAAACCCAGTTATACAAAAAATTGCCACGTGTGTTATTATCTCGGTTAAGCCAGGATTTGTGTTTTGCGTTGAGATCCCCTGCTATTACATAGTAGTTTCTAAGGCTATTTAAATCAAGGGTCTGGAATAGTGAATGAAATTCGTCATTGAATTTTCCGGAATTTCTTTTTGAGGCATAGGTGCTAATAACGAAAAGATTATAATTGTTCTGCAGGAAGATTTTTATACAGGTCAGTTATAAACATTCAAAAAGGGCGGATTTCGGCCGGTTTATTGTAGAGAAGTTTAAAGGTTTTTTTTTATAAGAATACTCGTGCCGCCTCCACCTCCAGAGTTCGGTCGGTCCGTTCTTATAAAATCGTAATTATTGAATTGGGGGGTATGGTGTGGTTTTAACTTTGTTCCGTTTAAAAGGAGGATATCGAGTTTTTCTATTTTTAGGAGATCGTCTAGATTCATCCTTTTATTTAGGTACACAATGGAGTTAACATTGACGCATTGGCCATCAACAGACATTGGACATATTTAAAACGTGACTTATATAGCTAAGTTGTTGGGTGTGAGCCCCAATGGCTTGCTTGAAACGCTCAAACTTATTATTTAATAATTAAATTATATTTTCCTGAAAAGATGTAAAGGAATTTTGATTAGAAGTATTGTCCTTACCTGTGTGCTCTCGTAGGTATTCCTGGTTTGGTAGAGCTTTCGTATTTTTTCCCTTTAGGGCATCTGCGAAGTTCACACATGGTCGAACTGTACTCTCGATGATCCTCTAGTATTGTTGATTCGATGGTTTTGTCGCTGTCTCTGCTTGCTTCTCCTGTTGGGCGGTGTTTCTCCGGGTTTTCGCCTTTTCATGCGATGGGCATCCTTTGAACGATGCTGGATGGTCGTGGCTTTTGCAGTTCACGCAGAATGTCTGCAATTTTTCTGATTTTGCATCAAGTTTGCACTCTCCTGGCGAGTGCGTCTGATGACATTTTACGCAACGGTAAGCCATTTCGCAGTTCGCTGCCAAATGGCCATACCGCTGGCAACGCCTGCACTGTGAGATTTCTGTCTTCCTTAATTTTTCGAAGCGTACCACCTGGTGGTTTAGGTAGCGGATTTGATGTTAATCCGCGGAGTTGCTGGTGCATCCGATCTGGACCATGAGGGCGGGCAAAACTCTCTTTTTCATCTTCGATTTTCGCGTCGAGAATCTTGATACAGAGAGGATTTCAGTCTCTGGTAGTTGGTTTTGCAGCTCGGCCTTGATTTCTTCAGGGATTGCGTGACTGCTCAGTCCCTTGAGCAGAAAAGTTTCCGTCTTTTATTCGCGAGCGGTGTACGTGAAGAGTTTTGACTCGCTTTCTCCAGTACATCCTTTGCTTTACGAAAATCATCAATGTTGGATGTCCGTATCGCTATTTTGGAGCCAGTCACATTTTTCACCTCAAAATTTTCGAATCCAGCACTCTTCTTTAAAAGTTTAACCCGAGTTTTCGGGTTCTGGTTAAACGTCTGGATCCGCGGAATTTTGTTGAATTGTTTTTTAATTCTCGGTTGCTGTTTTTTCTTGCTGCTGTCTTCTGCTCTATCGGAGCTGGCTTGGTTTTCGACGTTTCTGCTGGTTTAGCGCGGTTTTGGCGCCGAACCATTTCAATGAAATTCGTCTCGTTCTTATTTTTCGATTTCTGATTGGCCATTTCCACATCGGCCGCCTCTTTTTCTGCTGCTGGTGGTGTTCGCTCGCTCGCTCGCATTGACTTGGAGCTGCCCAATCGCTTCCTTCTTTTGCTGCATTTGGAGTTGTAGCAAATCAATCGTCTCGTCTCGCTGCTTAATCTGGCGGACCAGTTCAGATCGCGAACGCTGTACTTGCACCCGTAAGTACTCTTTGAGGCTCACTGTCGTATTCACACTCATTTTCGCTTTCCCTCTCGCTTCTTCACTATCTGTGTGTAGGTTTTACCCTAATTTTTGATGAATATTTTCACAGTACATTTCGAATTGAAAATACAAGGTTTTCCGGTGAATACTGTTAAATTTATTTTGTGTGACGTTTCGGACTCGACTGAGTCCTTTATCAAACTGATCGACAATATCTTTACAACTCTACTCTACGGCAACCACGCTTCGAGGCTTTTACAAAGTTCCCTGCGGGACTTGCAACAAAGTCTACATAGTGGCAAGATTTGTTCGAAATTTATTTAATTTCTTTTCGTTTCGTGAAAATTAAGTGGATATGAGTGATGTTACAAGGATAGTGTAAGTCCTGATTGAAATAATTGGGGTAGTGATGTGCTCCTGGTAAGAAATTTGGATTTTTAAGTTTTAATAATTTGGGTAATTTCAATTTAATAGTGTTCCTTCTTCTTTTTAGTTCGTTAGATAGTGGAATTTCTTTTCTTTTCTACTGGAGCAATCGATTTTGGAAGTTAAACAAATGGTGCATGTTATTTATATTAATAATAAATAAAGTGTAATTTTTCTTTATACAAGTGTGGGTTATAGTTCATTTGAATAATTAAATTTGAATAGTTAAATTGAATTAAGAGTTGGATTAAATAAATAACGCGGATATTTAGGTGGTAAAATACGCAATACTTAAATAAAATGGCGAAAACTTACGTGGATCGGTTGAGCCAGGACAAATAAGTGTATGAGCTGGCAATGCGAAACCTACTATCGGATAAGGTCGATGCGATGCGATGCGCAAAGCTTTGCGAACCATTTTGAAGGCTGATCGATTGAGTACGAGTAATACGTCGGTAGTAAGAAAAGGATATCCGTTTACTTTTGAACAGGATCGGGAAGAGTTGGAGAAAAAAAATTAAGAAATTGAAGATTGAGTGTTGTCTTCGGAGGTTACATGGGTGTCAACCTACGACGGTGGAAGAGAAAAACTTGAAGTTAAGCACAAGGGCGACGATACGTTTAAATTTGGGAACTTCGCACGATAAATCCCGAATGGTATTGTCTGAAGTAGAGGAAGCAGATTTTCGTCCAGTAACGACTTCGGAGCAGAACTCCACGACTGTGCAAGCAAGGGGAACCACTAAGGAGTGGGTACCGTCGAATGGAGGTAGCAAAATGGGATATGAGCTTCACAGGTGAGCCAAACAAGCTTTGCGCCTTTTTGGAAAGGGGTGGAGGAGCTTCGCAAGGCACGAGGGGTGTCTAAGGTGCATTTATTTTGCTCATCTGTTGACCTTTTCTCCGGTACGGGTTTAATTTGGCTGCGCGCGAATAAACCAAATTGCAAGAATAGGGATCATTTGGTTAAGGAACTGCGCGCTGAATTTTTGCCTCCCGACTATGATGATAGGTTGCTGGAACAAATCAAACGACGGACTCAAGGCAAGTCTGAGTCGATTGGTGTGTATTGTGCAATTATGGAGAGCTTATTCAAGCGCCTCTCGGTAATGCCCTCAGATGGAGAGAAGATGAGGATTCTCCGCAGAAACATTGCACCTTTCTTCCAAATGCATCTTGGACTTACAACTGTGAAAACAGTCGGGGAGCTGATAATGTTGGGTCGGACGTTGGAAGCAACTAGAGTTTCGGTGGATGCATTTGTACCACCACCGCCGAGGAAATCTTGTTTGCTTGAGCCAGATTTGGCTTACGCGAACGCAAACGAGACTCCGCAGAGTTGGCCGCAACGAACTGATTCGGTAACTAATTCAGATGATTCGAGTCGGAGGGAGAGAATTTGTTTCAATTGTAGACAACCGAGTCATGTAGCGAGTTCTTGTAAGGAGGAAAAGCGCTGTTTCGAATGTGGGAGGATTGGGGTTTTCCTATCGAACTGTCCGGAGTGCAGTCCAAGGCGACAGAGTGAGCCTGACGAGTACAAGACTGGGCCAAGACTGGGCCAAGCACTAGCTTGGAAACGGAAATCGTTTTCACTAATTAGCGGGAAGTGAGCACGAGTCAGGAAACCGCATCTATTGTACCAGTGTATTTTGCACTAACTCCTGTAGAGGGAGGTGTTCGACCACATTTAGTAGTATCTATCTTCGACGAGGAGTTTACAAAACTGTTAGACTCCGGTGCGTCGAGGACGATCATTGGGAAATCTGGTTGGGATATTCTACAGAAGTTGGGGGCACATTTGACAAATTTAAAGGCAACTGTTCAGTAACAGAACAAGAGGCAGCATAATTCAATTTGTTTTGATGACACAATTGGGTGAATGATCGCACATAATTACCCATCAAAGGTAAATAACTTTCATGTGCTATCATTCACCCAATTGACCCACTTTAAGAAATGTAAAATGATCGCACAATACATTTTTTATACGTATGCACTTTTTCATGGTAAATCATGGATCATTAAACTTACATATAATATTTTTTTACTATGCTAAGCATTTTAATTATTATAAATAGATGTTAAGAGAATTCAACAAATCACTCCACCTTCAACCGGCAAACGAAAAGTATTTTCTTTTGTCACTCCCAAGAATCCCAAAAACCTTTTACTTTGTAGCAACGGCTGGTGTGGCCGGTGTCTGCAAATCCCTCTATTTACATAACCCGCTTCACTCGAGTTCCGAATCTCCGTTCTCGACTTAAGACACTTCATTGGCGGCAACTTACGATTAAAACAGCTGGTGTGGCTGGCTTAAAAAGTTCCCTGCCGCCGAAACATTGGTCCGTCGAGCTGGATCTATTGATTGATCTGTAGTCCGTCGAGTCTTCAGGACAGTCTTAAGTCCGTTTGCGCTGTTCGATATTTTTTGTCACTCAGATTCACAAATTGTTTTTAACTGCAATATACCGAACATCGTTATAGGAGCTGTCGTCGTCGAGCAATACAATACCATCAGCATTTGATTTTTGCACTTAAGTTCCAGTATCGTTCTTGACTGCAAAAAAAGGATCGCCGTGTCGTCGAGCTATAAACTATGAATATTGACGTCCTTCTTGTGGATCAGCAAAAGGTTGTTGAATCCTTGTAGAATATGGAGAGGAACTTCAAGAAAGACATCAGTTCCCGAAAAGAAAGAGAGTACTTCAATAAGAAGCTTACAACTATTGAAAAGCTCTGGAAGAGTTTCCAGGCAAATCATGAAAATCTTCTAGCCAATTTGAGTGGCTATCACCCGTATTTTAAAGAAGAATTGTATGAGGCCACTAGAGTCCAATACGAGGCGACGAAAGCAACGTATGACAGAGGACAACGTCTTCTTTTACAACACAGAATTGATGATCCTATCGTTGGTCACACTCCTGCGGTAACTACATAAATGCCAGCTACTTCTATAGCCAATACCTTCGCTTGGCCACCATCTACGACTAGTACCCATGAAACGAAATCGCTAGTATGGCCAGGAACGGTAAATCCTACCGTGAGGCAAGGTTCAACAACAAACACGATGCCATCAACCGAGCCATGGCGCACATCGAATCTTTTAACAGTAGCAATTTCGAACTTCAATGCACCAGACCACAGCGTGCCAAAACTACCGCCCATAACCATTCCGACGTTCAACGGCAACTACAGGGAATGGAGGGTTTTCATTGACCTATTCAAGACGGTCATACATAACAACCCCTACCTAGGATCGATCCAGCAGATGCAGTATCTGTTAAGTTATTTGCAAGGAGAAGCGAAGAATGCTGTCTCTTACCTTCAGCTGGATGCACTAAATTACGATACGACCGTAATAATACTACAAGAACGATTCGCAAATAATAAAAAGATGACAATGTCGTACTTAGACACGATGTTGGACATGAAGAAAGTCGAACATAAAAGTGCGGCAGGAATCATTAACCTGTATAATGTGCTGCGCAACTGTCTTGCTACCCTAAAAAATATGGGTTACAACACCGAATATTGGGACCCAGTTATAATTCACATGGCTATGCAGAAACTCGATAGTGAAAGCATACGTATGATCGAAGAGAGTTTAGGAAACAGTAGAGAAATGCCAGACATACAACAGCTGTACGACTTCTTATTAAAAAGACATCAAGTCTTGACAACAATTAAACCGCATGCGCACGAAGCTCAGACAAGTAAAAATCATTCACATCAATGACAAAGATTTCGTGCACATATTGCAGAGAACAGCATTCTGTATATCATTGTGAGAAATTCAAGAGCATGACCGTCGATGAACGCCAGAAATTCGTTTCCACAAACAATTTATGTAAAAATTGCTTGATTCATGCAAAAGATACAAAATGCAAAAAAAAACGCAATTGTTTCAAGTGCAATAAGCCTCACCATACATTACTGCATTACGCCAGCTCGAAGACAATAAATGCTAACGTTGCCACTAGTGACCAAACTGAAAAGTCAGCTGTGGCGCATAATGATACGAATGTTCTCCTTGCAACTGCTCAAGTTATCGTATCAACAAAATGTGGACAGAAACTCCTACTACGAGCCTTGATTGATCCTGGTTCACAATCATCCTTTGTGACGTCAAAAACTGGTAAACAACTTGGACTTCCAACCCAAAGTATTTTGGCCAGCAGATCTGGTATTGGTGGCATTACTTCCTCAACAGTTCGAAGTTAGGTCATTCTTACAGTTTCGTCAAGACTTTCATCGAATTTTACGCTGCTAATGGAGGCACTGAGCATGCCCAAACTCACTACGTTGATACCAGATCAGCGGATGCACATAAGCAATTCCAGTCGACTCAGTACATTAAATCTTGCAAATCCCAGTTTTGCAAAACCTGGCAGAATTGATATGATTCTTGGTGCGGATGCCTTCGAAGAGATAATTGAAGAGGGCCTTAGAAAAGAAAATCCGTTACTCGCACAAAAAACGAAGCTTGGCTGGATTTTGTCAGGAAATACCACACCCAACGCTGAATCAAAATCGAAAACGATATCCTCTCACATATCTATGACAGATTTTCACAAAACAGTGGAAAGTTTTTTGAGATGGATAATGAAGAAGGCGAGAGAGCACCTGCAATAGATGAAATCAGATGCGAAGAACACTTTCAATCAACCCATAGCAGAAATACCAATGGAAGATGTAAAGTGCAACTACCATTTAAAGACGAGAAGTACTTAAAACCACTTGGAGAGACAAGAAACAGGGCGTTGTTAAGATACAGACAAGTAAAAAAAGGGTTTGAAAAGAATACAGATTTGAGAAGAACCTACAATGAATTCCTAGAGGAGTATCTTGAGCTTGGGCATATGGACAAAGTTCTACCTTATGTTGGTGATACTCGAAACGTTTTTTACCAACCTCACCATCCGGTTCTTAAAGATGACAGCACTACTACAAAGCTTCGAGTTGTCTTCGATTCTTCAGCCAAAACATCAGACGGAAGCAGTTTGAATGACTTACTCTACACCGGAACCAAGTTGCAAGAGGATCTATCACAAATTTTGCTGAGATGGAGGAAGCATAAGTACGTTTATACTGCCGACATCGAAAAAATGTTTCGCCAAATAAGCCTTGCAGTGGAAAACCGAGATTTTAAACGTATCCTATGGCGAAAAGATAAAACCCTACTGGTGGGAGAATATTGACTCAACACTGTCACGTATGGAACAGCTAGTGCTACATATCTAGCCGTGAGATGCTTGGTGCAACTAGCAGATGATGAGGTAGAAAAATATCCGCTTGCCTCGAATACATTAAAAAATGATTTCTACGTCGACAATATGCTGAGCGGTGATGCCACGAAAGAACAAGCCATGATCCCACAAAAGGAAATAACAAATCTGCTCAAAAAAGGCGGGTTCAATCTAAGAAAATGGACGAGCAAGAACGCCGATTTACTAGCCAACATACCTGCAGAAGCGAAAAAAGGGTTTGCTACATATTACCGAGGACCCTTCGTTAAAAACATTAGGTGTAATATGGAATCCAGCCCGAGATGAGTTCCAATTTAAGATAGCAGACTTTGACAAATCAAAAAAAACTAACGAAGCGACAATTGCTATCCAATATCGGAAAAATTTATGATCCTCTACAATGGCTTGGTCCTGTAACAATTCGAGCTAAAATATTGATGCAGGATATCTGGAAGTCAGCGATAGACTGGGACCAAGTTCCCTCCGAGAAAATATTAGTTCGCTGGATTTTTTTCGAAGGCGAACTACGAAGAAAACATCAGAACTCCACGTTGGATTCATTATGCAACTGTAAAGTTGAACTACATGGCTTCTGCGACGCTTCAGAAGCAGCATATGCAGCAGTGGCTTATAGCAAATCTATTAACTCTGATGGATCGATTAGGATCACACTTCTTTGTGCAAAAACTAAGGTGGCTCCCATAAAGACCAAGATATCACTACCAAAGCTTGAACTAAACTCAGCCGAACTGCTGGGAAATTTGCTTCACCAAACAGCAAATTTGATGTCCATACAAGACACACAGCTATTCGCCTGAAGTGACTCAATGATAACGTTAGGATGAATCAAAAGAGACCCAGCTTCTCTAGATACCTGCGTTGGCAATAGAGTATCAAAGATTCAGAACTTCGAGGGCGGAAAATGGAAATGGAATCACGTAAAGTCAAAGGATAATCCAGCCGACTGTGCTACAAGTGGAATCAGTGCATATGAACTACAAAATCACGTAAAGTAATGTTTCAGCGGCAGGGAACTTTTAAAGCCAGCCACACCAGTTGTTTTAATCGTAAGTTGCAGCCGATAAGGTATCTTCATAACCTTCAGAAACGAAATGGACTAAGAACGCAAAAAATCCTAGAGTAGCAGAACTAGTCCTCATAAAAGAGAATAGCACGCCTCCAGCACAGTGGCGACTAGCACGAATTCCCGAGGTGCAGCCCGGGTCAGATGGTAAGGTACGAACGGCAACAGTCAGATATCACGGCAATAAACTCAAACAAGTCGGAGTTGTAAATCTATGTCAACTTCCAGTCGAAATCTCTGAAGAGCCCACTGCGGCGCCTGTAGAATCACTTCATACACAAATGTTAAAGTGATCAGTTCCAATACATCTTCCGCAAAAACATACCACTACTATAACTTGCCGACCCAAGGATTCAACTAGGTAGTAATTCTACTTACAATATTTTTGCGCCAAATGGAGGATTCTACATCGAAGAATTGGGGCCCACACAAAAAGTTAGAGGTAACTTACGTCTAGAAGTGGATAAAGGATATCCTACAAGATGAGAAAGATGTGACGAGCACTTGGAACCAAGTAGAAAATATGTGTCGAAAAATGAAAGAGTTATCTGATCTTACACATTGTGAGACCTTACTAATGTATCTGATTAACCAACGACTGCTCAAATTCAGGAGAAAGTCTTAAAACCAACGACAACCTCGAGACGACGTAGGGGTCTCTTAGGAAAATTACTTACAACCGTTTTTGGCGTCAACGGTGAAGTCTATCAGAATATCGACACCTTAGAACAAAACCAGCACAACATTTTGCAAACAACCACTCAACAAGCAATGTTACTTAACAACCAAATAACGCAGTCTAATCTTCGAACAGAGAATAAACTTGAACAATTCGGAAATAAAGTCAATCAAGTAATAAGCTCAATAAACGAAATGAATAAATGGTACGTAAAAGTTGACCACAACAGAATAAGCATACAAGTGGTATGTGCCGTGTTTCACTTTCTGTGCTAGTTCAATCGGTGCTTACGCGTGTGAAGCCTTTCCTCGAATTGGTGATTCGATTGGGGAAAATACTAGAACGGTGCCTTAAAAAAGGAATCACTGGCGCCCACGGCCCTTCTCTGGGTTGGCCGGACAAGGACCGTTCACCCCTTTTGTGCTGGGGTTTGGTAACGGTTTCTCTATGAGGAAAAACCGTAATAAGACATCCAAGAAATTTTAACCGAGAGGCTGGATGCAACTTCTCTTCACTTTGGCTACCTTGTCAACGAAAATAAATCGAAAGACGATCCTTCGAAAACACATTATTAATCGATAAGCGGAGTACAAGCCGCTCTCAAATTCAAAAAAAAAGATGCAAGCATATTCTATAGAAACCGAAATTGATTGTACCTCCAAAATTTTTTAAGGAAATATTAATTCTTCCATCAAAACATAACAATCAAAATCAGCGAATAATTCACCCTCAGAGAAAAATAATTCGATAGATGATCTTTCAATAACACATTATTAATCGATAAGCGGAGTATAGTACTATTGACTATTTTGTCAGCCGCTTCGTCGTCTGAAGCTCGAGTCTGTTGATTCGTTTAACGATGAAAGAAAAAAACCACAATCTAAACTTTCCTATTTATTTCCTTGATTTTCGGGTTTTTTGGTATCGTTTTAGATATCGTTTTCAACTCGATCTTCCTTTTAAATTTAAATTACATTAATTCTCAATAATACTTCAATCAATTCTCTTTACTTACATAAATTTTACTTCAAATTTCGATTAATTTACTGATTAAGTGTTTACTTCAATTTCTCAATACCGATTAAATCTCAAATGACGCTGCAGTTTCTTGATCATTTGGTTGACAGACAGCGTTGCCAACACTCCCCCCTGGTATGCCGGTAGCATTGATCGGCTTACCAATTTCCTTTACTGTTACATCGAGTTTCGCCAACTTTGCTACTGGTCGTTCGTATACTCCTTATGTCGTTTGAACAATTGCTCTTCTGACCTGTCCATCCCTACTGGGGATAGCTTCGAGGATTCGTCCTTTTGGCCAGCAATTTCGCGGCAGCGTTTCGTCGACAATTATCACTAGGTCCCCTTGCTCGATTGGAGTTGTTGGCTCAAACCATTTGGTGCGTCGGGTTAATGTCGGCAAATATTCTTGAACCCATGGTTTCCAAAAGCGGTTGGCAAATTGTTGAGACAGCAACCAATTTCTTTTTAGGAGTACTGAGTCATCACTGAGAGTTCCTACCGGTTTCACGCCACTAGAAGATCCCAATAAAAAATGATTGGGTGTTAAGATTTCATCGGTTCTGTCATCTGCTGGTATGTATGTCAAAGGACGAGAGTTCACTATATTTTCCACCTCTATCAGCATGCTGCGTAGTAACTCATCTGATGGGTTGCGTGTGAGGCTAATGTGCTTCAGCGTAGTCTTTACTGACCTCACCAGACGCTCCCAACTCCCACCCATGTGAGGAGACAATGGGGGTATGAACATCCACTTCGTTGTAGTGCTGCTGAATTCTTCTGATAGTTTTGTGATATTTATATTTTGAGAGGCCGTTCGAAGCTCGTTGTCGGCTCCTTTGAAGTTGGTACCGTTGTCTGAATAAATTTCTAATGGATTTCCACGTCTGCAGATGAAATTTCGTAGACATAGTATGCAGGAATCTGTTGTGAGACTATGGGCGATCTCAATATGAATTGCACGCGTCGTCAAACACGTTCCTAAAACACCCCAACGTTTTTCAGTTCTTCTACCTAGCAGAACAGTCATTGGTCCAAAATAATCAATTCCTATATACGAGAACGGGCGAGTGTACGTAGCTGTTCGTGCATAGGGTAGGTTTGCCATTTCTGGGACTTTGGGTTCAGCTCGGTAATTTTTGCAGGTCTGGTAATCGCGTTTTTCAGTATTTAAGATTGTTCGTACTCGAGGAATGCGAAAACGCTGAACAATCTCGTTAAGGGCGGTTTGATGGTTATGATGATGATATTTCCTATGATAGTGTCTGACAATCAAGCGTGTTATGTGATGGAGTCGCGGGAGCAAAATGGGGCGTTTGAAATCGTCGTCGACATCAGTTGCTTCATCAATTCTTCCTCGAGCCCTCAGGACTCCCTTTTCATCGATGTACGGTGATTGTTTGTAGATCGCACTGGATTTTTCTAGACGGGTCACATTTAAGTTGGAAGTTTTAGTTAAGGCGGCAACTTCATTCGGGTATCCTTCAAACTGGGCCTGCCGAAATATAGATCTTTCAGCGTATTGGTAGTCCTCTTTCGCAATGGGTCCAACTCTTTTATCTTCGTTTCGTTTTTTACAGGATACATTATATAGAAATCTGAAGACGTAAGCCATTGTTCGTAGAAGACGGGTCCAATTAGAGAAACGATCCACTTCTATTATGGGGTGCAAGTTATAGGCATTGTGACTTAAATGTGGCCGTAATTCTTCGACTGTTGTGAATACTTCTGATACAGTTGATGGCCATTGTTCTTCAGGGTACTGCAGAAACGTTGGACCATTTATCCATCTACTTGAAGCAGTGAGCTCTGGCTGTTTATCCCATTTCGTGCCTTCGTCCGCTACGTTTTCCTTTGAAGGCAGCCATCGCCAATCTTTAAGTTCGGTGTTTTCGAGTATCTCTCCAACTCGAAATCCCACAAACTGACGGTATTTTCGTTGTTCTGAGCGGAGCCAACAAATCACTGTTCTCGAATCCGTCCAGAAGAAACGTTGTGAAATATTAACAATGTGAGCTTGTACTATTGTACTACAAAATCTGGAGCCCATAACTGCAGCCTGTAGTTCTAGCCTAGGAATGGACATCATTTTAACAGGGGCCACCTTTGTCTTTGCGCCGATTAACGTGCAATAAATGTTGTCTTGGCACCGTATTCTAAAATACGCTACTGCTGCACACGCTTCACTGCTAGCGTCCATAAAAATATGAATTTGGATGCTTGTTTGATAGTGTAGCGGAGATGTCAAGCAGTAGCACCTAGGAATATGCATTTTTTCCACTTGTGGTAATAGCTTAATCCATTGCAGCCATTTGATATGCTGGGAATCGGTGATTTGTTGATCCCATTCTACTGAAGATCTCCAGATCTCCTGGAGTAAAATTTTGACGTATACAAGGAAATTCGCCAGAAGTCCAAGTGGATCAAATATGGACATCAGTGTGCGGAGTACTTCTCTTTTTGTAGGTCTTAATTTACCGGATAGGATGTCTTTATTGGATTTGTTGTAAGTAAGCAGGAAGGTAAACGTGTCTGTGCTAGTACACCACCACATACCGAGAACCTTTCCGACAATGGTGTCTGGGCTAATGTTCATATTTTTGACAGACATCGTAGACTCGTCACTTAGTGCTGTGGTGACGTAAGACGAGTTAGATAACCAATTTCGTATTTGAAAGCCTCCCTTATAATGAATTTTTTTTACATCATTGGCTAGTTCAATCGCTTCTTCAATAGTATCCGTGCAGTCCAGTAAATCATCCACATAATGGTTATCGATTATCGCTCTCACAGCCCTTGGATGTTGCTCTCGGAATTCTTCAGCGTTTTTATTTTTAACAAACTGCGCACTGCTCGGGGAGCACGTTGCACCAAACGTCATGACCTTCATAACGTAAATATCTGGTTCACGAGAACCATCACCGTCGCGCCATAAGAAACGTTGAGAGTGTTGATCATCGCTTTTGATGTGGATTTGGTGGAACATCTCTTTAATATCTCCACAGATTGCAACCTTTCGCTCGCGAAATCTCAGCAATATGGCCAATAGTGATGTTAGTAAGTCAGGCCCTTTCAACAGAACGGAGTTTAAGGACACTCCTCCAACCTTTGCCGCTGCGTCCCATACGATACGAACCTTTCCGGGCTTACTTGGGTTAATAACTGGAAATATTGGTAGATACCAACAGCGTGGGAAGTTCTCATTTAATTCGCTCATCGACAGCTTCCTCGCGTAGCCTTTTGTTACGTAGTCTTTTATTTGTTGCACGAGATTTTCGGCGAGCTTTCCATCGCGTTGCATCGCATCAGTTGTTCCTGGTTGATAAGTCGTCTCTTCGCCAATGGTAGGCTGTCTGGGAAATTTACCGATTTGTATTTCCATAGCAGGCCCGTTTCGAAATGCTCTTGTAGACGCACAGTCGATGATTCTATAATTTCCAAAGCTCTTTGGTCCTCCACCGATTCCAATTTTTTCTTACTGAGGACTCCCAAACTTTCGAGCTGAAAGAAATCTTTCACCAAGTTCTGCATTATTTCATCCTGCGAGGTCAAACATTGGCACTTTTGGAAACTATGCGACAACGTGAACTGGTGGCATGGATCTGCTTCGTCTATCTGACAGGGACCATACACTGTCCATCCGAGACGCGATTTAGTGGCGATTGGCTGATTTTCTGCACCTTCCTTAACTTTCAACGGAACTCCTAGCTTCCAATTGTCTAGCCCGATGAGGATTCTCGGTATCGCCTGTTGGTAGGAGTCCACGGAGATATTTCTAAGATGCGAATATTTGTCTGCAAGTGACTTCATTGGCATTGACTGTATGGGAAGATCCAAGGTATCCACAGTATGCGCATTACATATCCAATGTTTTTGATCCCGCCCATTAGTTGACGAAATTTCCACCGAAACTCTGCGTGAAGACTTCTCCAGTCTGTGAGTGTTAGCTGTCCAAGTCAGGCATAGGGGATCTAGTGTTCCTTCTAATTCTAGCTTCCTTGCAATTTCATTTTCAATCAGAGTAAGGGAGGAACCATCATCTAAAAAGGCGAATGTGTTGATGGATGAATTCTTTCCGTGGAGAGTTACGGGAACGATTCGAAAGAGAATGTTCTGGTTTGGTCTTTGATGAGTGTTAACGCTAGACGATGTTGATACTGCTGGCGTTGTCTCTGTTGCATCTTTCTTGGTGTTGTTATGAAGTAAAGAATGGTGTCCATGGCTGCAGCCATTCTGCCCACAGACTTTACTACTATTACATCTTAAGTTTTTGTGTCGAATCAGACACCTGCGACATAATTGCTGCTCTCGCACAAATTTCCATCTGTCGGATTGACTAAGATCAGAGAATTTCTTGCAGTTTACCACTGAAGTGCAATTACCGTTGCAAATACAACATTCCCGTAGAGTTTTTGATGACGATTCCTGATCCTCATATGATGTCTTATTTCCATTGTCACTTGCGTATGTGTTTAGAAATCCTTTGCCTTTGACGTGTCTGTCGTCACTGAATTCTTTTGGTCGTCCCATATCAATTGACCAGCAAACGTCGTTCAATGCCGTTCCGATTTGATAGAGCCATGAACCAAACGTGGTTAACGTGGTGGCTGGCATCGTCTGCTTGTACATAGCCCATTGAAGTCGTATATTTGGTGGAAGTTTCTCCGTAAATTCCTGGAGCAACATTGGATTGCACAGGTGTGCCATCAATCCTGCTGCCTCCATCGTTGCGCACAAGTTTTGCACAGATAAGGCGAAGTGCATAATTGTCTCAAATTTATCCGCCTTTGGGGCTGGTTCAGCTCTTATTCGTTGCAACAGTGTGTTTATGATTAGCTCGGGTCTCCCAAAAAGGGTCCGTAATGTTGCAATGATCCCTGGAACATTGGTTGGTAAAAGGAGGCGAAACCGTACGGCTTCTAATGCTCTTCCTCTTAGGCTGCGTTGTAGCCGAATGAGATTTTCATTATTCGTAAACCCACAGGTACGCGTAGTTTCCTCGAAATTGCTTATGAATAATGGCCATTCTTCCGGATTTCCATTAAATACTGGAAGCTCTTTCGGCATGACGTGTCGAGCTGCAATTGTCCGCTGGTTCAGCACTGGTAGCTCAGCAATTCCGTTCCCAGCAAATGAAGTGGAATTTCGATTGTCGTAGCTGTACGGAGCTGCGTGACAGCTGCCCTGTTGATATACTGGATTTTGTTGAGCTCCCGAACTTAGTGGCCAAAAAATTTGATTATTAGATTTACTTGAATTAATTTCTGGCATATTTACAAATGATCTTGGTGGCAGCAAAGAATAATTTGAAGCGAGACTAGTTGAAAAGGTGTTATTTGGCAGATTAACCTCACCTAAATTAGCAGGAGTTACCACTGTCGTAGAATTAGTTGATGTTAGATTTTGTGACAGGCCAATATAACCTGCATTCCCCGAATTAACGACGGATTCAACAACTGCAGGCTGCACTGGAGCTTGGTCGTAGATACATGAATTCATGATCGGTTTCCAATTCATATAAGTTGGCTGCGGCAAATTGTAACTCCATGAACTCCCAACGTTGTAATTACGGCTGCTATTTACGATTGGTAGCAATTGTTGGACGCTGGAAGTTGGAATCGAATTGGAAAAGGTGCTAGTTGACAGATTAACATAACCTGAATTCGCAGAAGTCGCCACTGAAGTAAAATTAGTTGACGAAAGATTTTGTGACAAGCCAACATAACCTGCATTCCCCGAATTAACGACGGACTCAACAACTGCAGGCTGCACTGGATCTTGGTCACGGATACTTGAATTCATGATCGCTATCTGATTCATATTTGGCTGCGGAAAATTGTGATTCCATGAACTCCCAACGTTGTAGTTACGGCTGCTATTTACGATTGGTAGCAATTGTTGGACGCTGGGATTCGGAATCGAATCGAGTGTTGCAGAAACAAAACTTTCGGCATGAACTATTGGTTGAGAAGGCAATTCGTTGGTTTGGTGGGTCGAGCCGATTACTTGGTTTTCAGATGGATCGGCTTGACTCTTAGTATTACAGTTTCCATGCGACGAATCGGTGTTCATGAGTTGAGTAACCGTGGACTGTTCCTTTAACCAAGACTGTATACGAACATCTTCTGAACGCGATTTTGCTTCCAACACATCTGACTCAGAAATTTGGTCATCCGAAGTTTCCGTCAACTTCTCAAGTAGCTCGTACTTCTTATCAAGAAACTCCTTATTTAATTTTTCTTGAAGGGCGCGCTCTTCTTCTATTTTCTGAAGCTCCAGCTGTATTCGTTTCCTGCCTGACGAACCTGACCTTTTCGATGAGCTTCGCTGGTCACCTTTGGTTTTTACACAGCGATTGCAGCTCCAGTCGTGGTTCTCAACGTTCTCGTTGACACCAACGCACTCGAAGTGAAACCAAAAATCACATTCGTCACACTGGACCATCAGATTATTGTCGGGCTTCTCACAGAATTGACAGGAAGATATATGTTTTCTTCTAGTTGAAGACGTTTTCGGAGGCCCCGTTCCGACTGGTGATCGCGGTGTTTTTTTTGAGGTTAAGAACTCGTTCTCGGACATCACGATAAATTTGCGTTAAATAGTTAGACGATGCGGGTTCAGGTTACTGAACGATATCTAAAATATTGACTATTTTGTCAGCCGCTTCGTCGTCTGAAGCTCGAGTCTGTTGATTCGTTTAACGATGAAAGAAAAAAACCACAATCTAAACTTTCCTACTTATTTCCTTGATTTTCGGGTTTTTTGGTATCGTTTTAGATATCGTTTTCAACTCGATCTTCCTTTTAAATTTAAATTACATTAATTCTCAATAATACTTCAATCAATTCTCTTTACTTACATAAATTTTACTTCAAATTTCGATTAATTTACTGATTAAGTGTTTACTTCAATTTCTCAATACCGATTAAATCTCAAATGACGCTGCAGTTTCTTGATCATTTGGTTGACAGACAGCGTTGCCAACAAGTACATTACACATAAAAAAGGTACCACATAAAAGGTACTACAGATCGGATCGGTAAGGAACTCAGGAAAGCCGACATACGTACTACGTACTCTACGGCATCTACGCTTCGAGCCTTCTTAGGAAACCAAAAAGACAAAATCCCACTGGAAATGGAGGGCATTTACAAAGTACCCTGCGGGTTTTGCAACAAAGTCTTCATCGGAGAAACAGGAAGGACCATCAGAACAAGGATTCGTAGACATCAACGCTGCCAGTGCTGCCAGATTTGCAAACCTAAGAAATCTTACCATACCATAAAAAAAACGTACAGAGGAAGACTTTATCGTACAATTCACTTTAATATTAAAATTTTATCAGTCAAACATGGAAGTGTTCTATACACACTACATATTTAAATGAAGCAAACCCTTTAGACGCCCAGATATTAGTAATTTTTCAAGGATTTTACTTTATTATTTATAATACAGTATTGTTATCGATTTTTAAAAACAAAAAATTTGTTTGCCCTCAAAATTTTTTTTCCACGTTTCACGACTAGTAGACACGATAAAAGCAATAAAAATTTTCAACCTGTCTGTCCGCCGTACGCCGTACGCCGTACGTCGACCGCCCCACGCAAAATCATTTAAAGGCTTGTAGCTCTCAAACCAGTGGAGCTATTAAATTAAAAATTTTTCTCTGAATAGACTGGGTCGACCCCTTGAATTGACATTATTTTCAGGGGAAGTGGTGTGAGGGGAAGGTGGGGAAGCGTTTTAGACGAAAAATTTTGGTTTCTAGATCTCAGCAACCGCTTATGTAAGGAGACTGAAACTTGGAATTTCTATAGAGCTTTGATGGTGGACCCATTTGCAAAAAAATTGATGATATGGGTGAAGGGGTGTGGGAGTAGAGGGGGAAACAGTGCTATAGTAAATAGTTGCTTGTACATTGCTGATTGGATTCAAATTTGTATAGTATTCAGATATGAGCTCTTTAATTTCTGGTGGAAGGTATTCAAAGGCTTCATCAATCTGAATAGACATAATTTCAGGCAGGGTTCCAGGTGTTGATTTCGGTATTTATTCTAGATCAGAACTTGTAACATTAGTCTGGTTTAATTTTTTTCCCCAAATAATCAATTTAATAGAGAACTGGTATTAACGACATAGAAAACACTTCAATACTGCTGCCTGTCAAGCAAAACTCTAAAAATTACATAGCCTTTCGGTAAAACTGTCTTATTACCCAATTCAATAAATGTCGCGATTCGGGTTGTGTACTGTGCGGCAATAGAAATGAGATGAATTTATTAGTATTCGCTATCATATTACTAATATTTGGATATATTAGATACAAGGAATATACCGATATCCGAATATCATGACGTTCATTTCCCATCGACTCTTTCTTATCCCATGGATTTATCGATATATTTAGTCTTTACTTACTTGTATCCATATTGCACTAATTTACCAATCTACTTTTCTTTTCCGGTTACCATAAATTGCATACATTTACATTATCATTCATATCTTCAAAGAAAACATTTAGGCCTAGCTCATATTTGAGACTAAGTAGTTGGGCAACTGTTTAATCATATCGAGCCGCGATCACTCCTATCTGTCCGATTAAAACATTAAGTCGTTGTTCATCCGCCTATTACTCAACTAACAGACGATTGTTACAGTCAATAAGTACTCATATCAATCTACCAACTCCGCTGGCAGAGTATGAAGGTTGTAATTTGCATGACAGATCTACTGCCAAGATATGAATGCAAAGAGAAAAGCGAACGTGTGAAATATTTAATTTGGTCCATTTTTTACTTTTAAAAAGTGCTTTTATTTGCCGAAAATTCTTAATGCTAACAGTTTTTCAATCTAAATCCTAAAGCTAAGATTAGTCAATATCTAAGCTGCTACCGTTCTTAATGGCCTCAATGGGCACTCTAAGATATAAATTTTATCGGGGATGTTTTTGGGGGGGGGGGGGGGGGATCAGAGTCTCTTTTTTAAATTATAATGTTAATGCATACTTATCATTAAAATACACTACTGGGCAAAATGGCAAAAAAAAATTTATATTACATACATTTCATTCTGCCCTACTTATGGTATACTATCTACAATTCTTACAAACTAACTTAAAACTAAGGCTTGTGACGCACTCTCCGCCGCCGGGGACAGCAGCATCATGCTCCACTATTCGAGAATATTAGAGCAGAAACCACCGCTCCCTGCCGCGGACAGCCCAGTCCAGTAAACAATATTTGCATTTATCAATGCATCGAGAATTATTTTATTTAGGTGGGATAAGAATCACTTTATTTAATTTATTACAATGTTTTAAACTTAACAATTTTTCATACATAAATTTTTCTTATAACAATTCCGGGCCGAGCCATCGTCACTTGCACCGATAGCTGAAGACTATCAGTTCCTGTAGTGAATGTCTCGGCTCAGCATGCCTTATAACTAGGGAAACTGCTAACAAGGTTAGTACTTATTCTAGTTTCATTAATTTTTTTGGGATTGCTTAATTATTTAACTAACTTCTGGATTTCTGTCGTTTCATATATTTCCTCATTCGATATATGATGTAGGAAATCAGTCTCTGCCTTTTTATAGATGTCAGTACACGCGCGTAAACATTTTCTTTCGAAAAGTCTAAATTTTTCCATATAAGGTGGACTAATACTGAAACAGATGGGGAAGCCATAAGTGAGAGTAGGTCTCACCAAAGCTTGGTAACAAAAGATTTTTATGCGAGGGTATAAGCCTTTCGCGCATAAAAGCCGTTTTAGAGACATGAATGCGTTACGCGCCTTTACAATTTGAATACTAGAGTGTTGGTTGAAGTACAAGTGTTGATCTTAGTTTACTTCTAGATATTTAACACAAGCTTTGTGCGTATTTTTTTTTCGTAGCTTTCCTCCCCAGCTACAATATGGAATTTCTTCCCATTGCGCTTCAAATCTCTATTGGCATGGGCTAAAGTGGAGCGGAATAGGATAGTCTCACATTTCTGTGAATTAATTTTCATCTTCCAAGAGTTCGTGTAGAACTGGACATCGTTAAACATTTTCTGAAGTTCCTCTTAGGCTTTGATCGCTTTAGAATGGGGTGTGTATATAATAAGGTCGTCTGCGAAGGATACAATAGATCTCTTGGGTAATTTATTAAAATCAAATGCTTCCAAAAGATCGCTAATGTAGATCGTGAATAAAGTGGGTGCAGTTACTGTTCTCTGTTGGAGCTTTTCCCAAACATTAAAGATCTGTGTGGTTACAATTTTCCCGTAGCACAAAGTTATTGTATAGCTAAACAGTTATCTTTATTAAAAGTTTTAAATTTTTCTCTAAAATCATTATTGAAAATTTTTGGACATTCTAGTACACTAAAGAATTCCAACCTCTCTAACAAAATTTATGAATTTATGAATACATAAAACTTTTCCGAATTAAGAATATAAATTTAGGTTTGCAAATTATGAAAATAATTTTAAGTTAATTTACGTAAATATAAAACACATTTATACAATTTTGTCTAAATTTAAAATAACAATTTAATAATATTAAGCTGATGGTCTTTGTAACTAGTGGTTAAGTATAACTGTGTATATTTATATGCCTGTTAATAAAATATAATAGCAATAATATTATTGTATATCATGTGTACAAGGATATTTATCAAGTGTTTGGAGAATTTTTTTTTGATTAATTTAAAGATCAGACTGTCAAACCAACTTGTGTCGAAAGCCTCCTCCATGTCTATTAGACAGTAGAATGTCTATTTCGAAAGCGAAATTGGCAATTCGGTATCAGATCATTCTGTCAAATGAGGGAATTCAGGGATTCATTGAGGATGGATTCAAAGACTTTGCTTATGATTTAGTCTTTCCCTACCTAAGTTGGAGTTTTGCGTATGAATTCCCTCTAAGTGGGTCCCTATTAGATCTAGCTTTTGGGGTTCGTCGGTAATCACGAAGTGGCCGTTTGTATCACTGCTTGCACTTGTGATATCGATATTCGCGTCATCCAGGAGTTTTTGGAAGTCGGCCGGTACCTTAATCGTGGTTACGCTTGCACTATTCGTTTTCCTGAATATAAAATTTATTTGGGCAAACATCCCTGGGGAGTCGCTGGGCCTAAAAGATTGAATTTTTTCCCTAAAAGATTGAATTTTTTTCATTCTACTGAGGCAGTTGTGAGACTTTCTAATATTTGGAGATAGTGTTCTATCTCCGAGTTTGTTAGGTTCCTATCAGTGGGGATCATAAAATCTTCTTCTTCTGTAATTGATTTTGAGTGGGCTTTCGCTATTCTCTTTCGAAACAATTTCCAGTTAGTTTTTTTTATAACTAAGGATAATGTTTTCCGCTTGGGAATTAATGACGAAATGATCGTCTTTCTCATGACCAAATGTCATGAGTATGGCTTGGTGGTCGCTATCGTAACTTATGGTTTCAAATTTATTTGGGCTTCCTGCGAACGTGAAGTTCAATCGGGCATCTGCTATGCCGATATCAAGGTATGAATTTGCTCTTGAAAGGGTCGTCAAGTCGGTGCCGTAGAGTGCAGATTTGAATTCTATTTGGTTGTCTATAACCCAGTTATACAAAAATTTGCCACGTGTGTTATTATCTCGGTTAAGCCAGGATTTGTGTTTTGCGTTGAGATCCCCTGCTATTACATAGTAGTTTCTAAGGCTATTTAAATCAAGGGTCTGGAATAGTGAATGAAATTCGTCATTGAATTTTCCGGAATTTCTTTTTGAGGCATAGGTGCTAATAACGAAAAGATTATAATTGTTCTGCAGGAAGATTTTTATACAGGTCAGTTATAAACATTCAAAAAGGGCGGATTTCGGCCGGTTTATTGTAGAGAAGTTTAAAGGTTTTTTTATAAGAATACTCGTGCCGCCTCCACCTCCAGAGTTCGGTCGGTCCGTTCTTATAAAATCGTAATTATTGAATTGGGGGGTATGGTGTGGTTTTAACTTTGTTCCGTTTAAAAGGAGGATATCGAGTTTTTCTTTTTTTAGGAGATCGTCTAGATTCATCCTTTTATTTAGGTACACAATGGAGTTAAAATTGACGCATTGGCCATCAACAGACATTGGACATATTTAAAACGTGACTTATATGGCTAAGTTGTTGGGTGTGAGCGCCAATGGATTGCTCGAAACGCTCAAACTTATTATTTAATAATTAAATTATATTTTCCTGAAAAGATGTAAAGGAATTTTGATTAGAAGTATTGTCCTTACCTGTGTGCTCTCGTAGGTATTCCTGGTTTGGTAGAGCTTTCGTATTTTTTCCCTTTAGGGCATCTGCGAAGTTCACACATGGTCGAACTGTACTCTCGATGATCCTCTAGTATTGTTGATTCGATGGTTTTGTCGCTGTCTCTGCTTGCTTCTCCTGTTGGGCGGTGTTTCTCCGGGTTTTCGCCTTTTCATGCGATGGGCATCCTTTGAACGATGCTGGATGGTCGTGGCTTTTGCAGTTCACGCAGAATGTCTGCAATTTTTCTGATTTTGCATCAAGTTTACACTCTCCTGGCGAGTGCGTCTGATCGCATTTTACGCAACGGTAAGCCATTTCGCAGTTCGCTGCCAAATGGCCATACCGCTGGCAACGCCTGCACTGTGAGCTTTCTGTCTTCCTTGATTTTTCGAAGCGTACCACCTGGTGGTTTAGGTAGCGGATTTGATGTTAATCCGCGGAGTTGCTGGTGCATCCGATCTGGACCATGAGGGCGGGCAAAACTCTCTTTTTCATCTTCGATCTTCGCTTCGAGAATCTTGATACAGAGAGGATTTCAGTCTCTGGTAGCTGGTTTTGCAGCTCGGCCTTGATTTCTTCAGGGATTGCGTGACTGCTCAGTCCCTTGAGCAGAAAAGTTTCCGTCTTTTATTCGCGAGCGGTGTACGTGAAGAGTTTTGACTCGCTTTCTCCAGTACATCCCTTGCTTTACGAAAATCATCAATGTTGGATGTCCGTATCGCTATTTTGGAGCCAGTCACATTTTTCACCTCAAAATTTTCGATTCCAGCACTCTTCTTTAAAAGTTTAACCCGAGTTTTCGGGTTCTGGTTAAACGTCTGGATCCGCGGAATTTTGTTGAATTGTTTTTTAATTCTCGGTTGCTGTTTTTTCTTGCTGCTGTCTTCTGCTCTATCGGAGCTGGCTTGGTTTTCGACGTTTCTGCTGGTTTAGCGCGGTTTTGGCGCCGAACCATTTCAATGAAATTCGTCTCGTTCTTATTTTTCGATTTCTGATTGGCCATTTCCACATCGGCCGCCTCTTTTTCTGCTGCTGGTGGTGTTCGCTCGCTCGCTCGCATTGACTTGGAGCTGCCCAATCGCTTCCTTCTTTTGCTGCATTTGGAGTTGTAGCAAATCAATCGTCTCGTCTCGCTGCTTAATCTGGCGGACCAGTTCAGATCGCGAACGCTGTACTTGCACCCGTAAGTACTCTTTGAGGCTCACTGTCGTATTCACACTCATTTTCGCTTTCCCTCTCGCTTCTTCACTATCTGTGTGTAGGTTTTACCCTAATTTTTGATGAATATTTTCACAGTACATTTCGAATTGAAAATACAAGGTTTTCCGGTGAATACTGTTAAATTTATTTTGTGTGACGTTTCGGACTCGACTGAGTCCTTTATCAAACTGATCGACAATATCTTTACAACTCTACTCTACGGCAACCACGCTTCGAGGCTTTTACAAAGTTCCCTGCGGGACTTGCAACAAAGTCTACATAGTGGCAAGATTTGTTCGAAATTTATTTAATTTCTTTTCTTTCGTGAAAATTAAGTGGATATGAGTGATGTTGCAAGGATAGTGTAAGTCCTGATTGAAATAATTGGGGTAGTGATGTGCTCCTGGTAAGAAATTTGGATTTTTAAGTTTTAATAATTTGGGTGATTTCAATGTAGTAGTGTTCCTTCTTCTTTCTAGTTCGTTAGATAGTGACAATTTGGCCTAAATTGAATTTCTCTTCTTTTCTACTGTAGCAATCGATTTTGGAAGTTAAACAAATGGTGCATGTTATTTATATTAATAATAAATAAAGTGTAATTTTTCTTTATACTAGTGTGGGTTATAGTTCATTTGAATAATTAAATTTGAATAGTTAAATTGAATTAAGAGTTGAATTAAATAAATAACGCGGATATTTAGGTGGTAAAATACGCAATACTTAAATAAAATGGCGAAAATTTACGTGGATCGGTTGAGCCAGGACGAATTAGTGTATGAGCTGGCAATTCGAAACCTACAATCGGATAAGATCGATGCGATGCGATGCGCAAAGCTTTGCGAACTGTTTTGAAGGCTGATCGATTAGGTACGAGTAAAACATCGGTAGTAACAAAAGCGGTGGAGAAAAAAAATTAAGAAATTGAAGATTGATTGAAGATTGAGTGTTGTCTTCGGAGGTTACATGGGTGTCAACCTACGACGGTGGAAGGGAAAAACTTGAAGTCAAGCACAAGGGCGACGATACGTTTAAATTTGGGAACTTCGTACGATAAATCCCGAATGGTATTGTCTGAAGTAGAGGAAGCAGATTTTCGTCCAGTAACGACTTCGGAGCAGAACTCCACGACTGTGCAAGCAAGGGGAACCACTGAGGAGTGGGTACCGTCGAATTGAGGTAGCAAAATGGGATATGAGCTTCACAGGTGAGCCAAGCAAGCTTTGCGCCTTTTTATAAAGGGGTGGAGGAGCTTCGCAAGGTACGAGAGGTGTCTAAGGTGCATTTATTTTGCTCATCTGTTGACCTTTTCTCCGGTACGGGTTTAATTTGGCTGCGCGCGAATAAACCGAATTGCAAAAATAGGGATCATTTGGTTAAGGAACTGCACGCTGAATTTTTTCCTCCCGATTATGATGATAGGTTGCTGGAACAAATCAAACGACGGACTCAAGGCAAGTCTGAGTCGATTGGTGTGTATTGTGCAATTATGGAGAGCTTATTCAAGCGCCTCTCGGTAATGCCCTCAGATAGAGAGAAGATGAGGATTCTCCGCAGAAACGTTGCACCTTTCTTCCAAATGCATCTTGGACTTACAACTGTGAAAACAGTAGGGGAGCTGATAAAGTAGGGTCGGACGTTGGAAGCCACTAGAGTTTCGGTGGAAGCATTTGTACCACCACCGCCGAGGAAATCTTGTTTGCTTGAGCCAGATTTGGCTTACGCGAACGCAAACGAGACTCCGCAGAGTTGGCCGCAACGAACTGATTCGGTAACTAATTCGGATGATTCGAGTCGGAGGGAGAGAATTTGTTTCAATTGTAGACAACCGAGTCATGTAGCGAGTTCTTGTAAGGAGGAAAAGCGCTGTTTCGATTGTGGGAGGATTGGGGTTTTCCTATCGAACTGTCCGGAGTGCAGTCCAGGGCGACAGAGTGAGCCTGACGAGTACAAGACTGGGCCAAGCACTAGCTCGGAAACGGAAATCGTGTTCACTAATTAGCGGGGAAGTGAGCACGAGTCAGGAAACCGCATCAATTGTACCAGTGTATTTTGCACTAACTCCTGTAGAGGGAGATGTTCGACCACATTTAGTAGTATCTATCTTCGACGAGGAGTTTACAAAACTGTTACACTCCGGTGCGTCGAGAACGATCATTGGGAAATCTGGTTGGGATATTCTACAGAAGTTGGGGGCACATTTGACAAATTTAAAGGCAACTGTTCAGTAACAGAACAAGAGGCAGCATAATTCAATTTGTTTTGATGACACAATTGGGTGAATGATCGCACATAATTACCCATCAAAGGTAAATAACTTTCATGTGCTATCATTCACCCAATTGACCCACTTTAAGAAATGTAAAATGATCGCACAATGCATTTTTTATACGTATGCACTTTTTCATGGTAAATCATGGATCATTAAACTTATAATATTTTTTTACTATGCTAAGCATTTTAATTTGTATAAATAGATGTTAAGAGAATTAAATAAGTCACTCCACCTTCAACCGGCAAACGAAAAGTATTTTCTTTTGTCACTCCCAAGTATCCCAAAAACCTTCTACTTTGTAGCAACGGCTGGTGTGGCCGGTGTCTGCAAATCCCTCTATTTACATAACCCGCTTCACTTGAGTTCCGAATCCCCGTTCTCGACTGAAGATACTTCATTGGTTGCAACTTACGATTAAAACAGCTGGTGTGGCTGGCTTTAAAAGTTCCCTACCGCCGAAACATTGGTCCGTCGAGCTGGATCTATTGATTGATCTGTAGTCCGTCGAGTCTTCAGGACAGTCTTAAGTCCGTTTGCGCTGTTCGATATTTTTTGTCACTCAGATTCACAAATTGTTTTTAACTGCAATATACCGAACATCGTTATAGGAGCTGTCGTCGTCGAGCAATACAATACCATCAGCATTTGATTTTTGCACTTAAGTTCCAGTATCGTTCTTGACTGCAAAAAAAGGATCGCCGTGTCGTCGAGCTATAAACTATGAATATTGACGTCCTTCTTGTGGATCAGCAAAAGGTTGTTGAATCCTTGCAGAATATGGAGAGGAACTTCAAGAAAGACAGCAGTTCCCGAAAAGACAGTGAGTACTTCAATAAGAAGCTTACAACTATTGAAGAGCTCTGGAAAAGTTTCCAGGCAAATCATGACAATCTTCTAGCCAATTTGAGTGGCGATCACCCGTATTTTAAAGAAGAATTGTATGAGGCCACTAGAGTCCAATACGAGGCGACGAAAGCAACGTATGACAGAGGACAACGTCTTCTTTTACAACACAGAATTGAAGATCCTATCGTTGGTCACACTCCTGCGGTAACTACATAAATGCTAGCTACTTCTATAGCCAATACCTTCGCTTGGCCACCATCTACGACTAGTACCCATGAAACGAAATCGCTAGTATGGCCAGAAACGGTAAATCCTACCGTGAGGCAAGGTTCAACAACAAACACGATGCCATCAACCGAGCCATGGCGCACATCGAATCTTTTAACAGTAGCAATTTCGAACTTCAATGCACCAGACCACAGCGTGCCAAAACTACCGCCCATAACCATTCCGACGTTCAACGGCAACTACAGGGAATGGAGGGTTTTCATTGACCTATTCAAGACGGTCATACATAACAACCCCTACCTAGGATCGATCCAGCAGATGCAGTATCTGTTAAGTTATTTGCAAGGAGAAGCAAAGAATGCTGTCTCTTACCTTCAGCTGGATGCACTAAATTACGATACGGCCGTAATAATACTACAAGAACGATTCGCAAATAATAAAAAGATGACAATGTCGTACTTAGACACGATGTTGGACATGAAGAAAGTCGAACATAGAAGTGCGGCAGGAATCATTAACCTGTATAATGTGCTGCGCAACTGTCTTGCTACCCTAAAAAATATGGGTTACAACAACGAATATTGGGACCCAGTTATAATTCACATGGCTATGCGGAAACTCGATAGTGAAAGCATACGTATGATCGAAGAGAGTTTAGGAAACAGTAGAGAAATGCCAGACATACAACAGCTGTACGACTTCTTATTAAAAAGACATCAAGTCTTGACAACAATTAAACCGCATGCGCACGAAGCTCAGACAAGTAAAAATCATTCACATCAATGACAAAGATTTCGTGCACATATTGCAGAGAACAGCATTCTGTATATCATTGTGAGAAATTCAAGAGCATGACCGTCGATGAACGCCAGAAATTCGTTTCCGCAAACAATTTATGTAAAAATTGCTTGATTCATGCAAAAGATACGAAATGCAAAAAAAAACGCAATTGTTTCAAGTGCAATAAGCCTCACCATACATTACTGCATTACGCCAGCTCGAAGACAATAAATGCTAACGTTGCCACTAGTGACCAAACTGAAAAGTCAGCTGTGGCGCATAATGATACGAATGTTCTTCTTGCAACTGCTCAAGTTATCGTATCAACAAAATGTGGACAGAAACTCCTACTACGAGCCTTGATTGATCCCGGATCACAATCATCCTTTGTGACGTCAAAAACTGTTAAACAACTTGGACTTCCAACCCAAAGTATTTTGGCCAGCAGATCTGGTATTGTTGGCACTACTTCCTCAACAGTTCGAAGTAAGGTCATTCTTACAGTTTCGCCAAGATTTTCATCGAATTTTACGCTGCTAACGGAGGCACTGAGCATGCCCAAACTCACTACGTTGATACCAGATCAGCGGATGCACATAAGCAATTCCAGTCGACTCAGTACATTAAATCTCGCAGATCCCAGTTTTGCAAAACCTGGCAGAATTTATATGATTCTTGGTGCGGATGCCTTCGAAGAGATAATTGAAGAGGGCCTTAGAAAAGAAAATCCGTTACTCGCACAAAAAACGAAGCTTGGCTGGATTTTGTCAGGAAATACCACACCCAATGCTGAATCAAAATCGAAAACGATATCCTCTCACATATCTATGACAGATTTTCACAAAACAGTGGAAAGTTTTTTGAGATGGATAATGAAGAAGGCGAGAGAGCACCTGCAATAGATGAAATCAGATGCGAAGAACACTTTCAATCAACCCATAGCAGAAATACCAATGGAAGATGTACAGTGCAACTACCATTTAAAGACGAGAAGTACTTAAAACCACTTGGAGAGACAAGAAACAGGGCGTTGTTAAGATACAGACAAGTAAAAAAAGGGTTTGAAAAGAATACAGATTTGAGAAGAACCTACAATGAATTCCTAGAGGAGTATCTTGAGCTTGGGCATATGGACAAAGTTCTACCTTATGATGGTGATACTTGAAACGTTTTTTACCAACCTCACCATCCGGTTCTTAAAGATGACAGCACTACTACAAAGCTTCGAGTTGTCTTCGATTCTTCAGCCAAAACATCAGACGGAAGCAGTTTGAATGACTTACTCTACACCGGAACCAAGTTGCAAGAGGATCTATCACAAATTGCTGAGATGGAGGAAGCATAAGTACGTTTATACTGCCGACATCGAAAAAATGTTTCGCCAAATAAGCCTTGCAGTGGAAAACCGAGATTTTAAACGTATCCTATGGCGAAAAGATAAAACCCTACTGGTGGGAGAATATTGACTCAACACTGTCACGTATGGAACAGCTAGTGCTACATATCTAGCCGTGAGATGCTTGGTGCAACTAGCAGATGATGAGGTAGAAAAATATCCGCTTGCCTCGAATACATTAAAAAATGATTTCTACGTCGACAATATGCTGTTCGGTGATGCCACGAAAGAACAAGCCATGATCCTACAAAAGAAAATAACAAATCTGCTCAAAAAAGGCGGGTTCAATCTAAGAAAATGGACGAGCAACAACGCCGATTTACTAGCCAACATACCTGAAGAAGCGAAAGAAAAGAGTTTGCTACATATTACCGAGGACGCTTCGTTAAAAACATTGGGTATATTTTGGAATCCAGCCCGAGATGAGTTCCAATTTAAGATAGCAGACTTTGACAAATCAAAAAAAACTAACGAAGCGACAATTGCTATCCAATATCGCAAAAATTTATGATCCTTTACAATGGCTTGGTCCTGTAACAATTCGAGCTAAAATATTGATGCAGGATATCTGGAAGTCAGCAATAGACTGGGACCAAGTTCTCTCCGAGAAAATATTAGATCGCTGGATTCACTTCGAAGGCGAACTACGAAGCTTAGAAAACATCAGAATTCCACGTTGGATTCATTATGCAACTGTAAAGTTGAACTACATGGCTTCTGCGACGCTTTAGAAGCAGCATATGCAGCAGTGGTTTATAGCAAATCTATTAGCTCTGATGGATCGATTAGGATCACACTTCTTTGTGCAAAAACTATGGTGGCTCCCATAAATACCAAGATATCACTACCAAAGCTTGAACTAAACGCAGCCGAATTGCTGGGAAATTTGCTTCACCAAACAGCAAATTCGATGTCCATACAAGACACACAGCTATTCGCCTGAAGTGACTCAATGATAACGTTAGGATGAATCAAAAGAGACCCAGCTTCTCTAGATACCTGCGTTGGCAATAGAGTATCAAAGATTCAGAACTTCGAGGGCGGAAAATGGAAATGGAATCACGTAAAGTCAAAGGATAATCCAGCCGACTGTGCTACAAGTGGAATCAGTCCTAATGAATTACAAAATCACGTTAAGTAATGTTTCGGCGGCAGGGAACTTTTAAAGCCAGCCACACCAGGTGTTTTAATCGTAAGTTGCAGCCGATAAAGTATTTTCATAACCTTCAGAAACGAAATGGACTAAGAACGCAAAAAATCCTAGAGTAGAAGAACTAGTCCTCATAAAAAAAATAACACGCCTCCAGCGACTAGCACGAATTCCCAAGGTGCAGCCCGGGTGAGATGGTAAGGTACGAACGGCAACAGTCAGATATCACGGCAATAAACTCAAACAAGTCGGAGTTGTAAATCTATGTCAACTTCCAGTCGAAATCTCTGAAGAGCCCACTGCGGCGCCGGTAGTATCACTTCACACACAAATGTTAAAGGGATCAGTTCCAATACATCTTCCGCAAAAACATACCACTACTATCACTTCTAACATAAGGACTTGCCGACCCAAGGATTCAGCTAGGTAGTAATTCTACTTACAATATTTTTGCGCCAAATGGAGGATTCTACATCGAAGAACTGGGGCCCACACAAAAAGTTAGAGGTAACTTACGTCTAGAAGTGGATAAAGGATATCCTACAAGATGAGAAAGATGTGACGAGCACTTGGAACCAAGTAGAAAATATGTGTCGAAAAATGAAAGAGTTATCTGATCTTACACATTGTGAGGCCTTACTAATGCATCTGATTAACCAATGATTGCTCAAATTCAGGAGAAAGTCTCAAAACCGACGAAAACCTCGAGACGACGAAGGGGTCTCTTGGGAAAATTACTTACAACCGTTTTTGGCGTCAACGGTGAAGTCTATCAGAATATCGACACCTTAGAACAAAACCAGCACAACATTTTGCAAACAACCACTCAACAAGCAATGTTACTTAACAACCAAATAACGCAGTCTAATCTTCGAACAGAGAATAAACTTGAACAATTCGGAAATAAAGTCAATCAAGTCATAAGCTCAATAAACGAAATGAATAAATGGTACGTAAAAGTTGACCACAACAGAATAAGCATACAAGTGATATGTGCCGTGTTTCACTTTCTGTGCTAGTTCAATCGGTGCTTACGCGTGTGAAGCCTTTCCTCGAATTTGTGATTCAAATGGGGATAATACTAGAACGGTGCCTTAAAAAAAGAATCACTGGCGCCCACGGCCCTTCTCTGGGTTGGCCGGACAAGGACCGTTCACCCCTTTTGTGCTGGGGTTTGGTAACGGTTTCTCTATGAGGAAAAACCGTAATAAGACATCCACGAAATTTTAACCGAGAGGCTGGATGCAACCTCTCTTCACTTTGGCTACCTTGTCTACGAAAATAAATCGAAAGACGATCCTTCGAAAACACTTTATTAACCGATAAGCGGAGTACAGGCCGCTCTCAAATTAAAAAAAAAAGATGCAAGCGTATTCTATAGAAACCAAAATTGATTGTACCTCCAAAAAATTTTAGGAAATATTAATTCTTCCATCAAAACATAACAATCAAAATCAGCGAATAATTCACGCTCAGAGAAAAATAATTCGAAAGATGATCTTTCAACAACACATTATTAATCGATAAGCGGAGTCCAGGCCGCTTTCAAATTAGAAAAACCAAAAATGCAAACATATTCTATAGGAACCGAAATTGATTGTACCTCCAAGAAATTTTAGGATATATTCATTTTTTCTTCAAAACATAACAATCTAAATCAGCCAATAATTCACCCTCAGAGAAAGTAAATTTGAAAGACGATCCTTCGACAACACATTATTAATCGATAATCGGAGTATAGAACATTACCTTACATAAAAGGTACTGCAGATCGGATCGGTAAGGTACTCAGGAAAGTCGACATACGTACTACGTACTCTACGGCATCTACGCTTCGAGTCTTCTTAGGAAACCAAAAAGACAAAATCCCACTGGAAATGGAGGGCATTTACAAAGTACCCTGCGGGTTTTACAACAAAGTCTTCATCAGAGAAACAGGAAGGACCATCAGAACAAGGATTCGTAGACATCAACGCTGCCAGTGCTTTCAGATTTGCAAACCTAAGAAATCGTACCATACCAGAAAAAAAAATCTGCCAACAATCTGGGCGTAACTTTATTATTTTTCCGGTAGAAGTTGGGAACGCGTTCAATTCTGAAATGCGGTGGAGGCTACTATGTGACTGAAAACCTATCAAAAAGAACAAGACCGTGGAAGTGAAAATCTGATTGGATCTGAGAGATATGGAATAATTTATGAAAAAGTACACAATCACTTTACACCCCCTTAGGGGTCAATTATGGAGAATACATAGAATAAAATTAAATTCAATATTTGGGACGAGCTAGTATATATGACGAAAGTCGTGAAAAAATATAAATTCTATTTTCACAGATAATTTTTTTTGCCCCCTTCTGAACGCCAATACATATTTGAATTTTTTTTTAATCAAAATTGTTTTTCTAGTTGATTTACATATACACACCGAGTTTCAACATTGTAGCTTAAGCCGTTCCATATATAGGAAAAACACCCCCCACTTGTACCACACTACCCTTAGGGGTCGAATTTCAAGAAACCTTGAAAACACTTTCTAGGTATTCATACGAAGAATCCGTAGAATAAAAATGAATTCAATATTTGGAAAGACCTAGTAGATATGACGAAAATCGGGAAAATATATGCATTTTATATTTCTTATATTTACAAATAATTTTTTTTGCCCCCCTTTCTGAACGCCAACGAATATTCAAATTTTTTTTTTATCACAATTACTTTTCTAGTTGATTTACATATACACACCGAGTATCAACTCTCTAGCATGAACCGTTTAATAGTTAGGAAAAACACTACCCCTAAAAAATTTTTTATTTTTCCAACATTCCGCTACTATAGCTCTATCTAAATACCAAGTTTAAGGCTTATATCATAACAGGTTCTCAAGATATAAGCATCGGAACCTTTTCCTTTTCACCCTCCCCACCCTTCCCCTCTACACCCACAACCCCAAGAGCCCCACTAGAGCTTAGTAAGCGCTACTTCTGGTAAAAATTCTAAGCATCTATCTTACACTGTTCTTGAGATATGAAATGTGTTTGATTTGAAACCTTCTCATCCCCTCCACTTCTATGCTCCACCCCCCACTTCAAAAATTTTACTTTGGTCAATCTTTATTTGTCGACCTTTATACCCAAACCGAATTTTATTTTTCTAGAGCAATTGGTTCGTGAGATATCGTAATCTAAGGTTTTTCACCCCCCACCCCCGTACGGCACTACCCCTACTCAAAATTTTTTTTCAATCCTTTCTCCTAGTATAGGTTCAGATATTTGTTAAGTTTGAATTTCGTGCCATCAACGGTTTAGGAGATATGGATTTTAGAATGTGTCGATCTCGGAATTTTTGCGTTTCGGACAAATTATTTTCCCCCCACTCCCACACCCCTTCACCCATATCAACAATTTTTTTTGCAAATGGCTCCACTATCGAAGTTCTATGGAAATTCCAAGTTTCAGCCTCCTAGCGTAAGCGGTTGCTGAGATCTAGAAACCAAAATTTTTCGTCTAAAACCCTCCCCTCTCCTCCCCCCTCACACCCGCACCGCCCTAAAAGATACCAGTCGTAGAGGTGCACCCAACCTACCCACCATAAAAGTTTCACGATAATACCTCAACGGGTTTGGGAGCTACGCGCCTTAAAACTATTTTTGCGTACGGCGTACGGCGTACGGCGTACGGCGTACGGCGTACGGCGTACAGACGGACATTATTTTTTTTTATTGCTTTTTCGGGGTCTACTAGTCCTAAAACGTGAAAATACAGAATTTCAGGGTAGCAAATTTTTTTGAAATTTCAGGTCGATCACAATACTTTATTATGAAATAATAAAGTAAAAGTTGAAGAAGTTTTTTGTTGTTTTCCGGCGTTAGTGGAGGTTCTGGTTTAAAACCCCAACACGAAATCTCTGACTGTTGGTTAATCGCTATCCTTCAGTCCTAGCCAGTTTATAAGACTGTGTTGGATTATGTCCGAAGGAGGTGTTTCGTCATCGGAAAGCATAGACTCGACTCGGTTTCGGCGTACTGTCACTCTTTAGTACCGACGTTGATGGTACTGGTGGAGGGATGGCTGACAACTCCGCTGAAGAGAAGGCCGATGTTTCCGGGTTCTCCTTCCTCTTCTGGAATTCCCTTGCATCACGAACGATTTTTTTCGCCCAGATATGCCGCTTCCGTTCCTTGGCGATGAGTTCGCTAGGGTCCTTGCTCGCAATTTTACCCAGGAAAAAATCGAGCCTGTCGAATCGGTTAAAGTGGACTGGAGACTTGTGCTTCTTTTCTGACGCAGGCTTCGTGCGAAGTGGTAGCTTCTCTCGATTTCCTGACTCAGGTAGTTTCATAGCCACCTGAGTTAAATAGTTGCATCCTGGGTCTCCCCACCACCTCCTTGCAAGTACATAGGTCTGGATAAGACATCATGATCCATTGTGGACATGGCTGTAGACTACTGGGTCACTGGATTTTCGTCGAGACTAAGGTTACCGACATCCATATATAAGTCAAAATTCGACCCCTCACTACTACCGTCGGTTTATTCGGTATCCCCGCTTATATCTGCCTCCACCCCTCGAGTACCATAGCAGATACATGCCCCAAATGTTGGATATCCCGTATTTCGTACCTTTATCTTGTATCTTGAATCTTGTATGTTGTATCTTGGACACCAGTGGCGGCTCGTACAACTTAGAAGTGGGTGTTCACTCAGAAAATGAAAAAAAAATTTAGTGGTGGGTGTACAATTTTTTTTGTACAAACTATCTAAAAAATTCTTGTTGTGATTTTTGATATATTCCATTGAAAACGCTTCCATTTTAACACTTCTACGAATACTTAGCCTTTTGAAAGTTTTGCAATACACACACACAAATTAACGGGCAAAAAATCGAAGTAAGAGTTGATAAAACTATATTATTCACATTAATAACTAAACACAATTCGTACACGAATAGCGACAAAAAATTATTCGCCACTAATCCACACTGCAAAGTTATCTCAAATCGTACAAAAACAAGATAAATTACGAAATATACACAAATTGTATTTAAATCGTGAAGTGATCCCATCCTACTCCTTTTCTGTGCTTTAAATCATCTACTCCGGAGTAAGCAAAATATACTCCTTTTTTTGCCGTTTGAAATTTTGGTACAAAACATATTCATTAATTCTAATTCTTCACACAGGCGGTAGCAGACAGGTCATTTTTCTGCTTGCATTATTTGCCTAACAATTTGAACTATAGTGTAAAATTGTAAAAAACCGTATTTTCGTTCATATGTATATGCCTACTCCCTTGTTTCTTAAATCTAAAGGGTCAAATCGCCAAATATTCAATCAAGCAAGAAAAAAAATAGAATACAAAAGCAATCTCCAAAGCTCTCTCTCTCCCGTTCATTCGTCGTGTTCATCGGTGCACTGCACCGACGTTCTATACAAAGTGCCTAGGAAATTCTAATTTCACGCGTAGGACTGAAATTCAATTTTGTAAGAGATTTGATAGAATTTTCGTGTGCGATATCTGAATCGCACCGCCACCAAAGATATCCGCGCATTCGATCGTCTGAAAGGCGTCATGTCGAATATCGGGTGATGGATTTTTGTTGTGTGAATGGTGTCTTAAATGAATACTTTTGCATTAACTTTTTGTTTTTTAAGCTCAGTTTAGAACATTAACGTTTAGGGTGTTCACTGCACGAGTGAACCTATAGACCAGCCGCCTCTGTTGGACACTCTTTGTTAATGACTCAATAAACAGCTTTAGCAGAGCAAGTTGTGGGACTAAGGACTGTGCTGACCCATCATCAGCTTTGTTCCTAAAAAAATGTAACGTTATCTGTAGCTATCTATCATTAAATTATTAAACAATTAATGACTTAGCTCTTACATGAAAACCATTCCCCTAAAACACAAAAAAATCCCAATATTTGTATATGACAATGCCAATGAGTCTGTTCCGTTGATTTTCCATCAAATTAACTTCCATTACGAGAAAATTGATTAAAAACGAACCTCGGGAAACCCCGCACGACGATTTTCTGCGCTACAACTTTCCACGCTTCATCTCCTTTATGCCCTTGTCGAGAACGAAACGAACCGACAATTCCGTGTGCCTATTACGTTGTCTGATAAGACTCCATAATGCTTTTGTATTTCCTAAGTAAACAGAATCCTTTGCACCGAAAAACGTACCAAGGATTTTCCATTCGGTTGAATGCATAAGAAAAAATCTGCCAACAATCTGGGCGTAACTTTATTATTTTTCCGGTAGAAGTTAGGAACGCGTTCAATTCTGATATGCGGTGGAGGCTACTATGTGACTGAAAACCTATCAAATAAAAGTGAATTCAATATTTTGGAAGACCTAGTAGATATGACGAAAACCGTGAAAATATATGCATTCTTTTTTCACTGAACATTTTTTTTGCCCCCACTTCCGAACGCCAATGGATATTCGAATTTTTTTTAAACCAATTTACTTTCCTAGTTGATTTACGTATACACACCGAGTTTCAACTTTCTGGCATAAGCCGTTTCATGGTTAGGAAAAACACCCCCCACCCCCGTACCATACTACCCCTATAAAAAATTATATATTTCCAACATGCCACTACTATAGTTCTATCTAAATACCAAGTTTCAGCTTTTTATCATTTTCGGTTCTCAAGACATAAGCATCGAAATCTTTTCCTTTTCACCCTCCCACACCCTCACCATCTACACCCACATCCCCCAATTTTTTTCCCCTGCTACCTGCTAGGGTTCTATTGGGCCAACGTCTGGTAAAAAATTTGAGCACCTATCTTATACTGTTCTTGAGATATGAAACGTGATTTTTTTGAATCTTTCTAATCCCCCCTACTTCCATGTTCTACTACACCCTTAAAAAATTTTACTTTGAGCAATCTTTATTTGTTAACCTTTCTACTCAAACTGAATTTCATTTTTCTAGAGCAATTGGTTCGTGAGATATCATAATCTAAAATTTTTCACTATGAAAAAGTACACAATCACTTTACACCCCCTTAGGGGTAAATTTTCAAAAAATCTTGAAAACGCTTTCTAGGTATTCATATGAAGAATCCGTAAAATAAAAGTGAATTCAATATTTTGGAAGACCTAGTAGATATGACGAAAATCGTGAAAATATATGCATTCCTTTTTCACTGAACATTTTTTTTGCCCCCACTTCGAAACGCCAATGGATATTCGAAATTTTTTTTCATCCAAATTACATTTCTAGTTGATTTACATATACACACCAAGTTTCAACTTTCTAGCATAAGCCATTCCATAGTTAGGAAAAACACCCAACCACCCCCGTACCATTCTACCCTTATACAAAATTATATTTTTCCAGCATGCCACTACTATAGCTCTATCTAAATACCAAGTTTCAGCTTTTTATCATTATAGGTTCTCAAGATATAAACATCGGAATCTTTTCCTTTTCACCCTTCCCCACCCACACCCCCTACACCCACATCCCCAATTTTTCCCAACTAGGGATCTGTTGGGCCTACGGCTGGTAAGAAATTTGAGCATCTGTCTTATACCGTTCTTGAGATATGAAACGTGATTTTTTTGAAAATTTCTTATCCCCCCCACTTCCATGTTTCACCACCCCCTTCAAAAATTTTACTTTCAGCAATCTTTATTTGTTGACCTTTCTACTTAAACCGAATTTCATTTTTCTAGAGCAATTGGTTCGTGAGATATAGTAATCTAAAGTTTTTCACCCCCCACCCCCGTACGGCACTACCCCTACTCAAAATTTTTTTTCAATCCCTTCTCCTAGTATAGGTACAGAAATTTGTTAAGTTTGAATTTCGTGCCATCAACGGTTTAGGAGATATGGATTTTAGAATGTGTCGATCTCGGAATTTTTGCGTTTCGGACAAATTATTTTCCCCCCACTCCCACACCCATATCAACAATTTTTTTTTCGAAATGGGTCCACTATCGAAGTTCTATGGAAATTCCAAGTTTCAGCCTCCTAGCGTAAGCGGTTGCTGAGATCTAGAAACCAAAATTTTTCGTCTAAAACCCTCCCCTCTCCTCCCCCCTCACACCCGCACCGCCCTAAAAGAAACCAGTCGTAGAGGTGCACCCAACCTACCCACCATAAAAGTTTCACGATAATACCTCAACGGGTTTGGGAGCTACGCGCCTTCAAACTATTTTTGCGTACGGCGTAGAAATCGTACCATACCATAAAAAAAAATCTGCCAACAATCTGGGCGTAACTTTATTATTTTTCCGGTAGAAGTTGGGAACGCGTTCAATTCTGAAATGCGGTGGAGGCTACTATGTGACTGAAAACCTATCAAAAAGAACAAGACCGTGGAAGTGAAAATCTGATTGGATCTGAGAGATATGGAATAATTTATGAAAAAGTACACAATCACTTTACACCCCCTTAGGGGTCAATTATGGAGAATACATAGAATAAAATTAAATTCAATATTTGGGACGAGCTAGTATATATGACGAAAGTCGTGAAAAAATATAAATTCTATTTTCACAGATAATTTTTTTTGCCCCCTTCTGAACGCCAATACATATTTGAATTTTTTTTTAATCAAAATTGTTTTTCTAGTTGATTTACATATACACACCGAGTTTCAACATTGTAGCTTAAGCCGTTCCATATATAGGAAAAACACCCCCCACTTGTACCACACTACCCTTAGGGGTCGAATTTCAAGAAACCTTGAAAACACTTTCTAGGTATTCATACGAAGAATCCGTAGAATAAAAATGAATTCAATATTTGGAAAGACCTAGTAGATATGACGAAAATCGGGAAAATATATGCATTTTATATTTCTTATATTTACAAATAATTTTTTTTGCCCCCCTTTCTGAACGCCAACGAATATTCAAATTTTTTTTTTATCACAATTACTTTTCTAGTTGATTTACATATACACACCGAGTATCAACTCTCTAGCATGAACCGTTTAATAGTTAGGAAAAACACTACCCCTAAAAAAAATTTTATTTTTCCAACATTCCGCTACTATAGCTCTATCTAAATACCAAGTTTAAGGCTTATATCATAACAGGTTCTCAAGATATAAGCATCGGAACCTTTTCCTTTTCACCCTCCCCACCCTTCCCCTCTACACCCACAACCCCAAGAGCCCCACTAGAGCTTAGTAAGCGCTACTTCTGGTAAAAATTCTAAGCATCTATCTTACACTGTTCTTGAGATATGAAATGTGTTTGATTTGAAACCTTCTCATCCCCTCCACTTCTATGCTCCACCCCCCACTTCAAAAATTTTACTTTGGTCAATCTTTATTTGTCGACCTTTATACCCAAACCGAATTTTATTTTTCTAGAGCAATTGGTTCGTGAGATATCGTAATCTAAGGTTTTTCACCCCCCACCCCCGTACGGCACTACCCCTACTCAAAATTTTTTTTCAATCCTTTCTCCTAGTATAGGTTCAGATATTTGTTAAGTTTGAATTTCGTGCCATCAACGGTTTAGGAGATATGGATTTTAGAATGTGTCGATCTCGGAATTTTTGCGTTTCGGACAAATTATTTTCCCCCCACTCCCACACCCCTTCACCCATATCAACAATTTTTTTTGCAAATGGCTCCACTATCGAAGTTCTATGGAAATTCCAAGTTTCAGCCTCCTAGCGTAAGCGGTTGCTGAGATCTAGAAACCAAAATTTTTCGTCTAAAACCCTCCCCTCTCCTCCCCCCTCACACCCGCACCGCCCTAAAAGATACCAGTCGTAGAGGTGCACCCAACCTACCCACCATAAAAGTTTCACGATAATACCTCAACGGGTTTGGGAGCTACGCGCCTTCAAACTATTTTTGCGTACGGCGTACGGCGTACAGACGGACATTATTTTTTTTTATTGCTTTTTCGGGGTCTACTAGTCCTAAAACGTGAAAATACAGAATTTCAGGGTAGCAAATTTTTTTGAAATTTCAGGTCGATCACAATACTTTATTATGAAATAATAAAGTAAAAGTTGAAGAAGTTTTTTGTTGTTTTCCGGCGTTAGTGGAGGTTCTGGTTTAAAACCCCAACACGAAATCCCTGACTGTTGGTTAATCGCTATCCTTCAGTCCTAGCCAGTTTATAAGACTGTGTTGGATTATGTCCGAAGGAGGTGTTTCGTCATCGGAAAGCATAGACTCGACTCGGTTTCGGCGTACTGTCACTCTTTAGTACCGACGTTGATGGTACTGGTGGAGGGATGGCTGACAACTCCGCTGAAGAGAAGGCCGATGTTTCCGGGTTCTCCTTCCTCTTCTGGAATTCCCTTGCATCACGAACGATTTTTTTCGCCCAGATATGCCGCTTCCGTTCCTTGGCGATGAGTTCGCTAGGGTCCTTGCTAGCAATTTTACCCAGGAAAAAATCGAGCCTGTCGAATCGGTTAAAGTGGACTGGAGACTTGTGCTTCTTTTCTGACGCAGGCTTCGTGCGAAGTGGTAGCTTCTCTCGATTTCCTGACTCAGGTAGTTTCATAGCCACCTGAGTTAAATAGTTGCATCCTGGGTCTCCCCACCACCTCCTTGCAAGTACATAGGTCTGGATAAGACATCATGATCCATTGTGGACATGGCTGTAGACTACTGGGTCACTGGATTTTCGTCGAGACTAAGGTTACCGACATCCATATATAAGTCAAAATTCGACCCCTCACTACTACCGTCGGTTTATTCGGTATCCCCGCTTATATCTGCCTCCACCCCTCGAGTACCATAGCAGATACATGCCCCAAATGTTGGATATCCCGTATTTCGTACCTTTATCTTGTATCTTGAATCTTGTATGTTGTATCTTGGACACCAGTGGCGGCTCGTACAACTTAGAAGTGGGTGTTCACTCAGAAAATGAAAAAAAAATTTAGTGGTGGGTGTACAATTTTTTTTGTACAAACTATCTAAAAAATTCTTGTTGTGATTTTTGATATATTCCATTGAAAACGCTTCCATTTTAACACTTCTACGAATACTTAGCCTTTTGAAAGTTTTGCAATACACACACACAAATTAACGGGCAAAAAATCGAAGTAAGAGTTGATAAAACTATATTATTCACATTAATAACTAAACACAATTCGTACACGAATAGCGACAAAAAATTATTCGCCACTAATCCACACTGCAAAGTTATCTCAAATCGTACAAAAACAAGATAAATTACGAAATATACACAAATTGTATTTAAATCGTGAAGTGATCCCATCCTACTCCTTTTCTGTGCTTTAAATCATCTACTCCGGAGTAAGCAAAATATACTCCTTTTTTTGCCGTTTGAAATTTTGGTACAAAACATATTCATTAATTCTAATTCTTCACACAGGCGGTAGCAGACAGGTCATTTTTCTGCTTGCATTATTTGCCTAACAATTTGAACTATAGTGTAAAATTGTAAAAAACCGTATTTTCGTTCATATGTATATGCCTACTCCCTTGTTTTTTAAATCTAAAGGGTCAAATCGCCAAATATTCAATCAAGCAAGAAAAAAAATAGAATACAAAAGCAATCTCCAAAGCTCTCTCTCTCCCGTTCATTCGTCGTGTTCATCGGTGCACTGCACCGACGTTCTATACAAAGTGCCTAGGAAATTCTAATTTCACGCGTAGGACTGAAATTCAATTTTGTAAGAGATTTGATAGAATTTTCGTGTGCGATATCTGAATCGCACCGCCACCAAAGATATCCGCGCATTCGATCGTCTGAAAGGCGTCATGTCGAATATCGGGTGATGGATTTTTGTTGTGTGAATGGTGTCTTAAATGAATACTTTTGCATTAACTTTTTGTTTTTTAAGCTCAGTTTAGAACATTAACGTTTAGGGTGTTCACTGCACGAGTGAACCTATAGACCAGCCGCCTCTGTTGGACACTCTTTGTTAATGACTCAATAAACAGCTTTAGCAGAGCAAGTTGTGGGACTAAGGACTGTGCTGACCCATCATCAGCTTTGTTCCTAAAAAAATGTAACGTTATCTGTAGCTATCTATCATTAAATTATTAAACAATTAATGACTTATCTCTTACATGAAAACCATTCCCCTAAAACACAAAAAAATCCCAATATTTGTATATGACAATGCCAATGAGTCTGTTCCGTTGATTTTCCATCAAATTAACTTCCATTACAAGAAAATTGATTAAAAACGAACCTCGGGAAACCCCGCACGACGATTTTCTGCGCTACAACTTTCCACGCTTCATCTCCTTTATGCCCTTGTCGAGAACGAAACGAACCGACAATTCCGTGTGCCTATTACGTTGTCTGATAAGACTCCATAATGCTTTTGTATTTCCTAAGTAAACAGAATCCTTTGCACCGAAAAACGTACCAAGGATTTTCCATTCGGTTGAATGCATAAGAAAAAATCTGCCAACAATCTGGGCGTAACTTTATTATTTTTCCGGTAGAAGTTAGGAACGCGTTCAATTCTGATATGCGGTGGAGGCTACTATGTGACTGAAAACCTATCAAATAAAAGTGAATTCAATATTTTGGAAGACCTAGTAGATATGACGAAAACCATGAAAATATATGCATTCTTTTTTCACTGAACATTTTTTTTGCCCCCACTTCCGAACGCCAATGGATATTCGAATTTTTTTTAAACCAATTTACTTTCCTAGTTGATTTACGTATACACACCGAGTTTCAACTTTCTGGCATAAGCCGTTTCATGGTTAGGAAAAACACCCCCCACCCCCGTACCATACTACCCCTATAAAAAATTATATATTTCCAACATGCCACTACTATAGTTCTATCTAAATACCAAGTTTCAGCTTTTTATCATTTTCGGTTCTCAAGACATAAGCATCGAAATCTTTTCCTTTTCACCCTCCCACACCCTCACCATCTACACCCACATCCCCCAATTTTTTTCCCCAGCTACCTGCTAGGGTTCTATTGGGCCAACGTCTGGTAAAAAATTTGAGCACCTATCTTATACTGTTCTTGAGATATGAAACGTGATTTTTTTGAATCTTTCTAATCCCCCCTACTTCCATGTTCTACTACACCCTTAAAAAATTTTACTTTGAGCAATCTTTATTTGTTAACCTTTCTACTCAAACTGAATTTCATTTTTCTAGAGCAATTGGTTCGTGAGATATCATAATCTAAAATTTTTCACTATGAAAAAGTACACAATCACTTTACACCCCCTTAGGGGTAAATTTTCAAAAAATCTTGAAAACGCTTTCTAGGTATTCATATGAAGAATCCGTAAAATAAAAGTGAATTCAATATTTTGGAAGACCTAGTAGATATGACGAAAATCGTGAAAATATATGCATTCCTTTTTCACTGAACATTTTTTTTGCCCCCACTTCGAAACGCCAATGGATATTCGAAATTTTTTTTCATCCAAATTACATTTCTAGTTGATTTACATATACACACCAAGTTTCAACTTTCTAGCATAAGCCATTCCATAGTTAGGAAAAACACCCAACCACCCCCGTACCATTCTACCCTTATACAAAATTATATTTTTCCAGCATGCCACTACTATAGCTCTATCTAAATACCAAGTTTCAGCTTTTTATCATTATAGGTTCTCAAGATATAAACATCGGAATCTTTTCCTTTTCACCCTTCCCCACCCACACCCCCTACACCCACATCCCCAATTTTTCCCAACTAGGGATCTGTTGGGCCTACGGCTGGTAAGAAATTTGAGCATCTGTCTTATACCGTTCTTGAGATATGAAACGTGATTTTTTTGAAAATTTCTTATCCCCCCCACTTCCATGTTTCACCACCCCCTTCAAAAATTTTACTTTCAGCAATCTTTATTTGTTGACCTTTCTACTTAAACCGAATTTCATTTTTCTAGAGCAATTGGTTCGTGAGATATAGTAATCTAAAGTTTTTCACCCCCCCACCCCCGTACGGCACTACCCCTACTCAAAATTTTTTTTCAATCCCTTCTCCTAGTATAGGTACAGAAATTTGTTAAGTTTGAATTTCGTGCCATCAACGGTTTAGGAGATATGGATTTTAGAATGTGTCGATCTCGGAATTTTTGCGTTTCGGACAAATTATTTTCCCCCCACTCCCACACCCATATCAACAATTTTTTTTTCGAAATGGGTCCACTATCGAAGTTGTATGGAAATTCCAAGTTTCAGCCTCCTAGCGTAAGCGGTTGCTGAGATCTAGAAACCAAAATTTTTCGTCTAAAACCCTCCCCTCTCCTCCCCCCTCACACCCGCACCGCCCTAAAAGAAACCAGTCGTAGAGGTGCACCCAACCTACCCACCATAAAAGTTTCACGATAATACCTCAACGGGTTTGGGAGCTACGCGCCTTCAAACTATTTTTGCGTACGGCGTACGGCGTTCAGACGGACATTATTTTTTGTATTGCTTTTTCGGGATCTACTAGTCCTAAAACGTGAAAATACAAAATTTCAGGGTAGCAAATTTTTTTGAAATTTCAGGTCGATCACAATACTTTATTATGAAATAATAAAGTAAAAATCTGCCAACAATCTGGGCGTAACTTTATTATTTTTCCGGTAGAAGTTAGGAACGCGTTCAATTCTGAAATGCGGTGGAGGCTACTATGTGACTGAAAACCTATCAAAAAGAACAAGATCGTGGAAGTGAAAATCTGATTGGATCTGAGAGATATGGAATAATTTATGAAAAAGTACACAATCACTTTACACCCCCTTAGGGGTCAATTATGGAGAGTACATAGAATAAAATTCAATTCAATATTTGGGACGAGGTAGTAGATATGTCGAAAGTCGTGGGAAAATATGCATTTTATTTTCACAGATATTTTTTTTGCCCCCCTTCTGAACGCCAATAGATATTCGTTTTTTTTTTATTCAAAATTATTTCTCTAGTTCATTTAGATATACATACCGTGTTTCAACATTGTAGCTTAAGCCGTTCCATATATAGGAAAAACACCCCCACTTGTACCACACTACCCTTAGGGGTCGAATTTTAAAAAACCTTAAAAACACTTTCTAGGTATTCATACGAAGAATCCGTAGAATAGAAATGAATTCAATATTTGGAAAGACCTAGTAGATACGACGAAAATCGTGAAAATAAAGGGTTTTCCAATAGGGACTTGACAACTTTGATTTCAATTTGTGAACGCACCTTTTCACTAATCATCGAACTGTCACTGTCAATTTATTCAGTAAACTTAACATTTTTATCATGGTAAAGTACACGAAGGAACAACGTCTGCAAATTATAAAAATTTACTACAGAAATTCAGAGTCGGTGACCGCTACTTTAAGAGCGTTAACTCCGATTTTCGGTCGTAATTCTCGCCCTAGTAGACAGGCAGTAACAAGTTTAGTGCAAAAATTTGAGTCTACATATTCGTTGTGTGATGTTGCCGTGCCAGTGAGACAACGGTTTGGTCGAAGTGTCGAAAATATCGCTGCCGTTGAAACGTCCGTAGCAAATGATCCAAATCAGTCAATTCCACGGCGTTCTCAAGAGTTGGGCATCGCCCAGACCACGTTATGGCGAATTTTGGGTAAGGATCTTGGTTTACACCCATACAAGATCAAGTTGACTCAAGAATTGAAGCCGATGGACCATTTGAAGCGACGTACGTTCTCCGATTGGGCTCTGGAAAAGATGCGCCAAGATGATCAATTTCATCGCAAAATCATCTTCAGTGACGAAGCTCATTTTAGGCTCAGTGGGTTCGTCCATTAGCAAAATATGCGTTATTGGTCTGGTGAAAATCCACATGTGCTTCATGAAAGACCACCACAAAAAATAACTGTGTGGTGCGGTTTGCATGTCGGCGGCGTCATAGGGCCATATTTTTTCGTCGACGATAATGATCGTCACGTTACTGTGAATGGTAATCGTTATCGCGCCATGATTACCGATTATTTTTGGCCCGAATTGGAAGATATGGACTTGGACAACATGTGGTTTCAACAGGACAGTGCCACAAGCCACACAGCACACGTTACAATCGATTTATTGAAGAGTAAGTTTGATGAGCGTGTTGTCTCAAGAAATGGACCAGTCGATTGGCCGCCTCGTTCGTGCGATTTAACGCCTCTGGACTTTTTTCTTTGGGGCCACGTCAAGTCGTTGGTCTATGCCAACAAGCCGACGACGTTGGAAGAGCTCAGAGCCAACATTGAACACGAAATAGCAGCCGTTTCGGCCGAAATGTGTGGCCGAGTCATCGAAAATTGGGTCCAACGAATCGACCGCTGCAAACGTGCCCGCGGTTGCCATATGAACGAAATCGAGTTCCATTCATAAATGTTTTAATTGTACTTCAACCCGATAATAAAGTTTTTGAAATATCTCAAATGGTTTGCATTTTATTTTGAAAAAAAGTTGTCAAGTCCTTATTGGAAAACCCTTTATATGCATTTTATATTTCTTATATATACAAATAATTTTTTTTGCCAACCTTTCGGATTGCCAATGAATATTCAATTTTGTTTTTTAATCACAGTTACTTTCCTACCGAGTTTCAACTTTTTAGCATAAACCGTTTAATAGTTAGGAAAATACCCCCTACCCCCGTAGCATACTACCCCTAAAAAAAATTATATTTTTCCAACATTCCGCTACTGTAGCTCTATCTAAACACCAAGTTTAATGCTTATATCATTACAGGTTCTCAAGATTTAAGCATCGACATTTTTTTTTTACCCTCCCCCACCCTCCCACTCTACACCCTTAACCACAAAACTTTTTCCCCTACTAAAAAAAAATTCTAAGCATCTATCTTACACTGTTCTTGAGATATGAAATGTGGTTGATTTGAAAAATTCTCATCCCCTCCACTTCTATGCTCCACCTCCCATTAAAAAAATTTTCCTTTGATCAATCTTTATTTGTCGACCTTTATACCCAAACCGAATTTTATTTTTCTAGAGCAATTGGTTCATGAGATATCGTAATCTTAAGTTTTTCACCCCCCACCTCCATACACAACTTCCCACACCCAAAATTTTTCTTAATTCTGTTCTCCTAGTATAACTACAAAAATTTTTTAAGTTTGAATAGTGTGCCATTAACGGTTTAGGAGATATGGTTTTAGAATGTGTCTATCTCGCCCTTTTTGGGTTTCGGATGCATTACATTTCCCCCCACTCCCACACCCCTTGATCAATATTGACAATTTTTCTGCAAATGGGTCTACTATCAGAGCTCTTTAGAAATTCCAAGTTTCAGCTTCCAATCATTAGGGGTTACTGATATCTAGAAACCAAAATTTTCGGTCTAAAACACTTCCCCCTCCTCCCCGCTCACACCCCCACCACTAAAAATTTGGTCACTTCAAGAAGCCTACCCCGTCTATTCGTTAAAAAATTTTTAATTTAATATCTCAAATCGTGCGTTTTAGACGAAAAATTTTGGTTTCTAGATCTCAGCAACCGCTTATGTTAGGAGACTGAAACTTGGAATTTCTATAGAGCTTTGATGGTGGACCCATTTGCAAAAAAATTGATGATATGGGTGAAGGGGTGTGGGAGTAGAGAGGAAAACAGTTCTATAGTAAAAAGTTGCTTGTACAAAGCTGATTGGATTCAAATTTGTATAGTATTCAGATATCAGCTCTTTAATTTCTGGTGGAAGGTATTCAAAGGCTTCATCAATCTGAATAGACATAATTTCAGGCAGGGTTCCAGGTGTTGATTTCGGTATTTATTCTAGATCAGAACTTGTAACATTAGTCTGGTTTAATTTTTTTCCCCAAAAAATCAATTTAATAAATAGAGTACTGGTATTAACGACATAGAAAACACTTCAATACTGCTGCCTGCCAAGCAAAACTCTAAAAATTACATAGCCTTTCGGTAAAACTGTCTTATTACCCAATTCAATAAATGTCGCGATTCGGGTTGTGTACTGTGCGGCAATAGAAATGAGATGAATTTATTAGTATTCGCTATCATATTACTAATATTTGGATATATTAGATACAAGGAATATACCGATATCCGAATATCATGATGTTCATTTCCCATCGACTCTTTCTTATCCCATGGATTTATCGATATATTTAGTCTTTACTTACTTGTATCCATATTGCACTAATTTACCAATCTACTTTTCTTTTTCGGTTACCATAAATTGCATACATTTACATTATCATTCATATCTTCAAAGAAAACATTTAGGCCTAGCTCATATTTGAGACTAAGTAGTTGGGCAACTGTTTAATCATATCGAGCCGCGATCACTCCTATCTGTCCGACTAAAACATTAAGTCGTTGTTCATCCGCCTATTACTCAACTAACAGACGATTGTTATAGTCAATAAGTACTCATATCAATCTACCAACTCCGCTGGCAGAGTATGAAGGTTGTAATTTGCATGACAGATCTACTGCCAAGATATGAATGCAAAGAGAAAAGCGGACGTGTGAAATATTTAATTTGGTCCGTTTTTTACTTTTAAAAAGTGCTTTTATTTGCCGAAAATTCTTAATGCTAACAGTTTTTCAATCTAAATCCTAAAGCTAAGATTAGTCAATATCTAAGCTGCTACCGTTCTTAATGGCCTCAATGGGCACTCTAAGGTATACATTTTATCGGGGGATGTTTTGGGGGGGGGGGGGATCAGAGTCTCTTTTTTAAATTATAATGTTAATGCATACTTATCATTAAAATACACTACTGGGCAAAATGGCAAAAAAAATCAATATTACATAAATTTCATTCTGCCCTACTTATGGTATACTATCTACAATTCTTACAAACTAACTTAAAACTAAGGCTTGTGACGCACTCTCCGCCGCCGGGGACAGCAGCATCATGCTCCACTATTCGAGAATATTAGAGCAGAAACCACCGCTCCCTGCCGCGGACAGCCCAGTCCAGTATACAATATTTGCATTTATCAATGCATCGAGAAGGAGTTATTTAGGTGGGATAAGAATCACTTTATTTAATTTATTACAATGTTTCAAACTTAACAATTTTTCATACATAAATTTTTCTTATAACTATTCCGGGCCGAGCCATCGTCACTTGCACCGATAGCTGAAGACTATCAGTTCCTGTAGGGAATGTCTCGGTTCGGCACGCCTTATAACTAGGGAAACTGCTAACAAGGTTAGTACTTATTCTAGTTTCATTAATTTTTTTGGGATTGCTTAATTATTTAACTAACTTCTGGATTTCTGCCGTTTCATATATTTCCTCATTCGATATATGATGTAGGAAATCAGTCTCTGCCTTTTTATAGATGCCAGTACACGCGCGTAAACATTTTCTTTCGAAAAGTCTAAATTTTTCCATATAAGATTGAAACAGATGGGGAAGCCATACGTGAGAGTAGGTCTCACCAAAGCTTGGTAACAAAAGATTTTTACGCGAGGGTAAAGGGTTTTCCAATAAGGACTTGACAACTTTGAATTCAATTTGTGAACGCACCCTTTCACTAATCATCGAACTGTCACTGTCAATTTATTCAGTAAACTTAACATTTTTATCATGGTAAAGTACACGAAGGAACAACGTCTGCAAATTATATTATATTATTTTGAAAAAAAGTTGTCAAGTCCTTATTGGAAAACCCTTTATAAACGTTTCGCGCAAAAAAGCCGTTTTAGAAACATGAATGCGTTACGCGCCTTTACAATTTGAATACTAGAGTGTTGGTTGAAGTACAAGTGTTGATCTTAGTTTACTTCTAGATATTTAACACAAGTTTTGTGCGTATTTTTTTTCGTGGCTTCCCTCCCCAGCTACAATATGGAATTTCTTCCCATTGCGCTTCAAATCTCTATTGGCATGGGCTAAAGTGGAGCGGAATAGGATAGTCTCACATTTCTGTGAATTAATTTTCATCTTCCAAGAGTTCGTGTAGAACTGAACATCGTTAAACATTTTCTGAAGTTCCTCTTAGGCTTTGATCGCTTTAGAATGGGGTGTGTATATAATAAGGTCGTCTGCGAAGGATACAATAGATCTCTTGGGTAATTTATTAAAATCAAATGCTTCCAAAAGATCGCTAATGTAGATCGTGAATAAAGTGGGTGCAGTTACTGTTCTCTGTTGGAGCTTTTCCCAAACATTAAAGGTCTGTGTGGTTACAATTTTCCCGTAGCACAAAGTTATTGTATAGCTAAACAGTTATCTTTATTAAAAGTTTTAAATTTTTCTCTAAAATCATTATTGAAAATTTTTGGACATTCTAGTACACTAAAGAATTCCAACCTCTCTAACAAAATTTATGAATTTATGAATACATAAAACTTTTCCGAATTAAGAATATAAATTTAAGTTTGCAAATTAAGAAAATAATTTTAAGTTAATTTACGTAAATATACAACACATTTATACAATTTTGTCTAAATTTAAAATCACAATTTAATAATATTAAGCTGATGGTCTTTGTAACTAGTGGTTAAGTATAACTGTGTATATTTATGTGCCTGTTATTAAAATATAATAACAATAATTTTGTTGTAGATCATGTGTTTGGTGAATTTTTTTTTGATTAATTTAAAGATCAGACTGTCAAACCAACCTGTGTCGAAGGCCTCCTCCATGTCTATTAAACAGTAGAATGTCTATTTCGAAAGCGAAATTGGCAATTCGGTATCAGATTACCTGGTACCAGGTATCTGCTATCTGCTTGGCAACAAGTAATTTTCGAAAATGGGATTGGGTGCCGGACTACCAGTTCACTCAGCTGTCAATGAGTACCTGAGTTAAAATCGGGGTAATAATCACGGACGAGCGTGTAGCTGACCACTTCACCTCCTAGTGTTCCGTTGGTCTCGCAATGAAGTAACTCTAGCTTTACTACAAGGCCTAGGCCCGATTTGGGCTGTTGCGCCATTGATTATTATTATTATCAGATCATTCTGTCGAATGTGGGAATTCAGAGATTCATTGAGGATGGATTGAAAGACTTTGCTTATGTTGGGTAGATGACTAATGGGTCTGGAACTTTTTGGATTTGAAGGATCTTTCCATTTCTTAAGGATCGGGAATATTTTCGCGCGTTTCTATTTGTCGGGGTAGTGAGAGTTGTTTAATAGGTTTTGAAAAAGGGTGCAATTTTCCAGAATAATTACATCCGGCAGATTCTTTAATACTTAATTTGGAATTCCATTCAAGCCGGATGATTTTTTATTATTGAGGCGTTTGAATAAAAATTTAAGTGTTTCAAATGAAATGAAGTAGTCTGATAGTTGGTTGTTTGTAATTTGATTGGCCATTAGATTTTCGCTAAAAATGAGTAAAGGCTCATTGCCTTCGTTCTCATTTTTGAATTCTGTGGCCTTTTGCGTAATTAATTGATTTAGTCTTTCCCTTACCAAGTTGGAGTTTTGCGTATGAATTCCCTCTAAGTGGGTCCCTATTAGATCTAGCTTTTGGGTTTCGTCGGTAATCACGAAGTGGCCGTTTGTATCACGGCTTGCACTTGTGATATCGATATTCGCGTCATCCAGGAGTTTTTGGAAGTCGGCCGGTACCTTAATCGTGGTTACGCTTGCACTATTCGTTTTCGTGAATATAAAATTTATTTGGGCAAACATCCCGGGGGAGTCGCTGGGCCTAAAAGATTGAATTTTTTCCCTAAAAGATTGAATTTTTTTCATTCTACTGAGGCAGTTGTGAGACTTTCTAATATTTGGAGATAGTGTTCTATCTCCGAGTTTGTTAGGTTCCTATCAGTGGGGGTCATAAAATCTTCTTCTTCTGTAATTGATTTTGAGTGCTTTCGCTATTCTCTTTCGAAACAATTTCCAGTTAGTTTTTTTTATAATTAAGGATAATGTTTTCCGCTTGGGAATTAATGACGAACTGATCGTCTTTCTCATGATCAAATGTCATGAGTATGGCTTGGTGGTCGCTATCGTAACTTATGGTTTCAAATTTATTTGGGCTTCCTGCGAACGTGAAGTTTAATCGGGCATCTGCTATGCCGATATCAAGGTATGAATTTGCTCTTGGTAGGGTCGTCAAGTCGGTGCCGTAGAGTACAGACTTGAATTCTATTTGGTTGTCTAAAACCCAGTTATACAAAAAATATCCACGTGTGTTATTATCTTGGTTAAGCCAGGATTTTTGTTTCGCGTTGAGATCCCCTGCTATTACATAGTAGTTTCTAAGGCTATTTAAATCAAGGGTCTGGAATAGTGAATGAATTTCGTCATTGAATTTTCCGGAATTTCTTTTTGAGGCATAGGTGCTAATAACGAAAAGATTATAATTATTCTGCAGGAAGATTTTTATACAGGTCAGTTATAAACATTCAAAGGCCGGTTTATTGTAGAGAAGTTTAAAGGTTTTTTATAAGAATACTCGTGCCGCCTCCACCTCCAGAGTTCGGTCGGTCCGTTCTTATAAAATCGTAATTATTGAATTGGGGGGTATGGTGTGGTCTTAACTTTGTTCCGTTTAAAAGGAGGAGATCGAGTTTTTCTTTTTTTAGGAGATTGTCTAAACTCATCCTTTTATTTAGGTTCACAATGGAGTTAAGATTGACGCATTGGCCATCAACAGACATTGGACATATTTAAAACGTGACTTATATGGCTAAGTTGTTGGGTGTGAGCGCCAATGGCTTGTCCGAAACGCTCAAAGTTATTATTTACTAATTAAACTATATTTTCCTGAAAAGATGTAAAGGAATTTTGATTAGAAGTATTGTCCTTACCTGTGTGCTCTCGTAGGTATTCCTGGTTTGGTAGAGCTTTCGTATTTTTTCCCTTTAGGGCATCTGCGAAGTTCACACATGGTCGAACTGCACTCTCGATGATCCTCTGGTACTGTTGATTCGATGGTTTTGTCGCTGTCTCTGCTTGCTTCTCCTGTCGGGCGGTGTTTCTCCGGGTTTTCGCCTTTTTATGCGATGGGCATCCTTTGAACGATGCTGGATGGTCGTGGCTTTTGCAGTTCACGCAGAATGTCTGCGATTTTTCTGATGTTGCATCAAGTTTGCACTCTCCTGGCGAGTGCGTCTGATCGCATTTTACGCAACGGTAAGCCATTTCGCAGTTCGCTGCCAAATGGCCATACCGCTGGCAACGCCTGCACTGTGAGCTTTCTGTCTTCCTTAATTTTTCGAAGCGTACCACCTGGTGGTTTAGGTAGCGGATTTGATGTTAATCCGCGGATTTGCTGGTTCATCGGATCTGGACCATGAGGGCGGGCAAGACTCTCTTTTCCATCTTCGATCTTCGCGTCGAGAATCTTGATACAGAGAGGATTTCGGTTTTTGGTAGTTGGTTTTGCAGCTCGGCCTTGATTTCTTCAGGAATTGCGTGACTGCTCGCGAGCTATGTACGTGAAGAGTTTTGACTCGCTTTCTCCAGTACAACCTTTGCTTTACGAAAATTATCAATGTTGGATGTCCGTATCGCTATTTTGGAGCCAGTCACATTTTTCACCTCAAAATTTTCGATTCCAGCACTCTTCTTTAAAAGTTTAACCCGAGTTTTCGGGTTCTGGTTAAACGTCTGGATCAGCGGAATTTTGTTGAATTGTTTTTTAATTTTCGGTTGCTGTTTTTTCTTGCTGCTGTCTTCTGCTCTATCGGAGCTGGCTTGGTTTTCGACGTTTCTGCTGGTTTAGCGCGGTTTTGGCGCCGAACCATTTCAATGAAATTCGTCTCGTTCTGATTTTTCGATTTCTGATTGGCCATTTCCACATCGGCCGCCTCTTTTTCTGCTGCTGGTGGTGTTCGCTCGCTCGCTCGCATTGACTTGGAGCTGCCCAATCGCTTCCTTCTTTTGCTGCATTTGGAGTTGTAGCAAATCAATCGTCTCGTCTCGCTGCTTAATCTGGCGGACCAGTTCAGATCGCGAACGCTGTACTTGCACCCGTAAGTACTCTTTGAGGCTCACTCTCGTATTCACACTCATTTTCGCTTTCCCTCTCGCTTCTTCACTATCTGTGTGTAGGTTTTACCCTAATTTTTGATGAATATTTTCACAGTACATTTCGAATTGAAAATACAAGGTTTTCCGGTGAATACTGTTAAATTTATTTTGTGTGACGTTTCGGACTCGACTGAGTCCTTTATCAAACTGATCGACAATATCTTTACAACTCTACTCTACGGCAACCACGCTTCGAGGCTTTTACAAAGTTCCCTGCGGGACTTGCAACAAAGTCTACATAGTGGCAAGATTTGTTCGAAATTTATTTAATTTCTTTTCTTTCGTGAAAATTAAGTGGATATGAGTGATGTTGCAAGGATAGTGTAAGTCCTGATTGAAATAATTGGGGTAGTGATGTGCTCCTGGTAAGAAATTTGGATTTTTAAGTTTTAATAATTTGGGTGATTTCAATGTAGTAGTGTTCCTTCTTCTTTCTAGTTCGTTAGATAGTGACAATTTGGCCTAAATTGAATTTCTCTTCTTTTCTACTGGAGCAATCGATTTTGGAAGTTAAACAAATGCCGATGTAACTTTATACGTGGGTGACTTTCATCAAGAAATCACGAAAGATAAGCGCTCCAATAAAGATCGCGGTTATTTACACACTCATCACGAGCCAACACAGACTTCTTCGGACCAGTTGAGTTCAGCCAAAAATAATGTTGAGGGCCAACCACCACGCCAAAATTGTATTGTTTGTAATAAGGCTAACCATAAAGTTGTAGATTGCGCTCAATTTAAGGAACTGAATCTTGCGGAAAGATGGAATACGCTCAAACAGCATGATCTATGCCGCAAGTGTTTAGGTTTTCACTCTCAATTTCGTTGCAATTCCAAGAAAGTATGCGGACAAAACAACTGTTCATTCAAACATCACCCTTTGCTTCATAACCATCTCAAGGATGAAGCAAATTTGTCCAAAACAAAATCTTCGAGTGACACTGCTACATGTGTACTTCAGTCAAATTGCAATACGCACCAACAGCCAATTTCAACCATCCTCTTCCGAATAATACCTGTAAGACTTTATGGTCCAAATAACTCAATAGACACCTTCGCATTTTTGGATGAAGGTTCTTCGCTAACATTAATCGAAGAAGACTTGGCTAACGAATTAGAATTAGATGGTGTTAAGGATAGCCTATGCTTAAAGTGGACGTCAGATACGATACGTTATGAACAAGATTCGCGTAGAGTGTCGTTAGAAATTTCCGGCACCCAAACGAATGATACACGTTACAAAATGTCCAACGTCCGCACTGTAAATTCTCTCAATCTACCAGTTCAATCAATTAGTTCAAATGATGAATACATCCATCTAAAGAATTTGGCTATAGAATTTTACGAAAATGCGAGGCCAAAAATTCTGATTGGTCTTGATAATTGGAGACTAGGCCTACCTCTAGAGGTAAGAGAAGGGAAACTACAACAACCGGTTGCAACACGATCACGGCTCGGGTGGACTTTGCACGGGTTTTGCACTACAATCGAAAACTCTCTCAAGTTTCAACATCAAAGTTATCATATTTGCGATTGCCAGAACGACAGAAACTCCTCACTACATAAACTGGTAGAAGACTTCTTTTCAATGGAAAGTTTGGGTATAAAGGTTCACTATACAGTAACTGAATCGAAGGATGATCAACGTGCATATCAACTTATGCGATCAACAACATGTCGAAAAAGGGACAGATTCGAAACAGGATTACTGTGGAAATTTGATCACGTGTCTCTCCCGAATAGTTTCAACATGGCATATAGTCGTCTTCTTTGCTTAGAGAATCAGATGGCAAGAAATCCTCTACTAAAACAATTTATGCACGAAACTATTTCTGGTTACGTCCGCATTTTGACCTCAAACGATCGTGAAGCGCAGCATTCACCTGTATGGTATCTGCCTATATTCGCTGTGGTCAATCCAAATAAGCCCAAAAAGCACAGAATAGTTTGGGACGCTGCTGCGAAAGTAAACGGTGTATCTCTCAACTCATTTCTTTTGAAAGGACCAGACCAACTTACTTCACTGCCGTACGTGTTGTATAAATTTCGAGAGCACCAGATCGCTATATCAGGAGACATACAAGAAATGTTTCACCAAGTGTTAATATGTGAAAAAGACCAACATGCTCAGCGATTTCTTTGGAGAGAAGACACCCGGCAAAAGCAACCCGATGTCTATGTTATGCAGGTCATGACATTCGGAGCAACATGTTCACCCAGTTCGGCGCAATATGTTAAAAACTTAAATACTCAGCAATTTGCAGAGAAATTTCCAAGAGCAGCCCTAGCGATAACAGAAGAACATTATGTTGACGATATGTTGAGTAGTGTGGACACGCCGGACGAGGCTATTAAGCTTGTAATTGAAGTTAAATTTATACATTCCCAAGCTGGATTCAATATAAGAAATTGGATATCTAATTCGACCGAAGTTATGAACGTCCTAAGTGAGGAGCCACAGAAAAACTTTAAAGATCTAAACGTAAAAACTAACGCAAATGTGGAAAAGATTCTCGGAATGTGGTGGTGTGTATCATCTGATTCCTTTACTTACTCACTAAGATTCAATAAAGTAAACAAGGAAGTTCTAAATGGAAATAGAGTCCCGACAAAACGCGATGTCCTAAGGACGCTTATGAGCATATTTGATCCCTTAGGGATATTATCAGCATTTTTGGTGTATGTAAAAATATTGCTAAAAGAAATTTGGCGTTCATCATTGGATTGGGATGATAGAATTACAGACCAATTTTATAAAAAGTGGCTTAAATGGATACATATGCTTCCAGCGATCGAAAAATTACACCTTCCAAGATGTTACTCTCGCGTGATCGCAGCAAGGCATAATAATATTCAACTTCATATATTTGTCGATGCAAGCGAGTTAGCCTACGCTGCAGTTGCCTTCGTTCGATTTGAAAGCGATATTGGCATCGAATGCTCTTTGATTACTGCAAAAACTAAGGTTGCACCACAAAAACCAACTTCGATTCCTAGACTTGAACTCCAGGCGGCTCTAATTGGCGCTAGATTGGCGAAAAGCATTTGTGAAGGACATACAATAAAGTTTGAAAATTGTTATTTCTGGTCGGATTCAAAAACTGTTTTAAGTTGGATAAGGTCTGATTCAAGATTGTTTCGCCAGTATGTCGCATTTAGACTTGGGGAAATATTAGAATTAACCAATATCAAGGACTGGCGTTGGATACCATCTAAACTTAACGTCGCAGATGATGCAACTAGATGGTCAAAAGTACAAGAAATTCATTCAGATAGCCGTTGGTTCAAAGGCCCAGATTTTTTGCGAGAAAGTAATGATCAATGGCCAGAGGATATAGCTGAAATATCTAAAGATAATCACTTCACTGAGGAATTAAAAGCTAATAATTATTTCCACATTGCACACCATCCAAATACTCTAGTAGAACTCACTCGTTTTTCAAATTGGCTTCGCTTATTAAGAGCAATGTCCTATGTTTTTCGGTTTATTAACAACATCAAAGCTAAAAGACAGGGTAGTAGTCTTACACTCGGACCGATAACGTGCGAAGAACGGACATTAGGTGAAAATCAATTATATGAAATAGCACAGCTTGATTGCTACAGAGAGGAAATAACAGCTCTTAAGAAAAACATAAATTCCTGTTCTCAGAAGAAAACGCAGATTGACAAAACGAGCCAAATCTACAATCGGTCACCATACTTGGATGAATGCAACGTACTAAGAGTGAACGGACGTATAGATGCCGCTCTCAACGTTAACTACGACACGAAGCGACCAATATTATTACCAAAAAACCATATCATTACTAATTTGATTGTGAACCATTACCATCGAAAATTTCACCATCAAAACCACGAGACAGCGATTAATGAAATTCGGCAAAAATATGATGTTTCAACTCTCCGTGTTACACTCAAGAAAATCGTTAAATCTTGCCAGTTATGTAAAAACCTGAAAGCAGCACCACAACCGCCTCAAATGTCACCTTTGCCGACAGCAAGGGTATCATCATTTACTCGTCCATTTACATTTGTTGGAGTAGACTACTTTGGACCAGTACTGGTCAAACTTGGTAGACGTACAGAAAAACGATGGGGAGTATTATTCACATGCCTCACGATACGCGCAATACACATAGAAATTGCACACACTTTAACAACAGATTCATGCATATGTGCCTTGCGAAATTTTATCGCGAGAAGAGGCACTCCCGTTGAATTATACAGCGATAATGGGACAAACTTCCGAGGGGCAAATGAGGAGCTTCAAAAAGGACTACTTCAGCTAGATTATAACAAAATGCAAGAACAAGTATCTCCAGATGCAGGAATAAAATGGAACTTTAATCCACCGGCGGCTCCCCATATGGGAGGAAGCTGGGAGAGGCTTATAAGGTCCGTGAAAAGAGCGATGAAACAAATTATACCGTCGCGTAATCCAGACGATGAACTACTTCGCACCGTACTAATGGAAATTGAAAATACAGTCAACTCTCGACCTCTAACATATATTCCGGTAACAAGCGCCACCGACGAAGCGATCACTCCAAACCACTTCTTGTTAGGTTCGTCGAATGGGCAAAAACCTTCGGGAGAATTTAGTGATTGTCCAATCCTTCTAAGGAAAAATTGGAAGATTGCGCAAAAACTGTGCAACGAATTCTGGAAGCGATGGGTACTAGAGTATCTACCTGATCTGACTAGACGAACAAAATGGTTCGAACCAGTGAAGCCGATTGAACCAGGGGACGTTGTTATTATCATCGATCAAACACAACCACGTAATACATGGAAGAAAGGAATTGTAATGGAGGCCATCGCAGGAAGATCTGGTCAGGTGCGTAAAGCAGTTCTTCGTACAACGACCGGAGTTCTAACAAGACCTGCAGTCAAATTGGCTGTCTTAGACGTCCGGAAAGAAACATAGGTAGGTCGATATGAGTAATCGACATACCGGGAGGAAGGATGTTAGCACGCATAAAATTAGTAAATTATAAAATCTGTTATACAAATGTTCTAAACTAAATAATGGGAATGTAACACGCATTGAACTCACTAAAAATGAATGGTTTCAGTGCCTGCTATATTTCCTGTTCTCTTTAAGTTCGACTGCGAAAGCGTGCAGGTAAGAAAAATATTTTGTAACCTAATAAAATTTAATATTGAATTGTATAATATTTGAAAATTGAATTGTATAATTGCTAATATTAAAAATTGAATTGTATTTCAGAAATAAAGAAAAATAAATTTGAAGAAATTATAACCAGATAAAATTTGTTTTCTACCAAATTTACGCAACAGTGCACGTTATTTATATTAATAATAAATAAAGTGTAGTTTTTCTTTATACTAGTGTGGGTTATAGTTCATTTGAATAATTAAATTTGAATAGTTAAATTGAATTAAGAGTTGGATTAAATAAATAACGCGGATATTTAGGTGGTAAAATACGCAATACTTAAATAAAATGGCGAAAATTTACGTGGATCGGTTGAGCCAGGACGAATTAGTGTATGAGCTGGCAATTCGAAACCTACAATCGGATAAGATCGATGCGATGCGATGCGCAAAGCTTTGCGAACTGTTTTGAAGGCTGATCGATTAGGTACGAGTAAAACATCGGTAGTAACAAAAGCGGTGGAAAAAAAAAGAAATTGAAGATTGATTGAAGATTGAGTGTTGTCTTCGGAGGTTACATGGGTGTCAACCTACGACGGTGGAAGGGAAAAACTTGAAGTCAAGCACAAGGGCGACGATACGTTTAAATTTGGGAACTTCGTACGACAAATCCGGAATGGTATTGTCTGAAGTAGAGGAAGCAGATTTTCGTCCAGTAACGACTTCGGAGCAGAACTCCACGACTGTGCAAGCAAGGGGAACCACTGAGGAGTGGGTACCGTCGAATTGAGGTAGCAAAATGGGATATGAGCTTCACAGGTGAGCCAAGCAAGCTTTGCGCCTTTTTATAAAGGGGTGGAGGAGCTTCGCAAGGTACGAGGGGTGTCTAAGGTGCATTTATTTTGCTCATCTGTTGACCTTTTCGCCGGTACGGGTTTAATTTGGCTGCGCGCGAATAAACCGAATTGTAAAATTAGGGATCATTTGGTTAAGGAACTGCACGCTGAATTTTTGCCTCCCGATTATGATGATAGGTTGCTGGAACAAATCAAACGACGGACTCAAGGCAAGTCTGAGTCGATTGGTGTGTATTGTGCAATTATGGAGAGCTTATTCAAGCGCCTCTCGGTAATGCCCTCAGATAGAGAGAAGATGAGGATTCTCCGCAGAAACATTGCATCTTTCTTCCAAATGCATCTTGGACTTACAACTGTGAAAACAGTAGGGGAGCTGATAAAGTAGGGTCGGACGTTGGAAGCCACTAGAGTTTCGGTGGAAGCATTTGTACCACCACCGCCGAGGAAATCTTGTTTGCTTGAGCCAGATTTGGCTTACGCGAACGCAAACGAGACTCCGCAGAGTTGGCCGCAACGAACTGATTCGGTAACTAATTCGGATGATTCGAGTCGGAGGGAGAGAATTTGTTTCAATTGTAGACAACCGAGTCATGTAGCGAGTTCTTGTAAGGAGGAAAAGCGCTGTTTCGATTGTGGGAGGATTGGGGTTTTCCTATCGAACTGTCCGGAGTGCAGTCCAGGGCGACAGAGTGAGCCTGACGAGTACAAGACTGGGCCAAGCACTAGCTCGGAAACGGAAATCGTGTTCACTAATTAGCGGGGAAGTGAGCACGAGTCAGGAAACCGCATCAATTGTACCAGTGTATTTTGCACTAACTCCTGTAGAGGGAGATGTTCGACCACATTTAGTAGTATCTATCTTCGACGAGGAGTTTACAAAACTGTTAGACTCCGGTGCGTCGAGGACGATCATTGGGAAATCTGGTTGGGATATTCTACAGAAGTTGGGGGCACATTTGACAAATTTAAAGGCAACTGTTCAGTAACAGAACAAGAGGCAGCATAATTCAATTTGTTTTGATGACACAATTGGGTGAATGATCGCACATAATTACCCATCAAAGGTAAATAACTTTCATGTGCTATCATTCACCCAATTGACCCACTTTAAGAAATGTAAAATGATCGCACAATGCATTTTTTATACGTATGCACTTTTTCATGGTAAATCATGGATCATTAAACTTATAATATTTTTTTACTATGCTAAGCATTTTAATTAGTATAAATAGATGTTAAGAGAATTAAATAAGTCACTCCACCTACAACCGGCAAACGAAAAGTATTTTCTTTTGTCACTCCCAAGTATCCCAAAAACCTTCTACTTTGTAGCAACGGCTGGTGTGGCCGGTGTCTGCAAATCCCTCTATTTACATAACCCGCTTCACTCGAGTTCCGAATCCCCGTTCTCGACTGAAGATACTTCATTGGTTGCAACTTACGATTAAAACAGCTGGTGTGGCTGGCTTTAAAAGTTCCCTACCGCCGAAACATTGGTCCGTCGAGCTGGATCTATTGATTGATCTGTAGTCCGTCGAGTCTTCAGGACAGTCTTAAGTCCGTTTGCGCTGTTCGATATTTTTTTGTCACTCAGATTCACAAATTGTTTTTAACTGCAATATACCGAACATCGTTATAGGAGCTGTCGTTGTCGAGCAATACAATACCATCAGCATTTGATTTTTGCACTTAAGTTCCAGTATCGTTCTTGACTGCAAAAAAAGGATCGCCGTGTCGTCGAGCTATAAACTATGAATATTGACGTCCTTCTTGTGGATCAGCAAAAGGTTGTTGAATCCTTGTAGAATATGGAGAGGAACTTCAAGAAAGACAGCAGTTCCCGAAAAGACAGAGAGTACTTCAATAAGAAGCTTACAACTATTGAAGAGCTCTGGAAAAGTTTCCAGGCAAATCATGACAAACTTCTAGCCAATTTGAGTGGCGGTCACCCGTATTTTAAAGAAGAATTGTATGAGGCCACTAGAGTCCAATACGAGGCGACGAAAGCAACGTATGACAGAGGACAACGTCTTCTTTTACAACACAGAATTGATGATCCTATCGTTGGTCACACTCCTGCGGTAACTACATAAATGCTAGCTACTTCTATAGCCAATACCTTCGCTTGGCCACCATCTACGACTAGTACCCATGAAACGAAATCGCTAGTATGGCCAGGAACGGTAAATCCTACCGTGAGGCAAGGTTCAACAACAAACACGATGCCATCAACCGAGCCATGGCGCACATCGAATCTTTTAACAGTAGCAATTTCGAACTTCAATGCACCAGACCACAGCGTGCCAAAACTACCGCCCATAACCATTCCGACGTTCAACGGCAACTACAGGGAATGGAGGGTTTTCATTGACCTATTCCAGACGGTCATACATAACAACCCCTACCTAGGATCGATCCAGCAGATGCAGTATCTGTTAAGTTATTTGCAAGGAGAAGCAAAGAATGCTGTCTCTTACCTTCAGCTGGATGCACTAAATTACGATACGGCCGTAATAATACTACAAGAACGATTCGCAAATAATAAAAAGATGACAATGTCGTACTTAGACACGATGTTGGACATGAAGAAAGTCGAACATAGAAGTGCGGCAGGAATCATTAACCTGTATAATGTGCTGCGCAACTGTCTTGCTACCTTAAAAAATATGGGTTACAACAACGAATATTGGGACCCAGTTATAATTCACATGGCTATGCGGAAACTCGATAGTGAAAGCATCGAAGAGAGTTTAGGAAACAGTAGAGAAATGCCAGACATACAACAGCTGTACGACTTCTTATTAAAAAGACATCAAGTCTTGACAACAATTAAACCGCATGCGCACGAAGCTCAGACAAGTAAAAATCATTCACATCAATGACAAAGATTTCGTGCACATATTGCAGACAACAGCATTCTGTATATTATTGTGAGAAATTCAAGAGCATGACCGTCGATGAACGCCAGAAATTCGTTTCCGCAAACAATTTATGTAAAAATTGCTTGATTCATGCAAAAGATACGAAATGCAAAAAAAAACGCAATTGTTTCAAGTGCAATAAGCCTCACCATACATTACTGCATTACGCCAGCTCGAAGACAATAAATGCTAACGTTGCCACTAGTGACCAAACTGAAAAGTCAGCTGTGGCGCATAATGATACGAATGTTCTTCTTGCAACTGCTCAAGTTATCGTATCAACAAAATGTGGACAGAAACTCCTACTACGAGCCTTGATTGATCCTGGATCACAATCATCCTTTGTGACGTCAAAAACTGTTAAACAACTTGGACTTCCAACCCAAAGTATTTTGGCCAGCAGATCTGGTATTGTTGGCACTACTTCCTCAACAGTTCGAAGTAAGGTCATTCTTACAGTTTCGCCAAGATTTTCATCGAATTTTACGCTGCTAACGGAGGCACTGAGCATGCCCAAACTCACTACGTTGATACCAGATCAGCGGATGCACATAAGCAATTCCAGTCAACTCAGTACATTAAATCTCGCAGATCCCAGTTTTGCAAAACCTGGCAGAATTTATATGATTCTTGGTGCGGATGCCTTCGAAGAGATAATTGAAGAGGGCCTTAGAAAAAAAAATCCGTTACTCGCACAAAAAACGAAGCTTGGCTGGATTTTGTCAGGAAATACCACACCCAATGCTGAATCAAAATCGAAAACGATATCCTCTCACATATCTACAGATTTTCATAAGACAGTGGAAAGATTTTTTGAGATGGATAATGAAGAAGGCGAGAGAGCACCTGCAATAGATGAAATCAGATGCGAAGAACACTTTCAATCAACCCATAGCAGAAATACCAATGGAAGATGTACAGTGCAACTACCATTTAAAGACGAGAAGTACTTAAAACCACTTGGAGAGACAAGAAACAGGGCGTTGTTAAGATACAGACAAGTAAAAAAAGGGTTTGAAAAGAATACCGATTTGAGAAGAACCTACAATGAATTCCTAGAGGAGTATCTTGAGCTTGGGCATATGGACAAAGTTCTACCTTATGTTGGTGATACTCAAAACGTTTTTTACCTACCTCACCATCCGGTTCTTAAAGATGACAGCACTACTACAAAGCTTCTAGTTGTCTTCGATGCTTCAGCCAAAACATCAGATGGAAGCAGTTTGAATGACTTACTGTACACCGGAACCAAGTTGCAAGAGGATCTATCACAAATTTTGCTGAGATGGAGGAAGCATAAGTACGTTTATACTGCTGACATCGAAAAAATGTTTCGCCAAATAAGCCTTGCAGTGGAAGACCGAGATTTTAAACGTATCCTATGGCAAAAAGATAAAACCCTACTGGTGGGAGAATATTGACTCAACACTGTCACGTATGGAACAGCTAGTGCTACATATCTAGCCGTGAGATGCTTGGTGCAACTAGCAGATGATGAGGTAGAAAAATATCCGCTTGCCTCGAATACATTAAAAATTGATTTCTACGTCGACAATATGCTGAGCGGTGATGCCACGAAAGAACAAGCCATGATCCTACAAAAGGAAATAACAAATCTGCTCAAAAAAGGCGGGTTCAATCTAAGAAAATGGACGAGCAACAACGCCGATTTACTAGCCAACATACCTGAAGAAGCGAAAGAAAAGGGTTTGCTACATATTACCGAGAACGCTTCGTTAAAAACATTGGGTATAATTTGGAATCCAGCCCGAGATGAGTTCCAATTTAAGATAGCAATCTTTGACAAATCAAAAAATACTAACGAAGCGACAATTGCAATATCGCAAAAATTTATGATCCTCTACAATGGCTTGGTCCTGTAACAATTCGAGCTAAAATATTGATGCAAGATATCTGAAAGTCAGCGATAGACTGGGACCAAGTTCCTTCCGAGAAAATATTAGATCGCTGGATTCACTTCAAAGGCGAACTACGAAGCTTAGAAAACATCAGAATTCCACGTTGGATTCATTATGCAACTGTAAAGTTGAACTACATGGCTTCTGCGACGCTTCAGAAGCAGCATATGCAGCAGTGGCTTATAGCAAATCTATTAGCTCTGATGGATCGATTAGGATCACACTTCTTTGTGCAAAAACTAAGGTGGCTCCCATAAAGACCAAGATATCACTACCAAAGCTTGAACTAAACTCAGCCGAACTGCTGGGAAATTCACCAAACAGCAAATTCGATGTCCATACAAGACACACAGATATTCGCCTTAAGTGACTCAATGATAACGTTAGGATGAATCAAAAGAGACCCAGCTTCTCTAGATACCTACGTTGGCAATAGAGTATCAAAGATTCAGAACTTCGAGGGCGGAAAATGGAAATGGAATCACGTAAAGTCAAAGGATAATCCAGCCGACTGTGCTTCAAGTGGAATCAGTCCTAATGAATTACAAAATCACGTAAAGTAATTTTTCGGCGGCAGGGAACTTTTAAAGCCAGCCACACCAGGTGTTTTAATCGTAAGTTGCAGCCGATAAAGTATCTTCATAACCTTCAGGAATGAAATGGACTAAGAACGCCAAAAATCCTAGAGTAGGAGAACTAGTCCTCATAAAAGAGAATAGCACGCCTCCAGCACAGTGGCGACTAGCACGAATTCCCGAGGTGCAGCCCGGGTCAGATGGTAAGGTACGAACTGCAACAGTCAGATATCACGGCAATAAACTCAAACAAGTCGGAGTTGTAAATTTATGTCTACTTCCAGTCGAAATCTCTGAAGAGCCCACTGCGGCGCCGGTAGTATCACTTCACACACAAATGTTAAAGGGATCAGTTCCAATACATCTTCCGCAAAAACATACCACTACTATCCCTTCTAACATTAGGACTTGCCGACCCAAGGATTCAGCTAGGTAGTAATTCTACTTACAATATTTTTGCGCCAAATGGCGGATTTTACATCGAAGAATGGGGGCCCACACAAAAAGTAGAGGGAACTTGCGTCTAAAAATTATCCCATAAAGGATATCCTACAAGATGAGAAAGATGTGACGAGCACTTGGAACCAAGTAGAAAATATGTGTCGAAAAATGAAAGAGTTATCTGATCTTACACATTGTGAGGCCTTACTAATGCATCTGATAAACCAATGATTGCTCAAATTCAGGAGAAAGTCTTAAAAACGACGACAACCTCGAGACGACGTAGGGGTCTCTTGGGAAAATTACTTACAACCGTTTTTGGCGTCAACGGTGAAGTCTATTAGAATATCGACACCTTAGAACAAAACCAGCACAACATTTTGCAAACAACCACTCAACAAGCAATGTTACTTAACAACCAAATAACGCAGTCTAATCTTCGAACAGAGAATAAACTTGAACAATTCGGAAATAAAGTCAATCAAGTAATAAGCTCAATAAACGAAATGAATAAATGGTACGTAAAAGTTGACCACAACAGAATAAGCATACAAGTGGTATGTGCCGTGTTTCGCTTTCTGTGCTAGTTCAATCGGTGCTTACGCGTGTTAAGCCTTTCCACGAATTTCTGATTCGATTGGGGAAAATACTAGAACGGTGCCTTAAAAAAGGAATCACTGGCGCCCACGGCCCTTCTCTGGGTTGGCCGGACAAGGACCGTTCACCCCTTTTGTGCTGGGGTTTGGTAACGGTTTCTCTACGAGGAAAAACCGTAATAAGACATCCACGAAATTTTAACCGAGAGGCTGGATGCAACCTCTCTTCACTTTGGCTACCTTGTCTACGAAAATAAATTGAAAGACGATCTTTCGAAAACACATTATTAATCGATAAGCGGAGTACAGGCCGCTCTCAAATTCCATAAAAAAAGATGCAAGCATATTCTATAGAAACCGAAATTGATTGTACCTCCAAAAAAATTTGGGAAATATTAATTCTTCCATCAAAACATAACAATCAAAATCAGCGAATAATTCACCTCAGAGAAAAATAATTCGAAAGATGATCTTTCAACAACACATTATTAATCGATAAGCGGAGTATAGTACATTACCCCACATAAAAGGTACTACAGATCGGATCGGTAAGGTACTCAGGAAAGCCGACATACGTACTACGTACTCTACGGCATCTACGCTTCGAGCCTTCTTAGGAAACCAAAAAGACAAAATCCCACTGGAAATGGAGGGCATTTACAAAGTACCCTGCGGGTTTTGCAACAAAGTCTTCATCGGAGAAACAGGAAGGACCATCAGAACAAGGATTCGTAGACATCAACGCTGCAAACCTAAGAAATCGTACCATACCATAAAAAAAACGTACAGAGGAAGACTTTATCGTACAATTCACTTTAATGTTAAATTTTATCAGTCAAACATGGAAGTGTTCTATACACACTACATATTTAAATGAAGCAAACCCTTTAGACGCCCAGATATTAGTAATTTTTCAAGCATTTTACTTTATTATTTATAATACAGTATTGTTATCGATTTTTAAAAACAAAAAATTTGTTGCCCTCAAAATTGTTTTTCCATGTTTCATGATTAGTGGACACGATAAGAGCAATAACAATTTTCAACCTGTCTGTCCGCCGTACGCTGTACGTCGACCGCCCCACGCAAAATCGTTTGAAGGCTTGTAGCTCTCAAACCAGTAGAGCTATTAAATTAAAAAATTTTCTATGAATAGACTGGGTCGATCCCTTTAATTGACATTATTTTCAGGGGGGTGGTGTGATGGGAAGGTGGGGAAGCGTTTTAGACGAAAAATTTTGGTTTCTAGATCTCAGCAACCGCTTATGTTAGGAGACTGAAACTTGAAATTTCTATAGAGCTTTGATGGTGGACCCATTTGCAAAAAAAATTGATAATATGGGTGAAGGGGTGTGGGTGTGGAGGGGTAAACGGTGCTATAGTAAATAGTTGCTTGTACATTGCTGATTGGATTCAAATTTGTATAGTATTCAGATATCAGCTCTTTAATTTCTGGTGGAAGGTATTCAAAGGCTTCATCAATCTGAATAGACATAATTTCAGGCAGGGTTCCAGGTGTTGATTTCGGTATTTATTCTAGATCAGAACTTGTAACATTAGTCTGGTTTAATTTTTTTCCCCAAAAAAATAATTTAATAGAGAACTGGTATTAACGACATAGAAAACACTTCAATACTGCTGCCTGCCAAGCAAAACTCTAAAAATTACATAGCCTTTCGGTAAAACTGTCTTATTACCCAATTCAATAAATGTCGCGATTCGGGTTGTGTACTGTGCGGCAATAGAAATGAGATGAATTTATTAGTATTCGCTATCATTTTACTAATATTTGGATATATTAGATACAAGGAATATACCGATATCCGAATATCATGATGTTCATTTCCCATCGACTCTTTCTTATCCCATGGATTTATCGATATATTTAGTCTTTACTTACTTGTATCCATATTGCTCTAATTTACCAATCTACTTTTCTTTTCCGGTTACCATAAATTGCATACATTTACATTATCATTCATAACTTCAAAGAAAACATTTAGGCCTAGCTCATATTTGAGACTAAATAGTTGGGCAACTGTTTAATCATATCGAGCCGCGATCACTCCTATCTGTCCGACTAAAACATTAAGTCGTTGTTCATCCGCCTATTACTCAACTAACAGACGATTGTTATAGTCAATAAGTACTCATATCAATCTACCAACTCCGCTGGCAGAGTATGAAGGTTGTAATTTGCATGACAGATCTACTGCGAAGATATGAATGCAAAGAGAAAAGCGGGCGTGTGAAATATTTAACTTGGTCCGTTTTTTACTTTTAAAAAGTGCTTTTATTTGCCGAAAATTCTTTATGCTAACAGTTTTTCAATCTAAATCCTAAAGCTAAGATTAGTCAATATCTAAGCTGCTACCGTTCTTAATGGCCTCAATGGGCACTCTAAGATATAAATTTTATCGGGGTTTGTTTTTGGGGAGAGGGGATCAGAGTCTCTTTTTTAAATTATAATGGTTATGTATACTTATCATTAAAATACACTTTTGGGCAAAATGGCAAAAAAAATCAATATTACATAAATTTCATTCTGCCCTACTTATGGTATACTATCTACAATTCTTACAAACTAACTTAAAACTAAGGCTTGTGACGAACTCTCCACCGCCGGGGAAAGCAGCATCATGCTCCACTATTCGAGAATATTAGAGCAGAAACCACCGCTCCCTGCCGCGGACAGCCCAGTCCAGTATACAATATTTGCATTTATCAATGCATCGAGAAGGAATTATTTAGGTGGGATAAGAATTACTTTATTTAATTTATTACAATGTTTCAAACTTAACAATTTTTCATACATAAATTTTTCTTATAACAATTCCGGGCCGAGCCATCGTCACTTGCACCGATAGCTGAAGACTATCAGTTCCTGTAGTGAATGTCTCGATCGGCACGCCTTATAACTAGGGAAACTGCTAACAAGGTTAGTACTTATTCTAATTTCATTAATTTTTTTGGGATCGCTTAATTATTTAACTAACTTCTGGATTTCTGCCGTTTCATATATTTCTTCATTCGATATGTGATGTAGGAAATCAGTCTCTGCCTTTCTATAGATGCCAGAACACGCGAGTAAACATTTTCGATCGAAAAGTCTAAATTTTTCCATATAAGATGGACTAATATTGAAACAGATGGGGAAGCCATAAGTGAGAGTAGGTCTCACCAAAGCTTGGTAACAAAAGATTTTTACGCGAGGGTATAAACGTTTCGCGCAAAAAAGCCGTTTTAGAAACATGAATGCGTTACGCGCCTTTACAATTTGAATACTAGAGTGTTGGTTGAAGTACAAGTGTTGATCTTAGTTTACTTCTAGATATTTAACACAAGTTTTGTGCGTATTTTTTTTCGTGGCTTCCCTCCCCAGCTACAATATGGAATTTCTTCCCATTGCGCTTCAAATCTCTATTGGCATGGGCTAAAGAGGTGCGGAATAGGATAGTCTCACATTTCTGTGAATTAATTTTCATCTTCCAAGAGTTCGTGTAGAACTGGACATCGTTAAACATTTTCTGAAGTTCCTCTTAGGCTTTGATCGCTTTAGAATGGGGTGTGTATATAATAAGGTCATCTGCGAAGGATACAATAGATCTCTTGGGTAATTTATTAAAATCAAATGTTTCCAAAAGATCGCTAATGTAGATCGTGAATAAAGTGGGTGCAGTTACAGTTCTCTGTTGGAGCTTTTCCCAAACATTAAAGGTCTGTGTGGTAACAATTTTTCCGTTTGTTAATATTAAGCTGATGGTCTTTGTAACTAGTGGTTAAGTATAACTGTGTACATTTATATGCCTGTTATTAAAATATAATAACAATAATTTTGTTGTATATCATGTGTACAAGGATATTTATCAAGTGTTTGGTGAATTTTTATACTCTAGATGAACATATAGAGTATTATAAGTTTAATCCAGCCCGAAAAGTTTGTAACGCATAGAACCGAGCCTCGAACGAAAAAAAGTTGTATATTATTTTGTGTTTATTTTTGGCCAAAACCCCCAAATCCGTTTGCTGTCCGTCCGTCCGTCCGTCCGTCCGTCCGTCCGTCCGTCCGTTAGCACGATAACTCAAGAACGCGTTGACCTAGGAAGTTGAAATTTTGTCACAACTTGTAAAATGGAAAAAGTAAGGCTAAGTTCGTTAATGGGCGATATTCTTCCAATCCTTCGGGTACCTCCCATACAAGAGTCCTTGAAACACGTTTTCCCAGTTATCGCTCGAATGCTTCAAGTTAGGAACTTGAAATTTTGCATACGTATGGTTTAAAATGTTTGAATTGAATGTTCCGAATATGATGCAAATCGAATGAGTCCTTCGTGTAGCAGCCTAGAAAAGTCCTTCAAAAACGTATGCCTTTTACTGAATTCACTATAACTCCAGAACGAGTTAGAGCAGGAATTTTAAATTTTATAGGAATTCGTTTTATACCAAAACCAAGACGGAGTTTATTAATTAGCGCCATCCGTTGACTCCTTCGGGTAGCTGTCATACAAAAGTCCTTAATAAACATGTTCCCCAATATTGCACGATAAGTTTAGAACGCTTTAATTTACGACTTTGAAATTTTACAAACATTAATTTCATACTAGTCGCAGCTGAAACTATTAATATGAAAAATATCCCATGAGTCCTTCATGTAGTTGCCATACAAAAATTCTGTAAAATGTCCTAACTTACTTTATGGAACTCACTATTAATCAAAAAATCGAGTAGCCACTATACAATAATTTCTACCTGTAAGTAAAAGGTCATGTAATAATTGCTTGTGCTCTCCGCATTCTTTTGATATATTTCCAACTTAAATGTAAATCGGAGTTCAGTATTTCATCTAGAGTATCATACGATTGGTTTGCAGCCGATCGTGACTGCGTTATGTGTTTTGATTAATTGAAAGAAACCAACTTGTTTCGAAGGCCTCCTCCATGTCTATTAGACAGTAGAATGTCTATTTCGAAAGCGAAATTGGCAATTCGGTATCAGATCATTCTGTCGAATGTGGGAATTCAGGGATTCATTGAGGATTGATTCAAAGACTTTGCTTATGTTGGGTATATATCTTTCCATTTCATAAGGATCGGGAATGTTTTCGCGCGTTTCTATTTGTCGGGGTAGTGAGAGTTGTTTAATAGGTTTTGAAAAAGGGTGCAATATTCCAGAATAATTACATCCGGCAGATTCTTTAATACTTAATTTGGAATTCCATTCAAGCCGGATGATTTTTAATTATTGAGGCGTTTGAATAAAAATTGAAGTGTTTCAAATGAAATGAAGTAGTCTGATAGTTGGTTGTCTGTAATTGGATTGGCCATTAGATTTTCGCTAAAAATGAGTAAAGGCTCATTGCCTTCGTTCTCATTTTTGAATTCTGTGGCCTTTTGCGTAATTAATTGATTTAGTCTTTCCCTTCCCATGTTGGAGTTTTGCATATGAATTCCCTCTAAGTGGGTCCCTATTAGATCTAGCTTTTGGGGTTCGTCGGTAATCACGAAGTGGCCGTTTGTATCTGTTAACTTTGATCGTGATAGCAGAGCGTAGAAACAAAAAACACGTCTTTCTTCTGTAATAGTCAAGTAAAAAGGGAAGATTTATTTGAACAAAAATATACCAATGAAAAATAGTTAAGTGGATAGCCACAAAGGTACCAATGAAATGACAGCAAAGTGGATAGCCACAGTGGGTTACATAATTCTTTGCGTATGGTTTCTTAGCACTCCCACTTTATAAAAGATTTTTGGCTAGAAGTGTTACGTAATTAATATCAAAATTAAATTCTTTATAATTCAAAAACTAGAAACTTTGCATACACAAACAAGATCAAGATTAAATTCATTATAATTCAAACATTTAGAAACTTTATATAATACAAACTCTGTGTATGATCAAAAGCTTTAAGAAAAGGTTACATACATTATATAATAAAAAAATCATTTGGTCGTAATTCCCATCAGTTCTCGAAACCGTTGAAATTTTTTGATTTGCCAGTGGTTTCGTCAAAACATCTGCAATCTGATCGGCGCTTGAAACGTACTGCAACCGGAATGCGCCTTCACTGAAGTTTTCACGAATAAAATGAAAACGGACGTCGATGTGCTTAGTCCGTTTATGAAATTCTGGTTTCTTTATCAGACGTATTGCGCTTTGGTTGTCCATTAGCAATAATGATTGAGTCGCTATGTCCGCCAGTAGATCGACCATTAGCTGCTTCAGCCATATTAGTTCTTTCACTGCTTCCGCTGCTGCAATGTATTCCGATTCAGTTGTAGACAGTGAAACACATTTCTGTCTCTGCGAGCTCCAGGAAAGACAGTTTGAACCCAAGAACATCACGAATCCGGTAGTTGATCGTCTTGTTACGATGTCACCAGCATAGTCTGCATCGCTAAAACAGCTTAATTCTAATTTAGAGGAATGTTCGAAAAATATACCATATGACTTTGTGCCGTTGATATATCGAAGAATACGCTTAATGGCGTTCACGTGTACTCCAGAAGGTTTCTCCATGTGGCGACTGATGACTCCAAGAGAGAAAGATATATCAGGCCTTGTCGCTACTGCCAAATACATTAAACTTCCTACTGCTTCTCGAAAAGGAAAGTCGATTGCATCATGATTTTCGTCATCACTGATTGTAGTGTCAGTGATTAAAGAAGTATTCGCCTGGGTTGTACAACATGTTGCATCACTCATGTTAAACCTCTGCAGTAATTTGTTTGCATATAATGACTGACAAATGAAGATGGAACCATTTCCATCTTGTTTGATTTGCAATCCTAAGAATAGTTTTGCCTCAAGCACTTTTATTTGAAAAAATTTCTTCAATTCAGAAATCAACATTTCTGCGTCTGCTGTACTTGTTGCCGCTATTAGACCGTCGTCTATATAAAGTGCAAGTATCGTAGATCGACCCTGGTCGCACCTTACGAACACACACGAGTCTGCTGCGGTCGCCCAAAAGTTGAAATCCTGAAGGAACTTTGTGAAACGTGCATTCCAACATCGAGACGCTTGCTTAAGGCCATACAGGCTTCGGTTGAGCTTACATACCCGACCCGATCCATCATCATACCCCTTTGGTTGGTGCATGTAAATCTGCTCATCTAACTTTCCATAAAGGAATGCTGTTTTCACGTCGAATTGTTTTAACTGGAGATTTTTCGCTGCTGCAACCGCCAATACTGATCTGATACATGTGAATTTAGCTACAGGGCTGAATGTCTCCTGATAATCTATACCATATTCCTGTCTAAAACCGCGTATCGCTAGTCTGGCCTTGAACCGTTCTGCATTGGAGTCCTGAAGTTTGATTTTATATATCCATTTATTATCCAACACCTTGTGATTCTTCGGTTTGTTTTCGAGATCCCATGCGTCATTTGAGTGAAGAGAATCCATTTCTTCATCCATTGCAGATTTCCATTTTTCACAATCTTTGCCTTTGACAGCATCCTCATAGTCCATCGGTTCCGTCTGCATAACAAAGGCGTGCCCTTCTTCTAGACACGAAAATTTTGAAGACTTGTTTCTGCCACGTAGCCTGTCTTTTATCGGGGTTCTCACTTTCGTTTTTTCGATCAAAGAGTTATCCGCCGAATCAGAAAATTCATCTGGTTTGACATCATCTAGCGTAGAATCGGATTCACCAGCTGATTCAGCTTCAGAAATTTTCCCGATTTCCCCAAAAAAGTTCACGTCCTTCTCTGGAACCTTTAAAGGAGCATCTTCACACCCGACTTCCATTTTAAATACGACATCCCGTGATTCCTCAACTTTATTTGTTTCCGCAATGTATATTCTGTACCCTTTTGTGTTCTCTGCATAGCCGACAAAAATGCCTCGTTTGGATTTCGGATTCAACTTGCGACGTTTCTGATCCGGTATGTGCACGAATACGTCACTGCCAAACACTTTGAGGTTGTCAATCACTGGTTTATTATTAAACCAAAGTTCATATGGACTTTTATCATGTATTGAACTTGACCCAGAACAATTGAGAACAGAAATTACCGTGTTCACAGCCACAGCCCAAAATTTTAGCGACAAGTTTCTCGAGTGAATCATGGTTCGTGCTGCTTCAACAACTGTTCGCATATCACGTTCCGCCTTGCCATTTTGTTGAGGCGTATACGGAACTGTCGTTTGATGCCGTACACTAAATTTCTCGAGTAATTGTTCAATTTGAAGATTTATAAACTCTGAACCATTGTCAGAACGAATAATTTTGACGTCGCGCCAAATGTCAGTTTTTACACGTTTAAGAAATTTTTTGAATTTTTCCGCACACTTCAGATTTTTCTTTTAAGAAATAAGCTACCCGAAAATTAGTAAAGTCGTCTCTAAATGAGATAAAATACCGTGATCCGCCAATCGAATTTTCTTGCATGGGTCCACACAAATCCACGTGTACTAGATTTCCTGCGGAAATTGTTTTACTTTCACTTTCGTTAAATGAAGCTCTTTGATGCTTTCCAATTAAACATGCATCACAAAAGAAACTGTCATTGTCCTCAAATTCAATGTTCATAGCTTGAAGTACACTTCGTACTCGTTCCACATTTTGGTGGCATAACCTTTCATGCCATACGCGTATCGGTAAAATCTGCTTCGCGGCGATATTAGCAGATATCTTATTCGCTTTATTTACTTTAAAAAGCATCTTAAAAAGTTCATTTTCTCGCACTCCCACTGCAACTATAGAGTCGTCACTTTTGTTAATAAATTTACAAGTTTTATTATCCGACTCCATACGCAGTCCCTTGTCCAAAGCTTTGTTAGACGAAAACCAATTTAGGTTAATTTTTGGAACAAGCAACACTTGCGAAAGATGTTTTTCAGCCCACTTTTTACCATCGAATGCCAAAATGTTTATGTCCCCAGATCCCGTAGCGGTAAAACGATCCCCATTTCCTAGTCTAACTTTTAAGGGTTCCTTAAATTCTTTGAAATTAATAAATAGTTCACTTCTCGAAGTCATATGGTCACTCGCGCCAGAGTCGAGATACCAATTCTAATTATAATTATCAAGTTTTACCGAATTGTTAAGGTTAGCTTCACAAACGCTTTTCACTGTCCGAAACATTTTTCCGATTTGGGCAATCTCGCTTCCAATGCCCTTTTTCATTGCAGCCGAAACATTTACCTTACTTCAAGTTAAGTTCACCGTTGGAACCGCCGTTAACACGCGAATTCGATCTCGACGGCGTTTTTTTTGCGAAATTTTTTCTTTTAGCAAGAAGTGCACTTGAATTTTCTGTATCTGGTTGTTGCAAATGCATTCGAGCTTCTTCCATCACTAACCGATTCGTAAGATTTTCAATTTTACTCGGCGTCGATTCCCAAGCCGAAAAGAAATGCGCAAAATTGTCAGGTAGAGTCACCAATATTTTCGTGATGATCATAGACGTTGAAACATTTTCTCCAACATCTCTCAACTGACGAGATATGTTCTGCAGTTTCGAGATATGCTTTGCGATATCATCGGCGGGATCTTTGCAAAACGCATAAAAACGTTGTTGCAACATATGAACATTAGTCGTAGACTTTTGTTCATATACCGTTTCTAGCTTTTTCCACATTTCGCATGCCGTTTGGCAATTTATAATGTGAAGCAATGGTGCCTGACCAATGCTCATTGCAATGATTTTTTGTGCATTTCGGTCCCCTTTTTACCACGTACTACACTTCGCGTTAAATTTTTCTACCGTTTGGTTTTCACGTTTTGTCGGCTTTTCCGCACTGCCAATAACGATTTCTAACAGTTCTCCCGCACGCAACAGGATTCTTATTTGGAATTTCCAAATAGTGTACTGACTCGCGTCTATCAGTTTTTCTACTTTAGTGGATTCCGAATCCATATTTTAAAGAAACACGACAACCTTTTATTCCGATTTTAAAAAAATGATCCGTTTTCTTTTATTAAAAAAACCACGCACTGTATTATTAAATGTCTGTTTTTTTTTATTAACTTACGTGCTGGGCTGTTGCTTGTGAACGGCTAGGTGCTGGGCCCATAACCTGTTAACTTTGATCGTGATAGCAGAGCGTAGAAACAAAAAACACGTCTTTCTTCTGTGATGGTCAATTAAAAAGGGAAGATTTATTGGAACAAAAATAAACCAATGAAAAATAGTTAAGTGGATAGCCACAAAGGTAACAATAAAATGACAGCAAAGTGGATAGCCACAGTGGGTTACATAATTCTTTGCGTATGGTTTCTTAACAGTATCACGGCTTACACTTGTGATATCGATATTCGCGCCATCCAGGAGTTTTTGGATGTTGGACGGTACCTTAATCGTGGTTACGCTTGCACTATTCGTTTTCCTGATTATAGAATTTATTTGGGCAAACATCCCGGGGGAGTCGTTGGGCCTAAAAGATTGAATTTTTTCCCTAAAAGATTGAGTTTTTTTCATTCTACTGAGGCAGTTGTGAGACTTTCTAATATTTGGAGATAGTGTTCTATCTCCGAGTTTGTTAGGTTCCTATCAGTGGGGGTCATAAAATCTTCTTCTTCTGTAATTGATTTTGAGTGGGCTTTCGCTATTCTCTTTCGAAACAATTTCCAGTTAGTTTTTTTTATAACTAAGGATAATGTTTTCCGCTTGGGAATTAATGACGAAATGATCCAAATTAATGACGAAATGACCAAATGTCATGAGTATGGCTTGGTGGTCGCTATCGTAACTTATGGTTTCAAATTTATTTGGGCTTCCTGCGAACGTGAAGTTCAATCGGGCATCTGCTATGCCGATATCAAGGTATGAATTTGCTCTTGGTAGGGTCGTCAAGTCGGTGCCGTAGAGTACAGATTTGAATTCTATTTGGCTGTCTAAAACCCAGTTATACAAAAAATATCCACGTGTGTTATTATCTCGGTTAAGCCAGGATTTGTGATTCGCGTTGAGATCCCCTGCTATTTCATAGTAGTTTCTAAGGCTATTTAAATCAAGGTTCTGCAATAATGAATGAAATTCGCCATTGAATTTTCCGGAATTTCTTTTTGAGGCATAGGTGCTAATAACGAAAAGATTATTATTATTCTGCAGGAAGATTTTTATACAGGTCAGTTATAAACATTCAAAAAGGGCGGATTTCGGCCGGTTTATTGTAGAAAAGTTTAAAGGTTTTTTTATAAGAATAATCGTTCCGCCTCCACCTCCAGAGTTCGGTCGGTCCGTTCTTATAAAATCGTAATTATTGAATTGGGGGGTATGGTATGTGTTAACTTTGTTCCGTTTAAAAGGAGGAGATCGAGTTTTTCTTTTTTTAGGAGATCGTCTAGATTCATCCTTTTATTTAGGTACACAATGGAGTTAACATTGACGCATTGGCCATCAACAGACATTGGACATATTTAAAACGTGACTTATATGGCTAAGTTGTTGGGCGTGATCGCTAATGGCTTGCTCGAAACGCTCAAACTTATTATTTAATAATTAAATTATATTTTCCTGAAAAGATGTACCTGTGTGCTCTCGTAGGTATTCCTGGTTTGGTAGAGCTTTTATATTTTTTCCCTTTAGGGCATCTGCGAAGTTCACACATGGTCGAACTGCACTCTCGATGATCCTCTGGTACTGTTGATTCGATGGTTTTGTCGCTGTCTCTGCTTGCTTCTCCTGTCGGGCGGTGTGTCTCCGGGCTTCCGCCTTTTTTTTCCGTGGCTTTAGCAGTTCACGCAGAATGTCTGCGATTTTTCTGATGTTGCATCAAGTTTGCACTCTCCTGGCGAGTGCGTCTGATCGCATTTTACGCAACGGTAAGCCATTTCGCAGTTCGCTGCCAAATGGCCATACCGCTGGCAACGCCTGCACTGTGAGCTTTCTGTCTTCCTTAATTTTTCGAAGCGTACCACCTGGTGGTTTAGGTAGCGGATTTGATGTTAATCCGCGGATTTGCTGGTGCATCCGATCTGGACCATGAGGGCGGGCAAGACTCTCTTTTTCATCTTCGATCTTCGCGTCGAGAATCTTGATACAGAGAGGATTTCGGTCTCTGGTAGTTGGTTTTGCAGCTCGGCCTTGATTTCTTCAGGGATTGCGTGACTGCTCAGTCCCTTGAGCAGAAAAGTTTCCGTCTTTTATTCGCGAGCGGTGTACGTGAAGAGTTTTGACTCGCTTTCTCCAGTACATCCTTTACTTTACGAAAATCATCAATGTTGGATGTCCGTATCGCTATTTTGGAGCCAGCCACATTTTTCACCTCGAAATTTTCGATTCCAGCACTCTTCTTTAAAAGTTTAACCTGAGTTTTCGGGTTCTGGTTAAACGTCTGGATCAGCGGAATTTTTGTTGTATTGTTTTTTAATTCTCGGTTGCTGTTTTACTTTATTATTTTAATAATAAAGTATTGTTATCGACTTTTAAAAATAAAAAATTTGCAACCCTGAAAATTTTTTTTTATACGTTTCATGACTAATAAACGCCAAAAAAGCAATAAAAATTTTCAGTCCGTCTGTGCTCCGTACGCCGTACGCCGTACGCCGTACGCAAACTCGTTCGAGGAATTATAGTTCCCAAACCCTATGAGCTATTAAATTGATTTTTTTTTTCTGAATACATATGGTAGACCTCTTGAAGTGAGAATTTTTTCAGGGGTGGGAGTGCGAGGGGGAAGGTGGGGAAGCGTTTTAGACGAAAAATTTTGGTTTCTAGATCACAGCAACCGCTAATGGTAGGAGGCTGAAACTTAGAATTTCTATAGAGCTTTGATAGTGGACCCATTTGCAAAAAAATTGATGACATGGGTGAAGGGGTGTGGGAGTGGAGGGGGAAATAATGCGTCCGAAACGCAAAAATGCCGATATCGACACATTCTAAAATCCATATCTCTTAAACCGTTAACGGCATGCAATTAAAACTTAACAAATATCTGTAGTTATACTAGAAGAGTAAATTGAAACAAAATTTTTTGGTGGGGGTGGTGGTGTGCGGGGGTGGGGGTTGAAATAGTAAAGATTACGATATCTCCCAAACCAGTGCCACCAGAAAAACAAAATTCGGTTTGGGTATAAAGCTTGATAAATAAAGATTGCTCAAAGTAAAATCTTTGGAGGGGGCGGGGGAGCATAGAAGTGAGGGGGATAAGAATTTTTCATATATATCACTTTTAATATCTCAATAACAGTGTAAGATAGATGGTTCAAATTTTAACTAGAACTAGGCCCAATAGAACCCTCGTAGGGAAAAATAAATTTACAGGTGTGGGTGTTGGGGATGAGGGTGGGGAAGGGTGAGAAGGAAAAAGTTCCTATGCTTATATCTTAAGAACTTTTAATGATATAAACCTTAAACTTCGTATATAGATAGAACTATATTAGTGGCATAGTGGAAAAATAATTTTTTTTTTTAGGGGGAGCATGGTGCGAGGGTGGGGGTGTTTTTCCTAACTTTTGAACGGCTTATGCTAGAAAGTTGAAACTCGGTACGTATATATAAATGAATAAGAAAAGTAATTCTGATAAAAAAAAATTCAATATTCATTGGGGTTCAGAAGAGGGAACAGAAAAAAATTTCACTAAATATAAAATGCATATATTTTCACGATTTTTGTCATATCTACTAGGTCTTTCGAAACATTGAATTCATTTTTATACTACGGATTCTTTATACGAATACCTAGAATGTGTTTTCAAGATTTTTTAAAATTCGACCCCTTGTTGTATACTTTCTCATAAATTCCACCATATCTCTCAGGTCTGATCAGATATCGAATATCTTTTCACTTACACGGGCTTGTTCAATAATCACCTATTTTTAAGTTTTTTATTTGTCAACCTCTAGACCGCATCCCCGAATATGACCCAATTATATAATTCATATGTTACACTCCGCTTTCCGAACTTTTTGTTAGGTTTTCAGTCACATGATAACATACACCGCATCCTCGAATTGAACGCGTTCCGAACTTCTGCCGGCAAAATAAAAAAGTTGCGCCCAGACTGTTGGCAAATTTTTTTTTTTGCTGCTGTCTTCTGCTCTATCGGAGCTGGCGTGGTTTTCGACGTTTCTGCTGGTTTAGTGCGGTTTTGGCGCCGAACCATTTCAATGAAATTCGTCTCGTTCTGATTTTTCGATTTCTGATTGGCCATTTCCACATCGGCCGCCTCTTTTTCTGCTGCTGGTGGTGTTCGCTCGCTCGCATTGACTTGGAGCTGCCCAATCGCTTCCTTCTTTTGCTGCATTTGGAGTTGTAGCAAATCAATCGTCTCGTCTCTCTGCTTAATCTGGCGGACCAGTTCAGATCGCGAACGCTGTACTTGCACCCGTAAGTACTCTTTGAGGCTCACTCTCGTATTCACACTCATTTTCGCTTTCCATCTCGCTTCTTCACTATCTGTGTGTAGGTTTTACCCTAATTTTTGATGATCATTTTCACAGTACACTTCGAATTGAAAATACAAGGTTTTCCGGTGAATACTGTTAAATTTATTTTGTGTGTTTATTTCGGACTCGACTGAGTCCTTTATCAAACTGATCGACAATATCTTTACAACTCTACTCTACGGCAACCACGCTTCGAGGCTTTTACAAAGCTCCCTGCGGGTCTTGCAACAAAGTCTACATAGTGGCAAGATTTGTTCGAAATTTATTTAATTTCTTTTCTTTCGTGAAAATTAAGTGGATATGAGTGATGTTGCAAGGATAGTGTAAGTCCTGATTGAAATAATTGGGGTAGTGAAGTTAAAAGAAAGAAATTTGGATTTTTAAGTTTTAATAATTTGGGTGATTTCAATGTAGTAGTGTTCCTTCTTCTTTCTAGTTCGTTAGATAGTGACAATTTGGCCTAAATTGAATTTCTCTTCTTTTCTACTGGAGCAATCGGTTTTGGAAGTTAAACAAATGGTGCATGTTATTTATATTAATAATAAATAAAGTGTAGTTTTTCTTTATACTAGTGTGGGTTATAGTTCATTTGAATAATTAAATTTGAATAGTTAAATTGAATTAAGAGTTGGATTAAATAAATAACGCGGATATTTAGGTGGTAAAATACGCAATACTTAAATAAAATGGCGAAAATTTACGTGGATCGGTTGAGCCAGGACGAATTAGTGTATGAGCTGGCAATTCGAAACCTACAATCGGATAAGATCGATGCGATGCGATGCGCAAAGCTTTGCGAACTGTTTTGAAGGCTGATCGATTAGGTACGAGTAAAACGTCGGTAGTAACAAAATCGGTGGTGAAAAAAAATTAAGAAATTGAAGATTGATTGAAGATTGAGTGTTGTCTTCGGAGGTTACATGGGTGTCAACCTACGATGGTGGAAGGGAAAAACTTGAAGTCAAGCACAAGGGAGACGATACGTTTAAATTTGGGAACTTCGCACGATAAATCCCGAATGGTATTGTCTGAAGTAGAGGAAGCAGATTTTCGTCCAGTAACGACTTCGGAGCAGAACTCCACGACTGTGCAAGCAAGGGGAACCACTGAGGAGTGGGTACCGTCGAATTGAGGTAGCAAAATGGGATATGAGCTTCACAGGTGAGCCAAGCAAGCTTTGCGCCTTTTTGGAAAGGGGTGGAGGAGCTTCGCAAGGTACGAGGGGTGTCTAAGGTGCATTTATTTTGCTCATCTGTTGACCTTTTCTCCGGTACATGTTTAATTTGGCTGCGCGCGAATAAACCGAATTGCAAAAATAGGGATCATTTGGTTAAGGAACTGCGCGCTGAGTTTTTGCCTCCCGATTATGATGATAAGTTGCTGGAACAAATCAAACGACGGACTCAAGGCAAGTCTGAGTCGATTGGTGTGTATTGTGCAATTATGGAGAGCTTATTCAAGCGCCTCTCGGTAATGCCCTCAGATAGAGAGAAGATGAGGATTCTCCGCAGAAACATTGCATCTTTCTTCCAAATGCATCTTGGACTCACAAATGTGAAAACAGTAGGGGAGCTGATAATGTTGGGTCGGACGTTGGAAGCAACTAGAGTTTCGGTGGATGCATTTGTACCACCACCGCCAAGGAAATCTTGTTTGCTTGAGCCAGATTTGGCTTACGCGAACGCAAACGAGACTCCGCAGAGTTGGCCGCAACGAACTGATTCGGGAACTAATTCGGATGATTCGAGTCGGAGGTAGAGAATTTGTTTCAATTGTAGACAACCGAGTCATGTAGCGAGTTCTTGTAAGGAAGAAAAGCGCTGTTTCGATAGTGGGAGGATTGGGGTTTTCCTATCGAACTGTCCGGAGTGCAGTCCAGGGCGACAGAGTGAGCCTGACGAGTACAAGACTGGGCCAAGCACTAGCTCGGAAACGGAAATCGTGTTCACTAATTAGCGGGGAAGTGAGCACGAGTCAGGAAACCGTATCAATTGTACCAGTGTATTTTGCACTAACTCCTGTAGAGAGAGATGTTCGACCACATTTAGTAGTATCTATCTTCGACGAGGAGTTTACAAAACTGTTAGACTCCGGTGCGTCGAGGACGATCATTGGGAAATCTGGTTGGGATATTCTACAGAAGTTGGGGGCACATTTGACAAATTTAAAGGCAACTGTTCAGTAACAGAACAAGAGGCAGCATAATTCAATTTGTTTTGATGACACAATTGGGTGAATGATCGCACATAATTACCCATCAAAGGTAAACAACTTTCATGTGCTATCATTCACCCAATTGACCCACTTTAAGAAATGTAAAATGATCGCACAATGCATTTTTTATACGTATGCACTTTTTCATGGTAAATCATGGATCATTAAACTTATAATATTTTTTTACTATGCTAAGCATTTTAATTAGTATAAATAGATGTTAAGAGAATTAAATAAGTCACTCCACCTACAACCGGCAAACGAAAAGTATTTTCTTTTGTCACTCCCAAGTATCCCAAAAACCTTCTACTTTGTAGCAACGGCTGGTATGGCCGGTGTCTGCAAATCCCTCTATTTACATAACCCGCTTCACTCGAGTTCCGAATCCCCGTTCTCGACTGAAGATACTTCATTGGTTGCAACTTACGATTAAAAAAGCTGGTGTGGCTGGCTTTAAAAGTTCCCTACCGCCGAAACATTGGTCCGTCGAGCTGGATCTATTGATTGATCTGTAGTCCGTCGAGTCTTCAGGACAGTCTTAAGTCCGTTTGCGCTGTTCGATATTTTTTGTCACTCAGATTCACAAATTGTTTTTAACTGCAATATACCGAACATCGTTGTAGGAGCTGTCGTCGTCGCAATACAATACCATCAGCATTTGATTTTTGCACTTAAGTTCCAGTATCGTTCTTGACTGCAAAAAAAGGATCGCCGTGTCGTCGAGCTATAAACTATGAATATTGACGTCCTTCTTGTGGATCAGCAAAAGGTTGTTGAATCCTTGCAGAATATGGAGAGGAGCTTCAAGAAAGACAGCAGTTCCCGAAAAGACAGAGAGTACTTCAATAAGAAGCTTACAACTATTGAAGAGCTCTGGAAAAGTTTCCAGGCAAATCATGACAATCTTCTAGCCAATTTGAGTGGCGATCATCCGTATTTTAAAGAAGAATTGTATGAGGCCACTAGAGTCCAATACGAGGCGACGAAAGCAACGTATGACAGAGGACAACGTCTTCTTTTACAACACAGAATTGATGTTCCTATCGTTGGTCACACTCCTGCGGTAACTACATAAATGCTAGCTACTTGTAAAGCCAATACCTTCGCTTGGCCACCATCTACGACTAGTACCCATGAAACGAAATCGCTAGTATGGCCAGGAACGGTAAATCCTACCGTGAGGCAAGGTTCAACAACAAACACGATGCCATCAACCGAGCCATGGCGCACATCGAATCTTTTAACAGTAGCAATTTCGAACTTCAATGCACCAGACCACAGCGTGCCAAAACTACCGCCCATAACCATTCCGACGTTCAACGGCAACTACAGGGAATGGAGGGTTTTCATTGACCTATTCAAGACGGTCATACATAGCAACCCCTACCTAGGATCGATCCAGAAGATGCAGTATCTGTTAAGTTATTTGCAAGGAGAAGCAAAGAATGCTGTCTCTTACCTTCAGCTGGATGCACTAAATTACGATACGGCCGTAATAATACTACAAGAACGATTCGCAAATAATAAAAAGATGACAATGTCGTACTTAGACACGATGTTAGACATGAAGAAAGTTGAACATAGAAGTGCGGCAGGAATCATTAACCTGTATAATGTGCTGCGCAACTGTCTTGCTACCCTAAAAAATATGGGTTACAACACCGAATATTGGGACCCAGTTATAATTCACATGGCTATGCGGAAACTCGATAGTGAAAGCATACGTATGATCGAAGAGAGTTTAGGAAACAGTAGAGAAATGCCAGACATACAACAGCTGTATGACTTCTTATTAAAAAGACATCAAGTCTTGACAACAATTAAACCGCATGCGCACGAAGCTCAGACAAGTAAAAATCATTCACATCAATGACAAAGCTTTCGTGCACATATTGCAGACAACAGCATTCTGTATATCATTGTGAGAAATTCAAAAGCATGACCGTCGATGAACGCCAGAAATTCGTTTCCGCAAACAATTTATGTAAAAATTGCTTGATTCATGCAAAAGATACAAAATGCAAAAAAAAACGCAATTGTTTCAAGTGCAATAAGCCTCACCATACATTACTGCATTACGCCAGCTCGAAGACAATAAATGCTAACGTTGCCACTAGTGACCAAACTGAAAAGTCAGCTGTGGCGCATAATGATACGAATGTTCTCCTTGCAACTGCTCAAGTTATCGTATCAACAAAATGTGGACAGAAACTCCTACTACGAGCCTTGATTGATCCTGGTTCACAATCATCCTTTGTGACGTCAAAAACTGGTAAACAACTTGGACTTCCAACCCAAAGTATTTTGGCCAGCAGATCTGGTATTGGTGGCACTACTTCCTCAACAGTTCGAAGTAAGGTCATTCTTACAGTTTCGCCAAGATTTCATCGAATTTTACGCTGCTAACGGAGGTACTGATCATGCCCAAACTCACTACGTTGATACCAGATCAGCGGATGCACATAAGCAATTCCAGTCGACTCAGTACATTAAATCTTGCAGATCCCAGTTTTGCAAAACCTGGCAGAATTGATATGATTCTTGGTGCGGATGCCTTCGAAGAGATAATTGAAGAGGGCCTTAGAAAAGAAAATCCGTTACTCGCACAAAAAACGTAGCTTGGCTGGATTTTGTCAGGAAATACCAGACCCAACGCTGAATCAAAATCGAAAACGATATCCTCTCACATATCTATGACAGATTTTCATAAGACAGTGGAAAGATTTTTTGAGATGGATAATGAAGAAGGCGAGAGAGCACCTGCAATAGATGAATTCAGATGCGAAGAACACTTTCAATCAACCCATAGCAGAAATACCAATGGAAGATGTACAGTGCAACTACCATTTAAAGACGAGAAGTACTTAAAACCACTTGGAGAGACAAGAAACAGGGCGTTGTTAAGATACAGACAAGTAAAAAAAGGGTTTGAAAAGAATACAGATTTGAGAAGAACCTACAATGAATTCCTAGAGGAGTATCTTGAGCTTGGTCATATGGACAAAGTTCTACCTTATGTTGGTGATACTCGAAACGTTTTTTACCTACCTCACCATCCGGTTCTTAAAGATGACAGCACTTCTACAAAGCTTCTAGTTGTCTTCGATGCTTCAGCCAAAACATCAGACGGAAGCAGTTTGAATGACCTACTCTACACCGGAACTAAGTTGCAAGAGGATCTATCACAAATTTTGCTGAGATGGAGGAAGCATAAGTACGTTTATACTGCCGACATCGAAAAAATGTTTCGCCAAATAAGCCTTGCAGTGGAAGACCGAGATTTTAAACGTATCCTATGGCGAAAAGATAAAACCCTACTGGTGGGAGAATATTGACTCAACACTGTCACGTATGGAACAGCTAGTGCTACATATCTAGCCGTGAGATGCTTGGTGCAACTAGCAGATGATGAGGTAGAAAAATATCCGCATGCCTCGAATACATTAAAAAATGATTTCTACGTCGACAATATGCTGTGCGGTGATGCCACGAAAGAACAAGCCATGATCCTACAAAAGAAAATAACAAATCTGCTCAAAAAAGGCGGGTTCAATCTAAGAAAATGGACGAGCAACAACGCCGATTTACTAGCCAACATACCTGAAGTAGCGAAAGAAAAGGGTTTGCTACATATTACCGAGGACGCTTCGTTAAAAACATTGGGTATAATTTGGAATCCAGCCCGAGATGAGTTCCAATTTAAGATAGCAGACTTTGACAAATCAAAAAATACTAACGAAGCGACAATTGCAATATCGCAAAAATTTATGATCCTCTACAATGGCTTGGTCCTGTAACAATTCGAGCAAAAATATTGATGCAGGATATATGGAAGTCAGCGATAGACTGGGACCAAGTTCCCTCCGAGAAAATATTAGTTCGCTGGATTCACTTCGAAGGCGAACTACGAAGCTTAGAAAACATCAGAATTCCACGTTGGATTCATTATGCAACTGTAAAGTGTAACTACATGGCTTCTGCGACGCTTCAGAAGCAGCATATGCAGCAGGCTTATAGCAAATCTATTAGCTCTGATGGATCGATTAGGATCACACTTCTTTGTGCAAAAACTATGGTGGCTCCCATAAAGACCAAGATATCATTACCAAAGCTTGAACTAAACGCAGCCGAACGGCTGGGAAATTTGCTTCACCAAACAGCAAATTCGATGTCCATACAAGACACACAGCTATTCGCCTGAAGTGACTCAATGATAACGTTAGGATGAATCAAAAGAGACCCAGCTTCTCTAGATACCTGCGTTGGCAATAGAGTATCAAAGATTCAGAACTTCGAGGGTGGAAAATGGAAATGGAATCACGTAAAGTCAAAGGATAATCCAGCCGACTGTGCTACAAGTGGAATCAGTCCTAATGAATTACAAAATCACGTTAAGTAATGTTTCGGCGGCAGGGAACTTTTAAAGCCAGCCACACCAGGTGTTTTAATCGTAAGTTGCAGCCGATAAAGTATTTTCATAACCTTCAGAAACGAAATGGACTAAGAACGCAAAAAATCCTAGAGTAGAAGAACTAGTCCTCATAAAAAAAATAACACGCCTCCAGCGACTAGCACGAATTCCCAAGGTGCAGCCCGGGTGAGATGGTAAGGTACGAACGGCAACAGTCAGATATCACGGCAATAAACTCAAACAAGTCGGAGTTGTAAATCTATGTCAACTTCCAGTCGAAATCTCTGAAGAGCCCACTGCGGCGCCGGTAGTATCACTTCACACACAAATGTTAAAGGGATCAGTTCCAATACATCTTCCGCAAAAACATACCACTACTATCACTTCTAACATAAGGACTTGCCGACCCAAGGATTCAGCTAGGTAGTAATTCTACTTATAATATTTTGGCGCCAAATGGATGATTCTACATCGAAGAATTGGGGCCCACACAAAAAGTTAGAGGTAACTTGCGTCTAGAAGTGAATTATCCCATAAAGGATATCCTACAAGATGAGAAAGATGTGACGAGCACTTGGAACCAAGTAGAAAATATGTGTCGATAAATGAAAGAGTTATCTGATCTTACACATTGTGAGACCTTACTAATGTGTCTGAATAACCAACGTTTGCTCAAATTCAGGAGAAAGTCTCAAAACCAACGACAACCTCGAGACGACGAAGGGGTCTCTTGGGAAAATTACTTACAACCGTTTTTGGCGTCAACGGTGAAGTCTATCAGAATATCGACACCTTAGAACAAAACCAGCACAACATTTTGCAAACAACCACTCAACAAGCAATGTTACTTAACAACCAAATAACGCAGTCTAATCTTCGAACAGAGAATAAACTTGAACAATTCGGAAATAAAGTCAATCAAGTAATAAGCTCAATAAACGAAATGAATAAATGGTACGTAAAAGTTGACCTCAGCAGAATAAGCACACAAGTGATATGTGCCGTGTTTCGCTTTCTGTGCTAGTTCAATCGGTGCTTACGCGTGTGAAGCCTTTCCTCGAATTTGTGATTCGATTGGGGAAAATACTAGAACGGTGCCTTAAAAAAAGAATCACTGGCGCCCACGGCCCTTCTCTGGGTTGGCCGGACAAGGACCGTTCACCCCTTTTGTGCTGGGGTTTGGTAACGTTTTCTCTACGAGGAAAAACCGTAATAAGACATCCACGAAATTTTAACCGAGAGGCTGGATGCAACCTTTCTTCATTTTGGCTACCTTGTCTACGAAAATAAATCGAAAGACGATCCTTCGAAAACACATTATTAGTCGATAAGCGAAGTACAGGCCGCTCTCAAATTCAAAAAAAAAGATGCAAGCATATTCTATAGAAACCGAAATTGATTGTACCTCCAAAAAAATTTAGGAAATATGAATTCTTCCATCGAAACATAACAATCAAAATCAGCGAATAATTCAAGCTCAGAGAAAAATAATTCGAAAGATGATCCTTCAACAACACATTATTAATCGATAAGCGGAGTACAGGCCGCTTTCAAATTCGAAAAACCAAAAATGCAAACATATTCTATAGGAACCGAAATTGATTGTACCTCCAAGAAATTTTAGGATATATTAATTTTTTCATCAAAACATAACAATCTAAATCAGCCAATAATTCACCCTCAGAGAAAACAATTTAAAAGACGATCCTTCGACAACACATTATTAATCGATAAGCGGAGTATAGTTCATTACCTTACATAAAAGGTACTACAGAGCGGATCGGTAAGGTACTCAGGAAAGTCGACATACGTACTACGTACTCTACGGCATCTGCGCTTCAAGCTTTCTTAGGAAACCAAAAAGACAAATCCCACTGGAAATGGAGGGCATTTACTAGGTACTCTGCGGGTTTTGCAACAAAGTCTTCATCGGAGAAACAGGAAGGACCATCAGAACAAGGATTCGTAGACATCAACGCTGCCAGTGCTGCCAGATTTGCAAACCTAAGAAATCGTACCATACCATAAAAAAAACGTACAGAGGAAGACTTTATCGTACAATTCACTTTAATGTTAAATGGTATCAGTCAAACATGGAAGTGTTCTATACACACAACATATTTAAATGGAGCAAACCCTTTAGACGCCCAGAAATTAGTAATTTTGTAAGCATTTTACTTTATTATTTATAATACAGTATTGTTATCGATTTTGAAGAACAAAAAAATGTTGCCCTCAAAAATTTTTTCCACGTTTCATGACTAGTAGACACGATAAAAGCAATAAAAATTTTCAACCTGTCTGTCCGCCGTACGCCGTACGTCGACCGCCCCACGCAAAATCGTTTGAAGGCTTGTAGCTCTTAAACCAGTAGAGCTATTAAATTAAAATTTTTTCTCTGAATAGGCTGGATCGACCTCTTGAATTGACATTATTTTCTGGGGAAGTGGTGTGAGGGGAAGGTAGGAAAGCGTTTGAGACGGAAAATTTTGGTTTCTAGATCTCAGCAACCGCTTATGTTAGGAGACTGAAACTTGAAATTTCTATAGAGCTTTGATGGTGGACCCATTTGCAAGAAAATTGATGATATGGGTGAAGGGGTGTGGGAGTGGAGGGGGAAACAATGCGTCCGAAACGCAAAAAAGTCGAGATCGACCCAATCTAAAATCCATATCTCCTAAACCGTTAATGGCAAGCAATTCAAACTTAACAAATATCTGAAGTCATACTAAGAAAGTAGATTGAAACAAAATTTTTGGGTGGGGTAGAGGCGTTCTGGGGTTGGGGGTGAAAAACTTTAGATTTTGATATCTCACAAACCAATTGCACCATTAGTTACCATGTAAACGTGCGCTCCGATTAGTGTCTAAGTTCGCGATTGAATTACCATCAAACTAGGCAAAAATAATTCGGTTGTGTAGTGCTCCCGTAATGGTCCGGTCCTCCGCTTGATCGGAATTCAGGAATTACGCTGCTATTCGTGTGGGAAGCTACGAAAATTGGTGCAGAATTACAAGAAAAAAAAGAAAAAAAAAAGCCAGAGCTGAAATTTCACTCACACTACTGTGCGTGTAAGTGGTGTGATTAAGGGGCTTCTTGCCATTTGTCTGTCATAACAGGCGGTGGTGGGATTCAAAGGGCCTCTTACTTCGCCTTAGAAGTGACGTTTCCGACAGGTTGTAGTGTCTTTTTGTGTTTGAATTTGTAATTTCGATCTTGTGTTGCTTAATCGGAATTCGGAAAGTACGCTGCAATTCGTGTGGGAGGCTACGGAAATTGGTGCCGAAGCACAAAGAAAAATTCCAGAGCTGTGAATTTCACTCTCACTGCTGTGCGGGTAAGTGGTGTGATTAAGAGGCTTCTTGCCATTTGTCTCTTCGAAACAGGCAGTGGTGGGATTAAAGGGCTTCTTACTTCGCCGCAGTAGTGACGTCTCCGACTAGTTGTAGTGACTTCTCGTGTTGGTTTTCTTTTTAATTTCGATTTTGTGCCGTGCATTGGGTTGAGGCGTTTCAGCACATTGCAATAAAGTCGCAATCGCGTCGGTTCGCTGAAGTGGTGAAATTAAGAGGTTTCTTGCCATTTGTTTGTTTGAAATAGGCAGTGGTGGGATTTCAGGCCTCTTACCTTCGCCGCAGTGGTGACGTTTCTAATTTCTTGTGATGACTTGTGTTGACTTCTTGCATTTTTCTTTTCGTGGGATCCAAATGAGGAAAACCAACCAAAAGTCCAACAAACTAGCCAAACCAAACGCAGGTAAGGTGTTAAATACGACGAGGGGCTGCACCGATAAGCCTGGCTCTCTGTCTAGCGCTGATGGCAATCAGCCATCTAGCCCGATGAGCGCTGAGTCTGTAGATGGTCTGAAAGTGCAGGAGCAGGCCGGTGCAAGTACTGCTTCATCTTTCCGACCCAGGTGTGAATCGACTGGGGCCCAGTCCTCGGTTAATTCATCACCCTCATCCTCTCCTCCCTCTCCTCTTCCTGATAACCTTTCCTTATCCCACGGCAACCCTCCTTCACCCTCGACTTCGGTCGGTACCGGCTGCTCCGATTTGGCCAAGCTGAATCTGGGGCAAGATTCTGATGAGGAGGACGAAGACCTGAACGATACAGTAGTATCGGTCAACGTTCTGGGCGGTGTGGACGCATCTTCTGCACCACCCACGGCGACGAATGAGTCAGCGGGAGCATCCTCCGCTACTCAATCATTTTCATCCGCTGGTAAGGTTCGGGGCCTAGCGGCTCGAATCCGTAACAATAGAAAACTGGCTCGGAGAGCAATTAAAGCGTTTGGGAGCATCGAACCGAGCGATTTATTGCTTACCCAGTCCAATAGACTGAACTGGGCAAGGGAGTTTCTTCGGACACACCCTCCATTGGAAGAGTCGTCCGAGGTGGAGAAAACGGTACCCTCATCGGTTAAGGCTGGTGGGCAGAAAAAGCGAATAAGGTCGTGTGAAGGTGAGCAAAGCCAGGCGAAGAAGTCAAAACCTACCACAGTGTGGCAGCCTACTATCTCATGGCCGAGTTTGCGTCCAACGTCAGACATACCGGAGGAGTTTCATGTGGCGATAAGGGATGTGAGCGTCTCTGACTACAGAATCTCCAGGGAACGATGGGCTCTGGTAGAGTCCGCAATCACGGACCAGGTGCTGACTGATAGTGTGGAGGGAGCAGTTACCTTTGCCATCGATGAGATAGCATGGTATAAGGGAGTGCGGACCATGATCTGCAGGGATGAACAGACGCTGAAAAGACTCTCACGCTACGTCTCGAAGATCAGAAATCTGTGGGACGGGGCCACTTTCGATGTGGTACCGAAGTCATCGCTCGTAAGGCCGCAGACGTGGGTTTGGCTTCCGGGACCACCGTATGAGGATGCGAAGACTCTCGGTCTTCTGAGAGCACAGAACTCGGACGTTCCGATGGCGGGACTAAGTATCGCCAAGAGGGACCCACCAGCCAATGGGGGACAGCGTCTTCTACTGGTGTGGGATAAGGAGGCAATCCCTGCCCTTGAGAAGAAGAAGTGGGAACTGCACTACGGATGCAGCAGGACGTCTGTAAGGTTCCCACAGAGCGAAACGATAACGAAGGAGGCCAATGATGAAGGTACTACAACTTAACCTTCATCATAGCAAAGCCGCATCCGGCAATCTCTTGAGACTGCTAGATTTGTGTAAAATCGATGTGGCTCTCCTACAAGAACCCTGGTTGGTAAACAATCGGATACAGGGTCTGAAATGTAAAGAATTTGATCTGTTCTTCTCGAAGGACTCAGGTAAGCAGAGAACTTGTACTCTGATTAGGAGAGGGAGTAATTCCTTTCTCCTGAACAATTACAACAGCGGCGACCAGACGACGGTGAAGATAGAGGGACCAGATGGTAGCGGCTTCATTGTCACCTCTCTCTACTTACCGTATGGCAGTGAAGAAGCCCTACCCTCTGATGGGTTCAGACACTTGGCCAGAATGGTGGAAAGGAAAAAGATTAGCATCGTGGTGAGATGCGACACTAATGCTCACCACACTCAATGGGGAAGCAGTGATATCAACAGCAGGGGTGAGTCACTTTTTGAATATATCTGCTCTTCCAGACTTATATTATGCAACAGAGGGGATGATCCCATGTTTGTTGTTAGAAATAGGAGGGAGGTCTTGGACATAACTTTAAGATCAAACTATGGCACGAAGTTTGAAGTCGTGAACTGGTCAGTCTCAGGAATGGAATCCTTCTCAGATCATAGAATAATTATGTTCTCAGTATCTTGCGATATGGTGCGGGGGAACTCCTCCCGTAACATCAAAAGAACGAACTGGGAGAATTTTGTAGGGATAGTTAGAAGCAACATTAGGCAGGAAACCGGCAGCTTAAGCAGTGCGGAATTAATCGACAGGGAGGTGGAGATGATTTCGGAAACCTTAATGACTGCGTTTAGATCAACTTGTCCACTTTCAAATGGAGGTGGAAAGGGTGGTCCGAAGTGGTGGTCTAAGGAACTTGAAATTCTAAAAGGAAGGGCGAGGAGGCTTTTCAAGAAAGCTAAAAGAACTCAGAGTGATTCGGACTGGGATGTATACAGACTTAGTCAAAAAGAATTTAAATCGTCACTGAACTTTGCCAAGCGAAGTTCATGGAGGAAACTCTGCGAGGAAAAAAAATGTGTTAATGAAGCATCTAGATTGCGCAGGATCCTCTCCAAGGACCCTAGTGTTCCTCGGTACTTGACGAGGAGCGACGGATCCTGGACGGAATCGAGTCAGGAAAGTCTAGATCTGCTTATGGAGGCACACTTCCCAGGGTGTATCTCGGAGGTTGAGAACACCTCTTGGATCTCCCTGTGGCGGACGCTGCCATTGTGAATCGGACAATCTCTCTTGAAAAAGTAAGGTGTGCGGTAATGTCCTTCTCTCCCTTTAAGTCTCCTGGAGTGGACGGTCTGGTGCCCATTATGCTGCAGAAGACCATGCCACTTATTGGTCCTTCCTTGATGAGGATCTTTAGAAGTTGTTTAACTATCGGGTATGTCCCGAAGATGTGGCGTGAAGTCAGGGTGATCTTTATTCCCAAGGCTGGTAAGCCAAGCCACACCCTGGCTAAGGACTTTAGACCCATTAGTCTATCATCGTTTTTGCTGAAAACAATGGAGAGATTGATGGATTATTATCTCAGATGTGTTCTGGACGCGAGAGGCTTCTTCGCTTCTCATCACGCCTATATGAAGGGAAAATCTGTCGAAACGGCCTTGCATGAGGTCGTCTCCACGGTAGAAAAATCTCTGAATGTTAAAGAGTATACTCTAGCAGCGTTTCTGGATATTGAGGGTGCCTTCAATAACGTGGAGACAAGCGCGATCGCGAGGGCATTGAATAGATTGGGTGTTGACTCATTCGTTTCGGGCTGGATTGTGTCGATGCTGGGGGATAGAATTATAAACTCCTCTCTGGGGGATGGTTTTGGTAGAATGAAGGCAACACGGGGAACCCCACAGGGTGGGGTGCTCTCTCCACTGCTGTGGGTCCTAGTGGTTGATGAAATCTTGCATGATCTATCTTTGACTGGAGTCAAGGTGGTTGCATACGCAGATGATATCGTTCTGATGGTGAGAGGAAAGTTCCTGGACACATTGAGCGATCTACTAGAAGTTGGGCTCAAATCATTGAGCAGGTGGGCTGGTAACTGCGGTCTCAACATCAATCCGGAGAAAACCGACCTAATCCTCTTTACGAGGAAAAAAGACCGAGAATTCAGGCTCCCACGCTTGAATGGCGTTACCATCCCGCTCTCACATTGTTTGAAGTACTTAGGTATCTATCTTCATCCTAGGCTGAACTGGAAACTTACGATTAACGACAGGATCAAGAAGGCATCGAATGCTTACTATGCTTGTCAGAAAATGGTAGGGAAAACCTGGGGCCTCAAGCCGAGGATAGTACACTGGTTGTACATCACGGTAGTTAGACCTGTTCTTACTTACGGGTCCCTGGTGTGGTGGCACTCATTGGAAGTTGGAACCAACAGGAGCGCCTTGAGTAGAATTCAAAGAATGGCACTCATTGGTATCACTGGGGCCTTACGTACCACGGCCACGCAGGCTCTGGAGGTAATGCTGCACGTGATCCCGTTGGAAATAGCGGTAAAATTGCTTTGCGTCCCCGCGAGGCAGGCTATTGGTTGGGCGGCAGTGTGGGTCACTCCAGGATCTTGACAATTTCGCTGTGCTCCGCCATGCCGGAGCACACCGACTACAGGACTCCGTCTTGTAGTTTTGAACATTCCTATGTGGTAAATATTCCCACCAGGCTGGAGTGGCGATCTGGGAGCACCTCAGACACGGTGGCTATATACACTGATGGCTCAAAGACAGAAAGCGGCACGGGTGCGGGAGTGTACTCTTGTGATCTCGACATTATGGAATCGTTTAGGCTACCGGATAGCTCGAGCGTGTTTCAGGCCGAGATTTATGCGCTGACAAAAGCACCGGAAATAATTGTGCGAAAACAGTGCGCGAATGGTACAATAACCATTTATGTTGACAGCCAAGCTGCCATCACGGCTGTTGAGGCGCATATTACTAAGTCTAGGCTTGTGGAGGAATGCAAAAGAATATTACAGATAGTGGGTATGAATAACAACCTGAGGATCTCCTGGATTCCTGGTCACAGTGATTTCCCTGGAAACGAAAAGGCAGACGAGCTTGCCAGAAGGGGGTCGGAGATGAGCATGGAGCTCGCCGATGAATCGGTTCTTTGTCCGATTGAGTGCGTAAAGGAATTGATTGATACTGAAGCGTTCAGACAGATGGAGGCTACATGGGTGAATCTCTCGGGATGCAGGCAAGCAAGAATCTGCTGGCCGAAACTCGATAGGAGGAACTCTAGCTTCATTTTGTCTCTGGGCAGGGACATGTGCAGACAACTTGTGGGGGTCCTGACGGGACACTGTCCCTTTGGGGTACACGGAGAAAGAATAGGAATACCAATGGCGGACCTATGTCGCTGTGGTGATGAAAATATTGCACCGACCCTGGAGCATCTGGTGTGAATGCGAAAGTCTGGCACGTACCAGATATCGGTACTTGGGGAAATTCTCCTTAACCGATATATCAGAACTTGCGATGATTCCCCTATGGAGACCTTTTTCTCTTCATAAGGAAGAGTAATATTTGGAATCAGTAGTCTAGATTCCGGTTTTTAATACGAGGGGACCACAATGGATCCGCAGTGATCTCTCGTGATGGACTGTGGCAATGTGCTTCAGTCCACCCTTCTCAACCTAACCTAACCTAATTGCACCAGAAAAACCAAATTCGGTTTAAATATGAGCTTTGATAAATAAAGATTGCTCAAAGTAAAATCATTGAAGGGGGAAGTGAAGGGGATAAGAATTTTTCAAAATTAACTCGCTTCATATCTCACTCAATAACAGTGCAAGGTTGATGATATAAAATCCATATATTTTCACGATTTTCGTCATATCTACTAGATCTTTCGAAGTATTGAGTTCATTTTTCTTCTACGGATTCTTCATGTGAATACCTAGCCGGTATTTTCAAGATTTTTTGAAATTTGACCCCTAAGTGGGTGTAAAATGGCTATATACGTTTTCATGAATTCCACCATATCTCTCAGGTCTGATCAGATATCGAATATTTTTTCACTTCCCCAGGCTTGTTTAATAATCACCTTTTTCAACCTCTAGACCGCATCCCGGAATATAATTCATATGTTACACCCGATTCTAACCGCATCCCGAATTTTTTGTTAGGTTTTCAGTCACATAGTAACATACACCGCATCCCCGAATTGAACGCGTTCTGAACTTCTCCCGGAAAAATAATAAAGTTGCGCCCAGACTGTTGGCATATTTTTTTTTATGGTGATAAAAGAATCATCTCATTTAAAGATTTTGACATGATATAATTACAACATTCAAGTGTTTTTTTTACAAAACAAAATGGCGTTTTTATAGGATTTTCCTTTAGATGACTTTCGTTGTGTTACATCGAAAACTGCTCCATTTGTCATATTTATTCTATTGATCTTACAACTGAAAACTAAAATATTTTTGGGAGAAAAACAGATGAATGGAAAGGATATACCTTAACCAAAAAAATAAAATAAAAAAAAAGATGTGAGGCTTTTCTCTCAAATGTTAATTTTACTTTATTATTTATAAAACAGTATGTCGAATATTTTTGATACAGTTTTTACCCCAAAAAAGTGGTTTATTTACACGATATCCTCAAAATCTTAGGTATATCCTTCCGATATTTATATAGACAGAAAGCTCCCAATTAACGAAATCAATCCATAACCTTTTGAGCTACAATAGGAGCAGTTATTGAAGATCTAGTTTTGAGATTATCGCGTTTAAAGTTTCAATACGGGAAAACTATTAGTTTTAGAGACTTACCGAATCATCGATTCCAGGTGCATATAAGAAACCTTCAACTTCTAACTCACTCACACCGTAACTTGTATTCCCTTGCATATATCTGTGAATTCATTCCCTTTATAATATCCTTTTTTAGAACATTTTCGAGCAGGCGCGAACGCAGAAAATTTTTTCGGGTGTGGGGGGGGGGAGAATACTTATTATAAATATCAATTTGTATTTGACCTCATTTTTGCAAGAGTATTCTAGTACTTCTAGGCTAGAGCTTAAAAGGAGGTCTCTCATGGGACTAATTCTGGAGTACTCGTCCAACTATTACAAGTTCCGTGGCTGACCCTGGAGTACTCTCCAGGCAGATGCGAGGACCTCGTTTTCTCGTCCATTTGATTTCCTTTTTTTAAGAGCGTGTCCATTGAAATCTGATCTCCACTGTAACTCACAAGGAATCATTTAAGGGCTTACATACACCTAAAATTTTAAAATAAAACTTGTTTCCTACAGATTTTCATTTGTTATGGACTTTTTTTTAATAAAAATAATGTTTATGTTTATAATCATTTTTCAAATTTGTCGGTTCTCAGCGCGGACAGGTGTACGTGAGCTCTTAAAAACGGTTGTTCTTTAGAAATGCTAGATCACCTCGCCTTCCCCTTTTTTGATCCTCCTTTTACTTTATTATTTTAATAATTAAGTATTGTGATTGATTTTTTAAAAAAAAAAATTTGCTACACTCAAAATTTTTATTTTCACGTTTCATAACTAGTAGACGCGAAAAAAGCAATAAAAATTTTCAGTCCGTCTGTCCGCCGTACGCCGTACGGCGTCCGCCGTACGCAAGATCGTTTGGAGGCTCGTAGCTGCCAAACGCTTTGAGATATTAAATTGAAAATTTTTTAACCAATAGACGGGGTAGGCGCCTTGAAGTGACCAAATTTTTAGGGGTGGGGGTGTGAGGGGGAAGGAGGGGGAAGTGTTTTAGACCAAAAATTTTGGTTTCCAGATCTCAGTAACCCCTTATGTTAGGAAGCTGAAACTTGGAATTTCTATAGAGCTCTGATAGTAGACCCATTTGCAGAAAAATTGTCAATATTGATCAAGGGGTGTGGGAGTGGGGGGAAATGTAATGCGTCCGAAACCCAAAAAAGGTGAGATAGACACATTCTAAAATCCATATCTCCTAAACCGTTAATGGCACACTATTCAAACTTAAAATATATTTGTAGTTATACTAGGAGAACAGAATGGAGAAAAATTTTGGGTGGGGGAAGTTGTGTATGGGGGTGGGGGGTGAAAAACTTAAGATTACGATGTCTCATGAACCAATTGCTCTAGAAAAATAATATTTGGTTTGGGTATAAAGGTTGACAAAAAAAGATTGATCAAAGTAAAATTTTTTAAGTGGGAGGTGGAGCATAGAAGTGGAGGGGATGAGAATTTTGCAAATCAAACACATTTCATATCTCAAGAACAGTTTAAGATAGATGCTTAGAATTTTTACCAGAAGTAGCGCTAAATAAACCCTAGCAGGGAAAAAAGTTTTGATGTTTGTGGAAAGGAAAAAGTTCCGATGCTTATATCTTGAGAACCTGTAATGATATAAGCATTAAACTTGGTATTTAGATAGAGCTATAGTAGCGGAATGTTGGAAAAATACAATTTTTTTTAGGGGTATTATGCTACGGGGGTAGGGGGTGTTTTTCCTAACTATTAAACGGTTTATGGTAGAAAGTTGAAACTCGGTGTGTATATGTAAATCAACTAGAAAAGTAATTGTGATGAAAAAAAATTTAAATATTCATTGGCGTTTAGAAAGGGGGGGCAAAAAAAATTATTTGTAAATATAATAGATATAAAATTCATATATTTTCACGATTTTCGTCATATCTACTAGGTCTTTCCAAATATTGAATTCATTTTTATTCTACGGATTCTTCGTATGAATACCTAGAATGCGTTTTCACGGTTTTTTGAAATTCGACCCCTAAGGATAGTGTGGTACAAGTGGGGGTGTTTTTCCTATATATGGGACGGCTTAAGCTACAATGTTGAAACTCGGTGTGTATATGTAAATCGACTAGAAAGGTAATTGTGTTAAAAAAAAAATTGAATATTCATTGGCGTTTAGAAGGGGGGGGGGGCAAAAAAAATATTTGTATATATAATAAATATAAAATGCATATATTTTCACGATTTTCGTCATATCTACTAGGTCTTTCCAAATATTGAATTCATTTTTATTCTACGGATTCTTCGTATGAATACCTAGAAAGTGTTTTCAAGGTTTTTTGAAATTCGACCCCTAAGGGTAGTGTGGTACAAGTGGGGTGTTTTTCTTAAATATGGAACGGCTTAAGCTACAATGTTGAAACTCGGTGTGTATATGTAAATCAACTAGAAAAGTAATTGTGATAAAAAAAAATTTGAATATTCATTGGCGTTCAGAAGAGGGGGGGGGGGCAAAAAAAAATATTTGTAAAAATAATATATATAAAATGCATATATTTTCACGATTTTCGTCATATTTACTAGGTTTTTCCAAATATTGAACTCATTTTTATTCTACGGATTCTTCGTATGAATACCTAGAAAGTGTTTTCAAGGTTTTTTGAAATTCGACCCCTAAGGGTAGTGTGGTACAAGTGGGGGTGTTTTTCTTATATATGGAACGGCTTAAGTTACAATGTTGAATCTCGGTGTGTATATGTAAATCAACTAGAAAAGTAATTGTGATAAAAAAAAATTTTAATATTCATTGGCGTTCAGAAGAGGGGGGGGGGCAAAAAAAAATATTTGTAAAAATAATATATATAAAATGCATACATTTTCACGATTTTCGTCATATTTACTAGGTCTTTCCAAACATTGAATTCATTTTTATTCTACAGATTCTTCGTATGAAAAACGTAGAAAGCGTTTTCAAGGTTTTTTGAAATTCGACCCCTAAGGGTAGTGTGGTACAAGTGGGGGTGTTTTTCCTATGTATGGAACGGCTTAAGCTACAATGTTGAAACTCGGTGTGTATATTATAGAATGCATATTTTCCCACGATTTTCGACATGTCTACTACCTAGTCCCAAATAATGAATTTAATTTTATTCTATGTATTCTCCATATGAATACCAAGACAGTTTTTTCAAGATTTTCTGAAAATTGACCCCTAAGGTGGTGTAAAGTGATTGTGTACTTTTTCATAAACTATTCCATATCTCTCAGATCCAATCAGATTTTCACTTCCATGATCTTGTTCTTTTTGATAGGTTTTCAGTCACATAGTAGCCTACACCGCATTTCAGAATTGAACGCGTTCCTAACTTCTGCCGGAAAAATAATAAAGTTACGCCCAGATTGTTGGCAGATTTTTTATACTCTAGATGAAATCATATAGAGTATTATAAGTTTGATCCAGCCGAAAATTATGTAACGCATAGAACCAAGCCTCGGACGAAAAAAAGTTATCCTTTTTTTTTTGTTTATTTGTGGCCAAAAACCTCAAATCCGCTTGACGACCGTCCGTCCGTACGTCTGTCTGTCTGTGAACACGATAACTCAAGAACGCCTTGACCTAGGATCTTGAAATTTTGAATCTGAGTGTCTGATTGAATTTGTAAACCTAAGTTCGTTAACCGGCAAAATCGTCCAACTCCTTCGGGTAGCTCCCATACAAAATGTCCTTAAAACACGTATTCAAGAGTATTGGCCGATAACTTCATAACGGTTTAAGCTACGACTTGGACATTTTGTATGTGCTAATTTTTTAATACTTTTAGCTAAAGGTATGATTATGAAGAAAATCCTATTAGTCCTTCGAGTGGCTGCCATACAAAAATCCTATTAAAATATCTTCATTCAATTTACGAAACTCAATATAACTCAAGTAATCGTTTAGCTATGAATTCAGAATTTTGTACAAATTAGTTTTCAGTGAATACAAAGTTCGAGTTTACCAATCAGCGAAATCATTTAACTCCGTCTGGTACCTTCCATATTAAATCTCCTTAAAACATGTGTTCAAGAATATTGACCGATAACTTCGGAATTCCTAAAGCTACGACTTTGAAATCTTGTATACGTTGGTTTTTCAATAGTTGGAGCTAAGTCTATGCTTATGAAAAAAGTCCTTTAAGCCTTTCGGGTAGCCGCCATACAAATATCCTACCAAAATGAAATTGTGCACAAATTAGTTTTGAGTGAAAACAAAGTTTGAGTTTACTAGGCAGATAAATCCTTTTGCTCCTTCTGGTACCTGCCATATAAAATGTCCTTAAAACATGTGTTCAAGAATATTGGCCGATAGCTTCAGACAGGTTTACGCTATGGTTTTAAAATTTTGCATGTTCTAATTTTGCAATAGTTGATGCTAAATGTATTCGAGTGGCTGCCATGCAAATATCTTGTTTAAATATCTTCATTTAATCCACGAAACTCACTTTAACTCAAGAAATCGTTTAGCCACGAAGTTTAAATTTTCTACAAATAAGATTTAAGCAAAAAGGAAGTTAGACTGCGTTTGTCAGTGAAATTTCTTGACTCCTTCGAGTAGCTTTTATACAAAAAAAATCCTTGAAAAGACAGTGTTCTAGAAAATTTGTCAGTGGCTTCACAACGATTTTAGCTGTTTGTTTAAAATTTTGTATACGTTAGTTTTCCAATAGTTGAAGTTAAATGTATATCTTTGAAAAAAATCCTATTAGTCCTTCGCGTAACAGCCATACAAATATCCTTTCCAAATCAAAATGTCTTCACTTAATTTATGGAACTCACTATAACTCAAGTAAACGTTTAGCTGTAAATTTAGAATTTTGTACAAATTAGTTTTGAGTGAAAACGAATTTCCAGTTTACTAGTCAGCAAAACCCTTTCACTCCTTCTGGTACCTTCCATCCAAAAAATCCTTAAGATACGTATTCAATAATATTTTCCCATAACTTTTGAACGCGTCAAACTACGAATTTGAAATTTTGTACACATTAATTTGTGGATTGTTCCAAGAAAATTGATAAATATACAAAAAATCGAGTGAGTCTTTCCTGCACCTACATGTGAATGTCCTTCAAAAATTACATTTTTTCCCGATACGATGGCACACCCAGTTCAAGAAATGATTTTAAACATTGATGATATTGTTTTTAAGTTTCAGCTAGCAACTGAATGGAGGTGCTTAATAAAGGATATACAACATGCACATACATAATTCTACTTTAGCCCCAACTACAATATAAATCGGAGTTCAGCATCATCTAGAGTATTATACGATTGGCTTGCAGCCGATCGTGACAGCAGTATGTTTTTCGTTGCAATCTGATCTTAAATCTAAGTACAGTGGAATTATTTAAAAATCACACTGCAGTCACGATCGTTGCAAGCCAATACTCTAGATGAAATACTGAACTGATACTGGAAATGAAGTAGAATCAGAACTGCATTGTCTTTTATTAATTATTAAACTCATTTGGTTGCAACTAGGAACTGCATAAAAGAAAATTTCATATACATTTTAAATTTGAAGGATTTTCACATGGAATGTGCATGAAGGACTACTCACTCGATCTCTAGCATACTTGTCCTTTTACCTGCATCCATTTAATTAATTCGTACAAAATTTCAAATTCCTAGTATAGACTAGTGAAACTTCACTCAAATTTATACAAAACTCCGAAATTGTGACTGAACGAGTGAGATATAGTGAGTTCCGTAATTTAAGTGAAGACATTTTTATAGGATATTGGTATGGCAGCTATACAAAGTACTAAGTAATGTGATTTCTCTATGATCATTTTTTGACAGGATTTTTGTATACCAGCCACTCGAAGGTCTGGTGGGATCTTGCATATTCATTCATTTAAATACAAAGTTTGAAAATTCAATGTATACAAAATTAAGAATTCATAGTTCCCAAAGTTATTGGCCAATATTCTTGAACACGTAATGATTTTTTGTATGGCAGCTACCCGAAATAGTAAGACGACTTAGCCTAACAAATTGGACGAAACAAACTTTTTATTTCCGTGGAGTTTAGGTCTCGCTACACTGGAAAAATTTCGCAAGCCAAATTCAGAATATTTCCGAAACTAACTATTGTGTATGGTGAAAATATTCATTAAAAAATATTTTATTTAAACTTCCCTCTCATTCTGAGACTAACTTCACTCTGCTGCACAGGGTGTTATAGATAATAGACTTCCTTAAGGCCCCATAAGCATGTTAAATGCATTTTTGTTGATTTATGACTGTTTTCATGCCAATTTTTCACGTTAATGGCAACAAAAAAAAAATAAAGCTACACCACTTTATTAGCTGGTATGTAAACTAGGTCGTCCATAGACAAAAAATTCAAAACTGTTCTTGGAAAAATTGCTATAATTGAACCTCGAACACTTTTTAAAATGCGTAAATTCTAATTTTATAATGTTACATTTCCTATTTCTTGAATAATTAACATATCATTTTCTTTAATATAATACTAGAAAAAATCTTAAAGAATAGCTACATAGATCAAATTTAAAAAAAAAAAAAATTATTAATAATATGAAGTCAAACTGAAGCAATATATCACGATTTTCATGGCAGGAATTACATAAGAAGACCACATTTCATTTAAAAGTATCATAGATAGTATAATTATTTGGTATATCCAGAAGATAAATCAATAAAAAAAGATATTTTAGACGTATTGTCCACGCCAAATTGCACGAACGAAAAACGATTTCAATCGATTAAAATCCTATCAAGAAAGAAAAAGTCAAAATGGGATAAACAAATTTCACACCGTAAATGTGAAATTTGACACAATTTCTTACATTCAAGTGGAAAAAGCCCTAAAAGTGTTTTGCCGTAAAGTGACTATATATCAACAACCAGGACGATAATGCTAAAACACGCGTACACCATAAACACCAAAAACACTGAAAGAACTAAAACTAAACACAATTTTATTAGCTCAAATCAGATATTTTTAAATTACGACTGTGTGATAGAATCGACACTTTCGATGGAAATTCTCAAACCGAATGGCGACTTGAAACATTAACATTCCTGGAAAAAATTAAACTCACAAATGTTCTTCATAATCCCATTTTCATCCATTTGGAGCGAAAAAAAAATCTGCCAACAGTCTGGGCGCAACTGTATTATTTTTCCGGCAGAAGTTCAGAACGCGTTCGATTCGGGGATGCGGTGTATGTTACTATGTGACTGAAAACCTAACAAAAAGTTCGGGAAGCGGTTAGGAAAGGGTGTAACATATGAATTAAATAATTGGGTCATATTCCGGGATGCGGTCTAGAGGTTGAAAAAAACAAAACTTAAAAATAGGTGATTATTAAACAAACCTGGGGAAGTGAAAAAATATTCGATATCTGATCAGACCTGAAAAACATGGTGGAATTCATGAAAAGTATACAACCAGTTTACACCCTCTTAGGGGTCGAATTTCAATAAATCTTGAAAACACTTTTTAGGTATTCACATGAAGAATCCGTAGAAGAAAAATGAACTCAATATTTCGAAAGACCTAGTAGATATGACGAAAATCGTGAAAATATATGCATTTTATACTAACCGATATTTTTTTTTGCCCCCCCCCCCCCCTTCTGAACGCCAATGAATATTTGAATTTTTTTTATCAGAATTACTTTTCTAGGGTATTTACATATACGTACCGAGTTTCAACTTAACAGTATAAGCCGTTCTAAAGTTAGGAAAAACACCCCCCACCACCGTACCATACTACACCTAAAAAATTTTATTTTTCCACCATGCCACTACTATAGCTCTATCTAAATACCAAGTTTCAGCTTCCTATCATTATAGATTCTTAAGATATAAGCATCGGAACTTTTTCTTTCTCACCCTTCCCCACCCTAACCCTCTACACCCACACCCCCAAATTTTTTTGCCCTACTAGGGTTCTATTAGGCCTACTTCTGGTAAAAATTTGAAGCAACCATCTTACACTGTTATTGAGATATGAAACGTGTTATTTTTGAGAAATTCTTATCCCCTCCACTTACGTACTCCCCCGCCCCCTTCAAAGATTTTACTTTGAGCAATCTTCATTTATCAAGCTTTGTATCCAAACCGAATTTTGTTTCTCTGGTGCCACTGGTTTGGGAGATATTGTAATGTTAAGTATTTCAACCCCCACCCAAAAATTTTGTTTCAATCTACTCTCCTAGTATAACTACAGATATTTGTTAAGTTTTAATTGCTTGCTATTAACGGTTTAGGAGATATGGATTTTAGAATGTGTCGATCTCGACTTTTTTGCGTTTCGGACGCATTGCTTCCCCCTCCACTCCCACACCCCTTCACCCATATCTGTTTTTTTTTTGCAAATGGGTTCATTATCAAAGCTCTACTGAAATTCAAAGTTTCAGCTTCCTAACACAAGCGGTTCCTGAGATCTAGAAACCTAAATTTTTCGTCTAAAACGCTTACCCCGCCTTCCCCCTTACACCTCCTCCCCTGAAAATAATGTCAATTCAAGGGGTCCACCAAGTCTATTCTTAGAAAAAATTTAAATTTAATAGCTCCACTGGTTTGAGATCTACGAGCCTTCAAAGATTTTGGGACGGTCGACGTACGGCGTACGGCGTACGGGGTACGGCGTACAGACGGAGTGAAAATTTTTATTGCTTTTTTCGCGTCTACTAGTCATGAAACGTGGACAAAAAAATTTTGAGGGCAGCAAATTTTTTTTTTTCTTAAATCGATAACAATACTGTATTATAAATAATACAGTAATAAAAGTGGCGTTTTTCTCCATAAATTTGTTAAAAACCTCCTTTTTTGCTCCATTGATAATAATATTAAACTATTAGATACCTCAATATTTACCCTTTGAATGAATTTTCCACGAACTTCCTACTAGGTAACTATCATATCACTACATCATAGGCGCGCTGTGGCCTAAAATCTGGCAGGGGCCAGGGTCCGAATGGCTCAGAACATACGACTTTTTCCGAAAGGCTCACATGATTTTCATACAAGTTCATCCTTTTTGTGTTTACACATTGGGTAATCGTACAAATGATTAGGCTTATACCACGTTTCCACTAAACCTTAATCTCGCGATTAAGAGAACTAGATTAAGCACGCAGGGACGTTATTTGTGGGGTGAGGGGGCATTTGCCACATTTGTTATATATAATATAGGAAAATACCAAATCCCCCTCTCCCCCCACAAATGACGAGGCAGTGGAAACATGGCATTAGGCTACGACTTTGAAATGTTAATACGCTGTTTTTCCAATGATGATTTGATTTGATCAATTTCTTAACAGGCATAAGGATAAATTGTCTTTAAGAAAACCGATGGGAACATCATACTCGTATGCTTGTGACCATGGATTTAATAGCGAAGTAGTTTAAAAAATGTTTGACATCTTACTTTTATTATGGCTCCCAGGGGACCATATTACTAACACATTATCTGAAATTGTTATATTGGAGGCGCTTATGTGCACGAAAATTTTCATATATCTTAGTTTCAAGTGCAACGAGGTTAAGTACACTAGTACGTGTAAGCGCATACAATTTGACACGGCCAAGTGCACATGTAAAACCTATTTTTACTTTCTTTTTTAGCAAGCACAATTCGACCCATTAACCATTTCAGTAAATAGGGATTCCCCGAAAATCAGACGTTTTAGGCGTTGGTCGTCATGCTTAAATCGAATCACTAGTTGTCATTTCTAACACATGTGAGTTTATGTCATGTCCGTTTGCGAAATGAGAAAATTGTATTTTTTTCGGCTAATACGATAGCCTTTATACAACCATTGGACGATGGTATTATAATATTTGCACTTTTAAAGCACAGATATTAGGCGTGTTTTAATGCTCTGCTGAGTAGGATAGTACATCATAAGTATACGTGAAACAACAACAACATCCAGGATAGTAAACCCACTAATTTTACTAGGTTACATATCCTATCTCGGAGAGAATGAAATGGTGTGAGCCTAGGATGAATTCGCTTTAATTCGCTTTACTCGTTTCGATTTTAATGGTTGGCAGCACAACAGAAATGCAACTGAACTGCAATTGAATAAGATCCGATGACAGTTATATTACCGTAAGTTTTGCAGCCCAAAAAGGACAAATATTTTTTTTAAATTTTTGGTAAAAATTTAAGTGAAATTAATAAGCAAGAAAAGAAAAGGTGAGTGATTGCAATGTATGAATAAAATTTCAAACTTAACAGCGCAGGGCTGCCAAATCGTCCAATAAATGTACGTTTTTTTTCGCCTGCCGATTAGGTGCTCTACTCTGGAGAACATTGAAACACACCTATTATCGACAACAAATATCAGACAATTCTGGCACTGGAATAAGGATTTCTCCAATGCTTTGGAAAATCTTTAGACGTCTAACGCTCGTTCCTACGATCGGAACTGGAACTTTAACTGACAGATTTTCATACAAAACTTCCAGTTTAAGTTCCGGTTAGAATTTAACTGACGAGAGAGATCTTGGTAGTTAGTTTCACCAACAATAATTAAAAATTGTTTTCGCAAAGCTGGATTTACTTAGCACTTTGTCTCAAGAATGAAAAACCAAAAATGATCGTATTTCGTTTCGTTTCTGCTGGACTTTAGACACACACCGGGACATGCACGACGAAAATCTGCCTTGATCAAAAAGTTCCCGGAATAACCACTGTGTGGCGCTTTTATTGTTTCGATTTGAGTTCTGTTTTCTTTATTAAGTTGGTACATCTGTCGTTGACATTCCTTCTAAATCTTAGCGTCATAGCTAGACATTTGCAAAAGTTACGTAGCCAAGAGTACATCTATCTCTGTATGTCCCTGCGATTTTTCCATTACTTCCTCTCGGCTGCTGAAACGCATTCCCCGTAGTGGTTTTTGAACTGGATTGAACAGAAAGAAGTCACAGGGAGCCAAATCATGTGAATTCGGTGGCTATTAGATGGTATTTGTTGCTTTTTTCGTCAAAAAATTACGAATAACGATGGCACTGTGCGACGGTGCGTTATCATGGTGCAAAATCCACGAGTTTTCTGCCTAAATTTCTGGTCTCTTTAGGCGAATTGCTTCACGCAAACGTCTCATAACGCCCAAATAATACTCTTTGTTTACTGTCTGGCCTTCTGGCAAAAATTCATGATACACTACACCGTTGTAATCCATGAAAACCGTGAGCATTGCCTTCTTTGACTCACGACCACTTTTGAACCGCTCGTGCCACTGGTAAACGACCGTTTTCTTTAGAGAATCGTTGCCGAAACACTTTTCCAACATTTTCAACGTTCGCGCACCATTAAATTCGTTTTTTACGAAAAATTTAATACAAGTTCGCGTAGTTGCAAATTTAAATCCACTTCTAAAATTGTAAAAAATTGCCAACACACACAGAGATAGATGTACTCTTCGCTACCTAACTTTTGTAAATGTCAAGCTATGACGCTAAGATTTAGAGGGAATGTCAACAGCAGATGTACCAACTTACCAAAAAACAGAACTCAAATCGGAAAAATAAGAACGCCACACGGTAGTTATTCCGGGAACTTTTTGATCAAGGATGTATATCGGCCGTATCTTTTCAACAATGAGGAAAGAGATAAGAAACAGTCACTCACACAATAGATAACCTCATGGATTTTTTGCCTTTTGATATCTGTTGTCGACAAATTAAATGAAGAGATCGCCAAGCTTTCCATGGTTTCCGCTCATAATTGTTTCGATTCGACATCTACCTTTATTTCCGATATCTTGCATTTGTTTGAATGAAAGTATCGAACGAAAACTAAGTCGATCTCTGTAAAAATTTGCAAGGAAAGTGCTTGCAGTAGGATTGGAAAGAATTATTTGTCTGGAAGGGGCCAGAATTATTTTTCTGGGGGGTCCAAGTTGGAGTCTGGGGAGGGGGTCCTGCCCCCACCTGGCCCACCCTACGGCGCGCCTATGCACTACATTACATGGCGAGTTAGTTTTCATAGAATTGAGTTGAGTTGATATTTGTATGAAAACCACAACTTATCTCAGCTCAAGTAATTAGCATGTACAAAATTTATGTCTAGAGTAATGCCATGTTTCCACTGCCTCTTAATCTCGCGACTAAGAGAACGAGATTAAGCACTCAGGGACGTCATTTGTGGGGGAGGGGGGAATTTGGTATTTGCATATATTATATATAACAAATGTGGCAAATGCCCTGCCTGTCGCCCCCCCCACACCCCACAAATAACGTCCCTGCGTGCTTAATCTAGTTCTCTTAATCGCGAGATTAAGGTTTAGTGGAAACGTAGTATTAGATGTGATTTTTTAATTATTTCATTTGGGGGGGGGGGGGGGGGGGGGGGGGGGGGTGTTGAACCCCCAAACCCCCCCCCCCCCCCCCCCCTGCATTCGCGCCTGTTTTCGAGCTATATTACCTCGCGTTCCTTTAGGATAGTTTGGCAGAAGTGTTTCATTATAATATTTTATTTCGACATATGGTATAGAAAAATCTCACATTTTGCGTACGATGAAGGGTTCTCATCGTACATCGTACAACAGGCTGAAAAATCGTTCATGTACGATGAATATCGTACGTCTGGTAGCACTACGCTGCACACAAAAAAACAGGTTCACTTATCGGCAATTGCGGAACATGCAGCGGTAGGAAACCCTGCAATCGATTTCAACAACGTCAAAATATTGGCCAGGACAAAACACTATCTTAAAAGAATAGTAAGAGAAGCAATTGGGATAACCAAACATCCACGAAATTTTAACCGAGATGCTGTATACAACCTCTCTTCACTTTGGCTACCTGCTCTATGTTTTGGAAACAACAACGTTTACCATAAATCTTCGATCCCAAAAACAGATTAATTAATTTCAACTTTCATAATTATTTCCCTTCTAATAAACCCCCGCCTCTGTTTAATGTTTTTATGACCTCTCTTATTAACGTAATTTTCCCCTTTGTTTTCTAATTGACCCGTCGGTCAGTAAATTTTGTTACTGTTGTACTGCTTTAGTGGTTCGTTGACAAATGAATTATTCATACGATAGTCTGTTTTGCAAGTTATATTATGGTTAACCAAAGTCATTACAGTGTCTTACACAATTTGTAAACAACATCTCCCTTCTTACGTTTAAGTTATCTATAATTATACATTAGGTGTGTTTTAATGCTCTCCAGAGTAGAGCACCTGATCGGCAAGCGAAAAAAACGATCCAGGGTATTATGTGGAGTACATTTTATTGGAAGATTTGGCAGCCCTGCGCTGTCAAGTTTGAAATTTTATTCAAACATTGCAATCACTCACCTTTTCTTTTCTTGCTTATTAATTTCACTTTAATTTCTACTAAAAATTAAAAAAAAAAATTTCTCCTTTCTTTGCTGCAAAACTTACGGCAATATAACTGTCATCGGATTTTATTTAATTGCAGTTCGGTTGCATTTCTGTTCTGCTGCCAACCATTAAAATCGAAACAAATAAAGCGAATTAAGGCGAATTCATCCTAGGCTCACACCATTCTCTCCGGGGTAGGATATGTAACCTAGTAAAATTAGTGGGTTTACTATCCTGGATGTTGTTGTTGTTTCACGTATACTTATGTTGTACTATCCTACTCTGGAGAGCATTAAAACACGCCTATTATGTAATTTGTAATCCAATTTAAATATCCAATTTCAAACTATATCTATACATATATCCCAATTTGTAACTCAATTTTAAACCATATACATATTTATATACATCGAATGCCAGCTTAAATTCTCTACTTCCTTATTTTAGCATTACAACTCAATTCTTGAAAACTTGACTTTAAAACTTGAAAACTTAATGCCAATTTAAAAACTTAAACTTAACTTTAACTTAAAAATTAAATTCCAATTTGCATTTGCTTTTTAAATAGTTAATAGTGTCTTTCTCTGGTGCCACTGGTTTGGGAGATATTGTAATGTTAAGTATTTCAACCCCCACCCAAAAATTTTGTTTCAATCTACTCTCCTAGTATAACTACAGATATTTGTTAAGTTTTAATTGCTTGCTATTAACGGTTTAGGAGATATGGATTTTAGAATGTGTCGATCTCGACTTTTTTGCGTTTCGGACGCATTGCTTCCCCCTCCACTCCCACACCCCTTCACCCATATCTGTTTTTTTTTTGCAAATGGGTTCATTATCAAAGCTCTACAGAAATTCAAAGTTTCAGCTTCCTAACACAAGCGGTTCCTGAGATCTAGAAACCTAAATTTTTCGTCTAAAACGCTTACCCCGCCTTCCCCCTTACACCTCCTCCCCTGAAAATAATGTCAATTCAAGGGGTCCACCAAGTCTATTCTTAGAAAAAATTTAAATTTAATAGCTCCACTGGTTTGAGAGCTACGAGCCTTCAAAGATTTTGGGACGGTCGACGTACGGCGTACGGCGTACGGGGTACGGCGTACAGACGGAGTGAAAATTTGTATTGCTTTTTTCGCGTCTACTAGTCATGAAACGTGGACAAAAAAATTTTGAGGGCAGCAAATTTTTTTTTTTTTAAAATCGATAACAATACTGTATTATAAATAATACAGTAATAAAAGTGGCGTTTTTCTCCATAAATTTGTTAAAAACCTCCTTTTTTGCTCCATTGATAATAATATTAAACTATTAGATACCTCAATATTTACCCTTTGAATGAATTTTCCACGAACTTCCTACTAGGTAACTATCATATCACTACATCATAGGCGCGCTGTGGCCTAAAATCTGGCAGGGGCCAGGGTCCGAATGGCTCAGAACATACGACTTTTTCCGAAAGGCTCACATGATTTTCATACAAGTTCATCCTTTTTGTGTTTACACATTGGGTAATCGTACAAATGATTAGGCTTATACCACGTTTCCACTAAACCTTAATCTCGCGATTAAGAGAACTAGATTAAGCACGCAGGGACGTTATTTGTGGGGTGAGGGGGCATTTGCCACATTTGTTATATATAATATAGGAAAATACCAAATCCCCATCTCCCCCCACAAATGACGAGGCAGTGGAAACATGGCATTAGGCTACGACTTTGAAATGTTAATACGCTGTTTTTCCAATGATGATTTGATTTGATCAATTTCTTAACAGGCATAAGGATAAATTGTCTTTAAGAAAACCGATGGGAACATCATACTCGTATGCTTGTGACCATGGATTTAATAGCGAAGTAGTTTAAAAAATGTTTGACATCTTACTTTTATTATGGCTCCCAGGGGACCATATTACTAACACATTATCTGAAATTGTTATATTGGAGGCGCTTATGTGCACGAAAATTTTCATATATCTTAGTTTCAAGCGCAACGAGGCTAAGTACACTAGTACGTGTAAGCGCATACAATTTGACACGGCCAAGTGCACATGTAAAACCTATTTTTACTTTCTTTTTTAGCAAGCACAATTCGACCCATTAACCATTTCAGTAAATAGGGATTCCCCGAAAATCAGACGTTTTAGGCGTTGGTCGTCATGCTTAAATCGAATCACTAGTTGTCATTTCTAACACATGTGAGTTTATGTCATGTCCGTTTGCGAAATGAGAAAATTGTATTTTTTTCGGCTAATACGATAGCCTTTATACAACCATTGGACGATGGTATTATAATATTTGCACTTTTAAAGCACAGATATTAGGCGTGTTTTAATGCTCTGCTGAGTAGGATAGTACATCATAAGTATACGTGAAACAACAACAACATCCAGGATAGTAAACCCACTAATTTTACTAGGTTACATATCCTATCTCGGAGAGAATGAAATGGTGTGAGCCTAGGATGAATTCGCTTTAATTCGCTTTACTCGTTTCGATTTTAATGGTTGGCAGCACAACAGAAATGCAACTGAACTGCAATTGAATAAGATCCGATGACAGTTATATTACCGTAAGTTTTGCAGCCCAAAAAGGACAAATATTTTTTTTAAATTTTTGGTAAAAATTTAAGTGAAATTAATAAGCAAGAAAAGAAAAGGTGAGTGATTGCAATGTATGAATAAAATTTCAAACTTAACAGCGCAGGGCTGCCAAATCGTCCAATAAAATGTACTCCACATAATACCCTGGATCGTTTTTTTTCGCCTGCCGATTAGGTGCTCTACTCTGGAGAACATTGAAACACACCTATTATCGACAACAAATATCAGACAATTCTGGCACTGGAATAAGGATTTCTCCAATGCTTTGGAAAATATTTAGACGTCTAACGCTCGTTCCTACGATCGGAACTGGAACTTTAACTGACAGATTTTCATACAAAACTTCCAGTTTAAGTTCCGGTTAGAATTTAACTGACGAGAGAGATCTTGGTAGTTAGTTTCACCAACAATAATTAAAAATTGTTTTCGCAAAGCTGGATTTACTTAGCACTTTGTCTCAAGAATGAAAAACCAAAAATGATCGTATTTCGTTTCGTTTCTGCTGGACTTTAGACACACACCGGGACATGCACGACGAAAATCTGCCTTGATCAAAAAGTTCCCGGAATAACCACTGTGTGGCGCTTTTATTGTTTCGATTTGAGTTCTGTTTTCTTTATTAAGTTGGTACATCTGTCGTTGACATTCTTTCTAAATCTTAGCGTCATAGCTAGACATTTGCAAAAGTTACGTAGCCAAGAGTACATCTATCTCTGTATGTCCCTGCGATTTTTCCATTACTTCCTCTCGGCTGCTGAAACGCATTCCCCGTAGTGGTTTTTGAACTGGATTGAACAGAAAGAAGTCACAGGGAGCCAAATCATGTGAATTCGGTGGCTATTAGATGGTATTTGTTGCTTTTTTCGTCAAAAAATTACGAATAACGATGGCACTGTGCGACGGTGCGTTATCATGGTGCAAAATCCACGAGTTTTCTGCCTAAATTTCTGGTCTCTTTAGGCGAATTGCTTCACGCAAACGTCTCATAACGCCCAAATAATACTCTTTGTTTAATGTCTGGCCTTCTGGCAAAAATTCATGATACACTACACCGTTGTAATCCATGAAAACCGTGAGCATTGCCTTCTTTGACTCACGACCACTTTTGAACCGCTCGTGCCACTGGTAAACGACCGTTTTCTTTAGAGAATCGTTGCCGAAACACTTTTCCAACATTTCCAACGTTCGCGCACCATTAAATTCGTTTTTTACGAAAAATTTAATACAAGTTCGCGTAGTTGCAAATTTAAATCCATTTCTAAAATTGTAAAAAATTGCCAACACACACAGAGATAGATGTACTCTTCGCTACCTAACTTTTGTAAATGTCAAGCTATGACGCTAAGATTTAGAGGGAATGTCAACAGCAGATGTACCAACTTACCAAAAAACAGAACTCAAATCGGAAAAATAAGAACGCCACACGGTAGTTATTCCGGGAACTTTTTGATCAAGGATGTATATCGGCCGTATCTTTTCAACAATGAGGAAAGAGATAAGAAACAGTCACTCACACAATAGATAACCTCATGGATTTTTTGCCTTTTGATATCTGTTGTCGACAAATTAAATGAAGAGATCGCCAAGCTTTCCATGGTTTCCGCTCATAATTGTTTCGATTCGACATCTACCTTTATTTCCGATATCTTGCATTTGTTTGAATGAAAGTATCGAACGAAAACTAAGTCGATCTCTGTAAAAATTTGCAAGGAAAGTGCTTGCAGTAGGATTGGAAAGAATTATTTGTCTGGAAGGGGCCAGAATTATTTTTCTGGAGGGTCCAAGTTGGAGTCTGGGGGGGGGGGTCCTGCCCCCTCCTGGCCCACCCTACGGCGCGCCTATGCACTACATTACATGGCGAGTTAGTTTTCATAGAATTGAGTTGAGTTGATATTTGTATGAAAACCACAACTTATCTCAGCTCAAGTAATTAGCATGTACAAAATTTATGTCTAGAGTAATGCCATGTTTCCACTGCCTCTTAATCTCGCGACTAAGAGAACGAGATTAAGCACTCAGGGACGTCATTTGTGGGGGAGGGGGGAATTTGGTATTTGCATATATTATATATAACAAATGTGGCAAATGCCCTGCCTGTCGCCCCCCCCACACCCCACAAATAACGTCCCTGCGTGCTTAATCTAGTTCTCTTAATCGCGAGATTAAGGTTTAGTGGAAACGTAGTATTAGATGTGATTTTTTAATTATTTCATTTGGGGGGGGGGGGGGTGTTGCACCCCCAAACCCCCCCCCCCCCCCCCCCCCCCCCCTGCATTCGCGCCTGTTTTCGAGCTATATTACCTCGCGTTCCTTTAGGATAGTTTGGCAGAAGTGTTTCATTATAATATTTTATTTCGACATATGGTATAGAAAAATCTCACATTTTGCGTACGATGAAGGGTTCTCATCGTACATCGTACAACAGGCTGAAAAATCGTTCATGTACGATGAATATCGTACGTCTGGTAGCACTACGCTGCACACAAAAAAACAGGTCCACTTATCGGCAATTGCGGAACATGCAGCGGTAGGAAACCCTGCAATCGATTTCAACAACGTCAAAATATTGGCCAGGACAAAACACTATCTTAAAAGAATAGTAAGAGAAGCAATTGGGATAACCAAACATCCACGAAATTTTAACCGAGATGCTGTATACAACCTCTCTTCACTTTGGCTACCTGCTCTATGTTTTGGAAACAACAACGTTTACCATAAATCTTCGATCCCAAAAACAGATTAATTAATTTCAACTTTCATAATTATTTCCCTTCTAATAAACCCCCGCCTCTGTTTAATGTTTTTATGACCTCTCTTATTAACGTAATTTTCCCCTTTGTTTTCTAATTGACCCGTCGGTCAGTAAATTTTGTTACTGTTGTACTGCTTTAGTGGTTCGTTGACAAATGAATTATTCATACGATAGTCTGTTTTGCAAGTTATATTATGGTTAACCAAAGTCATTACAGTGTCTTACACAATTTGTAAACAACATCTCCCTTCTTACGTTTAAGTTATCTATAATTATACATTAGGTGTGTTTTAATGCTCTCCAGAGTAGAGCACCTGATCGGCAAGCGAAAAAAACGATCCAGGGTATTATGTGGAGTACATTTTATTGGAAGATTTGGCAGCCCTGCGCTGTCAAGTTTGAAATTTTATTCAAACATTGCAATCACTCACCTTTTCTTTTCTTGCTTATTAATTTCACTTTAATTTCTACTAAAAATTAAAAAAAAAAATTTCTCCTTTCTTTGCTGCAAAACTTACGGCAATATAACTGTCATCGGATTTTATTTAATTGCAGTTCGGTTGCATTTCTGTTGTGCTGCCAACCATTAAAATCGAAACAAATAAAGCGAATTAAGGCAAATTCATCCTAGGCTCACACCATTCTCTCCGGGGTAGGATATGTAACCTAGTAAAATTAGTGGGTTTACTATCCTGGATGTTGTTGTTGTTTCACGTATACTTATGTTGTACTATCCTACTCTGGAGAGCATTAAAACACGCCTATTATGTAATTTGTAATCCAATTTAAATATCCAATTTCAAACTATATCTATACATATATCCCAATTTGTAACTCAATTTTAAACCATATACATATTTATATACATCGAATGCCAGCTTAAATTCTCTACTTCCTTATTTTAGCATTACAACTCAATTCTTGAAAACTTGACTTTAAAACTTGAAAACTTAATGCCAATTTAAAAACTTAAACTTAACTTTAACTTAAAAATTTAATTCCAATTTGCATTTGCTTTTTAAATAGTTAATAGTGTCTTTACAGTCTCTTGCAGGGGCGGATCCAGACATTGCTGTTGGGGGGGGGGGGGGGGGGGGGGAGCGGAATTTTGTTTGATGTGGCTATTTTGTTTGATCAAGTTTTGTGTGAACTTAGCTGCATAGACTGCACTTATCAAAAAAAAGGGTCATCTAATGACAGGATCATATTGTTTTCATATTATTGTGGGTCAATTCATCAAGATTCGCCAAAGTTGTTACCTTACAATCTCCGATTCTTTTAAACAAAATTTTACTTAAAGAATTAGTGAAAAAATAATAGAAAGTCAAGTTTTCTGTTTCTATCTCATTTCTTAATTAACAAAAACAACAACTATCTTTGAAATACTTGATTATTCAGATATAAAAATTATCAGAGATATGAATTTTCAAAGAGAACTCAGACATCGGAAAATATTGTTGAATACATGTCTTAAGGATTTTTTGTATGGAAGGTACCAGAAGTGTTAAAAGGATTTCGCTGACTAGTTTACTACTCGATCTTTTTTTCACTCAAACAAAATTCCAAATTCGTAGCTAAAGAATTACTTGAGTTATAGTGAGTTCCGTAAATTGAGTGTACATATTCACATGATATTTGTCTTTCAGTTTTCAGTAAAAGTACCACAGTTAAGCAACATTCGGTGGAAATTTCAAAGGAAAATATCTTCAAAACAGCCAGTCTCGTGAAGTTGACCATGCCAAAAAAGTGCCCTCGCGGTAGTCACCGTAAATCGAAGGCATAAGCCCTTGAGGACATTTTGTATGGCCAAACAACCAGATTCAAAATTTGAAAATCCTAGGTCAAGGCGTTCTTGAGTTACCATGCTAACGGACAGACTGACGTCTGTCAGGCGGATTTGAAGTTTTTAGCCACAAATAAACAAAAAATAATATATAAAACTTTTTTTCGTCCGAGGCTCGCATGCTCTGCGATTCCCACGATTACATGCAGGCGGTTGATCGAAAACAAAAATTTCAAAACGAAAACCTATCCCAAAATAATGTGTGAAATTTTGGAAATAATCGGTTCTACAGTTTTCCGACGATTTTGGGAACCGTCTTTGAAAAGTACTTTTCCAGATAGTCGCGTTTGAATTACGTTCTATTTAGAGAATTAACGAAGGGCCCATTCCAGTTAATTGCCGATAACTTTCACAATTATTGGAATTTTAATATGAAATTTGCAGACTACATTCTAAATACTGCAAGCTTCAAAATTAAAAAAAAAAATGTCTTCTCAGATGTTCCCCCTAAAACTTGTAATACTCTATTTGAGTTCATCTAGATTCTGGAGTATGAAAATAAGATAGAACCAAAAAATTGACTTTCAATTTTTTTTCCATTACTTCTTAAAGTACAAAATTTTTCAAAAGTACCGGAGATGATAAGGTTAAAAATTTCGTAATTTTTTGTGATTCTTGATAAAATAACCCTATAACCTACGTAATATGTTGTCTTGTAGTATTTTTATCACGTTCTGTTTACTACAGTAAATGCTAATTACAGTCAAAATTGCAATGGAGTAAAAAAAAATCAGAGAATGATTCAAGTACGTATGTATGTTTAGAAAATTCGGCATTGCTCTTGGGGGGGGGGGGAGGGGTATCGTATTTAGATAGAACTATAAAAGTGGCATGGTGAAAAAAATTTTTTTTTTTAGGGGTAGCATGGTACGAGGGTAGGGGGTGTTTTTCCTAACTTAAGAACGGCTTATGCTAGAAAATTGAAACTCGGTACGTATATATAAATCAACTAGAAAAGTAATTCTAAAAAAAAAATTTGAATATTCGTTAGCGTTCAGAAAGAGGGGCAAAAAAAATTATCAGTAAATATAAAATGCATATATTTTCACGATTTTCGTCACATCTACTAGATCTTTCCAAATATTGAATTCATTTTAATTCCACGGATTCTTCATATGAATACCTAGAATGTGTTTTCAAGATTTTTTGAAATTCGACCCCTAAGGGGGTGTAAAGCGGATGTATACCTTTTCATGAATTCCACCATATCTCTCAGGTCTGATCAGATTTCAAATATCTTTTCACTTCCCCAGGTTTGTTTAGTAATCACCTATTTTTAAGTTTTGTCTCTTTCAACCTCTAGACCGCATCCCGGAATATGACCAAATTATATAATTCATATGTTACACCATATTCTAACCGCTTCCGAGCTTTTTGTTAGGTTTTTAGTCACATAGTAACATACACCGCATCCCCGAATTGAACACGTTCCAAACTTCTGCCGGAAAAATAATAAAGTTGCGCCCAAACTGTTGGCAGATTTTTTTTATTTTGATGGACGTTCTTTGTTGATTTCCAATAACGAATTATGATTGACTCCACAGTAGTTTCTGGGGAGTTTAATGTTGTACAAAACGAAACTAAAGACAAGGGCAAGCTAATAACTTGAGCGAAAATGAAAACACGCGGGAATTTTTCTTTTGAAGATGTGTATTTGTCGACGAATTTAAACAGAATGACAGAAGTGGCGTTAGTACAATGCAAATGACATGGAGAAAATCCAACTTGTGCTTGCCATGTACAGTGGGTTACAATATTATGCAAAATGGAATTATGACTACATTTCTTTAAATTAATTTCTTTAAAATTACAACATGCCGCCCCCCTTGAAAGGGTTGGCTTTCAAAACAAATTTCAAATTAATTTTTGATAGGTAGCGGTGCAATGCAAAAGATAGCGCGTTTGTAAGTTCCGTTTTTTGTGTGTTTGTACTCGTGCCAGCCCATCCTTTCCTGTAGTGACGTCAACGATCCTGCCCATTGGCCAGCGATAAGGCGGAACGTTGTCCTCCTTAAAGATAACCAAGCTTCCGACTTGTATATTAGACTTAGAAGTAGTCCATTTGCTTCTGGTCTGTAGCAGGTTGACGTAGTCCCTGTACCAGCGATCCCAAAACTGCTGGTTCATTACTTGGATCCGTTGGTAATGTGACAGCCGGTGATAGCTCCCGTTTATGGTAGCCTCATTAAGAGCTGTGAGCGGGGCCCCAGTCAAAAAATGCCCAGGAGTCAATGCTTCCAAGTCGTGGACATCGTTCGAAAGCGGAGTTATTGGTCGAGAAATCAGTACAGCTTCAGTTTGGCAAAGAAAGGTGCTCATCTCTTCGAAAGTGAACGCGAAGTTTGACATGGCCGTCATAATTCTTTGGAGGTGATGTTTGGCTAGTTTGACAGAGGCCTCCCACAAACCGCCGAAATCTGTATATTGTATTCCTTCGTCTAAGCAGTATCGCTTGAGTGAGTCACTGTCATAAGACCTCCGCAGATTCTCGCGGACGTCATCAAGATGCGCCTTAGCCCCTGTGAAGTTTGTGGCATTATCAGAAAAAATTTTTGAACATTTACCTCTGCGCGAAATGAACCGCTTTAAGGCTGCCAGAAACGATTCGGCGCTTAAAGTTGTGACCAGCTCTAGATGGACGGCCTTTGTGTTAAAGCATATAGCGCGGCGTAACCTTTTGTGGGAGGTCTCCTACGCATACGACTCGTCAAGTAGACTGGGCCAAAGTAATCGACTCCTGTGGCTGTGAACGGTCGCGATGGTTGAAGGCGGTCCTTCGACAAGTCGTCCATGAGCTGTGTGGCCAAAGTTGGACGCGAGCGAAAACAAGTTAGACAGCATCTTAATACCTTGCCAACTTCTCTTGTGCCATTTACTATCCAATACCGTTGCCTCAAAGCGTTGAGCGTGGTTTGACAGCCAGCATGTAGGTTCTTGACATGATGAAATCGAATGACGTCGATAGTAAAGGGATGATCGTTTGGAAGTAACAGCTGATGCTTGGCGTAGTAAGATAATGTTGCGTTGCGTAGGCGTCCACCAACGCGTATTACGCCTTCTGAGTCCAAAAAAGGATTTAGCGCCTTGATGCGGCTGCTTCTGCAGACGGCGCCTCCCAACTTCAAGGCCTTGTGTTCGTCCGCGAAATGAACAGATTGTAGATTTCGAATGATTGCCTTCAGAGACGCGTCAAACTCCTGAGGTGAGATGCAATGATTGGGCGGAAGTGTATGTCTTCTAGCAGGCGGTGTTAAAAATCGTCGTATATAACAAACTACCCGCACCAGGCGTTGATAAGAGCTGCTGAACTTGCACTGTGCAGTTAGATCTAGGTTAGTTGCCTTCGCTGCAAGGAAGGAACAATGTGGTTTTTTTCTTTCTGGTAGTTGGGTACCGTTTAGTTGCGAAGTTGCGGGCCATGTCGTTAAGGCTAGCTTCAAAAACTCTGGGCCAGTAAACCAATGTTCGTTGTGTAATAGCTGGTCTGGTTGGCATCCGCGAGAAATGATGTCAGCTGAGTTTTGATTCGACGGGACGTGTCTCCAAACAGCTGACTCGGATAGAGTCTGTATTTTAGAAACTCTGTTCGAAACATATATAGACCACTGATTTGCCGTTGACTTAATCCACGATAGCGCGATAGTTGAATCGCTCCAAAAGAAAGTTTGCTCTATATCGATTGTTAATCCCTCTCTAACCTTTGCTGCCAACTCAGCTAACAATAGGGCAGCACAAAGTTCCAATCGTGCCAACGATTCGGTACGTACTGGAGCTACCTTTGACTTCGCGCATAATAGGAGTGTAGAAGCAGGGTAATTTTTTGTCTGGCATAGCAAGTAGATGCACGCTCCATACGCTTTGAGGCTTGCATCACAAAAGCCGTGTACTTGTATTTTGGCGTTCGGTTTAATGGCCTGACGTGGAAAGCGAATGTCGTCGAGGGCACGTAGTTTTTTCGAAAATGAAGTCCACTCACCTTCCAGGTGCATAGGTAAACTTTCGTCCCAGTTTAGATTGATGGACCACAATCCTTGTAGGAATATTTTCGCAGTTACGATGACGGGATTTAGCAACCCGAGAGGGTCGAAAAGCCTTGCTGCTTGCGCGAGAATGGTCCTTTTAGTTATTTTTGTTAGAGGAGCGTTGGCAAGACTCGAAGATGAGAACGAAAAGTTGTCCGTAATGGGGTTCCAAAGCATGCCAAGCGTCTTGATTACGTCATCATTGTTTATCCGAATGATCGATTCCTTATCCTCTTGGCTTTCATCATGTAGAACATCATCATTATTCGACGCCCATTTTCGTAGTGTGAAGCCACCGCAAGCGAGAATCGACTTGACTTCATTTTTAATTTGAGATAATTTATATAAGGTGTTTGCACCGCTCATCATGTTGTCGACATAGAAGTTCTTCAATACTTCCTTTGAACCCAGAGGGAATCTCGTAGCCTCTTCAGTGGCCAATTGGTTCATGCTCCTGATGGATAGGTAGACTGCTGACGATGTATCGTACGTGACAGTCGAAAGTCGAAAGATACGAAGCTTCTCCGATGGGGAGTTTCGCCAAAGAATGCACTGTAGACTACTGTCTGGCGGGTGTATGCGAATTTGACGGTACATTTTGACGATATCAGCGGTGAGAGCGTAGGTGAACATTCTAAACCGTTTGATTATGGTGAAAAGATCGTCCTGGATTGCTGGACCGATCATCAGAATGCTGTTTAGTGATTTGCTTGTTGTTGTCGAGCATGAACCATCGAAGACTACTCGAAGCTTGGTTGAACTGCTGTCCAGTTTAATAACTGGATGGTGCGGCAAGAAGCAGGAAAGGCCAATCAAATCTGACAAGGTGACCTCTTCCATATGGCCGAGATTTATATATTCATGTATGAAGTCTTGATATACTTGCTTCCATTCCGGTAGCCGGTTCAACTTTCGTTCTAAATTAAAAAAATCTGCCAACAATCTGGGCGTAACTTTATTATTTTTCCGGCAGAAGTAAGGAACGCGTTCAATTCTGAAATGCGGTGTAGGCTACTATGTGACTGAAAACTTATCAAAAAGAACAAGATCATGGAAGTGAAAATCTGATTGGATCTGAGAGATATGGAATAGTTTATGAAAAAGTACACAATTACTTTACACCCCCTTAGGGGTCAATTTTCAGAAAATCTTGAAAACACTGTCTTGGTATTCATATGGAGAATACATAGAATAAAATTAAATTCATTATTTGGGACGAGGTAGTAGATATGTCGAAAATCGTGGGAAAATATGCATTCTATTTTCACAGATAATTTTTTTTGCCCCCCTTCTGAACGCCAATAGATATTGGTTTTTTTCATTCAAAATTATTTTTTTAGTTGATTTAGATATACACACCGAGTTTCAACATTGTAGCTTAAGCCGTTCCATATATAGGAAAAACACCTACCACTTGTACCACACTACCCTTAGGGGCCGAATTTCAAAAAACCTTGAAAAAATTTCTAGGTATTCATACGAAGAATCCGTAGAATAAAAATGAATTCAATATTTGGAAAGACCTAGTAGATATGACGAAAATCGTGAAAATATATGCATTTTATATTTATTATATTTCCAAATATTTTTTTTTGCCCCCCCCCCCTTCTGAACGCCAATGAATATTCAAATTTTTTTTTATCACTATTACTTTTCTAGTTGATTTACATATACACACCGAGTTTCAACATTGTAGCTTAAGCCGTTCCATATATAGGAAAAACACCCCCACTTGTACCACACTACCCTTAGGGGTCGAATTTCAAAAAACCTTGAAAACACTTTCTAGGTATTCATACGAAGAATCCGTAGAATAAAAATGAATTCAATATTTGGAAAGACCTAGTAGATATGACGAAAACCGTGAAAATATATGAATTTTATATCTATTATATTTACAAATATTTTTTTTTGCCCCCCTTTCTAAACGCCAATGAATATTCAAATTTTTTTTTATCACAAATACTTTTCTAGTTGATTTACATATACACACCGAGTTTCAACTTTCTAGCATAAACCGTTTAATAGTTAGGAAAAACACCCCCTACCCCCGTAGCATACTACCCCTAAAAAAAAATTTATTTTTCCAACATTCCGCTACTATAGCTCTATCTAAATACTAAGTTTAAGGCTTATTTCATTACAGGTTCTCAAGATATAAGCATCGGAACTTTTTCCTTTTCACCCTCCCCCACCCTCCCCCTCTTCACCCTCAACCCCAAAACTTTTTTTCCTACTAGGGTTTAATTAGCGCTACTTCTGGTAAAAATTCTAAGCATCTATCTTAAACTGTTCTTGAGATATGAAATGTGTTTGATTTGAAAAATTCTCATCCCCTCCACTTCTATGCTCCACCTCCCACTTAAAAAATTTTACTTTGATCAATCTTTTTTTGTCAACCTTTACACCCAAACCAAATTTTATTTTTCTAGAGCAATTGGTTCATGAGATATCGTAATCTTAAGTTTTTCACCCCCCACCCCCATACACAACTTCCCCCACCCAAAATTTTTCTTCATTCTGTTCTCCTAGTATAACTACAAATATGTTTTAAGTTTGAATGGTGTGCCATTAACGGTTTAGGAGATATGGATTTTAGAATGTGTCTATCTCACCTTTTTTGGGTTTCGGACGCATTACATTTCCCCCCACTCCCACACCGCTAACACAAGGGGTTACTGAGATCTGGAAAGCAAAATTTTCGGTCTAAAACACTTCCCCCTCCTTCCCCCTCACACCCCCACCCCTAAAAATTTGGTCACTTCAAGGCGCCTACCCCGTCTATTCGTTAAAAAAATTTCAATTTAATATCTCAAAGCGTTTGGCAGATACGAGCGTCCAAACGATCTTGCGTACGGCGTACGGCGTACGGCGTACGGCGTACGGCGGACAGACGGACTGAAAATTTTTATTGCTTTTTTCGCGTCTACTAGTTATGAAACGTGAAAATAAAAATTTTGAGGGTAGCAAATTTTTTTTTTTTAAAAATCAATCACAATACTTAATTATTAAAATAATAAAGTAAAACCGTTTCATCGCCGTATGGTATGAATCTCCTAGGACGGAAGGCGGTTCACGGAAAGGGAGCCGTACGATGAATCTTCCTTCTGGAGACCGCTTGTAAGTTTTGATGAAATATTCCTCGCAACTGGCGTCGTCCGGCGATGTGAAGCGTTTAGCCGTTGGAACGTTCTCTAGCTCTCAAAAGGTTCGAACTAGATGGTCCAGGTTTCCAGATTCGCTGTCGCGATCAGGAGTGTTGTGCGAGAGAAAGCAGTTAGCGTCGCCTTTATTTTCGATAATGCTGCCAGAAACTATCCAGCCCAGTACAGTTTTTTGCAAGATTGCAGAAGGATGCCCACTAATTTGTATTTGCCCAGTAGATAGCAGCTCGAAGAAAAGGCTGGCTCCAATTAGCAGATCTATTCTTTGAGGAATGTTGAAACCAGGATCGGCAAGCTGAATATTATTGGGCATGGCGACGTTACTTATGTCGAGAGTTGGAGTAGGCAGATGGCCGGCGATATTCGATAGAACGTGAGCAGTGAGGTCGGTCTGGTAGCTGTTAACGCGCGAACGAATTCGGACTTCTGTTTGGAACCGCGCGTTGGTGATGGCCTCACCAATTCCATTGATAGACGTCTTTGATGCGATGCGTTTCAGGCCGAGTAATTGTACTAGGCGTTCCGTAACGAAGTTGAGATCTGATGCCGAGTCAAGCAGTGCACGACACGTAATAAGTGAGCCTCGTGCGTTTTCGACATCAACTAGGGCGGTGGCGAGAATGATGTGTGATCTTCTGTTTTGTGTGGCTGAGTGGTTGGACTCTGTAGCCGTAAACGAAGATCCTTGTAAGGCATTGGGTGCATTCGGCGAAGCAGACGAAGCCAACAACGAAGAAGGGCTGCTAGCGACAAAGGGAGCAGCGGAGCTTGTCATATGATCTTCGGCGGTAATGGCACCTGAGGGCGATGTGATGGTGTTGGTTTGAGTAGGTCGATGTAACAGGGTATGATGGGCCTTCGTACAATGACGACATTTTCCGGATTTGCAAGATTTGACTGCATGGCCGGGTGATAAGCAATTGATGCACAGTCTAAGAGCCTTAACAGACTCGAACCTCTTAGCTGGAGATTCTGCTAAGAAATTAGTGCACTTAAAGGGCGAGTGCGATGACACGTTGCAGAATATGCAGGCTTGAGACGTGTATGACTCCATGGCTTCATAAGATGAGAAGCGGGGACTGTCGTTGTGACGGTCGTTGTTGTGGCGAGTATTTGCACGAGGCGGTGTGGATTGCGAAGGCCTTTCCAATCGTGATTTTTCCAGCGACTCTACCTCGGTTTTTAAATACTGTAGCAAAGCCTCGACCTGCTTGTCACCGCTGAAGCCAATAGAGCTCTCAGATCCGGAAACGGAGTCTATATCGTCTTGATTGTCAACATTAGGTATGGCCTTTGCATTGTATGTGCGATGAAAGTCCACTCGTAAGCCGCTCGGCATGGACTGCAGAAGCACGGACTTCAGCATGATAAAGTAATGCGCTGACGGGATACCAAGCGCGGTAAGAGACCTTGTCGACGTTATGACTGAATTGTACAGATGCCTCAAGCCTGCGATATCTGTCCTTGACTGCACGGGTTTTTAAATTCATTAAGAGTTGCATGATACGGTCGATGATTTTTTCAGGCTGGCCGAATTCTTCCCGCAAAGGCCCTATTGCAGCGTCATAGCACGAGGTGGTTGCGGAAAATCCCGAAACAGTGATTAGAGCCTTACCTTTTAACATCGATTTCAAGTAAATGAATTTGTCGGTACCATTTATGTGGCTGTTTTCGTGCACGGCAGTCCCAAATTGTTCCCAGAATTGGGGCCAATCTTCATAGGCACCCGAGAATTGCTGCAACTGCAGCTTTGGAAGCCCCACAGCGGTATTGTGTGTTCCGTTAATCGAGTGCTCTGCACGTGGAGGCTCATAACCTTCGTTTTGGAACTGGCGAATTTTTGATAGTCGAAGATCTAAACGAGCGAGGGAAGTTACGACTTTGTCTTGGTACTCCGCGATCGTCTCGCACTCGCGCTCACAATCCTCTTCCTTTACTAGAGGAAGGAGTTCTCTATTCACGTTTTCCAGGTTATGGGACGCGGAATTTAAACGACTGATTAGCACCGTTAGGTCATCCTCAATATTAGCAAAAGCGTCGCGATTACGTTCTATGGGTTGTGTTTCAGTTGACGACAAGAATTCTGTTGCACTATTCGTGATCTTAGTTACCTGTCCGCGATATACTGCTCTAAGATTTTCAGTCATTGTTCCACCACAATCGCAAAAACGAACTGAATATCTAAAGAAACCAATTCCCGGGTTTCGGCACCAATGATTGACTCCACAGTAGTTTCTGGGGAGTTTAATGTTGTACAAAACGAAACCAAAGACAAGGGCAAGCTAATAACTTGAGCGAAAATGAAAACACGCGGGAATTTTTCTTATGAAGATGTGTATTTGTCGACGAATTTAAACAGAATGACAGAAGTGGCGTTAGTACAATGCAAATGACATGGAGAAAATCCAACTTGTGCTTGCCATGCACAGTGGGTTACAATATTATGCAAAATGGAATTATGACTACATTTCTTTGAATTAATTTCTTTAAGATTACAACAAATTAATTATATACTGGCATTCGAAATTATTTCTCTGCATTCATTCTCGATAACTTTACCCTTGTTATCGAATTCATTAGCATAATTCGGTGGGCAATATTCGATGTAGTTTTCCGACATCAAAAAGTTATGGAGAAAACATACACAGTAACAATGTTTTGTGCCCTGTCTGGTCCACAAAATATTGTCCTTTTCACGTATTGCCAATTGGAACACATTATTCCGAAAGAAAATATTATTATATTATTTGTTATATTGTTTGTTATTTGAAATAAATTGATTTTAAATTTAAAATAAATTGTTGGTATTTTTGTGTTTTATCAAACGACATCTTTCGGTAACGTTCACGAACTAAATTCACAGCGGAATGAGCGAGTAAGCGAAATTTCACTCGATCCGGATACTAGGCTTGAATGAGTGAAAGGCTGTTGAATTGTAAGGCATGTTATCCGCAATTAAGCTTGTATTACACTGTATGAACACGCTGTCAAATTGCAGTAATATGCAATGCGAAGTAGGCGAATGCAAATTAATCTCACAGTCAGACTTATTTGTATTCGCCTACTTCGCATTGCATATTACTGCAATTTGACCACTTGGTCAAACAGTGTAATACAAGCTTCTAGTGTATGCGGAGTGCCATGTGTTGCAAAAATCTCTTTCATAGTTTGGTATGTCATGATTTATCAGTTCCTCCTTTGTATTTGCTGGTCTAAATTTTTCACAAATTTGACATCGTGAAATCAAATTTTCAATTCGTTGGTCCATATTGGGCCAATAGAATAGCATTTTTGCCCTTAACTTTGACTTTGGTATGCAAAAGTGTGACTCATGAAGTTTATTGAGTAAGGTTTGGCGTAGTTGCATTGGAACAATCAATCTCTCATTGAAATATAACAAGCTGTCATCTATGTTGATATCATTTTGTTTACCCCAGTAAAATTTTACTTCATCCGGTACCTTGTTTTTTGACTTAGACCAACCCTCCTGACAGTATCATTTCAATTTCCTATGAATTGAATCCTCATCAGTAGACCTTTTTAGTTCAATTTCTTGATCTTCATTTAACATTAACTCGTGAACTGTGTGAGGATGCAAATTTGAACTCAAATTTCCACACACAAAACAACACTGAAAGTGGACTTAAAGCAATAGAAACAGCACGGTAACACGGAATTCCAAGCTTAAACATACAAACAGCACGGTAACATTGAATTATAATATATAAACAACAACAACGGATTAACACATAAACAAAGAAAACATGGAAATAAAGAAAAACACAAGACATGAATGCTGAAAAGATGCACATTGGCGAAAAACGTCACAGAGCCAAAGTCAAAGACGACAGCAAGCATGGGCGCCCACAAAGGGGGGCAAGAAGGGGCACTTGCCCCCCCCCCCCCTGAATTCACAGGGAGGGCAAGCAGGGACACTTGCCCCCCCCCCCCCCCCCCTTGGATTTGACCATCGCTAAAACTTGAGAAAAATCATACTTCATATAGGTACCTTTTACTAAGGTTCCTGTATACGCACTCTCACTACTCACCCTACCTAAGGTTTGGCCGATGCATGCTCAGGTCGAAAACCAGTAAATTTAAATTTTTTTGATTTTATTGGGGGAATATCACATATCAATTCGAAATAGTCTAATTTTCGGTACAAAATAGGAAATTTCCATAAAAGAAATAGATAATGTACGTAAATTTACAAAAGAAAACCTTAATTCGCGCACACATACTATGCACACATACTATGCGCACACATACTATGCACCTATACACCGAAATTTCGTGCAGCCAAACTTAAAAGTTTGGCTGCACGAAAACGACCTTTTTTCAGGTTATGTAGTGGTCTTCTAGTCCAATTTTGGGCTATCGGCCGAACTCCTACTAGAAGGGTGTGTGAGTATACAGTGACTCTACCCTTAAGTACCTACATATCTCACAATAGGTATATTCTATGAGAGCATGGGAGGCTCGGAACTGGCACAGGATGGCTCGGAATAGGGAACAGGAAGGCTCGGAACCAAAACAAAGGCCATTTTAAGGCCATTTTATTGATTTTCTTTAAACTATAATAACAATTTTTTGATAAGTAGGTGCTATAACAAACAAGAATAAAATATTAAATCAGAATAGTAAAATATCAGATTGGTAACTGTAAATTCTGATTTTTAACGATAACTTAAAGTCAACATTTGTCTTAAGGGGGCTCGGAACTGGGTTCTTTACCCTACGTTTTTTTTTAATTTTTTTATATTTTATGGGTTATACTGTTTTTCAAAACATATCAAAAAATTAACTTGGAATCTCAATGGTTAAAAAAATCGAAGAGAATTCTCAATTAAT